>CM067883.1:619182-1819182 GCA_034621355.1 Mycalesis mineus
TCGCGGTATCGGTCTACCCTGCTTTTTTGGCTACTGAGTGCCATATAATATACTATGACAGTATAGTACGAGTACGATACGTGGCGATAAATCACTAAAAAGTAAGAAATAAAAATTAATTAATCTCTAATTTAAAAATAGAACCGACTTTACTTACTGTTTTATTCAAATAAATTTTTTCGCTTGATTCAATTTTTTTATAATACTAAAAAATAACTGTGTTTTACATTTAGTTACTTTAATTTACTCTTTTCTACTGCAGTTGGTGTTAGCGTCTTCCTGCATAGCTTGAGACTGTGAACCGTTAGTTCCCAGAGAATCAGTGGACCGCGAGCGAGTTTGTTAACTCAGAACAAGTCATATCGGAGTCGGTGCCAGCCTATTCTATTTTTATTTTAAAACTTTTCCTTATATACCTAAAACTCTAAAAAACTTCGATAGCGTGAGTTAGGATCTGTATAGACAATTGATGGCAGATGGTGGAAAACAATTTATTTAAGCTACGAATGGATACTAAGAGTGTCGAAATTTCTTTTTGGTTTTTAGAAAAGTTTCTGTTATATTTATTTCTATATGTGTATTTTCATCTCTACGATAGTAATTAATTTCAGAAATAATAGAAGCGCCATCTATTTGTGGGCGATGACATTAGTCGGTACAAATCCTAGCGTAGGACGGCTGAATAGACCTACGCTGGGCTCTTAGACCAAATAATAAATAATAATCCACGCTTGGGATCCTCTCTTAAACTATGTCCATATTTAATGTGGTGTATGTATGTAAATATTAATCTGAGAACATTCCCGAAAAGGGCTAAAACACCACTTGACTGGGAAAGCAAAATTACTACACACGGGTGTGTGTTTAGTAGTGTCGGTACACGACTAATGTTAATCATATTGATAAAAATGTTTGCGAATATTAAATTGTCTGCGGCCGTATAATATGCCTCTGAATTAACACACATACTGCTCATGGAATACATTCAAGAACTTGGTTGGTGGAGGCTTTGGCGGCCGACAAAGACGTACTACCAAGCGATTTTCAGCGTTTTATTTTTTTTCGATTAATTTCAACCTACTCCTAACAAGTTAGTCCGCTTCTATTTTTAATTGCATACAAATTATCAAAATTGTCTTTAATTTTCATTATCTTAGCCTTTTGAATTAATCCTCAGTAATTATTTTTAATTATTCTGGTATAAGTTCTTTCTTAGATTCCAATTTCATCGATACAGAACCAAAATAATTAATTTAAAAAATAATTTATTGCATTAGGAAATAAAAGAAATTGTTTAATTTTAAAATTCTTTTTATTATTACTGATCGCTTACAAAAGATAATTAGGTAGATACATAAATAGAAAATTAACAGTATCATTACTATTGTATATTACAAAGCATTCTATTCAACGGACCATGACAGAAAGACAATACAAATTAAATTACAATCGAACAATACAAATACAACAGAGAATCATAATTTATTACAACCATTTAGTATATGGAGTTTTATTCATTTCTTATTTTAAAAAATATTAAATCTTCACATAAACTATACTAATACTGTAAACAATCTTTTTACACTAACAGGATCTCATGGATTATAGTCACGCCATACTGAAAATAGTGAAGAGTTTTTTTTGCTTATACAAATAGTTTTTTAGAGCTCTTTGTTACATTAGATTGGCCAAGTCCGAGGAAGTTCAGACGCCATAATTAGCTGTTCCCTACATGCAGGCCATAGATATTCAAATAATTTGATCAAACAGGCTGCTTCAAACAATTTTATCAAATAATTTGGGCACATATTGCAAACAATGCAAATTTTTGCAGGAGTCTTTCTTTTTAATTAATGGCCTAACAATAAAAACTTTAAATGTTTCCTCATTCATTCGAAAATAAAAATGTCAATCTTTAGGAGCAAATCTCAACTTGTTAACTAAAGTTAACAAGTTTATATCCGTGAGTTTTTCACCGAGCGACTGCGTAAAAACGTATTCACTCATTACGTCAAATTATATAGAAAAAAAAGCGATTACACTCGCTATAACTAGATGGCGCTACTAAAATTTCATATAAATTTGCGTTACGTTTTTACGCAGTCGCTCGGTAAGAAACTCACACTCGAATATTCGTCATACAATCCGAATCCGAATATTCGTCGTTGTGCCTAGTGTAAGATTTTACCGCATCGATATCGAGAACAGTAAACGCAAATTTTATATGGAATTGGAGTAGCGCCATCTAGTTATAGTGAGAGTAAACGCTTTTTTTTCTATATAATTTCACGTTACGAGTGAGTACGTTTTTACGCAGTCGCTCGGTGAAATACTCACACTTGCCCCATTGGCCTTCAAAGTAAACACTAAACCGACTATTGCTAAGGCGTCGTCTGTAGACATCGTAGAAACACAACTTGGTCGCATCGATAGAGAAATTGAGGTCGCTTCAAGTCTGCATGGAGGTGTGTCTTAGATTATACCAATTAAAAAAAACTGAATGTCTATGGCCTGCATTAATTGCATGGTTACCGATGTAATCACAGGCACACGAGGATTAACACCTGTCTAAGGTTGACGAGCGCAAAACTATTGTATTTAAAGTTGCTCCTAAAATGTTACTGTTACAGACAAAAGTTTTCCATTAAACATCGGAAAAGCTATTTATTTAGATAAAGAAGAGAAAAACAAACTAAATTAATATATTTTGTTCTAAATCGTAATTTTGTAACGACATCTTGTAAAATTTAAAGGTATGAATATACTAACTGCTGGTAATGGATTGCCTTAAAAAAACACGAGCGGCTGTAAAAACTTTTTCTTCTGTGTCAATACCACATTTTAGAAAAAAAAACACATTCAGGTTATCTCAAAAAGCGAATCTTTATCTAAATTCTAAGTACATAAATTAATACAAAACGTTATAGCCTTTTCTGAAATACACGAAATGTACAAGAAGTGTCAGTGTTTTTAAATCGTGAACAAAACTTAACAAAATAGTCTAGAAACATTTTTTACAACTCTCTGCCATGGATGGTCAAGAACACTGAACAAAACAGATTCACAAAATTTAGATTCTTCAAATTAAATCGACAATGTCTAACTTATCTTTAAACTTATTATACTATTAGATTTAATTACCTTATCTAAATCTAAATTCTATAACTAATCACATTAAACTAAACCCGGAGTCTGATACATACATACGCACATAGGAAACGATACATAGAATGATGAGAATGTTATTTTGTATGTATGTGGAGGCAGTTCTCTAAAACACATTCATACGCCATTTGAAATGTACATCACTTTTTATTGACCAAGATAGACAAGAGGTTTGGATAAACAAAATGATTTTTACACATATAACTGCGTAACGACTTTATTTTAACATAACTTCCTGTATGATGAAAAATCATTCAGTTTAAATCATTGGTGGCGCAAAGCAACAAATGAAATTTAGACAGTGTGACCAATCGTTTGAATTACAACCAGTTGGAACTGCGTTCTTCAGACTTCACGTTACGTATTTTCATTCACATCTGTAAATAATAACGATCTAGCCACCTAATGGACGCCAGGATAAACGATTGAGATGTTCCTGATAGTTAAGCCACCAATATGTACCTAGACCCTGGCCTCTAGCCGCCTAGTAACCGCACGCATTCTTTACCAATAAAGAATTAATTGGCCGCGTTCAATTAATGCTGGCCAGGTCGCTGCGCCCAATTAATTCGAGCCAGGTCGCTGCGCCAAATTCATTCTGATTAGATCGCTATACCAAATTAATTTGAGCCAGGTCGCTGCGCCAAATTAATTCTGGCTAGATCGCTATGTCAAATTAATTCATGCCAGGGTGCTGCGCCAAGTTAATTCTGCCCAGATCGCTATGTCAAATTAATTCGAGCCAGGTCGCTGCGCCATATTTATTCTGGCCAGGTCGCTGCGCCAAATTAATTCTGGCCAGATCGCTATGTCACATTAATTTGAGCCAGGTCGCGGCGCCAAATTAATTCTGGCTAGATCGCTATGTCGAATTAATTCATGCCAGATTGCTGCGCCAAGTTAATTCTGCCCAGATCGCTATGTCAAATTAATTCGAGCCAGGTCGCTGCGCCATATTTATTCTGGCCAGGTCGCTGCGCCAAATTAATTCTGGCCAGATCGCTATGTCCAATTAATTCTGGCCAGGTCGCTGCGCCTAATTATTTCTGGTCACCTAATTAGCTGGGGCAGTAACGCAGATGTAGTTGAAACAAAAATTAATATCTATTTAATTCACAAGAATATATCTTCATTTTCGACAGTTCATAATCTGTGGCAGCCTGTCAAAACTGTCACATTGGCAAACCCGACACTTGTCAATATGACAGTGCCATTTGTATACTTATAATTTGTTTAATTTCGCTACTGGAATAGTATGTTCTAAGGAACTATGTACAGTTAAATATTTTATTATCATTGCGGCACGATACTATGGCCGTTTTGACGCCAATGCATGTATTATTTTCGATAACTACGTTTCAATAATTACTTTTATACAAATTTTTGTATATTACGGCGCGAAATTGCAAAGTTAATATTGTATTGTATAAAATTATAATTTATTAGACATAATTTTGAAACACGCCTGAATTATGAGTGAATCTCATCCAATAAACTTTTGAAATATGTGTAAACATTTTGATCATGAGAAGAATCAATAATAACATTGAGAAGGGAATTATCAGATTGCGTAAGAGCAAGACACAAAACGCAATGTACAAAAACGATATATCTTTGATAAACAATACATATTTATATTACTATGTACTATTATAACAGTCAAAACGGCCTTCTTATCACGTCGATACCTAAGTAAACATTATAATATAATTATAATGACATCCAACATTCGAATCAGTCTTGAATCGTATTGTTTTCTTTTTTCTTGTTCGTACTTATACTCTTGTAAATTTGCAAGTCTGATTAGAATTGTTAGAAACCCTTGCACATTCACGCTTGCACGCAATCTTGAAGCACTGTTATTTTGAAAATAATCTTTTTATTTATAAAAATAAATGTGTTTCAAGCTGTTTCAAAATGCAAATTTTCAGTTTTTGTAATTCCACCAAAAGCACAAAAAATTGGTAAGATAGAAAAGGCCCATGCCCAGCAGTGGGACACTAGTAACAATGGCCACTGGCAATGTAATAAATAAAGGACTAAATCTCTAATCCCGCCAACCCGCATTGCAGTAGGGTGGTAGATCGAACCCCCTCTCCCCAGGAGCAAGGCCTTACTGGGCCATTCAAATAGTCAAACTAAATTATAGCTTTAATATTCGATCAACAATAGTAACTAGATCACATACAAAAACATACATACAGATAGAGATAGTAACTAGGTCACATACAAAAATAGAGCCAAATTGTGTCCGCACGAATATATACTTATACAGCTGCATTTGTTTACTAACAAACAAACAAAATGTTTTAAGAGAGTTTTCAGTTCAACCTAATTACAGCCATACTACATAGTGACAAAGTCAAAAATCGTCCAAATATCATCGTATACTTACAATCAATCGTCACTAAGTAACATAAGTAACTTATGTTACTTAGTGTAAAATCAACTTTAAAGTGCTACAAATAAGGTACTTTTTCCCGTCATAACATTGCTTCTGTTCCGTTCAAATGAATGTGTGTGCCTTTATTGGCGAGCCCTTGGCCAAGGTTACCAACACAAGCACAAACATTTGTAGCGGTGTTTTAAATGTGATAATTTTGTTAAAAAATTTATATAATTTCTTGGTTATTTAAAAAATTTATATAATTTACCGAAAATAAGACACTCCAGTCGTTAAATTGCTTTTTCGTGCATTATTTTTGCAACTTTTAATTACACACTGCGGCATTGTGAGACGTTTTCACATTGGCTGTGTTTCAAGCGTACTAAACAAAATGAGAGCTCACTTCTAAAGTGAGCTGTCATTTTTTGTCAGAGCGAAATCTAGTTACTATTGTTGATAGAAGGCTTTAATGAAAATCAATACAAGTTATCTTATATACAAAAAAAAATATTAAATCCAGTATAAAAAAAACAAAGAATTACAAGTATAGAGAAATACAGTAATTTTCACAACACACCTGCTTTTTTATAAATATAAATAAGTTACAGTAAGCTAGGTAATTTTCGCAACTATTTTAATCCATTTGTGATTCAGATTTTACACAGTCAAGTTTTAATTAAGTAAGCCATTATTAACAAAACTGAAAATGAAATACAATGATTTAAGTAGCAGAGGCCACGTATAAGCTTTTACACTGGACAGTGTACATTCCAAAGGACAGCCAAAAATTGTATAGAAGTCTGCCCCAGACATGTCCAGAGATGTCCACAGATGATATCTATAACGTTAAATAGTACAGATCTTCTATATACAAAATAACACAGTAACATGTAATTATGCAGTCGCTGATAAAAGTTATACAGATTGAAAAAGTTGATTTTTCATACTTTGACAACGGTCACGTGATTCAGAACACAAAAAATCGATTGAAATTCTTAATTTTTTTGATATATTTTCACTGATTGCTATGAAACATAGGTAGTTGTTTAAAATTCGTTATGTATTTAAATAAAATACTTAAATATGAGCATATGTTGGGACAGCCTGGGGCAAATTTTGGCAATGTCTTGTGTCTGTGTCTCTCTCTCTCTCTGTAGCATTGTATTAGAGAGAGATAGACAAATTTGCATCGCACAGTGTCCAGTTACTTAAAGCATACACATAATATAGCCTCCGATATGATCAGAAGTAAGTCCTTTTGAAGTCTCCTTATACGAGTATATTAAATGTAGAAACGGAACTGTTTAACGGGGAGGTGATACGCGCAGTGCAAAGCTAGTCTCCTGAAACAAAATATATATCGCTGTTATGTTGCACATGTTAATGGTACAATAAAGATCAAGAAGTGTAGAATTAATCGTGATCTGAAGCATCTAACTTTCGCGACAATACGAATTAAATCTGTAACAAACAAGGAAATCTTTATATTATTGTTTTCTCTATAAAAAGATATATTGATCTTACGAATATTTTCAAGTAAAATATGTAGGTATTTTATGATTATACGACGCTTGCTAGCTCAAGACAGTACGATCAATACAATATTGATTTTTAGTAGATTTGCGATATTATGTTTATTTTTAATTTTATTATTAATATCCAATAGCTATATTAGCAATTCCTTGTAGTCGTGACAAAATTTCACGTCAATGCATAAGTCTAGCTGTCCACCGGAGCGAGGTGCGCCAGCAAAGTGGAGTGGAAGTACCGCACAGCAGAGTTACGGTCTCTATTTGTCCATAATTGCAGAGCTAGGTAGAGGAGTGGCGCAAGTAAGTAATGCGAATCGTTGTTGTGTAACTGTACTTTTACATTTTTTAAGTTGAAGCGTTCATCTACTGCAGGAGGGGGGTAGGGGGAGAGAGGGTGTACAACGACTCACCAGAGGCCTCCGCGGCGGGTTAGAGCAGGAGCCTGCCCTGTAGGATCTCCAGCACGGCCTTGCGGCGCAGGTAGGGCATGTCCGCCTGCGTGAACGTGTACGGGGCGCCGCGCGCGCTGAACTCGGCGAATGTGCACGCGAACATGCCGCAGTCGCTGCCGTTCATCTGCTGCGGGAGGGGGCAGAACACAACACATTCACAGATACCATCACATACATACATATATAACATCCGCGGCGGGGTAGGCAGGAGCCTGCCCTGTAGATCTCCACAGGCCTTGCGGCGCAGGTAGCATCTTCCACCTCGTGAACGTGTACGGGGCGTCGCGCGCGCTGAACTCAGCGAATGTGCAGGAACATGCCGCAGTCGCTGCCATTCATCTGCGGCGGGAGAGCGCTTGGGTTAGAGCGTCTTCATCGACTCATTCTACAGAGACCTCCGCAGCGGTTTTCAATTTTAGCACGACCTGCCCACACTATTCTCCAGCACGACCTTGCGCGCAGGTAACCCATATCCGCCTGCGTGAACATGTATTTTACGGGGCGCCGTACGCACTGAACTCAGCAAATGTGGACGCGAACATGCCGCAGTCGTGCCGTTCATCTGCTGCGGGAAGGGGCAGAGCATCATTCACCATGTTCCCAGCATGTACTCTTCTTTCAATATCACTCGCACACGTCATCTTTTGTAAATTTACTACCCAGGTGTACAAACTACTCTCCACCTCCACGGCGGGTTTACAATCTGTCACAGATGCCTGCACCTTAGGATCTTCAGCACGGCCTTGCGACGCAAGTAGGGCATGTCCGCCTGCGTGAACATGTATGGGGCACCGTGCATGCTGAACTCAGAATATGCACGCGAACATGCCGCAGTCGTGCCGTTCATATGCTGCGGGCAGGGGGACGGGAGAGAGGGTGTACACCGACTCACCAGAGGCCTCCGTGGCGGGTTATTCTGACAGAAGCCGCCCTGTAGAATCTCCAGAAAGACCTTGCGGCGCAGTAGGCATGTCCGCCTGCGTGAACGTGTACGGGCGCCGCGTGCCTGAACCAGGAATGTGGACCAACATGCCGCACCACCGCTGCCTTTCATCTGCAGCGGAAGGACTTTTTGGTGTTTATCTAAAAATTTTTCAGCTATACACCGTAAGGAAAAGACCTGATCTGTACACCCCATTCCTTTCCTAAATCCTGCTTGCACATCCCACATTTTCCCATCAGTTTCATTTATCAACCTCTCAATCAACACCTTTGCATACAGTTTGCCGACAACACTGAGAAGGCTGATTCCGCGGTAATTTTTGCAATCTTGCTGTGACCCTTTTCCCTTATAAATTGGAACAATTACGGCCTTAGTCCAGTGTTCTGGAACTTGCCCTTTCGTCCAACATAAGTTGAAAAGGCAGTACAACTGACTTGCAACAATACCGCGTCCAGCCTTCAGCATTTCGACTGACACTCTGTCATACCCAGCAGCCTTACCTGATTTCATACATTTCAACGCTTTCATAATCTCTTCCATATACCATCCATTCCAGATACCATCACGCCTCATTTCAATAGGGGTAGGAAGAAACTGTGTCCTTCCACTTGCCACAATCCTTGCATATCACTCTCGCTTCTTCCTATTTTATTAACCAACGAATAAAAACGGAGGAGGTTCTCAATGCGACACGTATATATATATATATATATTTTATGTAGATATGACCACGCATAACTTTTTACAGAGTTGTCCGATTTTGATAATTCTTTTTTTATTAGAAAGGGCACACTTTCAAGGTCGTCCCATTGTCATCATGTTAGGATCTGATGATAATATCCTGGGAAAATTGAAGGAACTCTTCAAATTTTATAGGCACACTTGCAGCGATTTCGGTTTTTGTGTAGGTATCGGTTTTTGGCTACTAGTGCCGTATAATATACTATGACAGTATAGTACGTGTACGTTACGTGGCGATAAATCACTAAAAAGTAAGAAATGAAATTTTTTAACAAAAAATAGAACCGGCACCGACTTCACAGATATGCTTAAGTAAATTAAAGCAACTAAATGACAGTTATTTTTTACTCTTTAGTGCGTTTTGAGTCGGTTCTATTTTTTGTTAAAATTTTTTATTAAACCTTTCATACAAGTACTTCAATTTATCATACTTTTGACCTGGCCTTCAATCAGAATGTCCTGGATTTGATTCAGAAACGTTTGCCTTGGTCTTTCCTTTTCAACATTCCCATTCACTATTGCCTTATATAAGCCTTTTGTAAGTCTCCTTCCATTCATTCCCCTACATGACCAAACCATCTCAGCATACCTTTCTCGATTTTAGTCACTACATCTTCTTTTATACAACACTGGTCTTTTATCACGCTATTCTTAATTCTGTCGCTCAGTTTTACTCCACTCATATTTCTCAATGGTCTTATTTCAACACAAGATACACATTCTTTTATTTTAGAATTAACTTTGACATATTTTTTTTCCCAGGATTTATCTGCAATCAGTCGACAGACTACAATATGGCTTTACTAAACCTAGGGACCAGTATTCTCAAGTGCGTATAGAGTCGAGCACATCAGCTCGTTTTAACCTTTTGATTATTTCCACTGACAATAGCCCACAAGCCAGTGAATTGGGAAGCTTGCGCAAATGTTGCCGATCTTGGATTTTGTATTTGCTTATCTCCTCTTCAATCATTGGCATTTGTTTTTACAAGTACTGGTAACTTTGAAATAAATAAAAAATAGTTTGTCTGTTCAAAACTACTGAACGTATCAGGGGTTAAAGTATGAAATTGCCAATTTGTACTGAAAAATAAAAATTCGTTTTTTTTAAATTTAACATATTTATTTAATCAAAATAATTACCATTATTATCTATACATTGCTGTCATCTAATAGGAAGCTCATTTATGCCTTTTCGATAGAACTCTGGTGATCTAGATTCGACAAACTGTGTGAAAGCATTTTGCACTGCCTCCTAAGAAGAAAACTTTTTATCACGTAGAAAATTGTCCAAAGCACGAAAAAAATAGTAGCCCGTTGGAGCAAGGCCTGGCGAATATGGAGGGTGACGAATGGTTTCTAATTGCAGTTCCTGTAGAGTTAAAATGGTTTCTCGTGCTGTATGAGGTCTCGCGTTATCATGGAGCAATAATGGTGAAGATCGATTCATAAGTCGAGGCTGTTTCACTGCTAGTTTTGCTATCATTGTTCGGAGTTCGGCGCAGTAGACATCTGCCATTATTGATTGACCAGATCGGAGAAAGCTATAGTGAATAACACGACGCTGAGACCACCAAACAGTTACCATTACCTTTTTATTGGTAAGCTTTGCTTTAGGACACTGTTGTGGCGTTTGTGACCTCGGGTTAGCCATTGTATTTTGCGCTTACGATTATAGTAAAGAATCCATTTTTCATCACATGTCACAATTCGATCCAATATTCCTTCATTTCTGTATCGATTCAACGAGGCAACGCAAGTTTCAACACACGTTTCTTTCTGCAGATCAGGCAAATCATGAGGCACCCATTTTTCATATTTTTTTATTTTATTGATTTGACGCAAATGAGTCAATATTGTTGGTAAAGTAACGTTAAACCATGCCGCTAATTCCTGGGTAGTTTGCCTCGAATCGGCTTCCACCATCTCTTTGAAATCATTGTTGTTCACCTGTGTGGGCGGACTTCCACGTGGTTCGTTCTTCAAATCGAAGTTTCCATCACGAAAGCGTTTAAACCAAAATCGCACAGTGCGTTCATTAGCAGTCCCCTCTCCAAACGCAACATTAATATTGCGAGCTGTTTCTGCCGCGTTAGTTCCGCGTCGAAACACGTATTCAAAAATCACACGAATTTTCGAAGTATCCATCTTTATTGTCTAAGCTGATTAAAAAAAACAACTGAAAGTTGATAATCGAATGTTGCACATTTTTTAATAGAATTTCACTTTGAAATCTTAAACCATGAAGGTTCTATGTCAATTCAAAGTACCTTACAATAAAACGGCAATTTCATTCTTTAACCCCTATTATTTTCAGGCAGTTTGACATCAAACTATATTGCTCGCAGGCGAAGTTGCAGGCGTATGCTAGTATCAAGATGTAATTGCGATGTAATGAAGGCAAATAGTATACCTTCAGGTTCTCCGTGACCCAGCCTCTATCATCAAACGGCTGCCCCTTCTTATCCTTGTGTTCGTCGCGCAGGTACTTGAGCAGCGCGTCGAGGCACGGCTGGTTACGGCTGCCCATGCTGTCCAGGTAGCTGATCTTCTTCTGCCGGAAGTCGATGAGGCTCAGACACCAGTGCACCCCCAGGTGGACGGGCACCACCATGAGGTTATGCGCAAATATATCCACCTGGAATATAATATTAATACATGTTAAAATTGTCATGCTTGATTCGGCTAGGATTGTCTGCCGGTTTCTCCACCTGTCCCCCTTACCTCCGCTCTGGTATCACTGCTGGGGTACATCCTCCGCCCACAGCATATTTTTTTTTATCATTACAAGTTACTAGTAGAAGCCCTCAACTGCAATCTCACTTATAAGTGATGATGCAATCTAAGATGAAAGCGAGCTAACTTGTTACAAGTGGGATAAAATCCACATCCCTTTCAGTTATGCATATTTCTTTATGTATCGTATACATATAATTAACTATACCTTTTGCAATTCACGAAGTCGAGTGAGCTTTACTTGTGGTTGAACGTGTATATGTACAGTAATGTAGTGTGCATGTCTGACAGAGCGAACAGTATCGGCCGAACCGTCACAACAGTCACTTGTACTCAGAGCCGTAACCAACAATTTGTACGTCCTGTGCCAACTGCGCCCTACAGACTTGTAACTGACTCTAAAAAAAGTATTGTTTTTATATGATCTGTTAATTTCTGCGCCCCACCAGGGTCTGCACTCCGTGCCTGGGCACCGCCGGCACTGTTCTAGTTACGGCACATGCTTGTTGTTTCCACGACGCTTATTTACAGTATTTCTTGGCAAAGGCGAGTAAAGCTCGCTCACTTTCGTGGATTGCAAAAAGTATATTACAATAACAGTTTTGTTTATGTATTTATTGTGTAGCCGGATGTGAGAGTAGCAGTCCCTGCAAGTGATAGCAGCTCCAACCATTTTCGTAAAATTTTGTATTCAAAAAAAAAAGATACTGAGCAAAGCTCTGTCAAGCAGGTATAGATTAACACTAACCTTTCGTGTCCATCTTTTAAGTCCGGCATGACCGCTCTGCATGAGCTTGGGATAGAAGAATGTGTTGGTTGCGTAAACTTTGGGCAGATCCTTCCGCTCCTCGCTCCTTTGCATCAACAAGTTCATGTAGAAGTTTATCACTTCATCATTCAGCCAGTTTAGACCTGCCAGGGTTTGCAGGTCACGCCTGGAATGAAAGCAAATATGAAAAGAAAGATTACAATCAAAAGAATAAACAATTTATATAGCTTTCTTGTACACAAACCGACAAACCCAATTTAAACTGTAACAACGGGACTTTGGACTACTGGGAGTCCAAAGATGTGTGTAAAGAGATATGTCGTGTAAACAAATATCCTAATAAAGTGAAACAATTGTTTCCTAATATACTGTTTAGTTATATTTCAAATAGGTAAATCAGTAGTAATGTAATGTAATCGCCGAGTAAATTAATAAAATGTATTGTTATTAAAATTATAAGGTAAAAAACTAACTAAAACTATCCTAAGGAACCACACTATCTATTGATGAAAACCACACGACAGACTGTTTGGGAGTTTTTGTTGTTATCGCGAACAGACTACAGCGACAGACAGACAGACAAGGATGGGAGACCTAGTTTTATAATATGTAAGGCTGCAATCAATAGCGCTCTCTCTATCTCTATTTCTTCTGACGGATTTGAGGCATAGAGATCACACAAAAAGCGCGCTACATACATACTTTACTGCACTACACTATAACTGGTCAATTTTTTCAAAATTATACTGGTTCAATGCCAAATTGATTATAATATTATACCAAAACAACAAACCTGTGTATCCTTAAATTAAATTTCTCTACTAGGAGTTGCCCAGCTGGTCCTGCGCTGAGTGCTTTTTTGACTATTTTTTCTTGTTCAGGACTTAACGGTGGCAACTCTACCGTGGGTTGAGCTTCCTCTATTAAACTCTCTGGTAAACTTAATTCATTTTTCAACCGATGTTCTAAACGTGCTAATTTCTGTTCAAAATGAACTTTGGATATGATATCTGTATTCCTTTTTGCTTCTATTATTTTAACCTGAGTATCTCTCTCTTTATCCTTGTACTTAGTGTTAAGTTGTGCAAGCCAATCTTTTGAAGTTATTGCACTGTCTTTAAGAGAATCTTTAAACGAATTCACTCTGCCCACTTTAGTGGAGGATAAAGTTGATGTTTCTGACGATACAATCTCCACTTCTGAATCTGAAGAATTAATAGATGATACTGTCAGAGGATCATACTCCTTCGTTAAGTCACTACTCTTGTCTGTGTATTTACTTAAACCCATTTCAGTCAACTTCAGTTCATTTAAAGCATTCTTTTGTGACTTCAATGTTGATCGGAATGATGCCAAATCTTGAGCTACGTTAAAAATATCTGAGGTCTCTGAGCAATTTGGTTTCATAGAATTTGCTACTTTGTTTATAAGTTCTTGATAACTTCTTTTTTCGTCTAAGTTGAATACTTCAGACAAAGTCGACCGAGCATTTCTATTTACAGTTGTTAGTCTATTTCTAGATTGGGTTAGATTCGGTCGTGGCTGTTGCATCCATTTTGGTAATGGAGTAGATCTTTTATATGATTTCGTAATGCCAGCAGGGCCTTTCAGTTTGCTTTGTTCCCTAGGTGAGTGATTTGCTTCTCTTTCATTGATGTTTCTACATATTTTGTAATATTTGACACCTTCATCTCTTCTATCATTTTTATTGATGTAGTATTTTGATGATGGTTTTGAGACTTCCTTTACGAATATGACATCATCATCATCATCACTGTCATTATTCACAGCTACAGCTTTATAAATTTTGCTTTGTTTTGGGGAATTACTTTTAACTAGTATAACCTAAAAGAGAAAAAATTTTTAATCAACCAAGTAGCTAAAAGAAATCATTGTCTATGTTCTAATAAAGGTCAAAACATTGTAATGCAAAACAGCATTATGTAACTAACATTATATATCTGTATTCAAATAATTAAAAAAATATAGTAAAAATTAACACATTGTTAGATGAGATTAGAATAAGATAGTTTAGTTTTCATATTTAGATAGTAGAGCTCAGGTTTAGTTAATAGTGGTATAGCTCATACAAGAAACATTTTATTTATTTTCAACCAACAAAAAAATGGAGGGGATTCTCAATTTGGTGCTTATATTTTTTATGTATGACTATCCATAACTTTTTACAGAGCAGTCCGATTTAGATAATTCTTTTTTTATTATCAAGTTTATATTTCCAAAATGGTCACATTGCCATCAAGTTAAAATTTGATGATGCTATCCTTGGAAAATCGAAAGAACTCTTCACAATTTATAAGCACACTTGAAGCATGCATTTTGATAGTTTAGTATGAGTAGATTTTACCTATGTTAAAATCGCTAAAAAGTATGAAAAATTATTTTATATAAAAAATAAAACAAACTTTAAGAAACACTAATAAGAAAAAATTATTGCACCATTAAATTTATTTAACCATATATATGAAGTTGGTGCCACCCAAGTTTTTTACTTTAAGGATGCTACCAAAAACCCACAAAGTTCTACTTTATTTAAACTTTCATTATACTTGGATGGCACTGACCATAGATTTTGTTAAGTAAAGTAATTAAATGCCACAATTAATTTTTATATTTTAGTGCATTTTGAAGTCTAGTTTAATTTTTTATTATCTTCTGGTGTCTACCAGGTTATAGCACAAATATAAAATAACTTTACCTCATCCTCTTCCTCATCATCGTCATCATCTATAACAGTTTGAAGAGCTGGCTTTGAAGCTAGCAATGTTGGTTTCCACAATGGAGCTGATGGACCATTGGAAGTCTCCACCAACTTGATGGGTACAGTCCTCTCTTTGTTGGTATATTTTAACCGTTCGTTAGGTGTGGATGTACTAGGGTGTCCAGTTTCAACATGGATTGGTACGTATCTTACATTTTGAGCTTTCTTTTCTTCATCCCACATATCTAAAATTATCATTATGTAAAGAAAGTGGCAGATAATTTAAATACATTTATTGATATAGCTTAAAAATAAAAAATTGAATTTTTAAATTGTAATACACATTTTCAAGTAGGTGATCACAATGACACTAAGCTTAGAAAATAATTTGTATAAATTTTCTGTTTTAAAATACATATCTTTGAAAAATAAAAAGTATCTACTATAATATCCCAAGGTTAATCTAAAAGAAAAGGTTTTCTTTTACTAAATTTGACATTTACATGAAAAACTGAATGATGACAATATCATGTTTAAAAGCACATTAATTCAAACATTTGATGTTTTGGTAACATTTCAAATGTTTTAATACAAAAAATATAGTCAAGTCTAACAACTAGCCCGGTTACTTAGCAACCATGTACATATATACAATCTATAAATTACATACAATGGTTAAAGTTTTACAGCCCCGAGGGGTCCCCTGGCAACCGTCAGGCAAATAATGACAGCTGTCATTATAGCTCCGTTGCTACCCGGGTAGCCGCGGGCCTCAAAGAAGAAAGAAGGTTTGAATGTCAGGCCCACAGGGGTTAAGGAAGTTAGATGAAATTTGGTACAGATGTCTCTGTTTTATTATAGAGGCTTTTTATGCTAGCTTATATCCCCTTGTTAATACAGTTTCCATTGGTCTGGGTTTCTCCTGATTTTTCCTAATTTATATTTTATTTAGAGCATACAGGGAGTAGAATCTAAATTTCTCTACTTTAAAATCCAGGGTTTTTACAGTCTTGTCCTGGGTTCTAAATTTTAGAGACAGCAACTCTACTTGGGCACAGTATTTATGTAGGTAAACTAGCTGCCTAAATGGTCAAGGTTTGAAGTCTTCCAAGATATTCTCAATACCAAATCTTAGCCCTTGATGTTACAAACCTGTGTCACAGAGAGCAAGTTAAGCCGTCAGTGCCAGTAGTCTAATAGGTATTATAACAACAGTAAATCAATTATTATTATCACCATGAACCCAGCAAACTGCTCACTGGAGCAGTAAGATTTACGGTAAATCCATACTTTGCTTTTTATATGATGGAGGTTATAATGTAATCTGGTACTAATAAATTCCTGTACAGTTTATCAATTTCATATTAACATAACCCCTAGAAGGAAAGGAAGAAGAAGAAGGAGTACTACAAACTAAAAATTTTGTTTACAAATTACCTCTCGTATCGAAAATGTTGGGAAAAGATGGTCTTGGAAACTTTGGCCTTTTCAAAATAGGATTATCATCTTCAGACAAGGAGTCATCGTCATTTCTGTAAAAAAAAAAACAAGAGTTGAGATGCAAGACTGGGCTACCCACATTCGAAAAGTAGTGGATTGTAACATACTTCCAGAATCTCGAAGCAAGCTGTAACGGTATCTTGATCATACTGTTTCAGTATAACTTCTAACCGTACTAACAATTTAATGCAGACTTTGCCGCCATAACTAGAATTTACTCTTCAATGTTGTAAACATGAAATGTCAAACCCATACCTGTCTCTTTTGAAGCTTCTGTTGATCGGGATTTCTTCGTCGTCGGACAGCAGCCGGGCAAAAAAATTGCGTATAAGAGTCACAGCGGACTGCATGATGTTAATGGAATTATGTTTCCATCACCTTAGATCTTAGGTACCGTTTTTGAACATATAATGATAAAATTTCAAAACTGAGAATACAAAATTATCAAGCCGCAATTCGCAACGACAGCAATGATCAAAGACAACAAAGACATGACGACTAATTTTATTTTTCATTTATTCTTTCCCGCAACGAAAAGGCACAGATGGCTAAATAAAAAAAAAGACAATAAAATTTATGGTTCATGTTAGGCTAAAATTAAAATATATATTTTTTATTTATTTAACGGCCTGGAATCATGCTAAAAGATGATACAAGAAGTAAAGATCACAGGAAATGATCCATAATGGTCAAATAATGATCACAGACATCACACAAACATTCAATGTTGGATTAGGTATATAAGAGATGATATGCCGCATTTTAGTTAAAATATATTTTCGAAAGTAAAAGGTAATTATTTCGTATTACTTCTAACTTCAAGAAAACTATCTTATTGAATCATCTTATTATATCATTACGTTTCATATCTTCTGTTTTATACCTAATCTAAGGTGAAAATTATACTTCTTGGTTTTTTAAACCATAGTTTTGTATATTATAATCTGCGTTTAAGTCATGAAAGTGAATTAGTGGGGCGGGAATCGAGTGGCGTGCTTTATATATTGAAAATTTTAATTTATAAGTTTTTAAACCTCTAGGAGTAATATTCCAGTGTATATATGTAAATTAAACCAGGCAAAATGCCGTCAGATAGTGATGGCGATGCCCATGAGAGAGTAGAGAGGAAAAAAAGGAAAGTGCAAAAGTCTAGTGAGGACGATGGTTCAAAGTATAAACCATATATTAAGCCGGGATATCGCAGAGCCTATATGGACAACAGCACCAATACGGAATTTCCTGTGTTTGTTGAAAGTAGTGAGGTGGACGTTAAATTGGGTAATAAAAACCCATTAGTAGTTTCTAAATACTTCAAACAAGTGAAAGGTATTCATGAAAGCAGACGCATCAATGCAAGTAAAATAATGTTAGTCTTCAAGCAAGCAACAACAGCTAATGATTTTCTCAAACACGAATGCCTATCTGTGTACAAACTTCGTGCATTCATTCCAGCATCTTCTGTGGAGAGGGTAGGGGTTGTTAGGTTTATTCCTAAGGAATCCAGTAATCACGAACTATTTAATAAACTCTCTTCTGAATGTGAAGTTATAGGAGTAAGGCGTTTTATGAAAAAGGTGGGGGACGAATTTGTTCCCCTTACAACTATAAGTGTCATATTCACTGGTACAAATTTACCGCAGCATATTTATTTGGATAACTGGCGTTATAAAGTATACACATATACGCCTCCCTTAATGCAGTGCTTTAACTGCATGAAGTTTAACCATTATGCCAAAATATGTAAAAATAAACAGGTATGTTCACGTTGTGCTGGGGAACATCACTACAAGGACTGCGCTATAGACATTCTCAAGTGCAGTAATTGTGGTGGTGCTCACTTAGCAATATCAAAAACATGTCCAATAAAGGCAGCAAGAATAGAAAAGCAAAAACAAACTTATGCTAAGGTACTCCAAGTTAATAGTGTAACTTTTCCTACACTTCCAAAGCCTCAGGCTCAGGTTCTGCAAAAAAATTATCAAACCAACCAAGACATCCCAGACAAGAAAGATATGTCTCATTCAGACATTATAAATAATAAGAAAGTAATAGCAGCTATAATAAGTACATTAGTTACAATAGGGAACTCTAATGATATAAAGTCTACTAAACAAATAAAAGAAACATTTTTGAAACATTTTAACGAATCTTAATGGATTCCAAACTCAGCATTGTACAACATAATATCCAGAGCATTAATAATAAAAAGCCCTTATTAAAATCATTTTTAACACAATACAATATTGATGTTTTATTACTCAATGAAACATGGCTAAAAAATACTAGTAGTATTATAAAAATTCCAGGGTATAATTTTGTAGGACAAAATGCAAAAAATGAGCATGGAGGTGTAGGTATTTTATTAAAAAACACATTAAGGTATAAATTGTTGCCAACAAAATTTTATGAAGACATTCAATCCATAGCAATTTCTTTAGAAACTAGTGTTGGCGTCTTGTCAATTTTATGTGTTTATTGTCCTCCTAGAAATAAAAACAAATGCAGAATCAATAAACTTAAAAATATTATTAATGATTTACCAAAGCCCTGTTTGGTATCAGGAGATTTTAATGCCCATCATATTGCTTTTGGTTGCCATAGTACTAATTCAAGAGGTAGATCCCTATTTGACATATTTGATGAAAACGATCTGTGCATATTAAATTCTGGTATGCCTACAACTCTACAAAGGCCAAATTCTAATAGTTCTGCTATTGATGTAACAGGAGTGAGCCCAGTACTAGCACCATTGTGTGAATGGTCAGTCGGTGATGATACATTAGGTAGCTACCACTATCCCACGTTTACAAAAATTAATTTATCTCCATCTAAATATGCTGTTAACAATAAAGTAGAGAAATTTTTATTTAGTAAAGCAGATTGGATCAAATATTATAAGAAATCAGAGGAATATTTTAATTCTTTAACATTTAATGAACTAGAACCTTTACAGTCATACAATAAATTTTGTGAAATTTTAAATATTTTAAAAAAAGACTGCATCCCTCTCATTAAATTTGAGGTTCCTGGAGTTCATAAAGTACCTGCTCCTTGGTGGGATGAAAATTGTGCTGTAGCGGTTAAAAATTCCAAATTAGCTTTACAACTATATAGAAGAGAAGGGTCAATTATGAATTACATAAATTATAAAAAGCTAGATGCATTGAAAAAAATAATCATAAAAAAGGCAAAAAAAGATGGTTGGGCGAATTTATGTACATCATTTAATAGATACACTCCTATTTCTCATGTATGGAATTATATGAAAAGATTTAAACGAATAAACATCCAAACTCAAGTTAAAAATGATGTATGGGTTCCAAATTTTATTTCAAAATTTAAAAGTAATAACGGTAACATAAAAGTAAGGAACTCTATTTTTGAATACAATAATAATAATGAAAGTTCTATGTTCCTATTAAAACCATTCACTTTTGTAGAATTTAATATAGCACTTCAATCAAGAAAAGACTCTACACCAGGCTTAGACAACATTCCTTATATAATGCTTAAAAAGTTACACAAAGTTGGTCAATTGGCTTTACTTAATATTTTTAATAGATTATGGATGAATCAATGTGTTCCAGAGAGTTGGAAGATTCAATGTATAATACCAATTTTAAAACCAGATAAATCTCCAGATGACTGTGATTCTTACAGACCTATATCATTAACTTCTTGCATAGGAAAATTGTTTGAAATAATGCTTAAAATAAGAATAGACTATTTTGCAGAAAAGAATAATCTTTTACCATGTTTCCAATATGGTTTCCGTAGGGGTAAAAGCACAGCAGAAAGTTTGACTTCATTTATGTATGATATGAAGAACTGTCAGTTCTCTAGATCTACAGCAGTTTGTGTATTTTTAGATATAGAAGGTGCTTATGATAATGTTGACTTAAACCAGCTCACAGTTTGTCTTAAGGATATCGGCATTCCTGGAAAAATATTAAAATGGCTTGCAAATTTTTTAAATAATAGACAGTTTTATGTAAAATACAATAATATACTCCATGGGCCTAATTTAACAAGTAAGGGTCTTATGCAGGGTGCATCGCTATCACCAATTCTGTATAATTTATATACCTCGCAAATTGAAAAATTTATAACTAGCGATGTTAAAATTTTACAGTTTGCTGATGACTTATTGCTGTACAGTGTAGATAGAAACATAGAAATAGCAAAAAATAATGTTACTTCAGCACTGATCCAGTTGCAGCAATATTATAAAGATTTGTTAAAATTAAATATTAATACCTCGAAAAGTTCATGTATGATTTTTGGTAGCCCAATGGGAAATCACATAAAGTACAACAATATAGATATCCCATTTGTAAAAGAAAAGAAATTTTTGGGTGTTATTTTTGATACCAAATTAAAATTTGATAGACATATTAATTACATTAGCAAAAATGCGTTAAAAAGTATTAATATTATAAGATGTCTGGCTGGGACATTTTGGGGCTCTGATCCTAAAGTTTTAACTCTTTTGTATAAGAGCATGGTTAGAAGTCACTTTGATTATAGCTTTCTTGCGTACATGCAAGCGAATCCAACATTACTAAAAAAACTTGATGTTATTCAAAATATTGGCTTGCGAATAATTAGTGGTGCTATGAGATCTACGCCTATTAATTCCATGGAAGTCGAAACTGGTATTCCTCCGTTATCTGTAAGACGTATATTTTTGGCTGAAAGATTTTGTTTAAAAGCACTGACATCGAACATTTCATTAGTAAACAAACTTGTACTCCCTAATAACCTGATGGCTATAACAAAATCTACAGTTGAATCCTTAGAAGTAACAGCTAGTTCACTTCTTGCCGGTAAACAACCTACCATTTCTATTATAATGACATACATGAATAGTATTGCCACTAACATTAATGTTACTAGCATGTGGCCTATGTATTCTTGTCCTTATGAGGGATTAATTTTGGAAAATACAATTCATTTGACGAATATTAAAACAAATATAGACTTCCTAAGATTTATAGATAAGAATTGTAAATATTATTATAAATTATATACAGATGGATCTAAAAATCAGAACCTCGTGAGTGCTGCTTTTTACGATCCACAGAAAACATGTAGTAAATCGTTTAAGCTAGATGTTCGATGTAGTATTTTTACTGCTGAATCATTTGCAATTTTAAAAGCATTGCATTATATAAAAGAAGTAATTTCAGATAATGTAAATAATTGTATTATAGTAACTGATTCTAAAAGTGTTCTTTTAGCAATAGGTAATTTCAATTTTAGTTATAAGTGTTCATATTTTATTTTTCGAATAAAAAAATTGTTACTAGATTTAAGAAATACTGGAATTAATATAGAATTCGTTTGGGTACCCTCCCACAGAGGCATAGTGGGCAATGAAATAGTTGATTCTATACTAAGGCAAGGATTGGTTAATGAAGATTGTTCAGACAGTTTTCAGATTCCGTTTACGGACTTATACTACGAATTGAATAAAAGACAGAAATTGCTTTGGTGTAAATATTGGAAAGAAACTAGTCAAAGTAAAGGACGTTGGTATGCAGATATACAAAATGAAATACCGGTTCGGCCTTGGTATATTAAAATGAACTGTGATTCAAGAATATTCGTATCAGTAATAAACCGACTAAGATTTGGTCACTGTTCAGTGCCAACTCATTTATACAAAATAAATATTTACAAGGATAAAACGTGTCTCTACTGCAAAAATGAAGAAGCTGACATTAACCACATAGTTTTTAAGTGTTCTGCTTTTGGCTTGCAAAGATTATTATTAGCAAGTTCCATAGAAGCAATTAAAGAAGAAAACAAACTTGAGTGTGATACCCGCCATATTAAGGACTTGTTAAAAAACTGTTTATTTTTTAGGCCTATTTTTTATTTTATAAGTAATACTATAGAAAAATTGTAAAAAATATTTAGGAGGTAATATTGTAATGATAATTTTAAGAGAAATTGTAACTTTTCATTAATGAAAGGCCATAAAGGACTTGATTCCAGGCCGTTAAATAAATTAAAAAAAAAAAAAAGTGAATTAGTGATCGATGATCTGTGATTAGTTGTCGCGGTAAATTTAACCTTATTTGTTACAAATTTTCAAAAAATTAAGTTTAAAGTAGTTGTTTTACTATCTTATCTTAAAGATTTGATTTATGTATAACACGTAAAACGACTTGTATCAGAATATGAACTGAATTTATTTGAAGTTAAACCTTAGGACATTGTACCACTCAATCATACGTAATAAAGTATAGTAGTATACCCAAAAAAGTGAAAAAACGCCATTATCAATAATGTTACAAAGAATAAAGCATGTTTTAAATCAGAAGAGGATAATTCTTGCAAGCGGTTCACCAAGGAGAAAGGAGTTAGTCGAGAATATAGTAAGAATTATATATTTAATCCAATATTTTAGGTTATTCAAGAATCCGTGATCTAAGTTCGTCTCTTTGATACAGTTAAATAAGCACTTGTTGAAAATGCTTGCTTTACAGGGTCTAAAAGCAGAACTTTGCCCGTCACTATTTGAAGAAAACCTGGACTCCAAGTCATTTCCGAGCTTCTCGGCATTTGTGGAAGAGACAGCGTTGCAGAAAGTTCTTGAAGTAGAGGCTAGGTTGACAGGCCAAGGAGCACCTCCCGATGTAGTGATAGGCGCTGATACCATGGTGACATTAGACGGTGCCATGTTTGGTAAACCAACCTCAGAAACGGAAGCATTCGATATGTTAAAAAGGCATGTAGAAATTTTTGAAAATAGTTTTTAATATTTGTAAGCAAATGAATTAAGTAGCCCGATCTCTCATGGATCAGACATGGGTAAAATGTATGTGAAAATGTAACCCAGGTGCCTTACGAGTTCTGACTCATTTTAAGTTAGATGTTAACTTCAAACCGACAATTGAGTTAAATCTTTTTAGACTATGCAACATATAATATTTTTAACACTGCAATTTAGTTCTCCAAAGATTAGAAAAAACACTAGTCAGTACGAAAAATAAATTAAAAAATATTATTTATCAAAATATTTTTAGTTTCTGAATCTGAATTAGACTAAATAATATTAATTTTATCAACTTAAATATAAATCTTATCTGGGCCCATACAATTCTAGATATCATTGAATTCTCATATATTTGACCTGTAACCAGTGCTGGTCTATTATAGGTGTTGAAATAGATATCATGGAGACTGGTTTTTTTTTTATCGACTACAAGTTGGCCCTTGACTGCTATCACACCTGATGTTAAGTGGTGATGCAATCTAAGATGGAAGCGGGCTAACTTGTTAGGAGTTGGATGAAATCCACTGCAACACTAAATCGCTTGGCGATACGTCTTTGTCGGTAGGGTGGTAACTAGCCACGGTGAAAGCCTCCCACCAGCCAGACCAAGACAAATTATGAAAAACCTCAATTTGCCCCGCTGGGAATCGAACCTAAGACCTCCGTTTTATAAATCCACTGTGCATACCACTGCACCACGGAGGTCGTCATGGTACTCCATGATATCTATTTCCAGATGTTTAGAGTAATCATTTTAGACTCATTATGAGAAATAAATGATAATGATTTGTATTATAGCTTAAAATGCCTACCATCACTACTAGAGCCGAAAAATTAACTGGATAATGGATCTTAGCTTCCATGGATTCACTCTGCTGTTGCAGAGTCCATTGTATGACAGGGAGAAAAGCTTTGAACTAAGTCGGAGACTTGTGACATGGATGTAGATTGAAGTCGCTCCTTAGTGATCAGTCAACACTCACCTCTTCCTTGCTGAAGTCATTCTCCTAGCCCAACCAAATCTGGAACAATTCTAGTACAGCAGCTTTGGATTCCTGTTCTAGTATAATAAATAAATAAATAAATAAATAAATATATCCTCTGCCTTATCTGTCTGTGTGTCTTTTCATGATATAGACTACTGAACAGATTTTCATGCAGGTTTCATCAATAGATTACTAAGGAAAGTTTTATTATATCATTTGTTGAGGTTCTAAAGGTGAGGTGTAAATTGGCTCAAATATGATGTTAACTGTTGGAAGTGTGATAGTGCGTGAAAGATTACATTGAAATGCTGAATAATCCCTTTGATATATTACATGACAATGTATGGAAAAATTGTTCTTCTATACATATGTAATGTCTTTCAATGATCATGTCATGTTTCATTTTCTTTTTTTGGTGTTGCTAAGTTACTATTATTAAATTATTATTGTCGCAAGTAAAAAATAAAGCTTAACTATAAATGAAGAAGATTTATATATAGTCTTTCAGGTCGCAGTCACACTGTGTTCACGGGGGTCGTAGTCAAACTGCCCGACAGAGTTGTCAAGTTCACAGAGAAGACCGATGTAGTGTTTGGCAAACTGGACGATGAGCAGATCCGAGGGTACATTGCTACTGGAGAACCAATGTGAGTTGTAATAATTGTAGCTGGCCTTTGACTGCTATCACACTTGATGTTAAGTGAAGATGCAATTTAAGATGGAAGCGGGCTACTTCTGGTAGGATAAGATTCACACTTTCGGTTTCTACACGACATCGTACCGGAACGCTAAATCTCTTGGCGGTACGTTTTATTGACGGTAAATGATTTAATAACAGAGTGGCTCTAGGTCACCATAATAATTATCAACCTATTGTAAAAGAGAGAAGATATGAAGCGCAGATTGGACGCTGCTCCAATGCGGCTTGGTGGGCGAAATCACACCTGATGGTAAGTGATGATGTAATAAAAGATGGAAGCGGGTTAGGAGAAGGATGAAATCCACACCTGTTTCGGTTTTATACACGACATCGTACTGGAATGCTACGAGTAAATCGTATGGCGGTATGAAAAGCACTCCAATATAAAATCTTAATCGCGCCATGGAGGCCGAAAGACTTAGCTATTTCGAAATGACCCATTAAAAGAGGAAGATTTTTTTTTTCACACAGATAAAACGTATAGTACTTGTTGAGCTTAAAGTACTGGGTAAAACAAACATCCCTAAAGATCATGTATTCAAAGTGAATAAATATTATGACCTTACTAATGAACTAATCAAAAATGGCTATGTGGTTAGTTTATACGCGGTAGAAGTGTGTGCGAGGGGTATACCAGCGACGTCTCTCTATAACCTGCTAAAAGACCTTGGCCTTACTAGAAGTGCAGTAAGCTCCATATTGGAACGAGTGTCCAAAGCTGCACTAGTAGGGTCCTTCCGAATTTGGCTGGGCAGGGAGAATAACTTGAACAGAGGAGGTGAGTGTTGACGCGCGTCACTAAGGGTACCCTTAAACCTACACCCGTGTCACAAGTCTCGGCCTCTGTTCGAAGTTTTTCTCTCAGCCACGCGATGGACCCGGCACCCGCACGGTGAATCCATTGAATGCTAAGATATTCGTCTCAGTTTGTAAAAAATATTTTTGTATGCGAGGAGTAAAATAGGCTATGTTACAGGGACAAAGCTGGGGGCTACGGTATCCAAGGAGTGGGGGGCACGTTCGTGGAGCGAGTGGAGGGGGACTACTTCACAGTGGTGGGCTTGCCGCTGTACAGACTGTGCTCGGTGCTATATGACCTGTTCAAAGACTATAAGGAGACCAATGAATCATGAGTGAAAATACTTTTGATATGCTAATTATCACTAGGTATCACTATAAAAAATACCTCGGGCGTCTGTCTTATCGTAATAAATTAAAAACCGAACAAATTTTCATGCAGTTTTCGTCAATAGATACATTGATGATTGAGCTTTTATTAAAAAGAGGACGCACAATCATGTAGAATTTACTTAAACACTTTTAAGACCGCTTTTAAGTTTCGGCACTTTTAGAAAGAAACGTAAAGAAAATTATAACTAACTGCTTTTGCTTAAAGTTCAATATTAGAGCAATTTCCAATAAAACACCTAATTGAGAGCAAATTCAACCTTACTTGGATTCGTTTAAGATTGAATTTGTAATGAGAAACTATTTGAAAATTCTACCCAAAACCTGTTTTGGGCGTTCATTTAGTGAGGGCGTTTTTTCTTGCTGATCCTCTTTTTAAAAAAAATCTTGAAGAAGGTTTTAGTCTATAATTCGTATCGCGACAACTAGGAGCTTTCATTAAAAACGATGCCCAATTCCTTTGAAATAAAACCAGTATGTGCTAAATATGGTTCAAATATTACAATAATTGTCGGAAATGTCACGAAGTTTGCTTTTGGCGCTTTCTGTAAGAATGTGTCTAAGTTCCTTTTTGATTAATACAATCACACAGGTGAAGATAGTGTTCCTAAATGTGTAAGTTTGGACGACAAATCCTCAATAATCATTGAATGGAAGCAGATACAGATGTTCTTTTTGGAAATTGTCACAACCTACAATTTTGTTTCTAATATTATTTGACACATTGCTATATACTCCAAAGTATGTATCTCACTGGTGAAGTAGCTTGTGTTCTGATACTCATAAAATGTGTAATTTTATATATTTATACATAAATACTCAATATATAAAAACCACTGGAAAAATCTGGGGCTCATCACAAAATTGCAGGTACTACCCACTGCGCCACTCGGCTACATATTCGCTTAATATCAGGCGAAATAGTCAAGCGCTCATAATTTTTTGAAAAAAAAAGATTAATAGTAGATATAGTCTGGAATACTTTATATTTTCAATAAAGAAAAAGAAACCAATGTTAAAAGTACAACTTAGTGCCTATGATTTTAATATTTTTAAGTTTATATATAAGTGTTATTTGTTTAAATGAATATATTTTGGTCTTTTAAATATTATTTATAAATAAATAATTTATATTTTAATTAAATACTTTTATTAATCCTTTTTTTCTAATTATCATTTATAGCCACTAGTCATGGGGGTGTAAGAACACAGACATCCCGACTCCAGGTTTGGAATGTACTGAAAATTACTTAGAATGAAAATTCAGACCTAGGATTTGAACCCAGGATCTCGCGATGACAAATTCAAATCCGAATTCAAAATTATTTATTTCAAGTAAGCTGTTTTAGAAGCAGTTTTGAAACGTCAAGTTTGTCAATATGTACCACATAGGTTGACCACTAGACCAAGGAGGTGATTGGTTAATATGTGGAATTTGGCCTGTTGAAGGGAAAATTGGCCAATTAGGTACGAAAATTGTCATCTAACGAGCACGTGGAAACTGCGTATTATCCTATTGAGTGTACGCATGTAGCAGTTGTTACAATTTACAAACCCAGCTTGGACCGCAGAAGACAACTAGCTTGTAAAGAAATTAAATTATTTTATACATTCTTTGGTAATTGATGGTGCATGCCGAAAAAACAAGAAAGCTTACCTCGCTTTGAAGCGAACCTGATGGTACTCGGCTATGTGATGATGCAGTCGAAACCGACGGTTAACTTATTAGGAAATATATTAATTTTAAAGTAAAACTTCATATATTTATCGGGATTGAAAAATAAATTTATAAATGAAACATTTTTCTTTAATCTTTAATTTATGGAAATTACTTAAATTAAAAATTTTAAGAACAATTAAATGCTACTTGCATCAGTATTTTCTCAACGTGCACTTAATACGTTCCGATGGTACAGTGGTATTGTATGGTATTATTACAAGTAAGCCCTCAACTTCAATCAAACCTGATGGTACTCGTAAGTGATGATGCAGTCTAAGACGGAGCGGGTTAACTAGTTAGGACTAGGATGTGACCCTTTTTTTACACGTCATCGTACCGAAACGTTAAATAGCTTAGTGGTACGTATTTCATCTTTGCTTTGCTATCTTTGGCAGGACGGTAACTAGCTACGGCCCAAACCTTCCAACAACCATTGTTTAAGAAAATCTCAATTAGCCCAGCCGGGAATCGAACACAGGACCTCCGTCGTATTAAATCAACGCATACCACTGAGCCACGGAGGCTGTCAAAAAGTCTTGGGATAGCCCATTAAAAGTACAAGGCTATGTGCTATCTATTTAAATAAAAACCTTTGATGTCTGTATGATATTTTTACTATTTATATAAAAAAATTTTTTTTTAGTTTTGTCTGTATGTTTTGGTAATCTCTGAAATTACCAGTCAGTTATTAAAAAATATTTTTGTATGTGAGCAGTAAAATAAATAGGCTACTTTGTACCCTGATATTTTATTTGTACCATGGAAACGGTAACTACGCGAGTGAATCCGTGGCCGTCCACAAAGTTTAACATAATATTCGTATATGCGCTAGTCATAGATAGGTACGTGAGTCTGCGCATCACAATAGTTAATCACGACGGTGAAGCTAATCGCCTGACTCACTCCGCGCTGAGCAAAGTGCAAAGTGCAATAATGACTGACCGCGTTACATTGAGATTCACACAAAGGCCTTAAGGTCGTGCACCTATACTAAAGCCAAACTCGATTGAGAATGCCTGTCAACACATTTAAAATGAAGGTAGAAAATGCAACACAATTTATGAATATGAATAAAAAATATATAAAATCTTATTCAAAAGATATTGAATATATTACATAATTAGTTTTAAGCTTACTAATCTAATTTATTGTCATAAATTCGTCATTAACTAGTTTATTAAAAAAAAATTACTTGTTAAATGACTAGTAATTTCTACCTTAATTTTTAATTTGTTTGTTGACACGTATTCTCAATCGAGTTTGGCTTTAGTATAGTTGTTTGTATAGCGTACGGTTCGTGTAGATGGTTTTTTAGGTAAATTTAAAACGTGTAAATAAGTACCTAGGATCCTAGGCTATATAAAATATTGAGATTTTCGTTCGTACATGAAATCAGTAAAAATTCTAAGCCCGGAGGCGGGAAGTGATCGTGTTACACTCATGGCCGTGGCCAGATTTTAGTTAAGACCTTTATCCTTGGAGAGCACGTTAACCCTTCGGTCCCGGTACTTTTTTTTAAATTTCATTTATTTATTTACAATTATTATTATTATTATATATTATATATGGTAATACTAATAGTACTTAATGCTTTATTAAACTTTAAAAATTAACTGACAGCATAACTACACACAAAATAATAATTACTTCACCATTAGGGCTTTGCTTATATAACTGCCCGTAACCGTTACTTTTTGCTACAGTCTACCACAACGACACAAATCCGGCACCTCTACAGTCTATGGTTCCCAATGCTGCCAACACTATAATATTTTAATAACACTATTAAAAATTTATTAAAAAATCCGTCTACTGCGGGCCTTGCGACCGGTGGTCAGGGCTCCCCGTGAAGGAACTTACAATACGCGTAGTCATACTTATAATAATTACCGTTTTCTGTATCGACCCTTGATTCTACAACAAAGCGAAAGCTTAAGCAAGGCCCCGATCATTATTATTAACAACTAATACTGTGATCGTTCAAGTCAAACATTATCAACCTAAGCCTGCTAACCTTTATGGAAGTGGCGTAGTGGCTCTAAGTTTGTATCCGCTTTCCTATAAGACGCCTAGTTCTGCAGTGGGTCGTCAAAATGATGATGCAAAACAGTACCGGCTCTAGGAATTGTAAAGAAGTTTAGCACGTAAGAGAGATACAAATAAATGTTATTTCCATATATTTTTTATCATCTGTAGGACATGCTATTAAGTGTGTCGTAAATAAAAGGTATTGTGTGTGTGGGAACTGGAGTCACTGAGATTTGCCACCTGTCCTCATCTTTCACCTCATCTTTCGCTGAACTGGCGCAAACGAAATTCGTGTTTATAGCAAGAGCAGTAGAGCTTTTGTAGCTTGCAATATTTTGTTTCTTATAGTTTACATCCAGCGGTTCTCAAACAACAATCACTGTCGACAATATTCGACGATTTACGACATAATTGTATTTTGTGTTTATTCCACAGTATTTTTCAATATTTTATGTTTTTGTTGGTAGGTAATTGACTTTTATCAACTTTAACGGAATTTCATAATAATTGTTCTGACAGTATGTTTATTAAAAAATAATTTACTTATTTGAACAATTAAAAATTAATAGACATTATTTATTACTCTCTGCGAAAGCGTCAACACCATCCGTGTCTGACGGAAAAAAATACTTACGTTGAGTCTACAATGTAAATTAAGGTACATTAATTAAATATATAAAAAAAATCGTTTTACAATTAGTATCGGATATGCTTCTAAATGTAAAATGCCTTTTATTAACTGTGGCATTACGACAGGCCGACAAAAGAAGTAGGTACAAAAAAATTCGTGTTATAAGAATAGTTTGGGAGCCGCTGGTAACCGAGTACGGAATGCGTGCGTACTACGCACGCCTACATTTACGGATTTTGTGGTTTTTGGAACAAGGTCTTTAATTAAGTATTGTGGTGTTTTTTGCTCTCATGTGCTCACTGGGAGGTTTTATTTTGTGTAAGGTTTTTTTTGAAACGAGGTTATTTCTTATTATAGTTCTCGTTTATGTAGTTAGTTCAATAATAATTTATTTAGTTAAACCGAGAATATCGATTGTGAAAATCGAACCCTATAATATCGTAATGTTCATACATTGTTGTCGCCAATGCGATGGACCACGTGTAACAACCAAAAGACAATTAAAAGGACCAAGGACCATTCATGGACCAAGTAAAGGTTTCAACTGATCGTAAGTTATTGGAAAACCATCGCGTCATTTTTTTTGTTGTCACACAAAAACTTTATCGTTCTTATGATTCATTTAATTTCATTACAATTTGATGAAGTTTCTATGTGATAAGGTTATTTTTTTGTTTGTAAATTATCTAGAAATAACGCCCAAAAATTATACATGGGTGATGTTTTTAATACAGTTTATATTTTTTTGTAATTACTGATAATTATAGGTAGGTATTTCATACTGTGATTAAATACATAATTTTGTAGAGTCTTAAAAAACAATAGACATCCTCCCACTTACTTCCCGAAACTATAAGAATACTTCCGACTGGCGCTGTAATTAAAAAAAACCGACCCCAGTACAAAAAGTGCTGTGTGGGAACAGCGGACAGATGCGCATCTCCGCGGCGCGCAGCCTCCGCCCGATCCGCGACATGTGCTCCGATGCGCTCTACACAGACTTTTGCTATTACTCGCACTATTTATTGTCGTTATACTTATGCATTTTAATATATAATGACTTACTAGCTATACGTCTTTTACATGGGTAGCAGAGCATATTCAATTAAACCTGATATTTACACAGATTAATCAAGTGAAATAGAGATAACGTCGGCTTAGTTCAGATGTCTCCAGACTTTTTGTTACTCCTACTCTTGTCCTACTATCATAGGAAGGTATATTGTATTTTTGCAAAATTATCACCTTAAGATGTAATTACGACAGAGAGAGTAAGAAGAGTCAATTGTGACAAAGCTTACTGGGAATGTACTACTACGACGCTTACTTCTGTAGCCAAGTAATCCAGGCTGAAGAGCATCATCGCTGCTGTTCAGGTTATTTTTTTTACATAAATTTCAAGTTAGTAGTCACATCTGATGGTAAGTGATGATGCAGTCTAAGATGAGAGAGTGTTAACTTGTCAAAGCCACACCCCATTTGGTTTCTACCCGACATCGTACTGGAACGCTAAATCACTTAAATAATTATTGAACAATCTACTACTTCTGGGTCGTCTTCAATAGCTCCTTTGGAGGGTACGAGCCTCGAGTTGCCTCATTACCTACCTAGGTCGGGCGCGGGGAACTTGTCTCCCTCGGTAAATATTCCAGACCCTTTCGGGGCTGAGGCTTTTCAGCCTGTGGGTCCACTTGTGAAAATCCGGGAGTGTCATGTCCAGGATGTACCCGCGCGGACCGTGGTGATGTGAGTCACCACTATCGGCGGTGTCAGTCAGGTCGGTGGTCCCGAGCGGTTTGCGACGTGGGTGCGCCGCAATCCTGCGTTGAAAAACATATTTTAACTTTATGAAAGTGTTGCTCTATTTATAGGCAATGGTTTTACCATCACGAGGCTCAGTTGCTTGATCCGTAAATTATTATTCCATACCAATGTACCTACTGCTACTTTACCTGTGGACATACAAGTAAGAGAATGCTTAAATGCTTAAATCTCATGTCATTAATATGTCTCTTTACAGGCAATTTGTTTATGATATATGGACGAAGGCAGACAGGCATTTTCTTAATGTGAGAAACTTACAAGGTTATATTATGATAGACGCAAAGTTTTCAACTAAAAATTAGTTCAGGTCGTCCATCTGCTGATACTATTAACTAGAACATAAAAGAAGACTGTCAGCCATACGCCCACCGACACAATGTTATTAGCTTGCACGTTTAAACTTACACTAACAAACCCAGTACAGACTGCAGTACCGTATTAGATGCATTACTGGTGCGTTTACATTGGTCGAGTAATTTGTTCAAGTATATAACGAAGGCAGACCTTCCCCTTCCTTTGCTAACAATTTTAAGTAGGTATATAATAATCGTTTGCCTACGTGGCTTTGTTTAACAGGTAAGACCGAATTTACACTACCATCAATAGTGATCGTTAACGAATTAAACATCATCGCTCTACGCCGCCAACCCGAATTGAAGCAGCGTGGTAAGTCTAAACTCTATACCCCTCTCCCGCAAGCAGATGAAATAATATTATACGACGTAGTATTATATTATACGACGTAGTATTGATATACCAATACTACGTCGTATAATTTTGATAGATATCTTAATAGTGCCAGTTACAGTGTAGAGTACGTTAATAAAGAATACACTCTAAAACTTATAAAAGAAATTAATTTAATAAGATCCGAAAAAAAACAGTATGGAAATAACATATCGTGTTTTCGCTGACTGAGTGACTCGAGACTGCAATCACGTCGTTTAATTATACAGTTATGTTTAACTTTGACATTAGAAGAACTTGGTCCAGCGACTCGAACAACAGAACGCAGCACAGCATTGCGCCCTTCTAGGAAACATTGTAACCCCTTTGGCCATTTCCGGCGCGAGCGCTTCCGGCCGCGCAGTGTCAAGTTTGCGCGCTCGTAAACGTAACGTAAACGAGAGCGTCAGCGGCAGACACAGCTGCTTCTGAGAAGAGTATCTATACATAGGTATAAGCGAACTACCATTGACTAACATATTGACTAATCACGGGATCTCTAAAACTATACATTCGATTGACTTGCTCCCTAAGAACGGATTACTCGATGCTTCCACAGGTACTTTACTGGGCATAGGTAGTTCTCTACATGTATTTGTAGTAGAGCTCTATGTGACAGAGCTTGTCCAGGGAAATATTGCCTCCGTGTTTATTTCTGCCGCTACGCAGCATTGTTTCTTCTGCTTTGAGTGCCTCTTCGACTAGCAAAAGTCAGCTTTGTAACTTTATCTCGTAACGTAAAAAACGTAAACGCAAACGCAGCATTGCTGCATGGAGGGAATTATTGGCGTTGTAATTACAGGCACATAAGGCTTAACTTAACATCTATGCCTTCCCATAGGTTCAGTGTTGCAAGACATCGTATTTTAACACAATGTATAATAATTTGTTGTTGTACACAATGGTTTTCTAAACAACATTATCAGCTAAATTTGTTCTATCTATGACAAAATGCAAGCGCGGACCAACGAGATCCAAATGCCGTTAGCGCGGACAAACTTTTTAGCACTATAAACAGGCGCTGAAATAAAGACTTTTTCTTCAGCAGGAGAAAACCCTCATGGACATCCTCATCGGATAGTGCCAAACAATCTGTTTATGTCTTGGAACGGTTTAGCCTGAAAAGATGACTTTATCTTGTCTTGAAGCTTATGCTTATTTAAGGGAACATTATTCTAATATAGAGGGCCATACCTGTTACGCCAAATATGTAAAATATAGATAAATACTTTGGCTTACTCCACTACAAGGTTGCCAGGAAAAGGAGCAGGGGAAGCAGATATGTCTGTGTTTCATCATCATCATCATTAGCACTACAGGGCCAGGCCTCCCTCTTTATGGGAGAGGGGATATGGAGCGTACACCCACCACGCTGCTCCAATGCGGGTTGGCGGGCTTAGGATGATAATGTTTCATTTTATTCACGACTACTATCAGATGTTGATGATAGTGACCGGGACCGACGGCTTAACGAGCTCTTCGAGGCACGAGGGTGTAACGCCGCCAACCTCCAGACTCCGGGCTTGGAATGTACTGAACATTTCATAGTAGAATGAAAAAGCTCCGAATTATTCCATGACCTGATCCAGGTATCGAACCCAGGACCTCGTGATTAATAGGATAGGATAATACCACTGGACCAACGAGGCATTATTATAAATTAATGTGTCGAAACTAAGAAGGGCTCGTTATGGGCTATTGAGATGTAACTCACGCGGAATGCACTTACTTACTTACAAAGAGTTGTTGTGTTTAAAGCTCAAGACTATTTAGTCTTTGGAGACCACCAAGGCAGTCACTTCTTGGAGATCTCTCACAGCATATAGCAGATTATACGATTTCACTCAGGGATCTTCTCATACTAGGCACGGCACAATTAAAATCCCAGGTTTAGAAAACTTTACGTTAACACTTTTTTCATACGCTTAACCGTGGCTTTTTTATCTGATACTAATATAGATGTGGCCAAAGGTGAAACACGCTTGCCTAGAATACGACTATTTGCTTTTATACTAAAGATGACCAAGTTGTTAAGGAATCAGTGCTGTAAGTTACGTACGACTGTACGAGTATGTTCATAGACTGTAGACTAGAAGGCAAATAAAATAAACATTAAATTAAAGAACAATCTGTGCCTACATCTTAATTGCAACGATTGAAATCATAACAGTTTCTATCATAATGAATAAGCATCTTCTAGGCTTGTGGTGGATTATAGAGGGTCCAAGCCACAGTAGAAGACGCGTTGAAATAAAACACGTAGTAAATCTTGATAATAAAGAGATGCGTACGCTTCAAGCGGCGAGAGTGAAGTGCGTGCGGCCATACTATGTACTTATGTAGGCGTTATTATATATGAGTAGGAGCGTCCGCATTCTCTTGTCTTTATTGTAGTAAGTAAGTACAATCACAGGTACAAATTACAATACAGTAGACGCAGAATTACAGTAGAAAGAGAAAGCATTACAATGTGAGACAACAATATACAGTAATTATAACATTCTACAGGAAAAGATGATATAGCATGCATTCACACAGATGAACTAATATATTTACATGTAGATATTATTAACTATTTGTATTAAGAATACTTATAGCTACTTATTATCTATTTAATATATATCTATTTATATATATAACTATTCATCCTTAACCTACTATATTATTAACTAATAAGAGTAGATACATAGAAACTAACATATATAAAGTTAAAATGGTAGTAAACTAAGTAGGTAAATATCCTAATATAAATCATATCTATCTATTCAGATGAAGATCACTATAATTAATATATAAAATATCGTCAACAAGAATTGTTGGTCCTAATGCGACAAATAATTCTTAACAAGGCTAGTACTTTCTCTGCGTTGGCCCTACGAGTGTTATCTGCATTGTAAGTCAATGGGACACGGCTATGGTAGGTGGAAGTTTAGCACATAATTGTAATTAAATGCTCGACGTAGCTCGCCCACTGCCCACCGGTGGGCGGAAGGTTTCGTAAGGCACAAAGGGCTGAACCTTGTGCTCTGATAACCATTACCATATCGCCCACTATCATTGATTAGGAGAAAGCGTATGTTTGTCAATGACAACGTATTTTTAGTACCTACTATACTAAAGCCAAACTCGACTGAAAAGCTTGTCAACAAACAAATTTAAAATGAAGGTAGAAAATGCAACACATTTTTTGCCAAATAATTTTAAAATTGTTTTGTTTTTTTATAAAATTTTATTTAAAAGATATTGAATATATTCATTAGCTTACTAATCTAATTTATTGTCATGAATTCGTCATTAACTAGTTAATTTAAAAAAATAGGTGTAAAATGACTAGTGATTTCTACCTTCATTTTTAATTTGTTTGTTGACAAGCATTCTCAATCGAGTTTGGTTGTAGTATAGGTACATATTTTTAATGTAGTCTATTGGTGTTGTAAGTATTAATTAACTCAATGTCATATTTACAAATAAATAAAATTGAAATGTCTGTTGATAATTTAAAACACTGATTGTCTCGTAGGTATAATGGGTAGCCAATGTGACTTCGACAACGAGGTCCTGGGTTCGAATCCTCGGTCGGCTAACGGAATAATTCGGAGATTTTATTATTCTATGTGCGAGGGGTATACCAGCGAAGTCTCTCTACAACCTGCTAAAAGACCTTGGCCTTACTAGAAGTGCAGTAAGCTCCATATTGGAACGAGTGTCCAAAGCTGCTCTAGTTGGGTCCTTCCGAATTTGGCTAGGCAGGGAGAATAACTTGAACAGAGGAGGTGAGTGTTGACGCGCGTCATTAAGGATACCCTTAAATCTACCTTCATTTTAAATTTGTTTGTTGACAAGCTTTTCAATCGAGTTTGGCTTTAGTATAGTAGGTACTAAAAATACGTTGTCATTGACAAACATACGCTTTCTCCTAATCAATGATAGTGGGCGATATGGTAATGGTTATCAGAGCACAAGGTTCAGCCCTTTGTGCCTTACGAAACCTTCCGCCCACCGGTGGGCAGTGGGCGAGCTACGTCGAGCATTTAATTACAATTATGTGCTAAACTTCCACCTACCATAGCCGTGTCCCATTGACTTACAATGCAGATAACACCCGTGTCACAAGTATCGGGCTCTGTTCGGAGTTTTTCTCTCAGCCACGCGATGGACCCGGCACCCGCACGGTGAATCCATGGAATGCTAAAATATTCGCCTCTCTCTTTTAGTAGATACATAATAAGCCCGTATTCGGGAAGTAGCTGGTGTTACATCCCCGTGCCTTGGAGAGCACGTAAAGCCGTCGGTCAAGGTCACTATCAACAACATTTGATAGTAAACATCAATGAATTAAACATTATCATCCTAAGTCCGCATTGGAGAAACGAGTTGGGTCTAAGCTCTATATCTCCTCTCCAATAAGGAGGCCTGGCCCTGAAGGGGGCCTTTTATAGGCTGATAATGATGATGATGATTTAAACCCTTACCGCATATAAGGTCATTTATGGCTTCTAAAGTTTGTTATTTTTTTATAGCAAAAATAATTAATAAGTTATAGTAAAATAAAGTGTATCATAAGCAGCGATTCTTTGTGAAACGAAATGTATTTTTTTTGTATGTGTTAAGTTATTACTGTAAAAACTATTTCAGGTTATTTCATAGCGCGGCCGGAAAGTAAAATGCAACATCTAAAAGAGGTTTTTAGCAGTAAAATAAAGGAGTAAAATAAGTAAATGTGGTCGATAATAAAAATCGTTATTTACTCTTCACACTATCGACTACGATAATAGTAAATTGTTTTGTAAATAATTTTATATTTGTTTTATTTTTGACCCGATTTTTGAAAAGTCCGAATATGGCTTGGTATGCGTTCCCGTCGAAATATTCCGACCCCTTTCTCATTCTTCTCAGATATGGATCTAGCACGCTTTTATGGCTCCAACAAATATGTGAATACCATATTAGCTAATGGTTCTTTGAGTGAAGATGACCTAGCTTCTGATTCAAACCTAGAATATGAAGCTCCCCCGATCCGTTTGCGCTTCTTTGGCGCAGGGTCAACGAGAACAATTACATTCCACTGTGTGATTTTAAGCTTGCTATTTCTGAACAATGCGTAAAGCAGGAAAACCGCTTGCACAAATAAGAAAACGTGGTCGTTCAGCCAGTGTTCTAGGATTACCAACGGCATCAAGAGATGGAACTCTATTGAGCCAAATTGGTAGTCCATTGGGGCGAGCTGTCACTCCTTCAAGTGTGCCTGATTCTACAGTGTCATCAAAAAAGCCCCGTAAAACACATGCCAGGCATCAAGATAATCCACTGACGTCTGTACGGACAGACGGCATTGACCACTTTCCTATTTAGGTAAAAAACGATCAACGGTCCAAATTGCTCAAAGTTTTGCAGTTACACAAAATATAGACGATTGTACCAAAAAATATTTTTTACTCAATCCTTCCTTCATAATTCATGCATTAAGGGGTTAAAACAGCTTCTCACTAAATGCATAATATACGGAAAGAAAGAAATTACCTTACCTACTAATTTTTTAAATTTTGTCTGTCGTCTGTGCTCAATATAAAATATTTAAAATATTTTTTAAAAATAGCGCATAACAGAATATGAAACAATTTATTTCCAGACGGACGTCAGGTAGTTCGATTGTAATATCGTGCTGAACTCACCATTTTGTAACATTTCGGTAACCTTACATAAAGTTACGTAAATTACGTAGGCATCAGTTTAGGATATTTGCCTTTGTACGGGTATGGTGGGCGGCGCCCACGATGCTATTGAAAAGTGATAATAACATTAACTGTGGCATTGTGGGTCAAGTTGCCACACGCGTCAAACTGTTTGTTTGTTTATTTATGTATATGAGGTACTAGAAAACATATTCATAATAAAATAAATTAAGTATGACATTAAAAACATGGGTCCGAACCACCATGTAAATCATGTATCTACTTATTTTGTTTAGTTTGGGGTTAATTTGAGTTTATGTACCTATGGCTAGCTTCCGACGCTATCATCACATCACATTCCTGAGATCTAGTTACCTACAAAACCTACCAAATTATTGGTGTACCTACTGGCGTATACTGAATTCGTAGGTACCAAGCAGATAACAAAGGTCCTGAACTCCAGACCCTCAATCATTAAATTTTTTTAACAAAAAATAGAACCGACTCAAAACGCACTAAAAAGTAAAAAATAACTGTGTCAATTAGTTGCTTTAATTTACTTAAGCATATCTATGAAGTCGGTGCCAGCCAAGTTTAAGGAACATTTATTTTACGTACCTAGTAAAGCAGTTTGTGGGTTCTAGGTAACGTCCTTAAAGTAAAAATCTTGGCTGGCACCGACTCTTAGATATGCTTACGTAAATTAAAGCAACTAATTGACACAGTTATTTTTTCTTTTTAGTGCGTTTTGAGTCGGTTCTATTTTTTGTTAAAAAATTTTATTTCTTCCTTTTTAGTGATTTATCGCCACGCAACGTACTCGTACTATACTGTTATAGTATATTATACAACACTAGTAGCCAAGAAGCTACCGATATCGAGACAAAAACCGAAATCACTGTAAGCTTGCCTCCAAGATTTTAAGAGTTCCTTCAATTTCCCCAGGATGTCATCATCCGATCCTAAAATGATGACAATAGGACCACCTTGGAAGTATGACCTTTCTAATAAAAAAAGAATTATCAAAATCGGACAACTCTGTAAAAAGTTATGCGTGGTCATACATATAATACACATACATATAATGAGTATAATATATGCACAATTATCCATCAAAATATTGCAGGTATCCTAAATAAAGTTGAACTCTTAGAGTTAACACTTGAAAACTTAAAAATGCACAATCATCTTCACAATGCTGACATAATTTGTTTAACAGAGACTTTTATTAAGAGAGGATCTGAGTCAAACTTAAAAATTAGAAATTATAATGTTGCAGCTCAATTTACCAGAAAAAATCAACGGCGAGGGGGCACATGCATACTGCTAAAACCATATTTGGATCATGTCCCTCTCACTGAACTGCTAAACGAAATAATACCAGTAGAACATCATTTTGAATATTGCTGTACATATGTAAAAACGTTAAATTTAATTATTGTATGTATTTATCGCACACCAGCATCAGACATAAACTTGTTTTTTGAGAAATTTGATCGGTTATTGTGCAGACTTAATGTCGTTAAAAGCAGGAAAGGTATAGTTCTGTGTGGTGACTGGAACATAAATGTTATTGTGAAAAGCAGGCAATCCGAATCGTTGTTTTCTCTCTTTGCAAATTATGGGCTTATAAATCACATTAATAAGCCTTCGAGAAAATCGTCCTGTATTGACCTGATAGTGAGTAACATAAAAGAAGCTAAATCAGAGTTGCATTACCTTGCACTATCCGATCATGAAACCGCTCAATCCATTACTTTTCCGACTGATATTGATAGAAATAATATAGCCAAAAGTAATACGACATGGTTTGAAAAAAGACGAGATTTCTGTAAAGATAATGTACGGAAATTTAAACAGTGTATGTCTGCTCTCTCCTTTTATGATATTTTAATAGAAGATGATACGAATAAGGCTTTTGATAATTTTCATGACAATTTTTTATGTTTTTATAATCTGTGCTTCCCAATTATCATGGTAAAAATGCTGAGTAAAAATATTAAGAATAAATGGATCTCTAAAGGCCTAAAGCTTTCGTGCATAAATAAAAGGAGATTATATTTAAAATATAGATATTCACCATCAAACAAACACATACACAAAAACCATTATCGGAAATATAGTCAATTACTTAAACGGTGTATTGAAAAATCTCATACTATCTCTAATAACAAATACATTTCTAAATCAAAAAATAAAGGCAAAGCAGCATGGGATATAATCAGTACTAACATAGGTAACAAAAAATCAGATATGGAAATAAAAGAAATAAAAAGCTCAAATAATTTGGCATACACTAATCCAAATGATATAGCTCAAAGGTTCAACAAATACTTTATAAATATTAGTTGCAAGTATATTAATGACCCTTCTAGGAAAATTCCAAATAATGATTTCTTTGCCATACCTAATCACACTAATTCATTATTTATTACCCCTGTTAGTGTCAATGATGTTTATAAAACAATAGCAAATCTACGTAACACAAATTCAACTGGATATGACGACATAAGCACGAAAATTTTAAAAATGTGTGCAGAGTACATATCTATGCCTCTGTGTCATATTATTAATCTATCATTTTCTTCAGGAGTATTTCCTACTAATTTGAAATTATCTGTTGTTAAGCCAATACATAAAAAAGGAGACAAAACAGCACTAAACAACTACCGTCCCATAACACTGATACCAACCATATCTAAAATATTTGAGAAATTAATGTACAATAAAATATATATGTTTCTAACAAAGTACAATTTACTTAAGCCTCAACAGTTTGGGTTTAAAAAGCAGAGCAATACAACATTAGCTTGTTTTGAATTAAATAGATCTATCACTGAAGCTTTGAGTAATAAATTGTCCGTTGTTGGCCTATTTCTGGATATGACAAAAGCTTTTGATCTAGTTTGTCATAAAACTCTAACAAAAAAATTAGAAAGATACGGAATTAGAGGAAAAGCAATCGAATGGATAACAAGTTACCTAAGTCAAAGACTTCAATGCGTCGAAATTTCACAAACCAGGAATGGACACTGTAATGCTTTTAGATCAAACTTTGAACTTCAAAACCCTTATGGTGTCCCTCAGGGCAGTATACTGGGACCTCTATTATTTCTTACTTACATAAATGACCTACCGGACAATATTAAGCATCAGTGCATATTATACGCTGACGATACAACAGTAATTTTTAAATGTAAAAACAAATCTGAGCTAGAAAATGAAATCAATAGTACCTTGTCAAAAACAATTGAATGGTTAGGTTCTAATAATCTATCTATAAACATAAACAAAACCAAATATATTCAATTTCTAACATACAACAGTGCCCCTAGTAATCTACAGATAAGCCATATGGCACATAACATAGAAGAAGTAGCTGATATATCCTTCTTAGGTCTTATGTTTGACAAACATTGTAATTGGAAAGTCCACGTAGAAAACTTAGCTTCTAGACTCGATCGGTTTGCATATGTCTTGAGGAAAATTAGTAGAACCTCAAGTAAAAAAACTGCATTACTTGCTTATCATGGGCATGTTGCCTCTTTACTACGATATGGACTTATATTATGGGGCAATTCTGTTGATGCTAGCAAAATTTTCACTAAACAAAAAGCTTGCCTAAGAGCAATTTGTGGAGTGGATATGATGAGTAGTTGTAGGCCTTTATTTAAAAGCCATAAAATTCTTCCTTTGCCTTGTCTTTACTTATATGAAACAATTATATTTATAAAAAAATACCCACAGTTATTTGGCATTCAAAATTTAGTTAATAACTCAGATAGGCACAGAAGAAGAAATAAAATTCCATTGCCACCTAGGCGTCTTAAAATATTTGAAAAAAGTGCATACTGTATGGCAATAAGTATTTTCAATAGGTTACCTGAACATCTGACAACATTAAACAATATGACACAATTTAAAAATAAAGTACATAAAATGCTATTAGATAAAATGTTTTACACTGTAAATGAGTACTTCACGGAAAACAAATTTTAATTTCTTTTATATATATATTTTTTTTTGACATTGTATAAACATAATCCTTAACATTTAAATATTTGACGATTAATGATACTACACATGTGACGATAATACTAACGTAATTTGTAATTATTTTAAAAGAAAGTATATGTATAGTTTAACTTTAATACATTTTTTGCACACCATGTATGTGGTAGGATGTGATTGGACATATTTTTGTAATTTGACTTTAACATCGACATTGTAACCACATTCTTGCAAAAAAAAAAAAAAAAATATATACGTGTCGAATTGAGAACCTCCTTCGTTTTTTTTTCGTTGGTTAAAAATATAAAGCCCATATTGTCATATTTTAAAGTGAGAAATCATCGTAGGTCGGGTATACACCTAGCTTCGCGGCAACCCTTTCTCGTAATACCGTTAAGTGGATAATAAAATTACGCCTATACTAAATCGATTAAGGGACCGTTGTTAACTGTTATCTCTCCCAGCTGCCATGCTCAATCTACGTAGATACCTACTGTACTTACGAAAAATTCTGCTTATAAGAATGACAATCATCAACCGGGCCGTTACAGCCTTTTAGACCATAAAGGACAAATGCAAAAAAATAGAAATGACAGTGAATATGAAAGTGTATTTCATTTCTGAAATGTAGATACAGTTAATAAGAAATAATAAATTAAAATTAAAATATCTATTGACCTACTTTGTTAAGTATAAGGTAAAGGTTTCGAAGGTCGAACAATATGTTGTTCCTACCCACGGGGGCGGCTCCAAATATGGCGTTGTTAAAAACTCTCGTAAAAAATACGACCATGATTTCAATAATTATTAACTTTAATATTTATTGGACATGTAGGCTTATCTCTCTCTGGTTGACAATATTTTGATTTAAAGGAGAACTTGATAACAGAAGGTTCTGGGTTATTCTGGATTACGTCAAATGAGATAAAAAAGTAAACATCAATTACGCTTAGTTTAAAAATACATTTGCAACGTTAAGGTTGTCTGTTGATGACTCTACCATCACATTGGAAGAAAACATCTGGTTAGAAAGTCAGCAGTTGCTCTTTTAAAATGACCAGTAATATAATACACAGTAATCTTTTAATCTGTTTGTAACTACCCTACATGACCCTGTAACAAATTTGTTTTTTTCTTTTGATGTACGGAACCACATAAAAATACTTAAAACCTGATTGAAGACGTAATGGGGAAATATATTAGCCATCTTTGGCTTTAGTATCCAGGAATGAGACAAACATATACACTCTACATTTATGTACACAACAGACATACACTCATCTTGAAAAACATTCCCCTTTTTTAACGTATGAAAAAAAAACGGAGGAGGTTCTCAATTCGACACGTATATTTTATGTATGGCCACGCATAACTTTTTACAGAGTTGTCCGATTTTGATAATTCTTTTTTTATTAGAAAGGGCACACTTTCAAGATGGTTCCATTGTCATCATGTTAGGATCTGGTGATGATATCCTGGGAAAATTGAAGGAACTCTTCAAATTTTATAGGCCCACTTGTAGCGATTTCAGTTTTTGTGTAAGTATCGGTAGATTTTTGGCTACTAGTGTCGTATAATATACTATGAGAGTATAGTACGAGTAGGTTACGTGTCGATAAATCACTAAAAAGTAAGAAATAAAATTTTCTAACAAAAAATAGAAACTCAGAACCCACAAACTGCTTTACTACGTTAAATAAATGTTCCTTAAACTTGGCTGGCACCGACTTCATAGATATGCTTAAGTTAATTAAACCAACTAAATGACACAGTTATTTATTACTTTTAGTGCGTTTTGAGTCGGTTCTATTTTTTGTTAAAAATTTTCTCACCCAGTAACACCGTTTAAGACTCTTATGACATACTTAATGTTATAAATATAATTATCTCCTGTGACAGTAACAATAGAGCGTCAATTACAAATGTGTGATTGCGCATGAATCGGCGTAACTGTAGTGATGAGCGCGGCGGGAATCGAACCCGACACCGCTCCCACACTGTTCCTGCGATGTAACGCGAGCCGGGTTCCAGCTAAGCGACTTGTATCACGTACTCGCTATTATGCAGATCGAGTGTCTGTTATCAGAAGCTTCATGAATGCTTTTAATAATAATTAATTATATTCAGCTGTTTTGTGTAATGACGTCATTTGAAAAGTTTATTTAAAGAAAAACCTATCGATTTTAATGAATAAATATTGATTTATTTTGCTTTTCGGCTTGTAATTTTTTTTTTAAATTTTACAATTGAACATTGTATATCTCCAGAGGATGCTGCAGGTTCGGAGCGTCGTCAAAATGGTCGTTGTGTTAAGGGTTTTAATAGCTTTGGGTGGCGTTGCTGCTCGGATTCGCAGGAGTTTCGTGAAAAATAGCTTGCTCTAATAACTTATTATAGTTATGAAGCGAGATATTTGAAATTGTTTAAATGTATTAAAATATAAAGCCCATATTGTCATATTTTAAAGTGAGAAATCATCGTCGGTCGGGTATACACCTAGCTTCGCGGCAACCCTTTCTCGGAATACCGTTAAGTGGATAATAAAATTACGCCTATACTAAATCGATTAAGGGACCGTTGTTAACTGTTATCTCTCCCAGCTGCCATGCTCAATCTACGTAGATACTTACTGTACTTACGAAAAATTCTGCTTATAAGAATGACAATCATCAACCGGGCCGTTACAGCCTTTTAGACCATAAAGGACAAATTCAAAAAAATAGAAATGACAGTGAATATGAAAGTGTATTTCATTTCTGAAATGTAGATAGAGTTAATAAGAAATAATAAATTAAAATTAAAATATCTATTGACCTACTTTGTTAAGTATAAGGTAAAGGTTTCGAAGGTCGAACAATATGTTGTTCCTACCCACGGGGGCGGCTCCAAATATGGCGTTGTTAAAAACTCTCGTAAAAAATACGACCATGATTTCATTAATTATTAACTTTAATATTTATTGGACATGTAGGTTTATCTCTCTCTGGTTGACAATATTTTAATTTAAAGGAGAACTTGATAACAGAAGGTTCTTGGTTATTCTGAATTACGTCAAATGAGATAAAAAAGTAAACATTAATTTAAGCACGCTTAGTTTAAAAATACATTTGCAACGTTAAGGTTGAAGGTTGTCTGTTGATGACTCTACCATCACATTGGAAGATAGGTTTCACTGAAAACATCTGGTTAGAAAGTCAGTAGTTGCTCTTTTAAAATGACCATTAATATAATACACAGTAATCTTTTAATCTGTTTGTAACTATCCTATATGACCCTGTAGCAAATTTGTTTTTTTTATTTTGATGTATGGAATCACAAAAAAATACTTAAAATCTGATTGAAGATAATGGGGAAATATATTCGCCATCTTTGGCTTTAGTATCCAGGAATGAGACAAACATATACACATATCTTGAAATATATTCCCCTTTCTTAACCGACGAAAAACAAACCGAGGAGGTTCTCAATTCGACACGTATATTTTTTTTATGTATGACCACGCATAACTTTTTAGAGAGTTGTCCGATTTTGATAATTCTTTGATTAGAAAGGACACACTTACAAGATGGTCCCATTGTAATCATGTTAGGATCTGATGATGATATCCTGGGAAAATTGAAGGAACTCTTCAAATTTTATAGGCACACTTGCAGCGATTTCGGTTTTTGTGTAAGTATCGGTAGATTTTTGGCTACTAGTGCCGTATAATATACTATGAGAGTATAGTACGAGTAGGTTACGTGTCGATAAATCACTAAAAAGTGAGAAATAAAAGAATTTAACAAAAAATTGAAACCCAGACTATATTGCTATTTGTAACAGAATATAAACCCAGAACCCACAAACTTCTTTACTACGTTAAATAAATGTTTCTTAAACTTGGCTGGCACCGACTTCATATATATGCTTAAGTAAATTAAAGCAACTAAATGACGCAGTTATTTTTTACTTTTTAGTGCGTTTTGAGTCGGTTCTATTTTTTGTTAAAAATTTTCTCACCCAGTAACACCGTTTAAGACTCTTATGACATACCTAATGTTGTAAATATAATTATCTCCTGTGACAGTAACAATAGAGCGTCAATTACAAAATGTGTGATTGCGCATGAATCGGCGTAACTGTAGTGATGAGCGCGGCGGGAATCGAACCCGACACCGCTCCCACACTGTTCCTGCGATGTAACGCGAGCCGGGTTCCAGCTAAGCGACTTGTATCACGTACTCGCTATTATGCAGATCGAGTGTCTGTTATCAGAAGCTTCATGAATGCTTTTAGTAATAATTAATTATATTCAGCTGTTTTGTGAAATGACGTCATTTCGACGTCGTTCGATTTGACGAAAAGTTTTTTAAAGAAAAAAGTACTTTATATATTATTATAGCTATTTATTTTGCTATTTTCGGCTTGTAAAATTTTTACAATTGAACATTGTATATCTCCAGAGGATGCTGCAGGTTCGGAGCGTCGTCAAAACAGTCGTTGCGTTAAGGGTTTCAATAGCTTTGGGTGGCGTTGCCGCTTTGATTCGCAGGAGTTTCGTGAAAATAGCTTGCTTTAATAATTTATTACAGTTATGAAGCGAGATAATTTAAATCGTTTAAATGTACGGTATAAACTCAGGGACTACGAGCTGGATTGTAAAAATTCTTTCTGTATATCGTTACCAGAATCAAGAGGGGTGTTTAAACCAATATAACATTCGGCTGTAGGTATGTCTCCATACTATATGCAAGTGTAAGCGTGGTATTATTAACATAATTAGTTCAATGTCAATGAATTACTTTTTACAAGCTAAAAAGGAAGGTCAAAATCTCAGTATTTTAAGATCCTCTTTGTACTATTTCGCATCATCCTTAACCAATAAACTAAGCATGGTCAAAATATAACAGGCATGGCAGATGAAAACAGCAGTCTGAAGTTGTGAAAAAAAATAAAAATCTCTGAAATAAAGCAGCAATAGTGATGAAGCAATAGCACGGCGGGATGTAATGCGTAATTGATTGTTACGTCGGTACGTCTGTAGTGGAACGTTGATTATTTGTGTAATATAATATGTTATGATAGGTTTCGGTAGTTACGTGTAACTACCGAAACCAATCGTTGCCAAACCGGAGCGGATGTTACGGATAATATGGTATACTTATTCTTAAAAAATTGTATCTCGTTGGTCTAGTGGTAAGCCTATGTGGCGCGATCGCGAGGTCCCGGGTTCGATTATGCTTATGGAACAAACGGTCAGCTTATGGAATAATTCTAAGTTTATTTTTCTTCTAAGAAATTTTCAGTAAAATTATATACCCGGATCTTGGTAGTATTTTTTTTTTTATCGACTACAAGTTGGCCCTAGACTGCTATCACACCTGATGTTAAGTGATGATGCAATCTAAGATGGAAGCGGGCTAACTTGTTAGGAGTAAGATGAAATAAACACCCCTATCGGTTTCTACACGACATCGTACCGGAACGCTAAATCGCTTGGCGGTACGTCTTTGCCAGTATTACATCTATGTGAGAATACTTTAAGTCGTCGGTCCGGGTCACTATCAACAACATTTGATAGTGATCGTCAATGAATTGAACATTATCATCTTAAGTTCACCAAACGGCATTAGAGAGGCGTGGTCGATCTAAGCTCTATATCTTCTCTCCTTAAAGAAGGGAGGTCTTGCCCGTTAGTGGGCCGTTAATAGGGTGATGATGATGATGATGATGACCCTAAGTCCGCCAGCAACGTGGTGGGTCTAAGCTCTTTATCACCGTGCATATTAGGAGGGAGGCACGGCCCTGTAGTAGCTCCTTAATAAGCACATAATGGATGGACATGTTAATGATGACCAGTAACGTTCATAAAAGAACAGTTCATACACTCCCCTTGGCCTCTTTGCTGAGGTATAACTTCAATATTTACTGATCGTAGTAGTATTGTAATGACATCACACGTTACGTAAGAGGTATCGAGATGGGACAGTTACGAGTGCGCGACCGGTTCCAGCGAACGTGAGATGATTCCGCACTTACACCGACGGCGAACGACAGTGCCCTAGACTACATGACGGACGGCTAAATTAAACAGTTTCTGAGTTATTATACCGACAAGATTTTGTTTCAACCATAAGTGTTTTCTGCAATGAATCTGGTATAATAGATTGATAAGAGCAGAAAGTTACTAATATATGTGGACTTTTTTGCTATTTGTAATTCAAAAATGAGACCCAATTTGGGTTTCGTTTTCTATACGGCAGTTACAAGAGAAAAGCCGCGAGCAGAATCAACCTTTGTTCCTTTGCTTTGTTGATCTTGAAAAGGCTTTCGACAGTGTGCCTCGCGAGGCTTTATGGGTAGTACTGGGAAAGCTAGGCTGCACGGAAAAGTTTATTAGAACGTTAAGGCTACTGCACGATAACATGAGTTGCTGTGTCTCAGTCGCAGGCGAAGAATCGGAACGTTTTCCAGTAAACTGTGGTGTGAAGCAGGGCTGTGTTTTAGCTCCGACACTATTTGCCTTGTACTTTTTCGTAGTAGTCAGCGATGCCTTAAAGAACAACACTCAGGGTATATCAATTCGATATCGTACAGATGGTAAACTTTTTAATTTGAGGCGACTTAAGTTCCTGTCCAAGGTCTCGTATGATCTTATTGCGGAGGTCATGTACGCTGATGATCTATGCTTTGCAACAGATTCGTTGAGTGGCCTGCAAGAGCTTGTAGAGAATCTTGACAGAGCCTGTGAAAAATTTGGTTTAAGAATTAATGTTACAAAAACTGAAGTTTTGGCTATGAACACCCTGAATGGTCAGGAGGCGTCTGCTAAAGTATTCGTAAAGAACTCACAGCTCAAGCAGGTTGATAAATTTAAATACTTGGGGAGTACTGTCACGGCTAAGGGTGATTTGGATTCGGAGGTAGCTGGTAGAATCTGTGCTGCCTCAGCAGCTTTTGGTAAACTTCGAGAGAAAGTCTTTCACTCGCATCACCTTTCTCTAAGAACAAAGATCAAAGTATACATGGCGATTGTAATACCGAATCTTCTTTACTCTGCTGAGACTTGGACACTTTATCGCAGACACATTCGTATATTAGATAAATTTCACCTCAAGTGCCTCCGCGATATTCAAAATATCAGGTGGTCTGACCACATTAAAAACATCGACATTTTATGCCGGGCGAATGTTAGTGGCATCGAGGCGTACGTGATGAGGCGACAGTTGCGTTGGTCGGGGCATGTAGTGCGAATGCCCAACGTAAGGTTAGCCAAACGCTTATTCTACTCTGAACTCCGGAATGGTAAGCGGAAACAAGGCGGACAGTTCCTGAGGTACAAAGATGTGCAGAAGAGGCATTTGGCTAACTGTAACATAGATTCTTTGCATTGGGAGAGGTTAGCCGCAAACAGAGCCGGGTGGAGGTCCTTAGTTCAGCAGAGTACCTCTAGTTTCGAGAGCAAGCGGAGGGCTGATCTAGGTTCGCGTCATGAACATCTTAAAGCGAAACCACCCTCAAATATCACGTACAATTACACTAACGGTACCCTAACGTGTCCTCAATGCGCTAGGAAATTCCGCGCAAAAATAGGGTACATAAGTCACATGAGGGCGCACGACCGAAGCCCCCGTGTGAATTAACAGAGAATCCAGTCGCTGTTGCCGAACACGGCAGAGAAGTAATGAATGAATTCAAAAATCATTGTCATTCTCGGCCAGTCTCATCGACCGGCAAGCCATTATTTTTTTCCTGTCTTAGATCCATGCCCATCCACAGGCTAAACAGGGCGCTTTACACAAAACTTTTTTGTTTTGATTTTATCACGGTTTTATGGTTGCAGGTTGGCATTACACAACCAACCTCCATACGGATCGGCGATTAAAATCGCTAAGTCTCAAATCGAGATTGATCGCATACAGAGTGAATTATTATTTAACAAACAAAATATCAATGTAGAGTAACTGCATGACCGACATTTCACTTACATGCCTTGATCTTATGTGCAAGTTCATCTTTGTATCGACTATCTATGGCCTGATTCAGAATGCCATCGTATTGGCGCGTGTAGTTCAAATGTAGACGCTGTTTGCGAACCGAACATTTAAGCTACACGCGCTCGCGTTAGTACCCGCACTGGCCGACAGTCATTCGAGCGTATGTTTCGGTGTGATAGACATCGGCCTGCGACCTCGCAAGGCCGCGCATCCGGCGTCACCCAATACAGTCGACTGCATGAACAGTTTTTGTGGCGCTTTTTTAGCACATTCCAGCAGCTAGCGGTATCTCCGCCACATTTGTTAGGTTTCCCAGGCTTTCCTCACTGGTCTAGGTCGATGCTCGTTGATTATGTCATTTAGGAAGTGGGATACATACGATTGCTATGAACATTTGTATAGCCTGGTTTTAGATTGGAGTCAATAATCTTGTGGGTTTTTAAGGTGATAATGAATATGTATAGTTTATGTAAATAATCCACATGTCCGTACCTAGTCATGATATTTTAAAATGCTAAGCTTGTTGGTTTGTCTGCTACCGTTATCTCGCGATGCAGGCACATTGAGAGATTGCATCCAGGATTTAGTAGTAGTAGAGGTCTTTCATGGAAGTAATATCGCCATTTTTATCTCTTTCAATCGCTAAACAGTAGGTAAATAATGTGAATATTTCTGATTTGTCTAACAAATGTATTTTCACGTCCCAAGTTAAAATAAAGATCTGCGTAGATAACAGCAAACAAAACTAACATACAGACGAAGTAGCAGCTAACAACTAGTACAGGTGTAATAGTAGTTACATATCGATTCAACGCCTACTTGTCACCTATGGTATTTTAGTCAGGAAATATGTTGCCTTGATTACATTTAAAACTACGGCGTAGGTGGTTTTGATAGAGCCCTCGGTGTCAAATGGGTTTTTTAAGGTTTATAAAAAAATATATTTTTACAACATTCTTAGCTAAGCAAAAATAATATAACGCAAATGTTTGATTGAGTAGGCATTAATAAAAAACTACTTACCTTAGTATTTACCTGGAAAATCGAACCTAGTACTATTTGTTGAACATCTAACAGGTTATCTACGAGTAGAAGCAAGGAAGCACCTACCTATGTAGAATGATTCAACTCATGCACTGGACCGGTTTTAGTTACATTTTCATCTCCAAATATATACTTAATTAATTACTTTCCGTGAGAAAATATGCAAATGAAGCTCTGCCTAATTAGCGTGCGGTCTTGTAGAAACGATGTTTTATACCTAGATACGGCTGGAGTAATGTCCACCGGCGTTTTTTATGTTGCTTGGTGGGTTTACAGGGCCATGTAGATTTTTTGTTACTTTTAAGTTGATTAATTAAATAATTACAACTTTAATTTAAAATTTAGAGTAAAGTTTGTTACTCATTGCAAAGCATGCTGAAATACTGCTCTGTGCCCAACGTTACGTGGAGGTGTACGTCTAGAGTCGGTCTATAGTTACACCGGCGTCACCGGCGTCCATGCCCTTTTGACTTGATGCTTGGCGGCAGCAATAAACATAGCTCTGTCATACAAAGCTCTTCTACTTCTTTATTGTTTTATCAAGGCCTTGTGATTTAAAATAATATGCGATGGTTTCCTAGTACAAATCAAACAATGAAATTAAAAAAAAGGCCTCTAATATCCAGCAGTTAACATCCACCGATTAAGATGTTAATGTTGAAATATTTTTTAAATCATAAATACATTTCCTTTATTGCAAACGTAATTGAAAACCGACAATAAGTTAAATAAATCAAAACTATTACGGCCACTTGTTTCCCTTGATCTTTTTATCGAATTAACGTCTTCCATCGGATGACCAAATAGAGTCTCATTAACTTCGTAATAACTGAAACCGTGTGACGTCACGTCAGCGAAATTGTTGTGAAACTCATTTTGATTAAAAACGATGTAAATTGTGTGGAAGTCGCCAGTTTTGCGCAATTACTCGTAAAAACATTTTCGCTTAATCGATGAAGTCATGTTTTTAAATGTCCGTAGCCCGTAGGTGAGCTTTTTTTAAACCAGCTGTGCCTTGCGGTCTCGTCCGCGTAATCCTGTGGGTGCATCGAAATAAAAAGTAGCAATATTATAACAGACTAATCTATTTTTAACCGACGTTAAAAAACGGAGGAGGTTCTCAATTCGACACGTATATATTTTTTTTATGTATGACCACGCATAACTTTTTACAGAGTTGTCCGATTTTGATAATTATTTTTTTATTAGAAAGGGCAAACTTCCAAGGTGGTCCCATTGTCATCATGTTAGGATCTGATGATGATATCCTGGGGAAATTTAAGGAACTCTTCAAATTTTGGAGGCACGCTTACAGTGATTTCGGTCTTCGTCTCGGAATCGGTAGCTTTTCAACTAAATGACACAGTTATTTTTTTACTTTTTAGTGCGTTTTGAGTCGGTTCTGTTTTTTGTTAAACATTTTTATATTCCGATCCGTTCGGTCTTTGAGCTCTGATTAGTTACATAAATCTAATAAACATCAATAAAATAAAACTATTTATATGTTCCATTAGAACCTTAGAAGTTCGCGCGTCCGCTATAATTGTCTAAGTTAGTAAAAGGCATTTTAATTTCGAATAAAAAAACGAGAAAGGAACAAGAAGTTACAAAGAAGAGATGGTGTTTTGTAACTTCTTCATCATCATCATTACATCAGCCGATGGACATCCACTGTTGGACTTCCAAACAACGATTCTGAGCCGCCTGTGTCCAGCTCAGCTACACGTTTAATGTCGTCAGTCCACCTCTGTAACTTAATCGAAACAAAATTTAATTGATACAAAATCAAAGGCCAAACAGGAAAGTATTTAAAGTCGCGATTCTATGAAAGTTCACTCTCCAGCGGATGTGTGTAGTTACGAGGGACATCAGTGGAATATATTTGGACACGGCGAGTGATCGGTTCCTGCGATACTATTGAGAGCTAATTCCGTCTTTTTCTATGGATTAAATGTAAATCAAGGCTAACAGTATGGTAGATTTAGTTAAAAATCAGTATTTAATGATGTTTTCTATAATAGACCTACAGATAATCGGCCTACTGAATGCTTATTTGTGCCGCCAATTAGCATTGCAATATTCTAGTCTGAAATGTAGTGTTACACAGAAAGGATGATACAGATAGGAGAATTTTATGAAAGAAAGAAGAGTGCAGTGAAAAAGACTCTTGGCCCCACCCAGAACTCGAACACAGAACCTCATGATTAGAAACCACAAAGACTAACCTAGTGCTTAGCCTTTAACGCCAGCCAACGCAATAGTTAAATTGAACCTACTAGATAAAATTAACATTAGTTCCATCTGATATGTTCACAATGTTTCTCAACCCGCTTGTTCTACAAATATTCTCCAACCACATTGTGTGTAATTTTTAATGCAACTTAAAAATTAGGGCGTAAGTAATATTATTTTCATATAACTGCAGGCTCAACGTAAAAAGAATAGGCAGATTTTGAAGTCCAAAGCTTATCTGTGGCGGAATCAACCCCCGTCCATTGTTCTAACACAAGGTCCATTCGACCGTGGCGAGTTAACGCGACCTCGCGGTAATAGCTCATTACCGGCCGAATCATCGCCATTGTAAACCCGCCGTGTGCTATGGGAAAGATTACGAGATTGCTTGCGAATAATGGAAATTTCAAGTTTAATTCGTTTATTTAAAGATTTTTTTCCCTTAAGCCCTATTAGGCTTAAAGATTTTTAGACAGCACTCTCATTACATGTGGAACAAAATCAAGAATTAAGGCGCCAGTTCGTTGCCGACTATAGACGACAACAGCAGGCAACACACAGCTTTGTATGTATTTCTATGAAACACCTTTCGTGGCGAGCGACACGTCGTTTCCATAGAAAACCATGTTTTAATCGTATCTTGTCTAATCTACAAACTAGCGAAGAAGGAAAAGCTAGTACGCGTTGACTAGCTAATTTTATTTTTCACCAACTTCACTTTGTAAAAAGTTCACCAGATAATCTATTATTTCCTATAAAAATATAATATATTCGCTTGTTTTCTTGTTTAGTATTACTTACACAGCAATTGCGCGTCAGGTTGACATAATTTTTTTATTTTTTGTGAAATGCGAGGTTAATATCTGAACGTAAATCACTAGCGGATATTAACGCGGTTCCCAGTTGCACAACCCACTTCCAGAAGTGTGTTAATTAACTGCTGCAGTTGTATTATGAGATAACCAATAAATAATCCCACAATAGGCTATTTAGTATTTTATATTCCAAAAGAAACATTTATTTTCACAAATTAATAATAATACAATAGTTTCTATTCGACTGAGGCTACGTAATTATTATTGTATTAGCGAAAGCCCGCGGCTCCGTCCGCAAGAAATACGTTTTGTAAAAATTTATTTAAAAGTAGGCTATGCTCCTTTTTCTCAAATGGAGATTTATCTTTGTATAAAAATTTGTTCAAATTTATTAAGTGGTTAAGCCTTAAAAGGTAACAGACAGACAGACTTACCTTCCTATTTAAAATATTAGTATGGATAGTGGATACTCTAAGTTGAAGTAAAATGACAAGATATAAAATATTTTAATATTTTTCCGGACCAAATTTTCATGGTTCAGATTAAAACAGTTGCTAATTCCTAGTAATTATTTGACATGTTCTTTTTAACCTGACACCTTGACTTTGTATGTGATTTGGTATCTGTCGGCCTCACATTTTATTAAAAATACTGTAAAGTATTATACATAAAGAGAGAACACATTACTTTAATCTACTCCATCTATTTACTCCTAATTTTTTTAGTTAACAAGTTAATGACGAATTTAAAACTAATTAATATATTCAACATCTTTTAAATAAGATTTATTAAAATAACAAAACATAATTTTAAATTTATTAGGCATAAAATGTGTTGCATTTTCTACCTTCATTTTAAATTTGTTTGTTGACAAGCATTCTCAATCGAGTTTGGCTTTAGTATAGTAAGGTATTAATAAGTTGCAAATTTGACAAAGTTGTAATACATTCCCACGGGCGCGCGTGTCTCCCAGGCGTATCACAGACAGGTTTCCCTGACCCACAGTGGCCCACAGTGTCCCACAGGTGTGGCCCGCAGGCACTTGATACCTCCCCGGCCGCATTCCCGGCCGTCCGTGCGAAACGTTGTTTTGGGGTCGATGTGACTGAGTGTTGCGGTTTCGTCGTCGGTAACACCCGGCGCTCCCACGGGTTAACATACTAACCCTTTCTGTTTTATTATAATTACGTAAATGTATTACTTACACGGAAATGGTCTATCAAATATGTTATCATTTTTTCAAGTATATATTAAGCATATGCAAAGGATCTTAATATGCCATAAGCTTTGTTTTAAGGCATTACTAGTAAGTACGTATGCCCAATACTCAAAATAAAATCTTGCCCTTTATTATTTTTGCATACATTATATCAAGTTTTTACATGTGTCATAAAATGAAAATGTACATAAAAAGTAAAAAAAAAATACGTAAGTAAATAAAATACATTTTATAACATCATCAGATTATTTCAATGCTTACGCCAATAACATTTTATAACATTACTGCTCTATACACACTGCTCCAATGTGTGATTAGGGGTATTCTTAAAATAAGTTCAAATGCAAAGGGTAAACTAACATAAAAAAGTAATCTATTTGAGAATATATTTTATATTATAGTAGCCTTCCATTTATAACTGATCTAGAGAACGTCCGGGATTTCACCAGCGTAGTTCCTATTCGCGTAAAAATTTCGTGATAAAAAGTAGCCTGTGTGTTTTAATGTATAAGCTGTATTGTTGTAAAGTTACATCAAAATACATTCAGTTATTTTTGTGAAAGAGCTACAGACATACTTACATAAATCCTCACAAACTTTCGCGTTTATAATATTGGTTTATAGTATTGGTAGAATACTTAAGATAAAGCATTTTCCATAATATTCAAATATTGATCATATTTTAGATGTGATTTAGTCTGTATTGATTTGTTTTTGATAAATCCCTAGGTACGTCACTAAAAATGAAATAAAGCCTTTAAAACGCAGTCTGTGATAATATTCTCCAAGGACATTGCCAAAATTTGCCTCAGGCTGTCCAAACGTACACTACAATATTTAACTATTTTATTTAAATACACAATGAATTTTTAACAATTACCCATGTTTCATAGCAATCACTTGAAAATATATCAAAAATATAAGAATTCCAATCGATTTTTTGTGTTCTGAATCACGTGACCGTCGTCGTACTATGAAAAGTCAACTTTTATCAACCTACATAACTATTATCAGCGACTGCTTAGCTACAAGTAACTTTATTACTATTTAAATAAAATATTTAATGACATATATATCATCTCTGGGCAAAATATATAAAATCGGTACTCCGAGAAATTCCTGTACTTTAGACAACAGACAAACAAACACATCCAGACATAAGTTTTGTAAATATTGTCATAACATCAAAAGGATATAGCTACGATATCGATACTTCACATCCCCTAGGTTTCCCTTCGATATAATGATTTACCACGGGCGATAATTTTTCAATACCGTAAATACCGTTAAATAGGCCTGAAATAGAGTAACAGACCGGTGAAGGGAGTTAATAATATATTTATAGTTCGCTTGGTGCAGGGGGTATGTGGAGTAAGGCGATTATTGTTTACTGCGCTGCGGTGACCGTCAGTTTTAGTGGATAGTGGGACAATCTGCACTTAGCAATATCTTATCATTATTTACAGCTTATTATGTGCTCACTATAGGGCATCGTAGGAGAAGGGATATACTATTGTTCATATAATTAATAATATTGGTTAGGTACATGATTGTAATGAACGGCTTATATCTATGAGCTAGTGTTGTGACATGTTTATAGTGATGTTCACTATACGACAGGTACCATCTTTACTAATATTTTAAAGGCAAAAGTTTGCATGTATATATGGATGAATGTTTGTCACTCTTTCACGCAAAAACTACTAAATGGATTTTGATGAAACTTCACATCAATGTAGCTTACATGTCAGATGAACTCTTGAGCCACGTTTTATTCTTCAATTCCCACGGGAACGAGAACTACACGGGTAAAACCGCGGGCGTCTTATAGTCAATTATATATGAAATCGATATTTACAAAGTGTAACGACGCCACCAGGAGGCTTAAGAAGTGCATGGAAACGTCTGGTGTAGAGAAAAGAAATTGTCTTCGCCTAATAGTAGCAAAATCAAAAAGGTCGCCCTCTCTATCGCCCCAACGCAATGAAAGAGAGAGCGATATTCTCATCCTATGAATACCGGCGCCATGGTCCCCATACCCCAGGTGGCGTTTCAGCGAAGCGCGCGCTCGATCTATTTTTAGCGCAATTAGAAAAAGCGCGCGGCTCGCATTTCAAACGCGCCGTAGTTCATATATCGAATGCAGGAACTAAATAACGTCATCTTTGACGCGTCGGCGCGCATCAAGTATCTAATGAACACATTCTCTGTCTGTGTACTTGTTTGTCCATACACATAGATCGTACAATATTATAGTTTCCGGTTAATTCTATTGATAACTAATACCTAACGATATTATGATTTCATCAGAAATGAGATCCGCAGAAGAAAATTATTGTTTACTATAGCTCACGTGCGGGCATACGGCGGGCGCTTTAATTTTAGGGGGGCTTTATAGTTCCATAGTATTTTTTCGTGTTCGAATTATTTTCTTTTCGGTTTGAACCACATAAAACCCCTAGCTACGCTAGATTCTTCATTATCTGTCTATTGGGATGGTTCTCTACAAGGTAAGGTCTCTATAAATAAATTCTTGTCAGAAAGAGAAGATTAATATTTCATAGCCAGATTTGACGTCCTCCGTGGCGCGGTGGTATGCGCGGTGGATATATAAGACGGAGGTCTTGGGTTCGATTCCCGGCGGAGCAGATTGTGATTTTTCTTAATTTGTCTTGGTCTGGCTGGCTTGGTCCGACAAAGGCGTATCGCCAAGTGATTTAGCGCTCCGGTACGATGTCGTGTAGAAACCGAAAGGGGTGTGGATTTTCGTCCCACTACTAACAAGTTAGCCCGCTTTCATCTTAGACTGCATCATCACTTAACATCAGGTGATAGCAGTCAAGGGCCGACTTGTAGTCGATAAAAAAAAAACAGCCAGTCCACGGGAAGTTGGTGACGTTACACCTCACGAGCCTATCATCAACATTTGATAGCAAAAGTTAAATAATAAATAAAACATTGTCACCCTAAGCCCGCCTACTCGCATTGGAGCAGCATGGTGGGTCTACACTCCATATCTCCTCTCCTATAAGGAGAGAGGCCTGGCCCTGTAGTGTGCCGTTAATAGGCTGATAATGATGATGATGTCCAACATTTGACTATTTGCTAATGTTGTGATGATGAATTATTTAATAGATTATTTTTAGTAATTTTATATTTTTTTATGTTTAATCCACTTCCGAGTGTTATTATAATATTTCTTTATTAGTAAACACGGCTGTAAAACGAGTTGACACTCAAGGGCTCGTCCTACGCAGAGAGCGATTGCAGATGGCGCCGTTATCGCCTACGTAACACAAACAACGTATCGAGTTGCATTTTATACGTAACAATAACACGCAAGTTTGATTATAAGTAGCTAATAGTCTGTGACTTCGTTTGTGTAGAAATCGATGTAGGTTTTAATTTATATATTTCATAAAGTCGGCCTCTATAGCTTCCGTGACGCTGTGGTATACGCATTGATGTATAAGAGGTACTGGGATGAACTGGCTGGACCTATTGAGTTTCCTTAATTGGCTAGTAACTTCGAAAAAGAATTGCAATTGCATCAATAGGTGATTGCAGTCAAGGGTTAACTTGTATTAAATAAATAAAATTTTTTAACAAAAAATAGAACCGACTCAAAACGAACTAAAAAGTAAAAAATAACTGTGTCATTTAGTTGCTTTAATTTACTTAAGCATATAAGGATAGGAAGTCGGTGCCAGCAAGTTTAAGGAACATTTATTTAACGTAGTAAAGCAGTTTGTGGGTTCTAGGTAATGTTCTTGAAGTAGAAACCTTGCTGGCACCGACTCCTAGATATTCTTAAGTAAATTAAAGCAACTAAATGACACAGTTATTTTTTACTTTTTAGTGCGTTTTGAGTCGGTTCTATTTTTTGTTAAAAATTTTTAATTCTTACTTTTTAGTGATTTATTGCTACGTAACATACTATACTGTCATAGTATATTATACGGCACTTGTAGCCAAAAAGCTACCGATACCGAGACAAAGACCGAAATCGCTGTAAGAGTGCCTCCAAAATTTGAAGAGTTCCTTCAATTTTCCCAGGATATCATCATCAGATCCTAACATGATGACAATGGGACCTTGGAAGTATGCCATTTCTAATAAAAAAGAATTATCAAAATCGGACAACTCTGTAAAAAGTTATGCGTGGTCATACATTAAAAAAAAAATATACGTGTCGAATTGAGAACCTCCTCCGTTTTTTTTCGTCTGTTAAAAATAGCTTGAACTAAAAAAAAAACAGCTTTGGCTATAATCAATTATATACTTAGTTATTCAAAACACAGTTTATTTAAAATATTTCGTTGACTTATATGTAATAACTACTTATTTTTAGATATCTAATCTAAATTTCAAAGTACTGCTAATTATTAAATTAAACTTATAACCTTCTCGACTCCACTGCAACGAGGTATAGTGCCAAGATGCTGGCAGCATTAAACTAAGAAGGGGTAGATACATTATAAGGAAACTTTTAAAAAAAGGAAAGGAAAAACATAACTTATAAAATAAACCAAAACTTAAGCAACTTTAATCATGTGCAATCACAAGTAATTTTTAATATGGCACATATTTAATCGCGGTCATTAAGGCAGAAATGAAAACATTGCCCTGACACGATATCGTTGCTTTCGTCTACATAAGTACTTTGTTATTTTTATTGCTTACAGATGTTGTCTGCGTGCGCAAAAGTACGGACATCGGATATTATTTCAATAATTAACTACTTTATGACTGTGAGGAGTTGTTCAGCCAGAAGATTCTCGATTTTGACACTTTAGACTCGTTGTTTTTAATTCATTGATAATGGTTAAAAAATAAAAATCCTATGTAAAAATCTGATAGTTTTCTGTGAAAAACTTCTTAGTTTTTATTTACAAAAATCATCTACGATAAATTGTGATGTTTTACTAAATTAACTAAATATTTTAAAGAAAACATCGATAGCCACTCTACCGAAGTTGACTCTACAATGTAGTTACTATAATTAATTTAAAGTTCCTCATTATTATCAACTGAGGCCTCATCCTTATAGCAGAGCGAATGTGTAGTTTAGATCTCCACGCTGGCCCAATTAAGTTGGCAGGCAAGTAGTGTTGTTTGATTACTTATAAGTTGTTAATGATAATGAACGTGACTGAAGGCTTAACGTGCTCCTTAAGGCACGAGGATGTAATGACTTACTTCATTACTACTTACTTAATATCACATGTTACTATGAATTTATTGAATGAAAAAAAAAATTAAAATTTTTTATAGCGTGACCCAAAAATTGAACCCAGGACCTTATGATTCAAAATCACATGGCGAATATGACAAAATTCATGAGACTACTAACGAAGCTACATGTCTAGGTACTGGAGTGACCAAAACCGTTAAAAGGTAGTTGTTTATAGTTTGTTATGCTTAGGATCAAAATCCTGGTAAGGCAAACAGGAAAGGTGTTAGGAAAACAATCAAAAAGCACGAATTGTGCAGAAACGCTCGCTAGCAGTGGAGCACAACTTCCTGCTGCTACTCAAAGCTTCCTGCAGAGCATTGTTATTAATTTATTGGTTATTTGCTAACTCCTCGATACGTATACGGATTGTTTTAGTTCGGTTTCCGCTTGAAACATGTACTGCTGTGTAAAATGTAGTGTTTGTTAAATACAGTAGGTAAAGTCTAATATTGATTGATTGATTGACTCCAACTGGGTGGAACGATGACTTCGAGCGGTTTATAAGAAGCCCTTGTATGTAGGGGGTGTGGTGTGGTTTGAAAACCTTTTCAAGAAGCATACATCCAGCAGTGGACGTTCATCAACTGATAATGATAATGATGAAGCCTGTTTCACTAAAGTGTCTTCTCAAGGTAATCTTTTAGACTCTAATTTCTGCTTTGACGTCTAAGCCGCTGAGATTTTGCGCTGAGGTTTCAATAAATAATTACCGATGTTTGCAATTTTTTTTTAATATTACAAGTTAGTGCTTTACTGCAATCACACGTGGTAGTATGTGATAATGCAATCTAAGAGGAAAGCGAGCTAACTTGTTAGGGGTAGAATAATATCCACATCCCTTCGGTTTTTACGCGACATTGTACCGGAACGCTAAATCGTTTGGCGGTATGTCTTTGTCGGTAGGGTGGAAACTAGCCATAGCCGAATCCTCCCACCAGCCTAAATTGTAATTAAACTTTTCAGTTAATAGTGCTTTGTAATTGTATATATAAATAAATCACTAGGAAAATAAATGTTTAGCCGAAGTACACAATTAGAGCTTCGACTGTTTTACACCCTACAAACGTGTTGGTTAACAAATGGTTTATACAAAACGTATTTCACCGGCAAACTCGGTTAATATATTATTAGTTTCGCACAATAAACTCACTTTTCCCTGTGTTTGATACAAATCACGGGGTTCTGCACATTTTCCCTCTACACCTTGTTAAGTTCGCGAAACTGGTTTATACCTACTTAAGAATAACTGGTCGGAATAAATGTCAGTAATATAAATTTATCCACTTTATTGTCCTAGAATTATTTATTAACACTAAATTAAATATCAATTAGAGGGTGTTACTGTAAATAAATTCTCGTGTCTCGATTATAATATTGTTAACTGCACTCGAGTTATAAAAACTTATACCTATAATGCAAAGATTATGAAAAATAATGTTTACTGTCACGTATTTTATCAAAAATCGCTGTAGATCACAGACATCATATCGTAATAATTTTGAAATCTTTTTCTTCACGTATGAAGGCTACTTTCGCGGAATTTGTTCAAGATTTACAACATGATCGTGTTCATCGACATTTTCTCGTCGTAAATCAATCCGCGGCAACTGTTCGCTTTGCACTGGAAACTCTTAGGGCACGATCACACCTGATGAGAAGAGTGAAAAGGCATTTTCTGAACAAGTGCGTCTAATCTGAAATCACGTCACCGCTTTCCATTACACATGATCGTAGTCATGCGTAAGCATATGAAATCAATAAAAAAAAGGTCGCTAACTTTAAATTAACCATTCACATACTAATATACCTATCTACTGTTCGATCGATCGAGTTCTAATATTTTACAATATTTTCCGTAAATTCCGGTCCGTAAGTTCCGGTTAATATCATCAACATCTAATAGGTATCGTTAAATAATAATCCTAGCCCATCATACCGCATTGGAGTTGTGAGGTGGATATCAACCTGCACATCCTCCCTTTGTAGGAGAGGGGATGTGCAGGCCGTTAATTAGTTGATAATTATGATGTCCGACTAATTTTGGACATTCGTCAGTCGCTGAATATAACTAGAATACTGTCTTTACGCCAGATGTGGGATTTCCTTGCGCTGTAAAATGTAGAACTGCTCTAATTCATCACAACACGCTTGGACGATAGCAGCTCGTAAACAACTCGTTGTCATAAAAACTGTAGAGTAATAACTTGTGAAACAACTATCTTTATCTCGTTTATATTTAATCGGTTGATAGTAAGTTATGAAATTTTCTTTCATCAGGTTTGATTAATTATTAATAAAATGTAGCAAAGATTCGTTGGATTTGTTTTACGACATTTTAAATTTGTACTCGTATGTTTTGTTATCAATTCTGTACATTCTTTATTTACAGTTAAATATTTACAACGAATAAATAAAAAAGGAAATGCTTAAACACTACGATAAACTGGTCTATATATAACAAACTATCTCGTATGTTATATTATGAACAGTTTAGCATTTCCAAAATGCAATCTTCTTAAGGAACCTTACCATAAAAAGATAATAAAGGAATCCTTAACCCAATTCACAGGCGCACAATTATAAGCCTTAATAGAAGCCGGATTATACGCAGTCATTGAAAATTAAATTTAGAAAGAGGCGTAGTCTGGTAGATTCTAGAGCACCTCTGCTTACTGTCGCAGTATCATCCAGTGCCCTATTTGATGCTCTAGAAAACTTCAATGATATGATGATGATCTGATGATACATGTTACCGTTTCTCAGTTTGCGCTGGCTGTAGAGGATCACTTTGTTCCTTTGTTATCCCGGAAAATGACGACACTCATAATAATAGGTAGTAAAGGTAGAGTCAGCGACCACGCCTCGTCACGCGCCGTGCACTCCTTAACGATACCGAACAGAGCACACTACCTACTACCACTACCACTGTATTGGTGAACAATTGCTGGTAATATTCGAATGAAAATTTATTTGTTATACTTCGAATAAACTTATAAACAAATCATTTTAAAATTCTGCTTTTACATTGTGACAGATACAGAAATCGACAGGGTAACTTTCATCCATAAAAGTACTGCAGCCGAGCGATAGAAAAAAAATGTGGAAATTGAAAAAATAAAAAATTAACGAAACTACACAGTAATTTCGAATCATATTTCAAATCTTTCCGCATTTAATGATAGGTGATGAAATATGCACAATGCTCACGTACCTACCTATATCTGGAAAACTGCTGTCTACAGTACAATACCATCACATAACCTAGCAGGGGAAAACCCTTCAGGATATATTATCGCTGCGCTTCTACAATACACTACTCTGCGATTGTCGTTACTTCTGTCACATGTGTAGGGTTTATCACACATCAATCATCATTTCCATGGCAACCATAACCTTAAATAAAATAGCCTGAATATTTTAAAAGCAAATAACTTCCTTTTTTTGGAGTTGGTTAAAAATACCTAATTGCGAGGCTCTTATACTTCCTTGAAAGCATTTTCTTGCTCTGTCTATTGGCCAACTAATACGCCAATTAACTAATAGCCTTCTCTAGGTTCTTGATAATACTTGATGAGAATCGAGTGAGATAGTATTGCTTAGTAAAGCTCCAACTCCTACTCAGTACTTGGTAATGTTCCGTGTAGTTATTGTAGGAATGGATTCAGAAGCGTTCGCGGCGCGAAGTTCAAGGGAACACGACATTGTTACCGTGATGGATCTGAGGAAACAATCTTCAGTAATGGCGTCGTTACGACGTTAGATTATCTTTTGATGAATACGTTCATTTTGCAATGATTGCGAAGCATTGTTTTATAAAAAACATGTGTTTGTTCAAGAGATTCAACAAGCTGATGAATTTTAAATAGCAACTAAATAGATTCATTTAGTTGCAATCACCTCCCCGGAGGGAGGCCTGGTTTTATAGTATAGACATTGAAATTATTTGATGATTAAAAATTATGACAACGTTAATTATGTATCGAAACCTCATATTTAAACTATTTTTTATAATAATTATAAAATTTGACTTTAAGTCTTTTTGGATTTTAGTTTCTAGTACCAGTTGGCAAGAGAAGTTGAGACAACAATTTAGATTAGGTTACCAAGTTCACTGTTATGAGCTGAATCACGGAAGAGCAAGTTCGATACTTGGATACTTGTAGCATATTCTTGCGCTAGCTTCACAACTCTCTTTAAGTTATTTCTTGTCCTACGATAACTTACAATACCTTGGTTACTTTCTGCTAGGTTACGGAGGATGTTATATATTGGTGTAAATTGAGCTCCTTTGTCTTCCAGTGGATGTACCGCCGCCATTGTAGTGGATTGATAAATTATAACTTTTTACCGGCGCACCAACCGTGAAGGCAACAGAATAATTTAGCATCTTTTGTTGAGTTCGGAGTTACATGAACTGTTGTTTGTTACTTATAATGTTATTCAAGTTATATAAGTTTTAGTGAATTTTATCTGTAGATATTTAAAGGCACGTCCAGTGTCAGGGCTTAGAAAAAATCCTTGAAGTTATGCTTTTAGTCAGATTGCACTAGAGTGTTATACGATGAATAATGACATTAACTTTGATAGGCCGAGCTTGGGTAATGTTAGTAGGTATATACTGTATACCCATCGGTTTCAGTAATCTAAGCCGAGATCCGAATACACACAATAAACCTCGTTCGCTCGTCCCATCGGTTTCAGTAATCTAATCCGAGATCCGAACACACACAAGAACCTTGTTCGCTCGCCCCTTAAATAGATATTCTTTCCCTTTCATTGTTGTGCACCTCTCAAAGCTGGAGGAGCTTCTAGTCTGCCCAATCCCCTCAATTATCCTGCTGCGGTATTAAGGAGCTTATCGCAACTATACAATCAGAAAAAACCTCCAAACAATAAAAATACAAATCTTATTACATAATAAGTACAGTTATTATATCTGTACTACAAACGTGTAGTTAGTCGGTCAACTTGCCAGACTATGCAATCAGTAGATATCCGCGCGTACCTACGGCTATATTATGTTATTTGTAACGCTGACCTCATTGTTTCGAATAGGGCAAGCGAAGTAGCTTCTTCAGTGTTCCACTGCAAGCTAGTGATTATTTTTCGAGAAAACTTACATCTTATTACTTATCTGCCCCTCTCTACAACTTCAACCAATTGCAACTATTTAGGTAGGTAGGTATTTTATTTCAACATTAAATATGCCTCATTTGTGTAATGGTAAAGACGGTAAAAGTTTGATCTTATAGTAAATTTACGCCCGACGAAACACATTGATGGTGTTTTTTACTCCAGTTATAATGTACTAGCAGTCGCCCGCGACTTCGTCCGCGTGAAAACCTCTTAGGTACCCTTCTAATTGTAAAGAGAGACTTTCATACAAAGTGTGCTCATTCCCCGCTCCCCCTCTCAATTTAATTTTTTTATAGTTTCCCGTGAAGCAATATCCTCCGTCCCGTCCTGTGTACTAAAGATCTACATTTTTGTTTAGGTTAATCAAACATAATGTGTCATCAACGACATTTGCTTTTAGTTTACATTAACTATATTTCACTCTTGCTCTAATGGTAAAGTCTAAAAGTTCAGTATACACAAAAAATTATTTAACAATCCGACACGGAAAACCTCTTAGGTACCCTTCTAATTGTAAAGAGAGATTTAGCCCGTTCCCCCTCTCAATTTTTTTTTTATTTTCAACAAATCTCCGTCCCGAACAAATCTCTTCTGTGTACTTTCAGTAAATTAACTATATTTCACTCTTGAGTCTAGCTTTCAGTATAAACGAAAAACGAATTCTAAATCCATCACCGTATTGACGTTTCGAAAGAATGATTATGAAAGCATATCAGTACTAAAATGCTGACCTCTATTCAGTACGTATAATATAACACGAAGGAGGTCAACTAAATTTAGACGCCATAGCGGCATTTTCGCGCTTTTTAGAAATTTTGTAATTAACATACTGTAAGAGACAAATCTTATCTCAATAATATCCTAAAGATTATTAAATAATTTATTTTGATATGAATTTAAGTTTAGTTGTAAAAATAATGACGTAAACACAAAAAGTTATATATCTGCCAAAATATAAAAGATAGATATATGCTGTCGCGAACTTTTTTGTAGAACTTTTTAAGATACATAAATTCCCCATACATTGCTTTCAATTATTCTCAATAGTCATGGCACTGTACGCGTATAAAGCCGATTTAACGGATTTTTGCGATCCGACTTGCGCGACAAAAACTGTGATAACTCGGTTAATATACACAAAACAAATATAAAATGTAGCCTATGACACTCACCGATAACGTAGCATTCTACTGGTGAAAGATTTTTTTAAATCGGATCAGTAGTTCCGAAGATTAGCTCCGACAGAACTTTATTTACAAACTTACAAACATGCAAACTTACAAACTTTACCTCTTTATAATATTAGCATAGACAAGACACTCGAACGTCAGAAAGACATGAACATTTTGTAAGCCGTTTTATTATTATTTAAGATGGCTGAGAAACAATGCGATGATTAGTTATTGTAATTATGTATATTAAGCGATAGAATAATGTAGCCGAACATTTTAGCTATCATTGGCTGGTGGACTCTGTAGTAATATTATAATAGCACATGTGATAGTGTTTATTGACACAACTGCGCATAAAATGATGCGGCTCTGTGTTCACACGACGTTCAAAGCGGGCTTAGGAATGTTTACGATATACTGTTGACCCGGATTTTGTTTCTTTCAGATCTTTTGTAGTAGTAGTACCAATGGTGTACCCGGTACTTTGGAATTCGGAAGATATTATGTTTAATTAGTCATCATTAGTAATTATCAGCCTATTAACAACCCACTACAGGGTCAGGCCTCCCCCTATAGAGGGGATATAGAGCGTAAACCCACCACGCTGCGCCAATGCGGGTTGGCGAGCTTAGGATGATAATGTTTCATTTTATTCACGATTACTATCAGATGTTGATGACAGCGACCGGGACCGACGGCTTAACGTGTTCTCCCAGGCACGGGGCTGTAACACCACTAACTTCCTGACTCCGGGCTTGGAATATACTGAGAATTTCATAGAAGAATGAAAAACTCAAAATTATTTCGTATTCCGACCCAGGATTCGAACCTAGGATCTCGTGATCGAAGCCAGATAGGCTAACCACTAGACCATAGAAGCAGTCAGGTAGATATGTATATTTTATTATTATGTATTAATACTTATTTATTTTATTTTAATTGTAAGGTTTTATTAAAGCGAACAAAATGGAATTTTTATATTTTTTTGCTGTGCCCTGTGGTTTCACCCGCGTAGATCTCGTTTGTGTTAGACGATGTTTGAGTAACGAAAAATTCCTTCTAAGTGAGCATCTACGTCGCGTAATTATTAACTATGCGTTTCTAATCACAAATAATTCAGTATATTTAGAGATCTCGTGCTGGGTTAGTAGTATTTGGCTTACATATAAGAAGATTTGTCGGACTGACTGTTCATTCATTTCTGTCTGTAAATATCTCTTATCTCAGGAGCGCGTCGAGCAACCTGATTAGCAACCTGATGCATAGGTGCTATGCCTCTTGTAGCTGTAATTTCATAGGTAACCCAGCTTTCAGATCCGAACACAACAATGCGTATTTTCATGCGTGAATAAGCATTGTATTATTGATATTTCCTCAAACTAGATCACTCATAAAGTAACTCTACAAATGTAAATCTTAAACATTTATTACATAGTTGATGTAATGGTTTGTTATTTTCTCTCCTAGCTTTCGATTTTCCAGTATTTTCCTCTGAGTCACATATTATTTGCTCCGCGGTTGGTTATTTACGCGTTATTTACTAACGCGGTTGATGCAATTGGCATGACGAAGCAAAGATTATTGTGTTTTAACACTGATTAAGTGCCTGTTATTCCCCTCAGTAAATACTTACTGTGGGTCACGTAGGGATACATCACAAGACTTTAGTTAATGTCATGGCCCTGTAGTTGGACAGTTGCTCGGCCGCACTTAATAAGTTGGGAAGATCTTAGGTTGTACTCATGTAATCTTCATGATTAATATTAGATTTAGTCGGAGATATTAACAATGTATTAATATGTAGCCTAAGCTATGATAATATTATACATTTCATTCTTGGATGGCCATGGCTTCGAACCCACATATCCTCTCAAAATAATAAGGAATCTGTATTTTACAAACTGACAGTTCTGATGGTACTCTTTGGCTAAATCACGCCTTACAATTATAGACGTAGATACTGATTTAGGTACCTAATAGTTGTTCGTACGGCAAGACTATCGCTGCAATTCTCTCTTCCGTGGTTAATTTAGACTGGCGCAGTGACGAAGCGAAACATCGCATCATGTCTTTACCTATAGCTAATTCCTTTTTATTTTATATACAAACTTGATTTGGCTTCACTTCAAATTGAATTGTGTCTTAACTTTAATTTATCGTTGAATAAATCTTTACTTTTTTGCGTGAGCCTACGACCTTTCGAATTTAACGCTCCTGAAGAAGTTGATGATTCACTCGAAGTTATTTCCTTAATTTCAGTTACAAGCAGTTGTCACGTAATACTGAAGCACACTCCGTTCGAGGAACGATCTAGTTCTAGATGATGTAAAAACTTTGTAAAGAAACTAATATACTCCAAAAACTTTTTCAAGAGCAAAAAATTTGTCATACTTTGAAATTCGATTGGGTTACCTATGTTATTGAATACCTATGTTCCTAACCGAATTAAAAAAAATGACTTTTTAATTGTTTGTTTTGATCCTGACGTTTCGGCCTTTCCAAACATTAAACTTACGGAGCTCGACAGTCTCGAAGACTGAGCTTAACAGAACTCCTTCGTTTGTCAGCGAAAGTTATGAAAGTGTACGGGACCGATGACGGCTTAACGTGCTCTCCGAAACACAGAAGTTTAACACCATCAACTTCTTGAATTTGAATTTACCGAGAAATTCTTAGAAGAATTGCAAACTTACAATAAGATCGAAGCCACATAGGCTAACTTACCACTACACCAACGAGGTACTCACCTCAGAGAGGTATTACAGTAAATACACAATCAGAAAACAGCATTTATCATTACAAGCGGCGCGTGCGCATGTCACCGTACAGAAGACGCAAGCGATGAGTCAGCGCCACGGTCCGCTGCCTCTCGACGCGTACTCCTGCAGCACATTGTACATAGTATAGTTCAGCGGCCTTGTGATTTACTAAAGCTTCTTTTAAACATGAGACCTGCAAAAAATATATGAATTTTAAGTGAACATCTTTAGACGCATTGAGCGATTTTCAAACAGTCTGACGGGTTTGCGACATGCTTATGTTAACTGTGTTTAAAATATGGATAGATATTTTACTGGAAATGTTGCTTACATTGGCTTCGGTAATAATGAGGGTAGCGTAAGTAGTTTGTCACTATGCCCGGACATTATGAACAAGGACAAGCTATTCGTTTTTCTTTTATCAAGTAGAAATCCTCCACCCCTTCAAGGAAATTCCTAGCGGATAAATCTTATTACTCCGGGCATACATAAATACCTATCACCATACAGATGTCTCCCTTACGCTAAGACTCTTATACAGGAAATGACAAGAACCATTCCTCGACAGAATGCGCACATCAGCACTGACTGCGTAATAGCTCAAGATATCGGTAACAGCTTCTTCATCTTAAAATAATTTTAAAGAAAAGCTACAATAAAAGCGTGACAGTGGAAATGTTTTAATAATCATTGCAAAGCTGTTTTTAATCTAAAATTTACTTAAATGTAAACAAAGTTGGAAAACGAAAAGGAGGAATAATCTATGCGGAAGTAGTGTGTAGTTGTTCTGTATAAATCAGATTGTTTTTAATTTGCAAAACAATTAATTTGGATTGAACGAATATGGTGGTCGCGTGGCCCGTGACCGGAGTTGTTATAAAATAATGGCTTTGTTATTTGTTATAGCAACCGATTAGCAATCACGTGCGCGATATATGCTTGCTCGCGTGATCCTAAATAAAATAAGTGCCTATGTACCCAGTACTATAATTATTATCGAATATTATTATAAATTTTATTGAATGAAAAGGTGGTGCTTGACTTTAGTCACTTTTGTGGGGCGAGTAAGTGACGACGATATCAAGATGGTTGGTGACTTGTTAGACGTACTTATATTCAACCCAGTTGTGTACCTATTAGGTATTCTTTTTGTTCAATATAACAGGTTTCTACAATGGATCTTTGAAGGTATGGTGGTTTTACCACGTTTTCGTTGAAAGGAACGTAAATTTTGGCGGCGAGGAATGCACGGTAGATTTAAAGGACTGAGGTATTATGTTCAATTCCCGGTAGGGCAGATTGAGATTTTCTTAAAAATTACTCAGCTCTGGCTTTTGGGAAGCTTCCACCATGGCTACTTAATACCCTGCAGGCAAAGTCGTGCCGCTAAGCGATTTAGCTCCGGTACGATGTGTAGAAAACGAATGAGGTGTGGATTTCATCCTTCTTTTAACAGTTAGCCTGCTTCCATCTTAGGTAACGTCATCACTTACCATCTGGGGTGGGCGCGGTTAAGGGCAATAGTAATAAATTAAAAAGAAATCAGCACAGCAGATGCACCCTAACGGTTCCTAGTATAGGTATGTCTTGCAAAATGTCTACCTATTCATACATACATACATACATAGCATCACGCCTTATTCCCGTAGGGGTACTTCCTATCATAGGCAATATTTTTCCACATAATATTAGGTGGCCTACTAATATTATCAAACTACTTATAAGATACTATAAAAAAAATCCCTGTCTAATAATGTTAAGTTTCTGCAAGACCTCAAAACTCTGAAACCAGTTTGCGTTTAAATAAACACTTAGAACGAGTAATGTCAATAATGCAATTAGTATCTAAAAATACAGTACGAAGCAAATTAAACTTCCCCCTTAGGGGCGGGTCGTTGACCCCGGGGCCACACACGGCGACATTGTTATGAGGACGTCCGTCCTGTCCGTCCGTCGACCATGATTACCATCTCATCACAGGAGTTATTCGGAAATCACTATGCGGAATACAGTGCGCATGTAAATCAATCGCTAGCTAGATTAGATATTATCGCTAGAGAAGGTATTATAATAATGATTTATTTAACATGTATTGGTACAGTTAAATGTCATACTTATTAATATCTAATCAACTTCCTAAGAAATAGGTCTTAAGTCTTAAGCTTTCAAAATGATGATTTATTTAACTATTTTCATTGCATTTCCATATTGTAGATAGAGTAGGTACCTATTAGGCAGTCAATATGTTTTAGATTTCAGCATTGAATTGAGTAACAACAGCATTATCTATAATGATATAGGCATTATTTTAGGTACTTATGTTAAAATGTATATATGTTGGGATGTTATTTGAAACATACAAATAGAGCTGATTATATTAGGAATTAATTAATACAATATGTAAAGAAGTGTATAACGTTATTATAGGATAGCTAACTACTGTTCTATGTATGGCTGTCGAACGAGAAAAGTTTGCTGAAAGTAAGTACCTACGTTTGCATTTCTTTATACTACATTGTAGGTACTTCTACCAAAATGCATTTTTATGCGATTTTGCGGATAGGATAAACTCAGTTTGGAGAGACTCACCTATTTGAGAGATTTTTATCCAATATAAACATTATCATATGATAGAGACTTACTTGTAAATTACGAATGTATTGAATATAATGAATAATGTAGGTATGAATCTACTTAAATTCATTTTTTTATGTTGTCTTAACAAGTTTCATAGTCGTAACTCAAAGAATTAATATTTTTTAAATGCATTCGAGAGCGAGACTGTCCTTAGTCTAAGTTGTAAGTACGCAAGTCTGTTTATATTCTTAAGTTAATAAAAATTATGTTTGTTTTCAGCGGCGGCGCACGTGCAGGCTCTCGCGGGGAAGGGACCGGCGCCGCGCAAAGCTTGGCTCGCCGCTTGGTTATTTCGCGCCGAACCTCCGCGCGCGACGGATGTGTCGCGTCGCTTGTAGTGCTGAGCGCGTCTCCGATGTTTTCGTGCTGCCGGTTGTGCTTCTATTGACATATCTGTGTGAATTGTGCTATGGAATCTGTTTGTGTGTTTAGGTCGCCCTGAAGGGCTGGTTTTTGTGTGATCTGATACTGGGATTTTAGTGATCGGTAAGTTTAAAAACTAATTTAAAATTTAAGTTGTAAGATATGATCCAGTTTAGAAGTTATCCTAAAAAATTAGGATAATTCTTTATTTAAAAAAAATAATAAAAACAACGTATGATTAGGTACATAGTGTTTGTAGAGAAAAATCCAATTTCAATTGAGAAGCGGGTAAGAAGCGGAGTTGGTCCATCAAACGATAAATAATTTAGAATATCGGTAACATGTTTTAAATGCTTATTACTATTCAACATCACAAAAGATTAATTGTACAATAGGAAATGAAAAGGAACTCTACTTCCTACATATATCTTAAAGTTTTGTGTTGTGATTAAAGGAGCACAGATAGATATGCCTGTACTTTGTGTATTATTCTAAACCCAGTGTTTTTTATAATTTTATGTAAACTCACCTTGAACTATTTTTTTAATAATGTACACCTAATTGTAATCTCTAATATTAGACACTAAAGCTTAAAATTAATCGTCTTTGTGTAATTTATTAACGCCTCCATTGCCACTTGTAAGTGTCTGGTCTTACAAACTACAGTCCATTTTGTATGAAGCTTCTCGAATCTTAAGTGAACTATTAAATTTAATTGCCTCAAGTATTTGTGTTTAGACTTGACCTTCATGCTCTGCCATAAAATGTTTCAGACCGTGGAGTTCCGTTTGGTTACAGTTAATCATAAAGGTTGCAATATAATGTATATAGAGTTACCTACTCTTATTTAAATATAAGTACTAAGATATGTTTATTTTCGACTTTCTTTTTAATTACATTATTTACTTATTTTTAATATTCAGTATATTATTTAATATTATTTTCATAAAATATATTTATAAAATTTTCTAAGCCTTTAGAAGGTTTCCTGTCACTCAAAGTTTTACACAAGTTACACATAAATTGCAATTATAGATATTATATCACGTTTTTACTAGAAAATATTTGTAATATGAGAAATGCACTTTTAAATCACTACACTTATTTTGTCGAAAGTACGTCGGTGGACTGGATTTGGCTACATTTTACTAAAAAAAAATAGGAAAATTCTAATAGTTTTAAAATATCATAAATACGCCACGGTATGAAACTATCACATTACAAAATAACAATTCTTCTTTTTCGATTTTTATGTTAGGTACATTTACTTGTATTCCAAATGAAGCACATGCTAATCTCCCCGACAAATAAGAATACGCGCCTCGCTTATTTCACTTAGTAACAGTACAACAGTATGAACACGATGTGCAGTGCATTGTTCTTTTCCTGGAAACATCAGTGCTGGTGTTTTGATAATACCCATTTTAAATATTTATCGAGATGCCCAGCGAATTCAAAAACCCTTTATGACGTAGGAAGAAGAATCATAAATAGAGATCGAGTAGGAAGAAGATCACCTTACAAAGTGTAAAATTTGATTCATTTTATCAAACTTCAATATTAAATATGTCACTTTCAAATTGGTCTACTCATTTGAGATACAGATTTTTTTGTATTGAGATTTCCGTAACGCAATTTGATTATGCTGGTTAAGGAAAATCGTGCAAACAAGGTAAATAGGTAAATAGATAAGTGCTATTTAGCTACAATTTAAAAACTTTAGAATCTTTGCGATTACTAGATACGTTTTGTGATTTAACATAATTGTGATCCGAATATATCTCTTTAAATTGTGATGCATCAGAAATTTACTTCATTTATATAATATTTATTAGAAACATAATGTAAAGTAAATGAATCATTTCCTAGTCAATATGACATATATTTGGAACAACAAGGTGCTGTAGTGAGTGGTGTGAGTCACTTTTTACGTTCCGTTCTTGGGTATTTTAAGTTTCTTTTTGCGAACTATGACGGTTTAGTGGAATTACCGTAAGTTACCTTTATTTTCCATTCTACGATGGCGGTGTTACGGTATACAATATTATCGGGGGATCCTCTAAATATCACTGAAATTTTTTCAAATATATTTAAAACTTATATTACAATACCAATTATAATTCCAACAAAGACCAAAGGGTACATTAAACGTATCGCTGAGAAAACAATAAAACTATACGCATTCCAAATATGTTTATAGCATCTTTGTCGGCAATATAATTGTTGAGAGAAATGAATACAATCGCCGAAGTGAATATAAATGTAGATACATAATAACCCCATGCAACGCGTCTTTTTCGAATCCCTCGATATCATTCGGAACGATCTTTGATCAATCAAGAAGGCTGCTCTTAGATATAATATTTTACAAATACTTCAACGCACAGCTATAGAGTAGATAATCAAATACACATATTTGTTGAAATGACATAAATCTCGTAGAATTGATTAACATATAAGTGTTAGTTGTCTTTAGTAAATAAATTGTCATGTTGGTTAATTTTCGACATTATTTCAACATTATTTTATGTAATCATTTTCAATATTAATTTGACAGTAGCGAACGATGCTTGCTCACATCGCCAGATGAGCGTTAGACATTATAATAATCATTAATCACAAAATGAAGACTTTATTTTAAAACTAATTTAATTAAAAAGAAATCAGAGAAAATAATAATTTTCTTAATGCATTATAATTGCATCAAAGAGCACACTTATATGCGCACATTCTTTTGTTGCTTTTCACATTATCGCCTTGAACGTTGTAAGTATGTTTCCCTCTTAATCGTCGGTTATTTAGTGTGAACTCGAGAGCAAATCACGAAGATCCAACATCTACAGTTCCACTTTGAGGCGTTTGTTTACGTCTGCATTCTTACTTCTGATGCTTTGTTGTATACGGAAATTTTCCGCTGAATGTTCGTTGAATGATTTTCGGCCTTTTCACCTCTTCAAATATTTTATTAACATCTATCGATGTTTTGAATAATCTGCCACCGTCCATTTAAACTTATTTTTAATTTGTCATTGTTTTAAAAAAACAGGTATCACAAATTGGATCACAAATGATGTTAATCAGATTCACAAACAATAAATAATGTAATGAACTCACAATAATGATATTACTAAATAAAGTATACAAAAAAAGAAAATAATTGGATGGATAAGGACAGAGTAGCTAATATTTGTAGTTAGATACTATGGATGTAGAATGTTGGTATGTTAATCTAATTTCAATAAAACAAGAGCTCTCTAAAGTTCTTACATTAAACTCTTGGAAGTAATGTAAAGTAAATTAGAATGGTTTTCAATTTGCGCATTCTTTATAGGACAGGCAACTTGAGGTCGTAATACAAATCCGTATAATTGAAATCAAATCATTGCAGGAGTTGATCATGTAATTACACAACCCTGTAAAAGAGAACAGGGGATTGAAGTTTATGATGCAAATGTTAGAGTCTAAACTTGGCGAGATTTTTATGCTAAATCGATCGGCAGATAAAAATTATGTGGTATCGCCTAAAATAATTTCATCAAAGTCAAAGACAATTGGTATATTTTATTACAGATAGATGGTTGCAGAATTTTAATAAAATTTAATGTCCTCTTGAATTTTTGACTTTTGCGTCAAGTAAAAGCAACAAAGAATGCGGTTCAATATAGAAAAACATATAAAAATATCAATTCGTAATATTCCAAATTCAGGAAAGTCTTGGTATTGTTACAATTATTTAACCATAGTTATTTATAAGTAAGAATAACCTTTAATTTAATGAGTCTCGAGAAATTTCCTCGAGCTAATATTTATCAATTGAGAAATACCTTGCACTCAATTCAATTAATTGTGCATTTTGTCAATGTCAATTAAAAAATGTATTATTAGATCATTAGTATAACAGTGCAATCTTTCAATTTTACAATTGATATGTCTGTTACGGTTTTTAGTTTTCCAAATCGGTTGAATGCATATTCTTTGTAATCATATAAATTAAAATTTGTAATATTGCAACAATGTTCAATGTGACTGAGCAATATTATTAGCTTCGCTGGTCATGCCAGTTCAATCGCCAACACTTGTGAATGCAATTGAGCAATTGATTGAGGTATTCGGTAAATCATTCTGTTGAATTTCGTAGTGTGTTTTTAACATATTTGTCATAATCCGTGCGAAGGAAGCAAACACTCATTAACAGGTGATATAATCAATCTTGTAGCTAAATAGTTATTATCGAATACCTCAATTACCTATTATCATATTTTATATACCTTCTTTATGTGCATAGGTACTGCAGTTGACCGCATTTTTATCCGTCGACCACTTATAACAAGTTTACCTTCAAGATTGTCAGTAAGTTTACATTATTTTGCATCGTGCACAAAGTCTGGTTTTTATGTCGGCCTGTAGGTATGTGGTACGTGCGTGCAAATTTCTATTACACGGTAAAGCGGCGTGTTTAATTGTATTAATCTATGATATTTATTGTTATTTTTTAACAATGTTTGTTCGCTATTAAATATTTTCGACTGATTTATGTTTTCGAATGACTTAAATGATTATGTTCTATAATCATTAATCGGTAATACGAGTATGTTTCTTTTATGTATGCTCACAGATATTTCCGTCGTGTATAGAATATCGTAGTATAGGCGTGGATATTAAGTATAGTATTAGAAATTAGACTTTACAGTTCTATATTGGGCAAATTATTTTTTTGGTAATATTGTGTTTTCTGCTCTAGTAGACAAAAATAAAGTGTAGAGTCCTAGTAAATTATAACATTTTAACAGGACCTTTTGGAGTAATAATATAAAAGAAAATACTGTATAATAACAATGTGATTGAAGTTAATGAAAGAGAGAACTTTTGTCATAATAACGTGTTCTGCTGTAGATTGAATAGTGAATAGTAATTGTAAAGCGGTGCTGTGCCCCATTTTCTATGGGAGCGAAGAAACTGAGATAAGAAAAGCAATTATTACTGTTTCACTTATTCATTAGACGTGTGACTGCTTGTTGCTGTAATCGATAACATAGTGACAAATGCAAGTCGACTACACTATGCTAACTAAACATAGGCAAAAAAATTGAAAATTTTGGAAAATTTCCAAAATTTATTCTAAAACTTTTGTCATAATAGATATTTTTGGATTTGCTATTAATCATCTGGATCTCCTTAGCTTTTAAAGAAAAAAAAACGCATCGTAATCGGTCCATTCGTTTACAAGGAACGATGCCACAGACACACATCAACAGCCAGACAAGTTTAACTCTTTTTTTGTTGGCAGTTATAAAGGAAATCGAGAATAGCTTTGAAAAAATATTCACATCAAAATTAAAAAAATTTTTGAATTTTAGCGAGACTACTGGGATCTAATTAATTTTAGTATTTTATACACATTACTACTAATGTTTGATTATTTTCCTTGTAGTGGCTTATTGTTTAGTTAGGATGTAAACTAAAACTGCTTTTTAAGTAGTCGCGAGGTTGTTTATTCAGCCCCGCTTGTTTAGTGCAGGTTAAATATTAACTCGTTTTATTACTGCATTCCATTTCAAGCATTTAAACTCCAGGAATTTGTTTATCAAAAAGCTAATTTATCCGTATTTTACTGTGGTTTTATCGCACCGATAAAGTTTTTCTCTCATTGAATAATTTGCTTTGGATGCATAATTTTATATTTGTTAACATGATTTGCAAATACCTTTTTCAAATTGTTTTAATGAAACATTTGATGATAATTTTCTTCTATTGTAAATCCATTAGTCTTAACTATGAAAAAAAAATATTAATTAAGAATAAAATTATATAGATATTAGAAACAATTGTAATGAAATTTAATTAACTTTATGTTCATTATGACTTATGGTGAAAGAGATATAAACAATATAGCAAATTGTGCTGACAAGGCATCCAACTACAGCCACAAAGGCGAGTGACACGGTGCTAACCCGAGCAACTGTCGCAAGAACCTCCCAAGAGAGCGTGAGAGCCTTTGAACCATTGTGCATACAGTTCTCACACAAAAATGTGCAACGCATCTGTAATAGTGGAGCAGAATGCAGAAACCGCGAGAATTGCTGCCACTTGCTCAAGAACAAACAATATTATTTTTTTCGAGAAACAAGATTACGGCGATGCTGGTCAATGAACAGCCCACTACTAGTTTTTGTGTGAAGTTGTAAGAGTACTTGCTTGACGGCTTTATGTAATATTGATGATCCATGGGAACATCAACTTAGAGCAAATGCTGAAATTAAAAACTAATTAAAATTAATAAACGTGTTCGTCTCGGAACGCCCGACAGAAGTGATAATTCAAATACGGTTAGCGCTTTGCTCTTAAACAACGTTTTCAACCGATAGAGATTTGGTTTGATAGAGTCCTACTATCTACCTACCTGTCGCTATTTAACACTTTATCCATATTTTGTAAATGCATTTTTAAAAGCTGTGTTAGTCTAAACATCCGCAATTTACGAAAACAACGTTGAGCTCTAATTTTTATATGACATGAAGACACCAATAACTTGTTACTAAATTGGTGCGTAGTAGAAATGTTGGGGAATCAGAATCACAAGCCAGTTTAAATGTTATAAGCGCTTGTTTATTTTGTGAGATCAAATAAGATTAAAAGGCAATATAAATACAGCCAAGTAAACTGAAGGGTGGTAAGAAAAAACGATCAGAAGCCGAGATAAAACCGGTTAAGGAGACCCATTTTTTTAAATCTTGTTGCATAAAAACTTACCACATTAAAATATCAGTAACGTTATCTAATAAGATGACAGGCGAGACGTAACTGAATAGCTGATAGATCATTGGATCTTTTGCCTTATTGATATTAATCATTTCGATGACGGGCTTGTGACGAGTTAGAATCATTAATGGCTTGATTTATTCTAGCTGTACTCACAGATGTCAAATCATTGGCGCCTTCAATTTATGTTAATTGATATACGACTATCAAAAATGATTCTTTATAGGTTTTATACTGTAGGCATTTTTAGGGTTCGTGTACAAAAACAGGTAATAAAAATATTACTTTGATTTCTCTTAAATGGCATTTTATATTTAATCATAACGACAATAATAGGTACTTCAATTATTTACGCACTAAAGCTGACATAGTTTTTGACATATTTATTTAATTTGATATGTTGTGTCTCCTACACTGATTGTGTTTTGAAAAAGTACTATGTATTTGATTAAGTTTATTAGCATCATAAAATCTTATATTGATTCTTAGAACTTGCACTCCAGCCTCGTCGATGATGGATGAGTCATGATCGCAAATCATCAGTGATTCATTGGTGCGACCTTTGCATATTAGCTGCACGATCTTGTAAAATTTAACACGACATCGGCATTTGTAACAAGATGTACAATTAAGATTTGACTTTCTACAAAATGGTTTCTAACTTAGGTTAACGACAAAGTTTACTTACGACAAACATTTGATTAGGACCAAATACTAAGAATCCAGATAATTATTAAAATAATAATTTTAAGGGATTAATTCATTGATAATGTCTTGAAAAATATAACTTCATTTTAATTCCAGAAGTTATCACTGATCTCAATCTCTATAACTGTTTCGAAATGATTCTAAAAATACCTTAATCATTTGTGTAAAATTTTTCCTTGATCTTGAAATAGTTGACAATAGATAGTAGAGTTTTTGTCATATTTTTATTCTGCCACTAAAATGAGTTTACATTAGAGGTGAATTTATACCAAAATAAGATTTTTTCGTGGCACGACCAGGACCTTGTGGTATCGATTATATTATTATTAGAAGCCCGTTGAAGCGTATCAACTATTTCACGCTATTGTAATTTTCCACTACAATTTATTACACGAATTTTTTTGCACGGTACTTGTAGGCTTACGATTGCTAACATAGAAAAAATCTTTCTTGGAACTAACAAATGTTTATCTTGTCAAGCAAGCTTAAAGACTACTAACAGTTAAGATGAATTTTCCATCACAGATTCTTTTGATACTATTATCAACATAAGCTCAAGCATTTTATGACATTCAATTTAAAACCAACGTGCCTTAAAAGATCTTTACCAAACTGCGATAGTGGTAATTATTATCCATCAAGAAGATAATTGGCATTGGCATTATAAGTACTACAATTTTGTGTCAATTTCTAGTGATTTAAATTTCAGATTGCGTAACTGGCGCATAAGAATTAAAAGTAGCTTCAGTCAAGCGCATAGCAGATTTTAAATGTGATCATGTTTCTTTAGGAGTATCGTTCGTTTGGGAGAAAGCATTGGATTGATAGCAGAAACTGCATTACTCACGCTTCACGAGGTGTCGCGTGTTCAATGCTTTATTAGTATTCTGGAATTTAGCACTTTGTCTCTTACTCGTTTCATAAATTAAGAGCATTCAACGAATTTTTGCACTGTAATTTTATTTATTTTTATTTTCATGATATGTATGCGCTATAAATCCCATTTTACTGTTATTGGAATACAATTTGGGAAAACTTAAAATATCTGCTTAATTATGATAAAACACTTGCGTTTGAGATTACAATATATAATCGGTCACTTTATGTATTCAAACAATAATGCACCGGTCGTATACCTACTCGTAAATGATAACTTTTATTTGATATTGCCGGTACTATATTTGATTCCGTTTCACCATGTTTGGTTTCATAATTCTTTTCAGATTATTTTCAACGTTATAAGCTAAGATTGTAATTGTTTCTTATTGTTCTATTTTGTTTAAAAATATCCTTACATTTACATAATTCTAGATAAATCTGTAAATAACCACTTTTTGTTCTTAACATCGTAGTTAAAATAAGAATAAAAATTATCTTTTCATATATAATAGACTGACAATGTTAATAGGTTAAACTTTTTGTGATTATAACAATGTCTCAGTTTTTATATCTCTATTTTCAGAACAATTCTAAATATAGATACAGATACGCTAGACTAAATTTGATCGTTTGTACTATTCTAAGGTTAAGATTGGCTTCTATTCTAGTACTTTGTAAAATACGATTTTTATTGTAGAATTAAGAGCCTTCGGCTTTTTTATTTGTTTATTCTTTGTTTGTATACCACTACGAAGAAAAATATAGAAAGGAGTCATATAATGCTTTAAGTAGAACTGGTACAAAATATTTTTTTGTGTTAATAATATTTTACTTAGCTTACATTTATTGCAGCTCGCTGATACTCTTATTATCATGCGAATCCTATGCTAAAGGCGTTTCATTTCAGGTTTTATATCAATTGGAGCGGAATAATATACTTGATGATAGATTTAATTTAGTCTCCAAAACTATGTCAGTACTTTCATGAACTACTACCAAAATGAACTCTGTAGTTATGATCGAGGTTACAAAAACAACTATTTACCAAAGTGGAACAGTTAAAGGCCTTATTAACGTTAAATTGAACATTCCGACATGTTGGTAGTGGGCGAGATTGTAAGTTTGGTACTTATCAAATCCGGTGAGGGTTTAAACTTTACGATTAATGGGAGAGACGGACACGATAAAAATATAATCTTTTCTTATTTTATTTAAACAATTATAATATTTTCAAATAAATACAATTTTACAAGCAGTTTTTTTATATTATGTTTTCGACTAAATTGGTTATTAAAATACATTTTTTGACCAAATTGGTTTAAAAGTTATTTTTAAAATAACGCATACTAACACAATAAATTTCGCCTTTATTACATTAGTGTGATATGGAAAGAACATGGCTTGGTTTAATATTATAATTAAGTATGTGTAATATTTTTCTGTATTCTTTTGACAATAAACACTCTTATAATAGTCTTGTTTTATTGTTGTAAAAGTCACCGTTGTCCCAAATAACTCCGCGATCTTCAATAGGTGAAACGATAAAAGGTTTTTTAGTCGTGCAATATAAAACGCGTCGTGAGTGGACGGTTTTCTTGCGCGCGCGCAAGCACTTGGCCATTGTTCGCTCTCGGCGGCTCTCGAGTGGCATTCCTGCCGTGGACATTGCCCTTGGCGGCTGCACTCATAACTGAAATCATAATATAAGATTGAAAAAAAATCTTTTATTCATCTCATGATGCTATTGTATGGTGAAATCATGAAGGGGAAAATTGCTTTACCTCAAAATATTACGCATCAAGCGAGTATTGTCTTGGATAATAAGTAAGACGATGAAAATCATCTGCGGTCACATTTGCAGACAGTATGCTATTTAATAGAAGCAGGCGTTATTGTGGGGAAGTTTATTACAAACAACAAAAAAATCATTATTTATTTCGCTTTTCACCGAAGATAGCGAAGCAGCAAGGCCAACTAAATCCGACAAGAAAGAAGAAACCCTTATAAACCTCTCTCATTTTTAAATTAAAGCATCCTTAAGAGATCGCCATTACAATGTTTAATTGAACATAGCGATTTATTTGATAAATGCATCATATAATTATGTTGCGTTAATTTTAATTTACAAATTCGTACCATAATATTTCCTAGTACTGCTATCGTGTAATAAAACGGATAAGCCCGTTTATATATACACGGTTGTTATCAGAACTAACACCAAAATAGCCCACTTCTCGTTAGTACCCGTAGCTTTCAGCTAATAATACAGCAATGTTCGATGCTTATCATTGCCGGTGCGTCTGCGCAGCCTCGCCGGGCGGATGCCACGATAGCTAAACACTAACCGAATGTTTGTCAAGGCCAGCAATGTTGGCGGAAACCTTCCGAGTCTGAATTATATAATTTTTATTTAATTCTTCATTGTTCTTGTTTTTGTTGCTGGTCAAATATTCTTATTTAAGATAGTTACTAATTTTGTTAATTTATTAATTTTTCAAATGGGTGTTATTTTTGTCATCATTGTTATTATGAGACATATAATTACGTACGAGTAGTATTATACAAGGCTATTTATTGTTAATAACATGTATTATAAAAAATCATTTCATTCAAATTTCATCGCTTACTTGGAAAGGAAAGGAGTTATTTAGTATTAATAATACTAAAAAGATCTTCTGAATTGAACTGAACTTTGACACTGGGATGTGCGAATATAAATCTATTGTGTTGTTAATAAAAGAACAAATAAATACATGGTACATAGTTGATACAAAGTTATATAATTAACTGGCAATAGTACGTAGAGATTAGACAAGCGTGTGTCGGCCGATGAGTAAGCCGAGGGGCGGCAGCTGGCGGCAATTGAACAAATGAACTCGGCGCCATCTCTGAAGTACTAGTGCTAGTAGCAGTATTACGTTGGGCAAATTCAATTAAGCCTCGTACACACGTCACGATTGCAGTTTCTACCAATCACAGTGTAACTGTTTCGAAGTCCCATACAAAGGTAAACATTCGTCACATATAAATATAAACACAATTTACATCATGCTTTAGATCTTTCTAAAGGTTATTATACTTTTAATTTAAAAGTATTAGATTGGCACGTGATCGTCTTTCGATTAGGACCCTATTATCAATGTTATGTCCATAAATAACTCAAGTACTTTTAGAGTTTCGGAAGATAAAATTCATGCAACCATAAACAAATCTTGACTATCCCTAAACTCACACTTTCTCACTGTATTTATTACATGAACTGATTCTCATATATGTGGCCCCTTTCATGTTTTATAAATTGATTGCTTTATATTTTTCAATACACGAAGTGTTTCCCATTTATGTAGCATCTTCGTGTATAGTATATTTCCAAAATATGTGATTAGAATCAAATTCTCTTAAGAACTTAAAATTCCAATCAATAATAGAGTGGTATCACAGATACACACAGAGCGATCCGAGTAAGTCCTCAGACAAACCTTTGATCAATGGCATCTTTCTATTGAAAGATGGACAGACTATTGCTCCACATTGTGGTGACACAGATACGCACGCGGAGCAATCCGAGTAAGTCCTCAGACAAACTTTAGATCGATGGCATCTTTCTATTGAAAGATGGTCAATTCTGTTCAATGGCATCTTTCTATTGAAAGATGGTCAATTCTGTTCAATGGCATCTTTCGATTGAAAGATGGTCAATTCTGTTCAATGGCATCTTCCTATTGAAAGATGGTCATATGCTCCATCCCGCAATATGACGGTGCCCCGCTACCAGAAATGCTAGTTCTATGATGCCCGGGCCGAGTGAGGGTTACCGCAAAACGTCTTTAATAATTATAATACGATAGTCACACTTCGTGAATGCAGCCTCCGTTAATGTCTCTATGAACTTCGCTAGTTGCCAGAACATTCTGCGCCGACCACATCGCACAGCTCAACGAACCGTTCAAAGAACCGGCACGATTCTGTGGAAAGAATCTAATAATCGAATCTCTTATTAGAGAAACCGGAGCCCCCCCCATATCATTTCTTTGTGAGAGAAATGTATACGGCACAAGTTATAGAGGTGTGTTCCTCTTTAATTTCATACCTCGATACCGAGGTGTAAGGCGTTCGAAAACAGCACATTTTATAGAGGTGTGTTCCTCTTTATATTGGATTCTAATTGTGAGGAGTTAGAAGAGAATAAGGCACTCAGTAAGTCAACATAGAGCTCAGACATCCGTTTCAAACATCTCGTCAGATGCAGATTCAGAGCTGAACCAAATGTAAGTGGCTAGTATCTCACTCCTCAACCAATCAGATGAGTATACCTCGTTACGAGGTGTTATGCGTTCAAAAAGCTTTAACATAGATATAAATACAACAGTCGTATTTTATTGTGTAAATGCCCAAGCTGTCAAGGCATATTTATATGAAGATGTTAATATATTTATATTATAATGTGTCTTGCTATCACATAATTCAATAATTTATTTTATTAAATTCTATATTTCTTAGTAAGGGTGCATAACCTTACTTGATGGATTATTGCTTATAAATCTCTTTCCATATATGCCTTCGCACACTATTTATAACCGACCTCTATGTATTATATTCATCGCTCGATGAAAAACAGAGGACGACACAGCACATTCCACGCTAGTGACGAGAGCGCGCACCGGCGCTCACACACCGAGCAGATCCTTCGATCTAGCATTCGTTCGAAAGTCACTTCACTATTCGTCTCCGGCAGCCGTCGGGGCGTATTTGACATACAATATGTATAGAATGAGAAGCGCTTCACGATTTTGTGTTCAATTAGAAAATACTTCTAATTACGTGTTTTATATAAAACACTGTTGTTTATCGTTTTACTATTCTTTAATAAAACACTTTTATATATTTTACATGTATATATATATTTATATATATTTTAATTATTTTTTAGTGTTATTATATATGTTAGTATGTACGATTATGATCGTCACATTCAACCCCCTAAATTCTATGAAATCCTGTGGAATAGAATTTACCTTAAGTTGTAATATATTTTAATGAAAAGAAAAATATGCCTTCTTATATTCATTATTTATAATAAGTTTCCACAACCACCTAATGAAACAACATTCTATCAGGTCTACCAGACCTAATCGCCAAAACCAACAAAATAATAATAATAATAATAATAAAACACGTCCTCAGACGAGTTTTCAGGTATCTATGAAACTCATCTACTCGCAACCACAAGTGCATTTGATTTATTGAGTATCTGTATCCTGATACATAAGTCGTCCATAGACGATTTCGAGCCCCGACATCGAACTAAAATAAATTTGAAACTTCGACACAGTGACAAACGTGTTAGGACTGTCGCTCACACCGTTTGTCGCGTTTCAAACCCATTGCACCACAGTGAATCCTTAAGAGTTCCCGCATGCAATTAATTTCGCAGCACCTTAAAAATAAAGTGCAACTAGAAAAGTCACATTGCTTAGAGTCTTACGACCCTCGGGCCTCAATAGTTAGTCAATTTTGTCAACTTCGTTGAACTGTTATCAGTTTTAGTGGCGTTTACATAACTAAATCTAGTAATATCACACCAACAGTCGCTCGACCAAGTGCGTGATTACAATGTCCAATCAATTGTTCTACTCATTTTTAGTAGTTTTACTATCGCAATAATAATAATAATAATGCCATCAGTAGGGTTTAAACCAGCTTAATATATTATTACAAAGCAAATCGTGCCTCATCAAGATTTGCACAGCTTGACTCAATCAACATCTTTGTTAGTTTATTTAAAATACAAGATAAACATAACAACCCCCAAACTGCAAGGACGTCTGACTATCTTGACTATTTGTTAATGTGTTTTAGCCATCAAAAGGGTAAAATATATTTCAATTAACACTATCTTATATTCAAAATCCTTAAATTTCTTATTTTCATTACTATCGCAATATTATATTATAGCCATCAGAAAGGTATGTAAGTTTATATCAATAAACTTTATCGTAATAATCAACGCATCTCATAATTATTAAAATTCCTTCACTCGACCTTCTTATTCAATAACAGACAAAATATTTAATCGTAACAACCCCCAGACCTCAAGGGTTCCTATAATAAAATATTAGTTTATAGTCCAATTGACTATTTGTTCATATCGGAAAACATTTCCTATTTAATAAATATAACAACCCCCAGACCATAAGGCCTTTTCCTGATATCTATTTTTAGCAAGACTATTTTGGTCACAATGAACTTCATACTTCCTCAGACTCTTTCCATTTCACGGACAACAATTGTAGGCATTAAGCCTATTCAATAGCCATAATAAACGAGATCAAAATATGATCCTGGTCACTATGGCACCAATTGTAACTGTTTCGAAGTCCCATACAAAGGTAAACATTCGTCACATATAAATATAAACACAATTTACATCATGTTTTAGATCTTTCTAAAGGTTATTATACTTTTAATTTAAAAGTATTAGATTGGCACGTGATCGTCTTTCGATTAGGACCCTATTATCAATGTTATGTCCATAAATAACTCAAGTACTTTTAGAGTTTCGGAAGATAAAATTCATGCAACCATAAACAAATCTTGACTATCCCTAAACTCACACTTTCTCACTGTATTTATTACATGAACTGATTCTCATATATGTGGCCCCTTTCATGTTTTATAAATTAATTGCTTTATATTTTTCAATACACGAAGTGTTTCCCATTTATGTGGCATCTTCGTGTATAGTATATTTCCAAAATATGTGATTAGAATCAAATTCTCTTAAGAACTTAAAATTCCAATCAATAATAGAGTGGTATCACAGATACACACAGAGCGATCCGAGTAAGTCCTCAGACAAACCTTTGATCGATGGCATCTTTCTATTGAAAGATGGACAGACTATTGCTCCACATTGTGGTGACACAGATACGCACGCGGAGCAATCCGAGTAAGTCCTCAGACAAACTTTAGATCGATGGCATCTTTCTATTGAAAGATGGTCAATTCTGTTCAATGGCATCTTTCTATTGAAAGATGGTCAATTCTGTTCAATGGCATCTTTCTATTGAAAGATGGTCAATTCTGTTCAATGGCATCTTTCTATTGAAAGATGGTCATATGCTCCATCCCGCAATATGACGGTGCCCCGCTACCAGAAATGCTAGTTCTATGATGCCCGGGCCGAGTGAGGGTTACCGCAAAACGTCTAACTTAATAATTATAATATGATAGTCACACTTCGTGAATGCAGCCTCCGTTAATGTCTCTATGAACTTCGCTAGTTGCCAGAACATTCTGCGCCGACCACATCGCACAGCTCAACGAACCGTTCAAAGAACCGGCACGATTCTGTGGAAAGAATCTAATAATCGAATCTCTTATTAGAGAAACCGGAGCCCCCCCCATATCATTTCTTTGTGAGAGAAATGTATACGGCACAAGTTATAGAGGTGTGTTCCTCTTTAATTTCATACCTCGATACCGAGGTGTAAGGCGTTCGAAAACAGCACATTTTATAGAGGTGTGTTCCTCTTTATATTGGATTCTAATTGTGAGGAGTTAGAAGAGAATAAGGCACTCAGTAAGTCAACATAGAGCTCAGACATCCGTTTCAAACATCTCGTCAGATGCAGATTCAGAGCTGAACCAAATGTAAGTGGCTAGTATCTCACTCCTCAACCAATCAGATGAGTATACCTCGTTACGAGGTGTTATGCGTTCAAAAAGCTTTAACATAGATATAAATACAACAGTCGTATTTTATTGTGTAAATGCCCAAGCTGTCAAGGCATATTTATATGAAGATGTTAATATATTTATATTATAATGTGTCTTGCTATCACATAATTCAATAATTTATTTTATTAAATTCTATATTTCTTAGTAAGGGTGCATAACCTTACTTGATGGATTATTGCTTATAAATCTCTTTCCATATATGCCTTCGCACACTATTTATAACCGACCTCTATGTATTATATTCATCGCTCGATGAAAAACAGAGGACGACACAGCACATTCCACGCTAGTGACGAGAGCGCGCACCGGCGCTCACACACCGAGCAGATCCTTCGATCTAGCATTCGTTCGAAAGTCACTTCACTATTCGTCTCCGGCAGCCGTCGGGGCGTATTTGACATACAATATGTATAGAATGAGAAGCGCTTCACGATTTTGTGTTCAATTAGAAAATACTTCTAATTACGTGTTTTATATAAAACACTGTTGTTTATCGTTTTACTATTCTTTAATAAAACACTTTTATATATTTTACATGTATATATATATTTATATATATTTTAATTATTTTTTAGTGTTATTATATATGTTAGTATGTACGATTATGATCGTCACAACAGGATGCGCCGGGCTGTAATGTTCTCCATAATCTAATTTATCTATTGTAGAACTTACTCATGTTATCGCTATGTTTTTTAACCGCCGAAAAAAAACGGAGGAGATTCTCAATTCGACACGTTTTTTTTATGTATGACCACGTATAACTTTTTACAGAGTTGTCCGATTTTGATAATTCTTTTTTTATTAGAAAGGGCACACTTTCAAGGTCCCATTATCATCATGTTAGAAATAAAAATAACTGTCTCATTTAGTTGTTTTAATTTACTTAAGCATATCTATGAGTCGGTGCCAGCCAAGGTTTCTACTTTAAGGACATTACCTAGAACCCACAAAGTGCTTTACTACGTTAAATAAATGTTCCTTAAACTTGCTGGCAACGACTTCATGCGTCTTTACTTTTTAGTGCGTTTTGAGCCGGTTCTATTTTTGTTAAAAATTTTTCAATCTTAAGTAGATGTTTAAACTACCATTTAAGGAGAATTAAAAATGTAACAGGAATAAAGTTTAGTTTGTCTTGTTTATTAATAGCTCGGAACAATTCAAAATTTTTAAAATTTATAAATGTTCTACCTTTTATTGGCTGTGTGCAGTTATCATCCTCTCTTCTTTAAAAGTTATAGGTACTGCTTAGCAGCCAGTCAGAATTAAATTATTGGTTCAAATGGTTTAAAAATCTATTGTTAGTCATCTAAAATTAGATATCAAGACAGTTACGATTGCACTATCGAACTATCGAACTATCGAACTATTGGTAAATGAGATTCGCAGTCTGAATGAATGCTGATTATTTTTATCAAATTTTAAAGTTGAAATGTAAAAATTGTGTTAAGTCAAAGTCAAAAATATAAAGTATGCCTGACCGTAAACAGTAGATAACATAAAACCTTTTATCTCCCCTGATGTTTACACAATTCATTATTACGTAAACTTTCATGTAAGGTTACGCAATAAATCGTTATGGAAAAAGTTTACGGTCCTATCTACGCTTTATCGTCAGTGTCGGACGAGCGCAGTGTTTATCAGTGCTATCGTCCGCGGCACTGCATAGTTGCGCGTTAGGTGCATCCCGCACGCGTTTGGAATATTGATAATTTATTATAACTGGATTGTTATCCGCCTCTCACTCTATAAGCGAATGTCGCCGCGTCACATTTTAATATGCAACATAACGACGATTTTAAATTGACTCTCAAAAGCAGAAACTTCTTAAACAATTTTACAACATGGGACAGATTTTCGATAGTGTCCCAAAATTAAAATGCTCTGTTCTTGTAGTTCTTCAACAAATTTTTGTTTTTGATGAAACAATTTTTTTATTTCTTAATCAAAAACTCCATTAAATTAAACAAGGTTTTGTTGCAGCTTTTGTTTCAAAAACATGTTCTAAAACCATTGTTCTTATAAAACACCACCTCTTTTGACTTTCTTCTCTTCCTTGTACTTTTTTCAGTTTTTCCAAAAACTTTACACGAAGGAGAAAGTTAATATTTGTGCGCAAATCGTTCTTGCACATAATTAATATCAATATAAGTACCGACATTACTCCCATATAAGCATTAGCGTTGGCCCTCTTTATGCCTATCTTATCTGGTTTCGATTACAAGGCACGCTGTACAAAAACAATGGGCAGTTTATCTAAGCTCTGTTCCTGCGAGTAAGCGTTACTTATTTGGAGCGTAACGCGAATAAGCATTAACAAGATCTTTAAGTTAGCTGTACTCTGCAGTTTCGAGCTCTTGTGTTTGGTCTGTTTTTGTTTGTTAGACCGAGTAATTAACGCAGTTAACAGCAACTCAGTTTGTATCTGTTCTTTTATAAGATTTTTAACCCACATGTTGTAGGTAAGTTAAATCACATATGCTTTTCTTATTTGTTTTCAAGAGATTCGATATGGTCTGGTCATAAAAAAGCAACTTTGTTTCATTTAAATATTACTCGACGTCTGGTAGGTAAATTGAGTCATGCTCTTGTATTTTATTTTCTAGAGGTGCAACAAGGTCTTGTCGTAAAAAGCAGTCTTTGTTTTATTTGAATGTTCAGCTTCTTAAGTTCAACCCACACCATATAGTGGTAAGGTCGTCAAATTGCATCAATTATCTCAGTTTCGGAGTAATTCTCATCAAACCGACGGACGGCAGTGGGAAGCAGTCGAGGAGTGTTAATTGTGCTTTAATTGAATGGAATTAGCCGACATCGCGCGATAGCCTCGCTGATATCTTGTTTGAACTAAGAAATGGCTTTAAATGGTGCTGATATGGCGTCATCTTGCTCTCGTATTTACTCGTTTACAACATATAAATTGCCACTTATATTTAGTGTATATAAGTGGCAAGTATTATTACTTTATTTAAAGTCTTTATTTTTGATTAGTACACCAACGACATAATCTTTCAGAAATGTTTATTCATTTTGCTTACTTAAATAAAACATTTTTTGGAATGTCTTTTCAATCTTTGGCAATTCAAATTCAAATTCATTTATTTCAAGGAGGCTGTCATAATAAATAAAATAATAGTTTTGAAAATTCAAGTGTGTAGTGACTCTACCACCGATTCGGAAGGCGGATTCTGCCGAGAAGAGTTAAATACATTCTACTTCCCGTCTTTTTGAATTCACGATGCAAATTAATGTAATTTGTCTATCTATCTGTGTGTCTTGTTATTGAAGTTCTTAAAAGGGTAGACCTAATTAAGCACATTGAGAGAAAGCTGATTTTTGGAACCTTAGTTATTTACGTTCCAAACGTATAAATTGTATCCTAGTTAAAACAAAGACTATCGAAGGTTTACCAAAAATTACAATTTTTATTACGTATTATTGTTTAGGATATAGGCATATTGTAGTTCATTTCATGTTTAATTAACTGCCGGTATTTTAGAAAGTTCGAAGGCTTCTTTTATTGAGAGTCGTTCCAAATTACACGCAATGAAAGTACAACTATAACCCCCATTGAACATAATATAATTCGACATGTTGAACTTGATCCGCGTGTACTAATCCAACCGCACTCGTTGAGGCATCATCAAAGATCAAGCAAGCGTATTGATTTATCATTCCTTAACCACAAGTAAGGCAGTATATACTCTGTATTAATATAATAAACCTTAAGCGCGTTACCCACGAGCATTAGGTATATTCGAGATTGTTTCATAATGAGTTTCAAAAATTACTGTGCAAAATTCATTATATAATTATTTTTAATTTTTTTATTGAAATTTTAAAAATAAAGTAATTTCATTAAATATTTAGTCAAACTTACTCACCATTTTAAGAGCAACTTAAAACATTTTTTTTTCATTATAATTGAATAATACATTATACAGCTTAAATTATACATTTCGTATGCAGATAACAAGCAACATTTTTGCATTCTAAAGTAACGGATATTATGATATGCAGTGAGGGCTATGTCCATTGATTTCTTGGGAAAATGAAGGCTCTAAATCAATCAGATGAAGTCTAGTCAAGCTGTGTACTGATATGACGTAGAATAGTAATAACGTCGTTGTGACCTCAATCGTGGAGATGACCCTTTATAACTAAGTATAATAATTATTAGTTTCAGGACATAAAGGCGCATTATACTAACGTGTTAACAGACTAACTCGTTGTATTAGTTTAGAAGAATTATTATGCGTTAAAAAATACTACTAACTACTAACGATAATTATTACGTACAAATAAAACTCGTAAAATTGAATGTTCGGAAGTATGAATATGAGGTGTAGAGTTATCTAAAGGTTATCTAAAATTGTTTAATGTCAGTTACAGTACACATGGTGGTAACAGTGGTTCAAGATTAAACTATTTTTATTTATTTTGTTTTTTGAATATTTGTATTTGTATTGTCTTTTCAAAAGTTTTATCATAATTTTGTTGTCTTCGTTTATTATGGAAATAAATTTATTTGGATTTATTTATCAAAGGTATACCAACAGCTAGTATGTGTCATATATATAATAAAAAAATAGAAATGTCACTAGTACCTACCTAAGTACTGACCGCTCTTTGATGATAGAGTTTTGATTGAGTATACGAATTTGGAGTGATTTATGCTCAGTAATATAAGAGGTTCTTAGCAATTAAGTGATGTGCCAGTTTTCGGGCATAACTCACTACTTTTAACGTTTAAGTAGGTACCTAAGTCCTTAAGTTAGGTATTTGTGCTTTATTTCTGTTAATTTCTTATGCTATTTTTTGTTTATGTATTTAACGTCTACCATTTTTATATAAAACTGGTAGGTATTCAAAATTTTATTTGTCTTAACACGCGTCGCATGACCACAAGAGAAGGACCACAAGTATGCCGTGTCTAAACAAAGTTAATCCGAGTTATTCAAACATTCGTGACTGGGCTCCGAATTAGCGTAATGACAAATATTCCTTTGTAGAAAGTTAATCGGCAAGATGGCACCGTTTAGCTGATTGTAGCCGAATCATACGCACGCGATGATAATGACTCTGAGGTATGGTTAATTGCTCAGTCTTGTTAAATTTATTTCTATATTCATACAATAGATAAGGTAGGTATCACGGAACAAGTATATGGCTCTACCTATTATCGCCTACAACAATTGAAATTAACAAATAAGAGTAAGAATAAATAGGTCATAGATTTAGTAAATCAAATTCTAAGATATAGACGAACAATAATATAGATAAGATAGTTATAGATAATTAAAATAATAACAACAATTTTAGATAATTAATCTCTCTTGCGTTTACGATGGCGTACACAAATAAAATGTAATGCAGAGTTGATGTAACAAGGCTCCTGTCCTGTACAGGTATTAAAAACGTTTATAACCAAAGTAACAGTAAACGGACTCATAAAACACTCGTTATAAAGCGATTATCTTAATCAGAGCCTATAATTATCCGTGGACGCCGCGATGAGCCTTACACCGCGTAGTCCGGAGCTAGCAAGTAGCAGGAATGCTGCGCGGTGTTCCGTTGGAACTAACAATACCTTTCAAGGATAATAAATATGTCTACAGATACTTCACTACCACGAAAGTATGCTTTTGGCATAAAATAATTTACTAGTCTATCTAGTACGACTCGAAAACGAGAAATAAATCAATTGAAATTGATTTCATGTAAGAATAACCAAGGTTAAAAAAAATTACATTTTCGTCTCACTTGCTCGGAAAAGTCGTTTTTGCTTAGCCAAATTAGGACACAAGACCGTTTTTGCTGCCTAGGTGGGTAAAATAGCTTTTTAAAAAATGAAAGTTTAGGCTCGGGGTTCCTGTTTAAAGTAAATATTGATATGTTTATTTAGTCTTTTGACATTTTTATTCATTTCAATTTCATACAATAGATAAATATGATTAAGGTAGCAATTTATTTCTATTTTGAATGAGAAAAAAAACATAAATAAATAAAATAGAACAAAGATAATATTACTCCAAGAGATCATTAACCTTTGCATGTTCCATCGGTGATAGTGATGGGTGATGCATAATGGTTAATGGGAAATGAGTGATGAGTGATGGGTGGTAATCTGTGATCAGTGGTGATAATATATATTTGGTGATAGATGATAGTGATGGGTGTTGGCGTTGGCTGATTATAATAGGTGTTGTGTGACGGGTGATGACGATGGGTATTGGGTTATGATGATGGGTGTAGGGTGAAAGCGATGGGTGTTGGGTGGTGATGATGGATATTGTGGTGTAGTAATTATCCTGGCTGTAGTGAGATGAAAAGTTGTTTATTGCGCACGGCAGCAATTTTTTTTTTATTTCTCATGCATTGAATATCTCGCGACGCTCGGGATTTTTTTTGGACTTTAGAATCCTTCACTTGCTTGATATTCAATACGTGCACTCGCAGCAAAAACCAATTTCGCTGCCTAGCATAACAAATAACTATTCTTTTTAATTTTTGTCTGCCTGCTGGCTGGCAAATTTGTGCTGAGGGTGTACGAAAACAGTCCAGTGGGTGGGAATTGAATCAAGATCCTCACACATTTTAATCGAGCCTTTTGCCTGTAAACTAATGTTTTGTTAAAAAATAAAAGTTGAAATAAGGGTGTAAATCTATCATGATTTTCAGAGTCTATCACTTATCAAACTTTCTTTATCAGATAACATTTACGTGTGGACACAATTTTGTATAATTTGTATGTTTTTTAAAAGCAACGTAAAATTAATTCTATGGCATTTAAATCTTAGTATGACTTACAATGGGTTTTGGATTCACTAACTCTTATTATCGCATGAGAATTACAATACAAATAAAAGTATAATCTGTATGAGATTAATCTTTGCCATCCATGTATAGATAGACACTTAGTGCTTGTGACGCACAAGTAGTCTTAACATTTTTATACAGCGATTAAGCCGTGCCGTGGGAGCGCTGCGGTTTTGCGACAGTTCCCATTGTTTGATACATTGAGATTAGTGCGGCTGAACTATGCGATTGGTATTTATTGCAGGTGAAACATAAAGAAGTAGAATTTTTGAATAATTTCCTGGTTCTGGTGGAAATTATAAGGAATAAATTCTAATTAAATTCAAATTCAAAATGATTTATTTCAGTAGGCTGTTATACAAGCACTTTTAAAACCTCAAGTCTGTCAGTACGTAGTGACTCTACCACCAGTTCGGAAGGCAGATCCTGCGGAGAAGAACCGGGAAGAATCTCAGCGGTTGCTCTTTTTAAAAATCAGTGTTAAAATTTGTATTCTAAAAATTACAATTTTGGTTATCCCGTCTTGTGTGTAGCAAGGACAGCTGATTGTTTCTAAGTATCTTTGTCGTTAATAAATTCATTAATTTTATAGTAACCTTTACTTAGTAAATGGCTTTTAACACATTTTTTTAATTTTTCTAAAGGCAAGTCCAGTACTTTTAAAATCGTATACTCAGTCCCACAAATGATTTTTGCACTCTGCTCAAGCGCAGTACCTGGGAAACTAATTTATTACTCTGTCTACAGATTCGTTTATTAGTATTAATTATTATGAAGTTGTATAATAGCGCTTTATACATCATAGCAGGGATATAACTTTTGTTTATTGGTTTTCAGTATAGTGGGCTAGCAGACATGCGCTATCTTTTTAGAGTTTTTACTCGTTTAGGAGTGTCTCAAAGAAAAGAGCCTGAGCCTTACAATGAATAAATACTTCTGCTTACGACCGACAAACAGCGTAGTTACTACTACTACACCGTTATTCTTAAATTCGTCACCTTAATTTAAATTAAAACTATTAATCTGGACATTAATCTGATCCGGATTACCGCTTCTGAACTGCAACCAGCCATCTGAAAACAGTTGGTCTAAAAGGTACCTAATATTAAAAATGTTTAAGCTATCACGTCTGAATATTTTTTTTTACTCTTTGTTTCCCATATGCAGTGTATCATTTTGATACGTACTACGATGAATTAGTAGCAGCTCTTGGTGCCGTGGGAGCGGCGCAGTGCGACAGCGCGCATTGTGTGACAGATTGAGGGTAGTGTAATTATACGATTAGCTTCGAAAGCAGACACTTTACGACGCGAGGTGAAAACCGCAGACTGACTTTCGCAAGGGTTATGTTACATTGTTTGTCTTTTTAGGGTTCCTTAACTTACGGATACATTCAAGGATCTGTTTGTTGTCCATCTCTGTGTGTCTATTTGTCAGTTCCTTTTTCCTGAAAACGCTTAGAGGTTTCAAGTGGAAATTAAAACCAAATATCATCCCTCCCCTCGGAATTGTTAAAATCAATATTCTACGTAAACTCAGAAAAAAAATAGGTACATCTGTAATTTAATTTATTGAACACATGCAACATGGAAATGCCTCTAATTCTGAAATTATGAAAAAATAACAAACTCCAAGCAGAAGCAACAGTCAGTATAATTATAATAACAATAAACATACATATTATGGATAGTAATAGAGTTGATAGGTGCTAATTGCGTTGCAACTGAGTGACGTGGCCTGAATTACCGGATATTTACCTTCTGTAACAATTATGATGAAACTTTTAGTTGATTGGCATTAATTTGAAAGAATTTCGATTCAATTAATCAATCGTTTCTCGGTGCGCTTAGTTTATTACATTAAGTACCTACCTATGTAATTCTTTGATTAACTGTTGCTTACACAAGTGAGGATACAGGCAAATTAATAAGATACAAAGAAAAACATTTATTTTAAGACAGTGCAATACATTATACATCAAAACGCTAACTAAGCACTTGCATGGTTACTTTGATAATTTGGGCAAATCTAGACCCTAAGACCCAGACTGACAGACCAAATCAAAACAATAAAACAAAATTCAAAACAGTGCTTGTAATCTTTTGAAAAGTTTACAAGTACTGCAGTTTCATAGCTTGCTTACGGTTTATGGTAGTACATAACAAAGCATTTTTTAAAAGTACTTGCCAATTTACGTTGGCAAATTGAAATTATTATTATTAACACGTCAATTAATATCAAGTCCTATCCAAGAATAGATATAAGACGTGAGAGACGCACTGATCAAAACATCTTAACGTATCCTTCCAAGAAACAAACGCAGCTAAACTTCAGAAACCAGAAACCCATAGGTTATAGGTATTCAATCCTACGCTTCAGTACCTACGTGACGTCGCGAACAATAGCCCTCGCCCTTTGAATACTGCGGCTTATTAGCGCAAGGGATAACACGCCTCAAGGTGAAGGTTGGATGGGTCAAATTCCCATAGGTCTTAGCACATTCTCAGCTTTAAGGGTGATTGCGCACGTATGGAACCCTATATTTTTTAACTGACTTGAAAAAGTACGTTCTGTTATAAGTTGTAAGTTATTGTTGTATGTCTAAGATTTTTTCAAGTACCTAAACCTACTTATCCGATTCAGATAGGGTTTTTATTATTTAAAAGCATATTTTTAATAGAATGTACTAAATTTATGAAAATGAATATCACATAAAAATTGCGGAACCGACGGGATTTGGACCCGCTTAGTTTGTCTGGGTTGCCTGAGTGCCTTAACCGCTAGGCCGCCGCCGGCCATAAAAACTTTAGAAAATATTTTAAGGTGTACACAACACTAGCCAACAAAAATACAATATGATGATGGTTCAAGATAATGAGTTATGAAAGTTTGTGTAGAGCTGTGGGTAAGAACTAGTATGAAAAATAAAGAATTTCTTTTTGTTACAATGTTAAACAGTCTGCTTAGTTAAAAGCAAAAAGCGCACTGAATTAAATATCTACTTCCAATAGAGTTAATTTAAAGGAACGCTTTAAAGCAATCAAAGAGGAATCTTTCTATTGCCAAGCAGAGGTTACATGACCATATTATTATAATTAATAATCCGTGTAGAAACACCCTTATATCAGTAAGATATTTGCACGCAATAAGAATATTAATGAAGTCTGATAAATTTTATCGTATACCTACTGATTTTTAGTGCTTATTTTAGGGTTCAAAAATATCATTTCATTCTTTCGGTTAACTTTTTGGTTTATATAGAAACGTAATATGACCTCTTCTAAAAACTGAGAAGTTACATAAGGAGAGCGTATTTAATGCGCGATAAAACCGCCAATTGTACATTAGTTTTTCAGGTATTTTCTCTTTGTAACTTTGTTATTATTATTTGGTTTACAATAAAGTATATTTTATTCATTTCATTTATTCATTAATGCAATTCATAGAAACAAACTGCCGCTCCTATTAGAAAAACTTTTGAATTGTAACGTAGTCTTTATGTCATAACTAATACAGCAATGGTTGTAATGTATGTTCCTAAATAAAAATAATAGGTAGTAAAAAAAATTAAATAGGGCAGCGACAAACGTGATCCTTTTTAGTTTTTTGGTGGTCTTATGAAATTTAAAGTATATAACTCTATCCATAGTATAATATATTGATCATCTTAAAGTTTATAGATTAGCTTCAGATTAGCCTCGCTATATGTGTCGACGTTTTTATAGTAACTTAATACGTGATGGAGCTTTTACTGTATTGAGTAACTCATTATTTTTTCCAGTAAGTAAAATACCGCGATGTGTCCACGGTATTAAGGCTAATGGTAATTCGGCCCGCTACCGGAAACGCCGTCCGTCCGTACGCTCGTTCGCAAAAAACACCAAAACCGAAGCCACATACCAATCACACGGAACGGGACCCGAATTATAAACAAGTGATTTAGTATGACAGTGACTCATTGATGTGTTTGTATTGCCTTTGCTCTCCCGCCGAAGATATGTATCTAGAAAGATAGATAACTGTTCGTCTGAATTTATCTATAAAAAAGCTCCCATCGATGTTTTGTCAATTTAGCATTGATTAAAACTTCAGACCCAAACAATTTTTCTCTAATCTTAAACAAAAAAATCATCAGTGTTTACAGACATTTTTTTTTATTTTGACGTTTGTCGTAGAAATTGAAGGAAAATTTGGTATTATCTGTAATTTTTAACATTTAACGTTCAATTGCATACTTACCGGCGTCTGCTTGTGGTTTTATAAATAACTATCTACTGACTGGAGCTAGTTACAAATTGAACAATTGGGACCTGAACCTGGGACTTACCCAAAGCCTCATCACTGCAAGCTAAAGGTCATCAAACTGGGATAGCCGAGAAAGCTTCTCTCTCACGGCGTCGATCAAATAGCGGCAGTAACTCGACCCCTTGATACGCTATACGTGTTTTTGTAGCATGACCGCGCATCAGTTACGTGTGTACCCGCCCTAACGCGAGCGATGACCCGCTGGAACGCCGCTTTAATCAATATGAAATAACTATATGTGGTTATTTTATTACTAAAGAAATCTACGTAAAGCCAACCTTAGGTAGGTCAAGTTCTTCAATGATAATCTATGCATTTTTTATGTATAAACTTTTCTTTTTTAAACTTTACTTTACTTTTTATTTTAGGAGATTTTTCGCTGGGCGAATATTTTACGCTATATTAATGCAGACAGTATAAACTAAATATTATGTCACTAAGCTTACATGCGCATGCGCTTTTCACCATTTGGCTCGCTGTTCCTTTTTTTCCAGGCACACCGATAGCCTACTTAATATTATTTATTTACAGGGACAAATTGACGAGTACAGAATAGTTATAATAGGACGTGTCTTTTGCAAGTACTGCGAAGTGTTGATGTGTTATAGGCGATGGTTCGTCAATTACCATCTAGGTGAGTTCATGGGCTACCTATACCTACTTACTTGTGCCTTCATTGCAAATGCATACATACATTGTAATATCAAAACTTACATTCATCATCATCATCATCATTATCAGCCTATTAACGCCCACTACAGAGCCAGGCCTCCCTCCTTATAGGAGCGTACACCCACCACGCTACTCCAATGCGGGTTGGCGGGCTTAGGGTGATAATGTTTCATTTAATAACGATCATTACCAGATGTTGATGAAATTGACCGGGACCGACGGCTTAACGTGCTCTCCGAGGCACGGGGTTGTAACACCACTAACTTCCAAACTCCGGGCTTGGAATGTACTGAACATTGCATAGAAGAATGAAAAAGCTCAGAATTATTCCACGACCCGATCCAGGAATCGAACCCAGGACCTCTTGATCGAAGCCACATAGCCTAACCTACTGCGGCAATGGTAGCGAGGATAATAGATACTATGTTTTAAGGATAGTCTTGAGGATATCCCCCTACACAATAAAAATTAAATTTATACTTATACCTCTAGATTATCATCGCGATGTTACATAGGGTACTGTAGGTCTTTGATGATTAATGCCTAGGTCTTGCGGGTAATTCCAGTGTTTATCAATTACGAGCTGACCTGGATGCAACTAATCAGAGGAACAAGCCACTTTGAGACACGTACCTACCTTGCTGAATGCCCCCGGCTTGTTAGCACATTGATTTCTATCTTTATCTTGTGTGTTGGCATCTATGGCAATATCTCTATGGCAATTCAGACATCAACATCAATGTACTTACTACTATATAAAATATAAAGTAATTGATGGCCAAGAAAAATAAACAGGACGTCTATGAGCGGAGGATTATAAAATGGTTTTAAACGGGAAAAAGACAGCCATAGACATTTATAAATAAAGGGGATTACTTTATTGTAACGTAAATAGAAGGAGCTCTTATCTCTCTGCATCCGATCTGAATCCAACAGTTCTCTTTGCATAATAGCTTTTGCGTTAGCTTTAAGAAGGATTTAAAAAGAAATTCACATTAATTTCGCGTCGCTTCATAGTTCATACACTTATTTACCAGTAGCACGAATTTTCATTAGATAGGTGCAAGAACTTTTATGCCAAGAATCTTAGAAAAGGAAATTCTGTTCCAGTTCATCAGAATTAAACAGCAGAAGACGTGGCGTTGGCTTCGAGTAGTATGATTCTTTCTACTTATTCATACTACTACATGACTCTCGTAATTAATTATGTTTCTACTGCTACTATATACTACTATCCATTAGCTACTCTCGTAACTCTAGTAGTTAATGGATTCAACCGTGAGCCCGAATAACCCAATCGAATCGCGTTTATAATTTCGTAAACATACTCGACGCCACATCCCGTCGCCGTTTATGGTTTCCTCAACAAATTCCATTAATTATCTACGTGTTTGGACTATTAATACTTGAATACACTGTAGTGGCCATTTTGGGACGCATGTAGTTGTTTTAGTGGTGACGGATATGTTATAGGGTTTATTACTTACTTGTGTTGCCTGTACTCGTGTGTTGACCGTCTGCGTGGTGTGTACAGTGTGCATATATATGGTATGGTGCGTACTAGGTGATAAGAAGAGAGGTCTGGGTCTTAGACTATATAAGTTATAGCTTCGTAGGTACTATATAACATCTACTTATTTAATGTAACTCTTTATTGGCAACGCAGGATGAAAAACACACCCCATTAGGTTTCTTCACAAAATCGTGTCGGAATCGGAGGGTCGTAAATATAGACGGCCAGAGCATCCCATCCAGATCTAGACCAATTAAGAAAATCTTAAGCGGCCCAGTTAAGAATCGAATCCAGGGTCTGCGTGTTATAAATCAACCATACCGCCAACCTTACCAAGGAGGCCGTCATAAAAGCTGCTGATCACTCTTTGCTTGCTGTTGAAAAAGACATTGTAATTCTCGTATATTACACGATAACTACTAAATATTAAATTACTAACTCCGGTTATCCTACAAGATCAGGAGCATCGCTACGAGACTAATAAGTTTATTTACAGTCAGTCAGTTATTCCAAGTCATCGTTGCATTTTTCCATTTGATTCCATATTTTGACGTGGGTTTCCGATCTGAGCCAATATCAACAGTGCAGATTGGACGTCGTAAAGCGCAGCATTCCACACAAAGCATATTTAGCTCTTTCCTTTGTTTTGTGTTTGGAAATACGTCTCCGAAACGGATTAATGCGATTTATTTGCATGGGAGCCATGTTCCATTGGATTTACTGTTGAAGTATGCTAATGTGTTTCTTGTTTTGGCGTGGTGGAAATAGGCAGTGGATTGTAGCTTGCTATATTTGCGCCTTACGCTCAAATGCCTGACCATTTAGGAAGAAATTTAACAACGATCCTTTTACCAACCTTCATTTTTGTAAAATTAATTATAAAGAAGATTAAAAATTTTAAAACTACAGAGTAAGTAGTACCTAATGTATCATTGATTAGTCTATTTTCCAAGAACTAATTGATTACTAAGTGCATTTTTCAATTTTGGGTCTAAGACTTCTTCTAAGACATGAAATAGATATATGTTTTAACGAACTCCGCGGCGCCGTGGTATGCGCGGTTGATTTATAAGACGGAGGTCCTGGGTTCGATTCCCGACGGGGCAGATTGAGATTTTTCTTAAGTTGTCTTGATCTGGCTGGTGGGAGGCTTTCGCCGTGGCTAGTTACCACCGTCAAAGACGTATCGCCAAGCGATTTAGCGTTCCGGTACGATGTCGTGTAGAAACCGAAAGGGGTGTGGATTTTCGTCCCACTCCTAACAAGTTAGCCCGCTTCCATCTTAGACTGCATCATCACTTAACATCAGGTGTGATAGCAGTCAAGGGCCAACTTGTCGATGGCCAAAAAAAAATGTAATAGCTCGTTCTATTATACATGTGTTGTGTGTTTATGGTCATGATCACCTTTAACAATCAATGGACGCCCAGTGCTGGACATCATACTCTCGAGGCGTTTGTCTCGGCTACAAGTGGTCGGTAGCGACTTCTTGCCAGCCGCTTAATGTACTTTGTTCACCTAATGGGTCGCCATTCTAGCACCTGGGCATCCCAACATCCATCTGGTTTTCGGTGCTGTATGGTGTCATTTGTATAAAGTGGTAATAGTAGTAGTAGTAACGTATTGTAAAGTTCTTAATGCTAAGACACGGTAAAAGCTGCTTACGTTAACTTGGTAAAGGTTAATTGAACAGTACGCAAAAACACTAATTGTAAACAGGTACGAAACGAACAATTAATCGAACGTATCATCGTTACCAGTATAGCAATCAGTAGGAAGAATGGTATTATATGGTACACGGACTTCCTCTTCTGATGTAAGTCGACACGCAACGCACGCGCTGCGCCGTTCCCAGGGAAGCGTTTGTTACGTGTCGATGAGCCTACTGATGCGTACTACTACTCGCAAAATATAACATAACCTTAAAAACATCACAGGTGACGCGAAATATACACTTGAATATTAAGAAAACAATATTTGCACATAAATATTGGTAAGCAAGCTAAGCATTAAAGTTCTCCAAGAGAAATCTTTATTGTTGGTTATGTTTCAGTTACATCATCAGATAGTTAAATCTCACTTCAAGAAGTGCTAAGATTCTTTCGTTCTAGGTATAATAGAGTAAATTAGGTAGAAAGCATAAGGTCACACTCTTTGGTACAAATATAAAATGCCGCACGACTACCAGATTCAGAATATTTATTCTAGGTTACAAAGTATATACTTAAAGATACAATGTCTTTTCTTTATGCAAATCAGTCAATAAAATTATTGTCGACTCATGAATTAATTTGTTCTTGACCAGCTGCGCGCTTGTCATTTGGTCATCGCAAAAATGGCTCTGATTGAATAGAGTTGATCATAGATTAAAGACAATATAGCTTATTGCAACATTATGTGAACCAGAAATGTTGGGCAATGTTGGAGAAATAGATTGCGAAAAATTAGTCAGTATTTATAAAATTAAAACGGATAATAGATGGCTCTGATTTCGGTAATGATTACATTCTTAAAAGTAAAACATTTACTTCATTAGGACTCTCTACAACGAACTTGACTGAAGGTGAGTTTAAATGAAACGCAATTTTTTATAAGATGTCTATTTAGTATTAATAAACATACCCAAAAACTCATTAAAGAATGGGAAAGAACTTCTAAAAACCTTTAGAGACCCTAACCATGATAGCGACGATAGAGATAACTATGATTATTATACAATTCGTTAGGGATAATAAACGTAGCTGATGACGTAAAGTGTTTCAAGTCAGTAATCTTCAATCTTTTCAAACTTCTGGTACTAATCTTTTGCTTATGAAAACTTTTATTTTTTATACGACCTCGACATTAACCCGTGGCCTTCTTCTTCTTCATGTGTCATCTCCTCTACGGAGGTTAGCGACCATTACGGCTATTCTAATTTTGGATGCAGCAGCCCGGAACAATGATTTTGAACTCATCCCGTACCATTTTTAAGCTAGGAGGTTCGTCTTCGGCCAGGTCTTCGGCGTCCTTGGATCTTGCCTTGTATTATGCGTTGCAATATTTGATATTTATCATTTATCAATAGGCGAATATTCATCTGCGCAGTTATTTAAACTATCTGCAGTAAATATAATGATTGAATATAAATATCGCAATAACGTCTGTCTATTACATGCATAGTGATTTAGAAACGCGTGCAACAGTGATGAAGAATTCAAGCAATTTGTTGATGTGCATCACATTTACCGTGTTTATTAAACATTTACAAGTATGAAAGAAACTGAAAATATTGCATGTTGAAATAGAAACGAATATAGTCAGTAATACTGGCATTTAAAAGTCTGTATAAATCAGTTAGTAATTCTTTTAATAAAATTCCAATGTCAATAAAAAGACAGAAGAAACAAGAAATTAATTTTAATTTTAAACAAAAATTTCCATAAAATAGATAAATTCCATGGGGAAGTTTTGATTGGAATATTAGATCAAAGTCTTCAAAGATAAAAAAAATTTAATAAAAAATTAAACCGACTTCAAAACGCACTAAAAGGACACACTTCCAAGGTGGTCCCATTGTCATCATGTTAGGATCTGATGATGATATCCTGGGAACATTTAAGGAACTCTTCAAATTTTGGAGGCACGCTTACAGCGATTTCGGTCTTTGTCACGGTATCGGTAGCTTTTTGGCTACTAGTGCCGTATAATATACGGCACTAGTACTAGTGCCGTATACTATGACAGTATAGTACAAGTATGTTGCGTGGCGATAAATCACTAACATGTAAGAAATAAAATTTTTTAACAAAAAATAGAACCGACTCCAAACGCACTAAAAAGTAAAAAATAACTGTGTCATTTAGTTGCTTTAATTTACTTAAGCGTATCTAGGAGTCGGTGTCAGCAAGGTTTCTACTTTAAGGACGTTACCTAGAACCCACAAACTGCTTTACTACGTTAAAAAAATGTTTTTTTAAACTTGCTGGCACCGACTTCATAGATATGCTTAAGTAAATTAAAGCAACTAAATGACGCAGTTATTTTTTACTTTTTACTGCGTTTTGAGTCGGTCCTATTTTTTTTTTTAATTTTTTATCAAATGTGCGATGTTTTAGCACAGAATACATTCTGTACCCATGCTAAAAAATAAAACAGACATCGACAAATGTACATTTAATTTCCACATAGTTGCACCCGTATATTATCGTATCACATTGCGTCTGAACCGGTGGGCTTGCCCTATTGTTTAGAGTTTTGTAACCGCCGAATTTACAACTGTAAATGTTAACGACTTGTATCTACAAGTTGCGATCGAGTAAAGGTTCTATTGCGATGCCTTCGATATTGAGATCTTTCAATTGTTCAATGAAATTTTTTATTATGGTTTAAACAGAGCTCATAATTTTTTTAAATATCGTGATAACTTGGACAATTGGATTTATTAATCATGAAAAGTATCAAAGAAAATATACGGCAAGATCCGAGGGGAAGCTGAAGACCTGGGAGACGACACTCCTACTTGCTTAAAGATCACCGCGACTGGTATGGAATGAGCATTAGATCGTTGTTCCGAGCTACCGCCTCTAAAGTTGGGAAAGCCGCAATGTAATATATTACGTTCCATAGAGGATATGGCATAATAGCCAATTCTTTAATAAGAAAAAGAAAATTAGCCTAGATCAATCGATAACATAATCATTAGTATTAAATCTCGTGAATATAGATTTAATTACCGTTATTTTTTAATAAAAGAAGTAAAGTATTTCATATAATATAAAAGTTATTATTTACGTACATAAAATATAAACTACAAAATTAGAAGTAACATAACATTAACAAGTAGATGAAAGTAAAAAGAAAAGATGCAACACATATCCACCTAATTATCTCAAGAAGTTACATATTCATTAAATTCAAATTCTATTCATTTATACTAAGCTAGTTCTCAGTCCAACAAAAGTGTAACAACAACAAACCAATTAAGATCTCGCAGATAAAGTCTATCATCGATGTCATGCAATGAACTAAGACAGCGAAAAAACAGACACACGTCATAACTCAGGATACATATACGAGATCATGTCGAAAGATCCCGTCGGTCAATGACAAACGAAAGTGATATTGATGGTAAATGTATTAAAACCTACGGTTTCCGAGCGTGTGAACGACGGACAACGTTTATTGATCCGGTGTCTGTCTTAAATAGTGGGACATTATTTTTGTTGCAAATATTCTATTAGCTTCTAACTATTACTTCATATGTAGGAAATTGTCTAACACCTGTAATCCAATTAGCGATGAAATCGGTTGAATTATTGAAGCATATTTCTAAAAGTAAAGTTATGTAAAAAGATTTCGTTAACACTCAAAATGATTAATAAGGACAGCTTTTAACGTAACTTTGGTGGCTGGATTATGTCCCAGAATAGACCTTTCTATACCACTAACAATTTTATACCATAAAAATTGTTTTTATCTTGTATTGTGTTTAAATGTTTTAATTTTAAGATATTGAGATTAATGAGTGTCACCTGTGACCTATTCTGTTACAAAAACAACAACAGTGGTATTGTTTCTTTAAATTTTGGAGATTTGTTAATATTAAGATGTCTATAATATTATTCATATCTTTGTAATTCGTAATGAATCTGTAGATATGTAATTAAATGTGTGCTTTAAGATGCTTTCTTTGTATTTGAGCTGTGAGAATCATAAGTTGATGCCGCGGATGTTAGTAAATTACTCCAATCGACTCTATGACCTTTACAAGCACAATAATGCTGAGATTTATTGCTATTAGCTGTTCATAATTATATACTAGATTTTTTACTGCTGCGTAAACATTACTATTATTTCCGTTAAGTTATAATTGATTGCTATTTTTGCTCTATCATTAATATTTTTTAACACTAGTGCCTATCATTCAACTGATTTTAATTAAGTATGCGGTGTGGTTAATTTACTGGATAATAAACCACAGTTGTTTGGAAAATCATTTGTAATAAATTTAACGCTACATGATCATGAATATATGTTAAATAAAAATTTTTAACCAAAAATAGAACCGACTCAAGAAATACGCATATCTGTGAAGTCGGTGCCTTTTTTACTTTTTATTTTTTAGTGTGTTTTGAGTCGGTTCTAATTTTTTGTTAAAAATTTTTATTTCTTACTTTTTAGTGATTTATCGACTCGTACTATACTCTCATAGTATATTATACGGCACTAGTAGCCAAAAAGCTACCGATACCTCCACAAAAACTGAAATCGCTGCAAGTGTGCCTACAAAATTGGAAGAGTTCTTTCAATTTTCCCAGGATTCATCATCAGTTCCTAACTTAATGACTATGGGATCATATTGGAAGTGTGCCCTTTCTAATAAAAATAGGATTATCGAAATCGGACAACTCTGTAAAAAGTTATGCGTGGTCATACAGAAAAAAAATATACGTGTCGAATTAAGAACCTCCTCCGTTTTTATTCCTCGGTTAAAAATTAATTTAAAACATTATCATGTTTTAATAGTATCTTCATTTAGGTATTTTGTTGCTGTAGCTGTAGTTATAGTTCTGAGAACAAAGTTGTGATTGATTTTAGAGCCATCAGGTAGTTACTTCTCAGAATATTTATCTCCATCGTCTGGCGAGTGGCCTAAACAAACACAATAGCGAAGTGTGAGGTATGGTGGCGATGTAACAGACGCACGTGCTAGGGGTTACATTGTTACTTTATTATAATTATTAAAGTATTTTATTACTGTTATTGACATAAAAAACAGAGGTTTATACTACATTTGTAATTGTAATGTTTTGTTTTGTTCCTTTTGTTTGGCCGGTCTCATATTGAAAACCATAAAAAAGTAGGTATTATTAAGTACTAGACATGTATTATCTCAATGTTTTAAAAGACGATAGTAGTGGTCTTATGTTTCAGTAAATATTTTCTTTTATTTTTAAAATTTTCAGCATCTTCTTTCTTGTTGTTCCATATTTTTCTCGATCACCATCTTATACAAATTAACTCGGCTGCACATCACAAAATTCTCTTCTGATCAAGGCGCGTGAACAAGCTCAGTGGGTATTCGTACATACTAATAGTTATTTATTGTTGTCGGCAGGTACAGCCAGTAGGAATGCTGAAGCACGTGGCGGTGTCGCCGCACCGAGCGCGCGCCGACTCCGTCAGCCTCTCCTCGTCCGCCTCGTGCTGCAGCCTCGGCAGCCTCGAGAACCGACACGACTCTGTCACTGACCTCTCGCATCGCACGGTGAGTGAACACTTTGAGTGAACGCAGCTAGTATGAGGAACGTGACGGTGTCGCCACACCGAGCGCGTGGCAATTCTGTCAGCCTCTCCTTGTCCGCGTCGTGCTGCAGTCTCGGCAGCCACCAGAGAGAGAAGCCGCCAAGATTCTCTATTTTCAGAGACTATTATTGAGTCTTAAGTATAAAGTCAGTTGTGTATTTTAATAGGATGATCAATTTAAGTATTGGCAATGGAGACATATTTTGCGGATACCAATTTGCGAGCCGTTCGAAAAAATGTATTACTGCTGGTCACTCTCCTTATATTGCCAAATACAAGATAAAATAATACATTTTGCAGAAACCAGATAACTGCACGATATATTTCACACAATTTTGAATAGGAAACATGATTTAATGAGCAAAATTTCAATGAAACAATAGCATTTTCTTGCGGATAACAATGCATTGGCTAAGCGGTCAGCGTTCAACGGTTCAAATTTTAGTAATTGTGTGCGAGGGCCCGTTTATAACCCACGCTCTTGAGAAATCTTTGCTATGTGGGTTTCAAAATCGAGTACTTGTATACGGGCATTATTAAGTTTAATGGTATCATTAATAGTATCCGACAAGATATTTGCAGTAGCAGAAAACGCACGTTTTTGCATTTTATCCGCCCAGTATCCTGCAAAAGAGAGGCGTAATGAGTCAAATGCGGATCCCATTTGTACATCCTCTGATAATAAAATGGAGACGAACGGAATGCACATATGTATGATTCAGACAAACTAATGATTAGTACAGATTAATGAAGCGATAATTTTATTTTTAACTCTCGATGTAAAAAGGGGAATGTTATGAGAGTAAGTTACGCGTGTCTGTTTATCTGAGTGTTAGTTGGTCTTTGAGAATTTGTAAATTATTTTCCTTAAAAGTTGACGTGGTCCTTAGGGTTCTAGAATTTATAAAAATCTGTTTAGGTATTTAGACAACCATTTCCTCTTCGACTAACTTTCATAGTTCCAATTGATTTGAAATGTAATACTGTTTACTTCAGTGGTAATTCAGTAAAGGCCTTTTATTGATGCTGTAACATGAAACATTTTACGAGATATTCAATTCCTCGAAACATACAGCAGATTTAGCTTGTTTGCGCTCAATGGTATACTCTTTATGAGATGGTTTAGTGATGCAGGCTCATAATTTTTTTCATCATTCATCATCACATCAACTTCCAATCTACCTCTTGAAATGTAACTAGTCTTTTAATTAGTCTAGATTACATATCTGCTCGATGGTCTAATGGTCAGACTATGTGGCTTCGATCACGAGGTCCTGGGTTCGATTCCTGGGTCGGGTCACGGAATAATTCCTAAGCTTTTTCATTCTTATATGAAATATTTAGTACATTGTAAGCCCGGAGTCTGGAAGTTGTTGGTGTTACACCCCCGTGCCTCGGAGAGCACGTTAAGCCGTCGGTCCCGGTCACTATCATCAACATTTGACAGTGATCGTTAATAAATGAAACATTATCACCCTAAGCCCGCAAACCCGCATTGGAGCAGCGTGGTGGGTGACGTAGCCTGATAATGATGAAAAATGATGATGTATCTGCTCTATTCAATCACAACTTTAATTTTGTACAAAACTTACCCGTTGTTATTTATATTGAACGAAGCATGCAATATCCCAAGACACGAGTACTTTTTGTACGTTGTATTAAAGATACGATAGATAGTTCTTTTTGTACTTTGTATTATATCTAATCAACTCAGCGTGTTGTGTCGCCATCTCTCTTCCCTGTTTCAAGGAACTTCCCTTTTTCTTCTGCTTCCGCCCTCTAATGATTATTACTTTATTCTGAACGCACAGGCGTGTACTTTATGTATTCTTGCGTGTTATTGCGGAAATTAAAAAAACCATCTTTCGATCTATTTCTTAATAACTTTATGGTTTTTAGTCTTGGATTTGTACATTTTTCTCAGTCAGATATGGTTTGTTTTATATTTAATTTGTCAAGGGTTTTATAACAGTGTCGTTGGTCGAGTGGTTAGCCTATGAGATGAGATTCTGGGTTCAAGTCCAAAGAGATATTGGGCTTTTTCTTTTATGAAATTCTCGGTTAGAAGTTAGTGGTTAAGAAGTTGGTAGTCTTGGTTGAGAGTAAGTTAGACAAACGGTCCCAATCGGTATCATTAGCGTCTGATAGTGAACGTTACAGAATAACATTAGGTATTACCTTAAGCAGCATGGTGACTCTGTGCTCTTAATCCCCTTTTTTTTAATAAGAGAAGCCTGGTCCTGTACTTGGCCATTCAAAAAGATAAGAAATATTATCCGTAAGCTCGAGTTCTAAGGTAGAGTATTCAACTTAGGTATACATTAGATTGTATGTAATCAAGTTCATGGATTGCGTCATAATGACCTAAGCTTAGATAAACTGGAGACCTTCCAATTATAGTACGTGGACATTACCTGGCGCTGAGAGCGAAAGTTCAACTTTCGCGTTGCTAATGACAGAGTTTTCTCTATTCTTTGCTGGTTATAATTATATTCGTGAGAACAAACAGGCCGGTGTACAGTGTTGCTTACCGGTAGACGCCTTAGTTATTATCTGTTGTTAAATTTAAAGTGATATCAATTAAATGCAATAAATAATGTTGTCGATTGCTTTGGTTCAACAACATATACTACGTTAGTCTACTGAATGTTATGTCCAAATTATGTTTTGGATTTTACAAAAAAAGCTTTTTATTACAAAATTTATGTTCTTTAGATAAATTTCTTCTCTTGTATTTTTATAAATCAAATTTTAGATTAAACCCTGACTTCTGTTCAAATAATACTACCATTCTATCCAATTGCGTAGAATTAAAGCAAATTAAATATGTACATAAGTTTAATTTTTATTAAAAAAATTTTCACGGTTTCTTTTCTTGGTTACCAAACTTAACGTGAGTGTTATTTAGCAAACCTCTAGTAAAATTCGAGAAAAATACCCGCAAGTTGTGACAGGAAGCATTTATTTACATATTGATAAAGTAGCCCAATTGCTATTAGTTATTTATTTTATTTATCAGTTATCGATACGAAAATTGAGGGTTCTTAGACGATGTTCACGATTCGATATTTACATAAAAAATATACTATTTGACTAATAGTGATATCAAAATATCTTAGTTATCTACAATTTGTTTTTCGCAAATTGATTCTCGGTAAGTAAACTAAAAGCCGATTAGCAAAACAAAAAAAGTTTTGTGTTTTGCTAATCCGGAAATCAAATAATTTATGCTGAAGTAGAAACAGCTTCTGCGGGATACTCAAAATCATTGAACCGAGCGTCTTCTGAATGATGACAGTTGTTTATGTTTCTGGTGAAAACCAACAAAGCTAAGAAATCATCCAGATCCGATAAAAAATTCTCCATGTTAGTTACACATTGTAAGCGGACCGGACCATCCATCTTGACTCCAGGATGTTCGATTGAGAAGATTTTGCAATATCATTTTACACAGGAAATAGTAAATTTTATTTTACTCATATGTATATAATTATATTATTAACAATAATGATCATATCGCCGTTGTCATCGTCATGCTCGGACTCCTACGAAACCCCGCCATCATCTGCGGGGGATGTGACGCCACTTCCAGTGCGGAGGACACGCCGGGGCGTCACCGCACCCATTTCAAATCAAGATGACGATGACACGCGGATACAGCCACCGGAAAACTTGGGGTGACAAGGGCTAAGGGCTCCCGTGAATGCTCCCGCTGCCGGTGGTGTGGTGCGCCGCATGAGATGGTCTCAATCCATGAATGAGAGCGTTATGCGTGCGTACTATGGGGCGACAAAGGGGGGAACTAACTTCTCTGCGTACCGTGCAAGAATGCTGTCTTTGTTTCAGATCAACAATTCCATTAATTGTGAGAATGTTCTTGTTAAAGTACTTTATTTATTATATTTATTTTATTTTATTTATTTAAGTACACTAACAATATGCATATAAAGACATACACGTTAATACAATTATGATAATGCTTACATTTCCATACACTTTTTATTTCTAATAACATAAAAGAATTAAAAGACGAACATTTAATGACGTCTAGACGATCTTTAAGCTCGTCTTGATCACAACAGCTGTTCACTGTTCACTCATCGTCGTCATTTTATTGCCAACATGTGCTATCATATCACTACACCAATTTGACATACTTGTATAGTCATTTTGATATAGGCAATGGTCTGTCGGTAGCGAAATCGGCAATTATGTTTGCGCGTACTGTTAACTCGTTAGTAGTAAAATTAAACACACCTTTCGGCTTTTACACATCGTACCGGAACGCTAATTCGCTTGGTGGTGCGTCTTTATCGGTAGGGTGGTAACACCCACCAGGCAAGATTTATGTATGAATTTATGTATTGTTATATAATATCAATATGATTCTTCTTTTCTTTCAATCTCATTATGGTCTATACGAGATGTCTATTTATACTTATTCTTCTGTTGATTTGATAGGGTATCTTCTTTTAGGGATCTTATGATAATTTGAGCCGAAATTTAAACCTCGTTTTGTTTATAATGTACAAGGATTAGCAACGCATACAGCAGATGCTGATTTTTTTTTGACTACAAGTTGGCCCTTGACTGCTATCAAACCTGATGTTAAGTGATGATGCAGTCTAAGATGGAAGCGGGCTAACTTGTTAGGAGTGAGACGAAAATCCACATCGCTTGGCGATACGTCTTTGTTGGTAGGTTGGTAACTAGCCATGGCGAAAGCCCCCCACCAGCCAGACCAAGACAAATTAAGAGAAATCTCAAACTGCCCCGCCGGGAATTGAACCCAGGACCTCCGTCTTATAAATCCACCGCGCATACCACTGCGTTATGGAGGTCATCTAAGGAGGATGCTGGTCGTTAAAGACCGTGGTGTTGGGAAGTTCTTACAAGACCAAGCCGTGAACGTTCGTCAGCTGACAATGATAGTGATGATGCTGCACGGCAATATGAATATATTTTGCAATGTCAGTCCACGTTTAGGGCAATATTTACAAGCTTAGGAAGGCGGACCAGCGTTCTGAAGGATATGAGCAATTGACGCTTCACAACCATACGAATTCCGTGTTATTACTGGTTTCCGTTTTCTACACGTCCAGTGTATTAAAACGCATGTTTTGCACGTTTCCCGTAGTTTCGTCTGTTTACGAGGCTAACTCGACAACCTTCACTTACGTTGATTAGAGTAGGCAGGCGTAATTGGCATAAAGTTGATATTCTCTTTCGCTTTTCTTCTTTTTTCTGAGGTATATATTAATTTAGATTGTGATTTCACAATCAGATTTAATAACATTTCATAGAGCAACTCAAGACTCGAACCTAGGAGCTCGTGATCCAAACCAGAAAGGTCCCACTGGACCAACAAGGCGTAGTAATATAGCTCGAGTACAAAGGTGCCTTAAAGCTCGACAATCAATGAGAACATAACGCCGACAATGAGACAATTTGGGCATTGTTCACCGACACGCGGACATATTAGCGAGGCTTATTAATAAGATGGCCGACATGATAGCTGATGGTTTCGCGATTGTCTGCGCAGCTGGGAACCGTACCGGTCGGCGCATGCACTGTGAAAGTGGCAACACTCTTTCCCGACTGGTGGATTTCATTATAATTGTTTTTCAAACGAGCTTCAAGAACAGCAGCATTCTTTAATGCGTATGCTTTCATTATTATTATGCTTGGAGGAGGAGCAGGACTCAGATTGGAATTTAGTAAAAATAAAGTTTAGTTTGGAACTAGTTGTTGTACCAATGAATTTATTGTAGGATTGTTCTTCTATAAGACTACAAAAAATCCGCGTTGTCATTTTAAAAAATGATCGTGTGCAATTTTTTTAAATGTTCGAAGGTTGCAATCGGTACACTAATATCTTGCGGAAAGAGTCCACTAATTTCACCCACTTTTCTCCACCAATGCACATGAACAATTATAACGATTATGGGCGTCATTTCTATCGCAATTAGAGTGATATTGACGCGAAAGCGACATGTAATAATGACCGGAAGTGACGTCAGCTTCCGGTGCCGCTCCGTGCTGTACCGGAGCATCCTAGCGCCACGCTACTGATCATATCTTTTATACTATACTAATGTTACAAGGTGAATGTGTTTGTTTGTTTTATGCTTTCACGCTTCAAATGCTCAACATGATGTTTAGATTATTTTTTGTATTTTACAATCTGTTGTCAGGGGTAAAAAATGCATTTAAATAACTAAATCATCTTCTAAATATTAATATCTAGTCGATTTTTAAATATCGCGGGCATACAAAAATACGTGTATGCAGGTCAAATACCACACCACCATTTTGAATCAATTAAAAAGATGACCAAAATCACATTTGCAGTATGTTGGTTCTACTAAAAGGAAAAACAAAACAAAAAAAATATTGCGGTTTTTATTTTTCAAAGATTAATAGGAATATTTCTTTGAAAAGCATGAAAAGCTTTTTATACCTACCGAATAATCCACCCAAATATCTATTTAGATCAATCTTGCTCAATATAGTCTAGTAGACTAAATTGCATTTTCGTAAACAAGCTGAATCAAATCTCTTAATAGATCCTAATATTAACAGTATGTCACGTACTTAACTACTTAAGTATAAATCAGTTATTATTTTACAAGTCAAATTTACCAGTAACTTAACCACATTCTCTCATCGAATTAAAGGAATACAATGTCTATTTATTCTTATGTCTACACACCATGTGAATCTCTATCGTCTGCACTCGCGACGTAATAATTACTTCCAAGAAAACACGGTACTAAATTACATACAAACAGTAGCTATGCCACAGAATAAATATGTCACGTTCGTTTTGCGAAAAAGTGTCGTAAAACTATTGCGATAAAGTTTAAATTCAATGAACTGTTATGTGATTCTTATTGATATAGACAGGAAAGAAGATATACATAAAACAGAATGAGCTTTTGTAGTTGGTGGATATTAATCGAGTCTTTATATTTTTAGAGCTGCTTTAAATTAATTAATAATTAGTTTGTACTAATTATTAATTTAATCATATTTCAAATTAAATGAAAAATATATCATGTGGCCCAAAAACCCAAATAAATCATAATTATTTTAAACATTACAATACAATTAAAAAGTTCTTACTTTAAAAAGGTACAGTGAATAATTTAAATTATTATTTCTACGAAATTTTCTTTATTATTAATCTTTCTTCGAAAATTCGATGCATCCAAGCCATAAATTATTTCATTTAGGCCAGAAAAAATATCCTATATGAATGTTACACTCCGGCTTTGGAAAGACAATGAGTTACAAATAATAAATACTATCAATCTAACATTATAGAGCAAACTTTTTAAAGTTATGAGTAATTTCACTAAATTATCCCCGGTCTAATACTTCGGAGTGTACTTAGTATATCTTCGGCTTCGGTGTTGTATATCAACGGGCACTCCGTCGTGGTGGAGACAAATGGGGCTCATTACTGTAGCAGCTACTCGTAAGAACAATGCAATATCTCGGGTGCACATGTCAACGCTGTCGTGGGAAACGCAACCCACCAACCCCCATTTATATCCTGCGACTTGTCGGGTACAACTGTACGATTATAGATGTTGTATTCAGCTTAAAATATACCCAAGTGTTTTAGTTTTTTGTAAAGTTAATTATATGAAAGATAATTTTCATCAAGATTTGTTTAGTTACAATGAGAGTTATAATTAAGCCACAGTTACACAAACAAATAAAATTTAAAACAAAAGAAGATATTTATAAAAATAATAAACTATCTAATTGTTCACCCAAAAGTAAGGTGCCCAGCACACTGGCGCTATTTCCCCTCTGAATATTATTTGTGCCAATAAGCACCAGCACGTTGGTCACAGACACATGGATCAGATGTAAAAAAATATTTCATGTCCGATTACCCATTCTCATATGCAAGCGCCGCGAAAATAAAGTTTTTAGATAAGACAGTCTTTACGACGCTTAAGGATTTGAGCATATTCAGGAACTGTGCCACTACTATTATAATCTCATGACTGCGCATCTTCAATTCTTTCAAAGCGAGCAAGTTAGAAGCTAGTATCACGCAATGTCCTGCTCTTCTCATCCTGAAACAATTAGCCTATGGTAAGTTGATATGGATACTCGATCATTGGTTAAACCGACTGGCAAGTTGCGATTGAAGTATTCCTGAAGAATTTATTTTAGCCTTCACGATTTATGTCGTGTCGCAATCGTCTTGTACACGCCGTGTGTAAAATGTTTTAATCGCATATGCTTCCGCCATGCGTAAAGCGCTACATTTTTTGTAATAAAAGCTTTTTTATGTAATAAAATCAGAATTATTTCATTACTAAACTATTGTTTGGAGAGTGCCTTATAGATCCAGTGATTAAGCTATGCGGCTTTAGATTACGAGGACCCCAGTTTGACGTAATGAAAATTTAAATTTTCTTTAAATTTTACCTGAGTTACTTATCAGGTTAATCTGAAGTTTAAATAGGGTAGTCACCCGACGTATAAAAGCTGTTTGTAAAGTATGGTAAGCGTGGTTTAAATGTTCTTTTTCTTGCCGGCTCGTCTGATTCTGCCTTCCGGACCGGTGGTGGTCCCACTGTGTACTAAAAGGCGTGACGTTTCACAAGATCTATATAGTCTCTTGAAATAAGCGTATGTATTTGAATTGAATTTTAATTTAAACTTACTTTGCAATAAAAAAATAAAAATGAAAATCAGGTAATTAGATAAGAAATAAAATAATCGTTAAATTCTGCACCACTTCAGAATGTTGATATTATCAGCAGTACCTAAATGTAAAACTCTTGTTAATTACCTCCTTGTTAGTTGTGCAGTTAAATGCATTGCAAGGCGAAGGCGCGGTAATAAATACCTACTACATTCTTTTGAAGGCACAATCGAAAGAAAGTTGTCCCGCCACCACCACCTCTTTTTTATCATTTAAAAAATATTTAAGATTATATATTAATGCTATTAAATGTATTATAGCATTTTTATAATTAAAATATTTAGATACTTGAATGCCATCGAATTCGTATTATGAATGCAGAAAAATTGTCTAAGCCGGTCGTTAGATATTTTTTCCGTGAGGATACAAATTACCACAAATAAATATTACGTAATGTAACTCTTCAGGTGTCTGCCTATCTCATCGTTCATCATCATTATCAGCCTATTAACGGCCCACTACAGGGCCAGGCCTCCCTTCTTACAGGAGGAGGATATAGAGCGTACACCCACCACGCTGCTCCAATGCGGGTTTGCGGGCTTAAGGTGATAATGTTTTATTTATTAACAATCACTATCAGATGTTGATAACAGTGACCGGGACCGACGGCTTAACATGCTCTCTCCGGGGCACGGGGGTGTAACACCATCAACTTCCTGACTCTGGGCTTGAAATGAACTAGACATTTCATAGAAGAATGATAAAGCTCAGAATTATTACGTGACCCGACCCAGGAATAGAACCCAAGACCTCGTGATCGAAGCCGCATAGGCTAACCACTAGACCAACGAGGCAGTCTGGCTATCTAACACAATAATATTTTTTACAATCTGACTAAATAGTAGTTTTAGAGATAAACCGCAAAAGACGGACAGATGGACAGATAAAAGTTTTTGATGTGAGAAGCTGTTAATTTGAAGCACGCAACAGACACCCCAATTTAATTTATTTGTCTCTTATACTACTTAGAGTATAGATTATTATGTAAGAGTACGTGACCGGAAAGCTACTTGTACTTGTTGACCGAAGATAAAAGGGGCGACAGTACGCGGGTAGACAGGGGTCCCTGCGCAGCGCCCGCCACTGTCTATCAAGTAGAAACATACTTTAAAAGCTTTAAAATTGAGATTTTTATCGCCCTCTCTTGCTGAGATGAAATTGGTTGATCACATAGATTGGTTTGATTCTCGGTTATGATTTTTTTTTTTTAATTAGCTCAGGTTGAGGTTTCGTGGCTAGTTTGGCTTGGCTACCTTATCACGATAGAATTATAACTCAGCGGTTTAGTTTAAAATTTAAATTGTAGATAAATGAAAAACTAAGACTGAAATAGATGGCACCGTCAGTAATATATGTAGTTTGTTTATAATTAGTTGATTTATTGACAAACTTAAATGTCTTGTAATGAGAGATGATGGAACTGTTCTGTAAATAATCGTAGTGCGTCATTTGGTGACGTCACGCGGCGCAAGATGTGACGTCATGTGACATGTGAGCGACAGCATCCGTCATAAATTGCGCTGAGATTGGATATCTACATTTCTTACTTGTAGTGTGGGTACATCGACATCGACGGAATTTTAACAGACCACAAGATATTCACTTTTTTTTAATTTAACTGTTTCTTTTCTAGCACAAACAAGTTGAATTCAGTCTAAGTTGAGCACAAATGTTGTTATGTTTTTTATCATCATAAAAATGCATGATTTTTGGTTATTTGTGAAGTTGCGTCACCAAAAAGATACCAACACGCAGACAGACACGTGAAATTAATAATACCTCTTTGTCTTTTACGTCGGAAGTAAAATTCCTAACTTTTCTTAGCACAGGAAGTCATGAGCTTAGTATGAGTTACTAGTTAGCTCATAAAATAAGTTACTAGCCGCGAAGAAATATTATTTCTAATACATTATGAGAGGACTGCCTCGTTGGTCTAATGGTTAGCCTATGTGGCTTCGGTCACGAGATCCTGGGTTCGATTCCTGGGTCGGGTCATGGAATAATTCTGAGCTTTTTCATTCTTCTTTGAAATGTGCAGTACATACCAAGCCCGGAGTTTGGAAGTTGGTGGTGTTACATCCCCGTGCCTCGGAGAGCACGTTAAGCCGTCGGTCCCGGTCACTATCATCAAGGTCTGATAGTGATCGTTAATAAATGAAACATTATCACCCTAAGCCCGCCAACCCGCATTGGAGCAGCGTGATGGATCTACGCTCCATATCCCCTCTCCTATAAGGAGGGAGGCCTGGCCCTGTAGTGGGCCACTAATAGGCTGATGATGATGAAAGGTACCTATTTTCATTAATATTTCCCCCGCTGAGGTGCATTACATATTCACCGTGAGCCTCGTTTGTCAATAATAGTTTGTCAGTGATGGCCGGCTACAGGTGCCACATCCGTGTGAAGCGATATGTATTCCGCGCGTGTCTTGGACACTCAAGGCTGTTGGAGGAATCGATAACTACAGCCTTCAACTATGTAACCACGGTCAAAGCCAGACAACCTAAGCTGATTAATCGAACCTAGAAACTTCAACGAAATGCATTACCAAATACGCCATAGAAAAAAATATTAATAGTTGATCGGCATCTAACCATCACATTTAACTCAGCCCTGCAATGCGATAACCTACGACATGGGAATTAAACCATGTGCCTGTAACTTCAATGACAAACCATAACCTTCAGATCGAATCAATCAATGCTACTTGCGGCACAAATAATTATGGCAGTTCATTCTAACAAACTTTGCCTAATCTATCTGAAAAAGCTTTAGTTTTCTTAATAAATGTTAGCCATATGATCGTAATAGTAAGTTAGCCTTTTAATATTTTATAGTTCAATCCAGGACTCGAACTCATATCATATTTAACCCAAAGTCTCATAATCCAATCGTTGGATCAACAAAGCAATTAAAAGCTCCTATAATATTAAAAAGATTCCAATTTAGGATATAATATACTTTACTATGAATAGATATCTCCGTCTTGTTCCGTGCTCGGTCCAATTAAAGTTCATGAATAACGTACTCGTAGGAACAGTGTGTCGTAATAAGATAAGTTATCTGGCGCCCGCGCGTGCGCACGTTGTTTGTTCTAAGAACTACAACGCTTCGACTAAAGTTTGCTGACCGCAACGTATGACGTACTTGCAATTTATGTAGTAGAACTCTAAGTGATAGTTCGGGGAAGTACTACTGTATACGGGCCGGATGAAATCCGAGATGATTGGGTTTCCTATTAGATTGTCAAATCGTATACAAGCACGCTTTATTTATTTCCTTGATTGATAGGGATGGGATATTAGCTCCGCGGTTAAGTTGAACTCAAATCCAGGGTATAAAGGTTCGATTCCAGTCCATTGAAATGCTGTACAAGTAAAGCTTTACTTAGTTTGAGGAGAAAGAACAATAAGAGCAATCTAGCTAGTTATTAAAAGCCGAAGAAAAATCCCTATAAATTAAATTTCTAAAGAAAAATAAGCGTTTAGTTGAAATTTAATATTAATAAAATTCTGTAACATGAACAAAACCGTGTGATTAAGTTAGTTTATTATAAAGTCATACGTATCAATTACTTAATAATGTAGTAATATACCAGAGCTCGATAACCTTTGCGCGCGGCGTCGTTTGCGCTTTGCGCTTGCTGGTTACTATATCGGAAGTCTATTATTTAACTTAACTACGAACAGAGTTGTGCATACTGTCGATAAATTGTTATCGATAAAATGTTGAACTTTTTAATTAACATTACGGCAAATTAGCGGACGTATTGTATTTGTTTTTTTTATCGAAAATTCGTTTGAGTAAAACACAATTATTTTAGCAATAGGTTTTTAATATATGAAAGATCATTGAATGATCTTTTATAATTTTTGATAATAATTATATTTAATGTACGGATACTGTTTCTACTTCTTTATAGTGTAATATGATGAAATGCAATAACTGTTAATATAATAAACATAAAGCAAACTTTTTATTTCTTAAATATAAAAGGAATGATAGAGTAATAAATATCATGCACCAGTTTACCTTCTCAAACAGTATATTTTATTGCATTTAAAGTCAATTAAAAGACAATAAATTATATGAAACCACTGCAGCATCCCGTATGAAATGTGTTAAAAAGTTTATTTTTCTAAAATAACTACCGAGAGTTCCGTTATATCGTAATTGGTAAAGGCATCCTGTTACACATTGCCCCCAGTTTACTTTCACCACAGGAAGCGCTTGCAAATTTTACACCAAAAGCTTTCGATTGTAGGCTTTATAATTATACGCCTAAATAAACTTAAGAGAATTGTATTTAAATAAAATGAATGTATATGTTAAGTAGTTAATCAATTATTGTAATTTATACATATAATTACATCTAAACGGCAAATTTGACAACTAATTAGTTTTAAATTCAATTTTAAATATACGTCGAAAGTATCCTATAGTTGAAACAGCTACCCTAAAATAGCTTTTTACATTTGTCTGTTTGACTGTCTGTGCTTTAGTAAGAAAAAACGTTTTTTTTTTATAGGAAATCAAGCTCATATTGCAACAGTCTTTTCCTTAACACAGGAAGCGCCTGAATAAAATGAAATTCCTAGAGATTGAAGTTGTAGTCATTCGCTAAAGTAGACTTTCTGTGATCTTTAAAGTTATCATTAATATCAAAATTGTTCATTTTATTATTGTACTGTTATTGCAGCTAAAAATAGTAGGTACATTTGCTATTTCAAAACAGATAATAAATAATGTAATTATTTTGATGTATGCAAAATTATTTGTGTTTGTGGTAATGACAAACAATACTAAATGTTGTAATTTATAACATAACTTCTTTTTATTTAAATCTAATACAACAAAACCACAAACACCTATATTTGGAATGACCAAAATATTTAGTTTTAGTGAAATTAATCCCCAAATATGTATTGTGGTTTTGTTGTACGAGATTTAAATAAATATGAATTATGTAACTTTACCAAAGCATTATACTAATTTGGTAAACACACATAATCAAGTATTTTATACCTACTTTAAAAACTACTAAAGTTACATTTAAGTTTAGAAGTTCTCCCACCTTGTACAGAGCTCATTTCCTTGTCCATTGTCCCCGTTAAAGCTCTATCACTAAGAGCTCTTACAATACACATTTTATAAATATTATGTCAACCTCCGAGGCGCAGTGGGTTTATAAAACGTCGGTGCTGGGTTCGCTTCCGGGCGGGGCTGATTGACATTTTCTTAATTGGTCCTAATCTGGCTTGTGGGAGACTAGCCCTGGCTAGTTACTACCCCGCTAGCAAGGACGTACCGCCAAGCGATTTAGCGTTCCGGTACGATGTAAAACCTTAAAGGGGCGTGGGTTTCATCCTACTCCTAAATAGTTACCCCGCTTCCATCTTAGATTGCATCATCACTTACCATCAGGTGGTTGCAGTCAAGGGCTAACTTGTGATTAATAAAAAGGCAAATAATATCGATACGTGTATTGTTTAGCTCATTACTAACCCGGATGTGTTGTGCGTCGGGCCCTTTATGCCCGGTCAATTGGCTGTAGGGCGCTGCGCCCCGCGCCCGGATGTCCTATTGTTGTGCCGCCCGGATACTGGAATGCGCTTTACCGCCTAATATATACGTAATGAGAGCATAGATATGCACTGCGATGATATGCAATGCGTGATGTGCTATTGAAACTGCTTCGTTAACTTGTAACTAAGAATCTTAGTTACTTTCGACTATGAAATAAATTGCATGTTTAAATTATTTCTACATAGCAGTTTTCAGAGTTGGAAAATCATCGATGATCGATCATTATCGAATAGTGATAGATATCCTGTACTGGAGTAGAGTGATTGGTCTCCTAGCTCTAAAAGCTACCTTTTGACAGAAATAAAAGGCCCCACAGTTATGAACAATAACTATATTACAATGATGATAATTATGCAATTAGATATTTAGACATGATGATGGTTAATAATAATTAACTAAAGCGAAGCCGCAAAACAGAGCTCCATACAAAAAGCATTGCCAATGTATAATTAAAAAAAATTGACTCATCATTTATTTTTTGGTCTATAATTGGCTTTAACTTGGTTTAGGGTGAAAGGAAAATTCAATTCAAATGTCATTTGTTATTTTCAAAAACATGGCTAACTTTAAAAGTAAATGAAAACTGTGTCCAGTAGTACCTACTAATTAAGATAAGTCGGTCTGTCACTTATGCAAATAGCGTAATTTAATTACGAAATTAAATCCGTCCTTGCCACATCGTGTGAGTCACAGCTTTTATTTTCCTTATATGGTAATGTATAAATGACGTCACACGGTTCACAGCTACGTCTTATGTGGGCATTTGTACCTCGAAAATGAGGTATTAGTGCAAACATGGGTGTATAAATGTTTGAAATGTCTTAATTAATATATGTACGAAATAACTTCACCATTTAAAGTTCCATTGCATCAACAGGATTAATGAGCTGAAAAAAAAATGAGATGATTTAAGAATTATTGCAAAATGATATTTGCGTAAAATATAAACGTATGTAAATAAACTAGCAGAAGTCTGCTATTTGGCCCGCGAGAAAATCGTCGTATTGTAATCTGCCAAGAACACCAAAAAATAAAAATTCATAAGTGTTTTTCAAAGAGGCACTTTTAAAACGTTAATAAAGAATGGGTCCTAGGTCTAATCTCTTCGCGATATAACAAAACATTGTACAATTATGTTTGAATTCTTCCTCTTTGTAAAGACTACAAAGTCTGCGATAGCATATATTATCTATATTTTAAGGATAGTTTGATATTTCCATTCTTTCCTCAAAAATAGGATTAATTAATTTGTTTAGTTGGTCTCGGAAGATTTCAATACACTGTTTCACTTGCAGGCAAAGTTTCTCTGGCAGGCGTACTATTCTTTTAAAAAAGTATGTACAAGGGCTAGGCTACCACTGTTTTTTTGTTCTGTGGTTATGTACATTGAAACAAATGTTTCCTTTTATAGGTTTAGATAAAATCGTTGCCTATACGCTATGTCTGTGTGTGTACAATGAAAGTGCACCAGCCGTACAGAAGCAAGGCCATTTGTACGATACGATCTTGACATCTCACTACGAGTACGTACTAGTATAGCTTGGTCAATCCACGATGGCTCGTAGTGTTTTGTTTTTCAAACGCTTACAGTGCAAGTGTGCAATAAAAACTGCAAGGATGTGAGTTCTATTACTACGTAACGAGTAGCAATGTGTGCACACTCACACAAAGTGTCAAGTTAATTATGTCAACAAGAATGTCATGTTTGACTAGCAGTATGCTCTACTTCATTTTAACTCATTTTTTAAAAATGAATATGTCGTGTTGGTCCTGCACAGCAAAATTATATTGTGATATAGGTTAATATATATATCGAAGTATCACTACTCTTCTTGACATCATCTTTAGTGGTTCTTAATCTCTTGGGCGTTTTCTAGGGTTACAAAGACTTTGTCTTCACGAACAGATATATTGCAAGTTCACAATGTTTTGATACATGAAATAGACTTTTATAATTCCTGACGTATTATAAAGATTCAGAACAGTAGTTTATTTACACCCATCTTACTTTACTCCCTAATTTAATTTACTTCTTAAGAACACTTTTACACTGGTCCAACTCGACCAGTGTAACAGTATATCCTCTCCGCACTCCAGACTCAAACTAACTACCCAACTCCTTTATTCCCCTAAAGATGGTGTAAATACTCTACTAGGACTTTGGCACCCGACTATTTTATTGGTTGGAGTATTAAAACAAATCAATCATTCATTCATTTATCAAATCAAATTGAATTTAACTTTGTGTTAAAGTTTTTAGTAAACACCTATCTCATATCTCTCATTAAATGATTAACAATTAGTTCTATTTCGATTACTTTCATAAAAAAAAATTGGTTGTCTGTAAAGTCGGTTTACTGACGATAGTTGAACGTGACAATGTCTTAAGAAAATACTGATGGAATGGTAGCATTTAATTGGTTATTAAAATTTTTATATTTTTATAAATATTAATTTAAATTAATAAAACAATTGATTTTGATTTTATAAATTTATATTTTAAATTTATAATAAATATATTAATTTTTAATTTAAAATTAATATATTTAATAATTATATTTAATAGACGGATGTTGAACGCTGCCGAACGCAAAGGCCGATTGTCCTTCTTTGTCGCTAGTTCCGCGCTCTCGCTTGCACTTCAAGCCTTACATGGAACGCCTCAAAGCGAGGTAACGACGCATGACATCATGTTTTTTCGTGCGTGCAGCCGGCTCTATCGAATTACAAGACGTTGTCACGTCAAAAAGTCGTGACATACCAAAAATAATTACATCCACAGACAGTAACATTTCCATAAACAATGACGTCTATTACAATATTACAACAATCTATTCTAAGTCTCTAGTCTAATTCCTTCAACATATATATTAACCCATTTAAAAATATCTTAAAAACACACATACCCACAATCATCTCAGATAGGTACCTAGTATATCTATATTTCTTTTGTTTAAACAGTTTAATGATTGAGCTCAACTCCACGCTGTCTTGTCTACCATACCCCTAGCGTTTTTGTAAAGCGTGAACCCATGATATCTATTATTATTTTGATTCATTACAAGTTAGTTTATGTAAACTAAGATGGAAGCGGGCTAACTTGTTAGGAGTAGCATGAAATCTACATTCCTTTAGTTTCTACACGATACCGTACCGGAACGCTAAATCGCTTGACGGTACGTCTTTTTAGTAGGATAGTACCAATGTATATATAGTACAAATACCAAAGCTATTTTGCTAAGCTAATTTGGAAAATCTATATTGGCAGTAACAAACCAATCAAGTGACCTTTGTAGAAAAATTAAAGTCGAGTCGGTCAACCTGAAGGAATGGGCAACGGAACGATTCTTCTGGCTAAGTCACATTTAAATGTGTAGTTTATCATCATACGATACGTTTTTTTGACATTATAAATATAATATTGGTAAAAAAATTAAGTAGAGCATCATTCCGTTGGGTCATGACACGTACCGATACAACCTACAATAGCCCGTGTACACCGAGCCGTGGTCGACTCGAGACTGATGTTCGAACTGTACTCCCCGCACCCTTCGGTTTCCCCTCGCGAGAAATAGTGGGGCGCGTCTTAGTGAATTGAACTATCAGTACGTATTGACGTATCTCGCAAACATTGTTTTACCTACATCCGGATTCTAGTTACATTTACGTGATAGGAATATTAAAAATATATTTTTGGAAGGAAACAATAGCCTTATTGTAGTAGCATTTTCATAGTTATTCATGCATAATTGTAGAGTTAATTTTTTGCTATTTGTAAAGGAGCAAAAGGCGTCAGCAAATTTTTAATTTACATATATCAGCATCATATTTTAAATTGCCCAAAGCAGGCCAACCTTCTCTACAATAGAAGAGCGGATTTGAAGTCTCGTTATTCCAAAAAGGATTGATGGAACGAAGTGCATTGATTACTGTTAGATTTTAATGCTACTTATATTGACTAGGAATTACGGCTCAAGGTGTTCGCCACTTGTGTGTAAAACTACCAACCTTAAAATTCCGGACTGCTACTACCTTCAAAGATCAACTCAATATTTCATTGGCTGAACATGATTCCGAACTGCTACTAAGACTTTTTTAGAAGAAAAAGAAGCCTAATATATCATCAAGGATTCAAATCTAGGATATCATGATCCGTAACTGCATTGGCTTACCACTGGACCAACATTGTAGTTACAGTGACTGGTATTACCTACTTAATATTCAGGCGTCGTAACTTCCAGTAATACCTTAAGTAGCGTTCATACTGTAGATTTGTTAAAGGTATTAAAAAAAATCAAGATAATGGTAATAAATAAAGATGGACATATAATTAATGCTATGAGGGTTCCAAACAAAATACTTAACCAGGGCTTTTTGCTATCACCATTTTACAATATTTCTTAGAACTGAGTACCCCGTGATTTCATCAGTCAGTTACTTGTACTAATGTGCAGTCATTGGTTCAAGTGTGGACATTCTCTTAGTGAGGTGGCACGCGTCCGCCGCGACCTCGGCGTTCTGGGAAATGTCCAGTGGTCGACATAACACGAATTGCACAATTTACGGGTTTACCTGCGACATTGCGGGGAATTTTGCAAGTTCACAAGGTGTTAGATGTTTGAAATTATTGCATACTTGCTTGTTGTTGACGACTTCGTTCGCCGTGAATTTGGAATTTGATCCTTCACCTGATCTTAATTCTTAAATTTATTTAAATCCTTTTAATATTTTACGTTATTGAGTAATTCCAAACCTAGCTACATATAGGATAATTAATATTTTATTAAACCTTGCTCATGAGATTACTGCCATGTGGAATATTGAATCGAGTCTCAATAGACTTATTGCGAAAAGCTTCGACCAACATCTTAAGTAGCTTTCGCTTGAGTGTTGGATCAAGGGTCAGATACAGAAGGCGGTGATTCTTGAGACGGCGCGTATTGTGAGGAGCTTTCTGACCACCGGTTTCTTTGGGCCCTCAAAGGCCTCGCAAGTGGAGGTGCAAATTTTTTTTTATAAATTTTAATAGTGTTTTTATATGTTTTGTGTGACATTGTTAAAAATTTAAAAATAAATGATAGAAAAATAAAAAATGTTTCGAACAAGTAGAATTTATTTACTTATTATGTAAATATTTTCTGATGATTTGAAATCAGTAGGAAATGTTCATAGCTTAATATTTAACTTACGTGCAGTACGATTTTTTAGAACATGAAAATAATTTCAAACAATAGGAAAACAATAAGAAAAGCAATAAGCAATTTAGCATAGTTTCTGTGTTTTGGGCAGACTGGTAAGTCATGTGTTTTTTGACGAAAATGACGGGAAATATAATGACGCATGGTCATGTAATTATTTTGCAAAATTCTTATTTCTAACTACGTCGTAGTACAAGAAGAAGATTGAATCTGAGACCTTTCGAATTTATGCTCCTTAACCATAGATCTATTGCGCAACATTTTCCCGATACAGTTATTGATCCGTTCACCGTGAATCAAAGTCGAAAGCTTTGCGACACGCCACTTCTCGGAATATTGCAGAGGTGGTCGATCGCAACGCGGAACTGTGGCTATGCCTATCGTGTCTGCACCTTTATGGCTTAGCTGTTCAAGAGTTGGTTTTAAAAATTGGTTGGTTGGAAATTCGTTAAGTGCTAAGTTCTAAGAAAATCGTTTGGATTACTGTAATATTTTCAAAAGTTGTAAAGCTTTTATTTTGAACGAACATAGGGGATAGAGTTTGTGTAGTTCGTTATAATCCGATGAACGTCCACAGCTGGACATAGCACCACGGAGTGCTATGCGCGGTGGATTTATAAGCCGAAGGTCCCGGGTTCGATTTTTTTAATTCGTTCCGGGTCTGGCTGGTGGAAGGCTGCTTCGGCCATGGCTCGTTACTACCCTTTTGACAATGACGTACCGCTAAACGATTTAGCGTTCCGGTACGATTTCGTGTGGAAACCGAAGGAGTGTGGTTATTATCCTACTCCTACCAAGTTAGTCTGCTTCAATATTAGATTGCATCATCACTTACGAGGTGTGATTGCAGTCGAGGGGTAACTTGTAACGAATAAAAAAAATATTGGTTCCGGGGAGGACTCAATTCTGAGAAGTTCTAGGATATATTCCCTAGTAGTTCCTACATAATATGTAGGTACATACATTTAGGGTTGTCTTCTGTTCAATCAACAAGCTTCAAGGAATCGATATAATATGTTTCGCAACACGAATCATGTTCGTATAGTCCACAGTACACACTGGTCACGGTACACGCAGCTCGTCAGCAGTCAGCCGTGACACTTTCACTGCATGTCTGTGATACTGGGCGCAGCTTTATTTGACACGTACGAATGTTCTTTAAGGCTTTAGACCATGAGGTCCTGGCGACGTTTCCTGGATTTAGCTACGGATTGATTTGGTTTTTGCTTTCTTCTAAGAAATTAGTGAATCTTGCTGGTGGAAAATTGATGGTACACCCTCAGAGAACACGTAGAGGCGTCGGTCATTATCTATACTAATGCTATAAATGCGAAAGTAAATTTTTCTGTTTGTTCATCAATCTCGCTTAAAATTGTGCTGCTATTTGTTTCAAGCTGTATTAGAGTAACTTGGTATAGTGTGGTAGGGCTAGGTTTAATAATATCTTCTTTACATTCTTTTTTTCCATTATACCATAGTCATTGACTGTACTCACACTTAATGATAAGTGATGATACAACCTATGATTGAAGTGTAAGTGTGCTAATACTGCTCTTGGTTTCCACACGCCATCGTAGGTAACATAGACAATGCTAAATCGCTTGGCGGTATGTCTTTGTGAGTATTTACAATAAGGAGGGAGGCCTGGTAACGTAATGATAAATGATATGGTTCCGGCTTTGCTCCACAAAGCAGATTCTTGCTATGGTTGTATCGCATTCGGGTTTGGTTACTAACTAGTAGGAACGGTCATGGTCGGACTGTTGCCCGGAATGCTCTCCGGCCGACCGTGACCGACAACGCCTTGCTATCGTACAGTTTGAAGAAATTTGAACTCTTGGGAACACTACGACTGAAGCTGCGGCTTACATTCCAAACGGCCGCAAAATATAAGACATCAAAGGTCGTGATACAAAAAAACGGCAAGAAATGGGTACCTAGGTGGGTACCCATTTCTTACAAACAAAAAAAATACCTCACCTAAAATATTTTGCATACGACTGGATATTCCTGACTTAAATACTACCGTGCCTACCGTATCTACTGTAGTTTTCGTTTAAAGGATAGGTTGTTGCTATTGTAAGCATAAAGTAACTCTTTGCTGCAAAGAAAATTGTAAAGTTGTGCAAACTATGTGTGCGATTGCACTGAATAATCCTGCAAGCAATGCAATTCAAGAGAATTGGTTCGATTATTGGAAGGATAACTGGAAAACATTCACATATTGTTTTGCATTGCATGGTGTTTTTGTGTTTGCATCGTGTGTACGCTTATTTTGTCGTGCTTATGTGATTGTAGATATAGGAGGGAGTATCGTCACAAAATATTTAAGAGAGCGGAGATAATTTGTCCAAAACCAAAAAAATAATATAGAACGCTATTTTATTATTCATCATTGTCATTAACAGGGCCAAGCTCCTCCTTGTACATAGAGCTAATACCCACCACGTTGCTGCAATGCAGGCTGGCAGGCAAATTTTTACAAGCACCTTTTATAAAGTCATGGCCTTTTCGTCTGTGATAGACGATTTAAGCAGCGTCTTTTGGGTTACACCTAGATTGATGGCTATGAAGGCCAATTCGAGAACGACACAACTTGCCGCAGTACTCACAAGAAAGAAAAGAGCTGGGAGAGCTATAACCTTCCCTTCTCCTTTGTCTCCTGTCTGCCAGCAACTTCAACCACTCCATGTCATGACACTTCAAGCCTCGTTTTACCTTCTGACGCCATTCATTTCTGTCCTCTGCGAGTCGCTCCCAACTCTTGTGGTCAATTTTAAAAGCGGTCATGTCCCGTTTGGCGCAATCTTTAAAACGTAACAGAGGTCTCCCAACGTTTCTTTTCTTATTTGCTATGGCGGCTTTTATAAAAGGATACAAATAATAGTTATATTGTGTCTCTATCATATTTCGTAAAGTAGGCCACTAGCACTACCGCCCCGCCTACATCGCCGCCGACGTAAGATCTAAACTGCCTCAACGTGCACAGTTTATACTTTATAGCCTGCAGATGTATTGCTCAAAGATTATAGAGGCACTAAACAAATAACTATAAATCCCACCAAACGCCTACAACTGCCCTGCAGATGAGATGTTAGATTTGCGCCATTTATTTGATAGCTTCCAGCGGAATATTTGGAAATATGTTCAAACTTAGACTGGTGACAGAAGGGTTGACGCAGTTTTTTTTTAATATTTTGCGATAGTTTACGTTTCTATCTCAGTCTCTCTCTATCTGCAGTATCGTATTAGATAGAGTGCGATAGAGACAAGTTTGAAACGTTCACTGTGGATTTTAGCCGAATGATAATCCAAAGCGCCAATCAGTATTCTTGCCACCATTCCACGTGGGTATGATTTGTATGTACCAAGTTATTAGGTTAAGTTAACTTATGTCTCTCATTATATTCTTTTAAATTTGAAATAATTTGTTAGTTTTATTTTTGTAAAAAGATATAAATAACAATATATTTGTAAGTCCGTTTATTTCTAGGTTACAATAAAATTGATGACTTTCCGTACAATTGTAATTCACAAATTGTATCATTTCTTTTTTAAAAAGAGCAACTACTGGTTTGCTGGTTCTTTCTGATAAAACTGCTTTCCGAACCGGCGGTAGAGTCACAGACAGATTTGAATTTTACTACTAAAAAGCCTTGCTTCCAAATTTCCATTCATCCTTTTTGTATCGTTTTATCTTCCATAAATAGATTACTCAAAACGTCTTATGGATTTCTGAGAGTATAATGTACCTACCATATCTTCAGTAAAGTGTAAAATCGAGATCTTTTTGTAAATTCATTAAATCTGTAAATAATATTTAAGAGGTAGCGTTTCACAGACAAAAAACGAAACAAAAACTCGTAGTAGTAAAAATCATAACATGTAGTGATGTGTTCTCGGAACAGTGAGACGAGTGTCCGCGGTTTGTATCTCTTTTTCTGCATATCTTCAGACGCATTGCGGTCTCTTTGTGTTCATAGGGCTGTCACTTGCAGGCGACTAAAATCAAACTTCTCTTTGGCGTAAGAGATCTATTCTAAGAAGACTAAGCGGATACCTTATTATGCTGTAACTTCACTATTAATTAATAGATTATGATCAATTTATTTTGCGTCTGCGAAAGATGAACTAATCCAAACGTCAACGCTGCATCTACTCCCACTAAAAATCATAGTTTTGGTTGTTTTGGTTCATAAATAGATTTTAAAAAGTCAGATATTCGTTCAAAGCTCAGAAATTATGATAGAAATATTGAAAAAATAATAATCTTTAATATACGTTACGCAAATGTATTCCATCTCAAAGATACAAACCACTCTGTTGAATACGAGACAATGGTTGACATCTTGCTGTAAGTCATTAAAATAGGCTGAAGTTCTAGTATTTATTTCTTTTTTAATTAAGTATAATTTTACTGTTGGCAACCCTAATTATAAAACTCAATGATCTTGTCTGTGGTGTCGGACATGGCAGCTCTCGGGTTTCCCGCCGTCTCGCTCTCGACCTTTGAGCTTCGAAATTCAAATATTAATAACATTTTAGTATCAGATTGCATCGGAGTCGAGCCTTTTCGGAAGCCGCCTTCAATCTGTTGTCTTTATCATATTAAATTAACCACTGTTCTGTTTTACAATATTGCAATGTAGTGAATGGAGAGCAGAAGAGCGACAAAAAATCACAATATATATATATATATATATATATATATATTGTGATTTTATATATATATTTTAATTTTTCTTTGATTTGATTTAAGTATAAGAACATAACTGTTGGATGCGAGTCACTGGTCATTTTATTAGGTATTTTTATATTTCTATATATATATAATTATAAAAAACACGATAATAAAATTATAAAAAAATTTAGTCCGCCTGCTGAGGGCCCATTCGAACGGTCGTCAGGGCTTCAGAGTGATGACCTCAAAATAAGCGCGCCAAGCAAAAGCTTAAAAAAAATATTGCTTTGATTATGTTATCAGATTTGCTTATAGTCTAGTAATAGTAATTAATATTAATATTAATAATAATTTTGTTCAATATGTATATATATTACATTATATCAATGTAATTCCATGGAAATTGTTATCGCAGTCCAACAACTGCCTCTTGTTCACACTACAGCGCACTATTTTGACCTAAATTAAATTTCTCAATAGTGATAGTGTAGTGAATGAACAAGTTTGTGCCAATGTTAAGGCCATAAGTACATCCGTTGTGATAAGGTGCCAAACGGAAGCTTATTATATCGATTATGCTTTTTATAACGATTTGGTAGGTAGTAGAGCAGGAAAAGGGATAAACCCGAGTTATCACGAGTGGTAGAGGAAATGGAATTATACAAACACATTACCAATAGCGACCTTTGTGACACAGCAAATGGCTGCCCATCGAACTGACGTACTAATCTTAATCGAGAGATCCTAGGTTCCTATTTGGGTAAATTTTGGATTTTGTATGAAAGCAAAGAGAACCGTGAGTAGAGCAGTGGTTATTATTTGCATTTTAGCGAACTTTACAATTGTTTGGTAACAAAAAATATTGAGTATACAGAACACCAACAACAACGGTTGCTCACTAACACGGTGTCTTTTAGAGGATAAAATCAACTGTATTAAACAATAAACGTCTTACATTACAACCTGATTCTGTTATGAAAAATATTTCGCACAGTATCTTACGATCACATCTAGGTATGTGGAAAACAAATAAATATCGAATGAGTTGGTTATGGAAGCCGTCGAATAAGAGATGAACCCAGTTCACAGATTACAATTTGAATTACCAGTTGAATTGACTCAGCTGACTTAATAGAAAACCTCTACAAACTCTTAGCGACATTAAACTCTTGACCAGTCTCGAGTCACAGAATTCAAAGTTGCAACAATAAGTAAGTAAAATATATCACTCCGTCGATCTTTCAACTCCATTATCAAACCAGCTCTACGTGGTCATATTGGCATTTATTCAAACTCGTTTATTTAGGTTGTAGGTTTATTTCAACAAGCAGTTTTGAAAAGTCAAGTCTGTCAGTGCGTAGTGAATCTACCATCAGTTGGGAAGGCATATTGTGCCAAGAAGTGCGGACAAGATAAACAAACACTTTTGATAAAAATAGGAAATAAACTAGTAGACCAAATAATGTATTGATTATACGCTTGTTGTAATGTACTATACGAGTAGTGGAAGTGCGTATTTACATTAGCATAAAATCATTGCGTTCGTCCGCACAATGTTTCGCAACGCAGCGTGACGGACCGACCGGCCCATAATTCCGGTTAAAAGTCAATAAATTACCTCCGCGGCTTCCACTTGACTCGGACGCTAGCTGGTAACTGGGACACTGGAGTGGATATCATTCCTGTACAATACATTTATTTGTTACGCCTCAACACCTTGGTTTATCTATGGGTCAATTACACCCGGTCTTGTAGTAGGTAGGTTAAAATGATAGGATAGGCAAAAGATTCACTTCTAAATAGTAGTAATGGTAAAAAAAGACTATCAGACCGGAAACTTTAGTTGGTGGGAAGCTTTCGCCGTGGCAGTTACTACCCTACCGACAAAGACGTAACGTCAAGTGATTTACCGTTCCAGTACGATGTCGTGTAAAAACCGATAGGAGTGTGGATTTTCGTCCTACTCCTAACAAGTTAGCCCACTTCATCATTTAACATTAGGTGTGAAGCAGTCAAGGGCCAACTTGTATTCATTAAAAAAAAACTTTTTAGCGAAGACAAGGCTTTAAAATTTTCCCAAAAATTAATCAACGCCTTCGAGTATATTTCTCTTGACACCTAACGGCTGGACAAATCATTAAAAATAAACCGCAATATTTTTCCAAAAATAATGTGCTGTAAATACCACGGTCCAACCAGCGGTCGAAGTCACGGGGAAAACTAACTTAAATAAAACAGCCTCATTAAATTACGGTAATGAATGGTCGAATAGTCATTACGTAATGTTAACATGATGCCGATCGTTGCAACTTAATCGCGGTAACCAAACACCAGAGAACACGTAATAGCGTTCAACTAAATAAATAATAACTAATTGCCTTTCTACCAGGTTGTTAATATAATTTAAATAAAAAACAACGATGAAAGTCGGTACTAGTCCCAGTGAAATATAAAAAAAATAAATTCATGCATAATTATATTTCTTCTTTTGCGTGCAATTTGGTTTTGTTTAGATTTTTTCTCTTTAGTTAGCTATATAATTTATTAAGCTATAATTGAGTAATCTTCATAACAATTACGTTGAGACAGGTTTTAACCGTACATACGTAATTATATAAAACACTTGGATCATCAAAACGAGGCAAGCATCCTGTACACCTGGCCAGTAGCACGTGCTCTCAACCCTGTGGTTAACAGTTTTTTGCTGCTCTCGACGAGTGCGCGCCGCGTTTGAGTCGCTAGCATGTGCTGCTGCTGCCTACGACAGGAGTTCGCAACTTTTGGTTCAAACTTATACATATAAAAAACTAAATATATAAAATACCTTCAGGGTCAGGGTCTTCGAAGCAACATCTTTATCGCTGCCAGTCTACTTTTGGCAATGTTTTTTTATTATTTTGAAAACAAGATTTTACATTATATACATTTATCTTGAGTGTCTTGGAAAATAACGTAAACAATTAGGTATAATTATTTTAAGAAGCACGAGTTAATTTTCAGAGCTAACTGCGTGCAGTGGCATACAATAGGTACATATTCCTCGACTATTGAAGGCTCGTGCCATTATCGATTATCGTTTTGTTTTTAACATCTAAGAGAGATGTGAGTTAAAATGACCTAAACCAGCCGACCTGCATAGGATGAATAAGGTTTGAATCTACAGAACTATGAATGAAGATTGTCTTCATTCCTCTTAACAAACCTGTAATCCTATCATATTGGTTTGTATTTATTTTATGGTATTTCTTAATGTTAAGTTGACAACTGAACGGTTTGCAACCCCTGTCTAAGTACTACAACTTGCTTTTTTAGTCTTTGCTATACCAGGTGATGTCGACAGCTGAATAATTAAGTTTTAATCTTTTTGTTCTAATTATGTTTGTACCTAAGTATTGTCCTATTCATAACCTCCTACTTTTAAAGTCTTGGGCGGCAGTGTGTGTAGTTTATTTATTGTAATTGTGAATTCGATCAGTTTGAGTCTATTTGAGAAATTATAATTTCCATAATTTTTGAGTGTTTATTATAAAAAGCCATACCTACCATTTAAATAAACACGTAGAAAACCAAATAGAAAAAAGATCGTAGGATTAAGGTATTTTTAATGTTTATTTTTTAAAGATTACTTAGAAAAAGTAATCCTTAAAATAGAATACCAAGAAGAGTTAAAGAAGTCATTAACGAACTTAACAATGACTAAAGAAAAAAGTGTTTTAAAAATAGTCATTTTATCGCACTAACAAGTGGATGCAACTGGTAAAACATGAAGTGCCATCAAACGTTGGTGGCCGAACCATCAAACGTTTTGGAAAACTTCTTTACCCAGATGGTTAATTGCCTAATACCAAATGAAACAATCATATCATCGGGAATCATATATTAGATAACAATACATTTGGAAGCAGAAAAGAAGAAAAAGAGTAAGAAAAGAAAACAGATTTAGAAATTTTTATACAAGTTTGCAAGCCTGTACTACGCAGTTCGTTTTAATTAATAGAGATCGAGAGAGAATGTGTCTAGAAGAAGCATTTTGATAACTAGTGCCGTATAATATACTATGACAGTATAGTACGAGTACCGTACGTGGCGATTAATCACATAAAGTAAGAAATAAATTTTTTTAAATAAAAATAGAACCGACTCAAAACGCACTAAAAAGTAACACAGTTATTTTTTACTTTTTAGTGCGTTTTGAGTCGGAACTATTTTTATTTAAAAAATTTTTTTGATAGAAAATTGAAAATAAGCTAGATATCAAATATTTTTATTTACCAGGTAGTAACTATTATGTAGGTATTTTGTGGTAGTAGGTATATCAATAAGCAGGTATTCAAAGTAGTCAATCATATTATTTCCATAAAAAATTTCCTTTCAAGTCAACATGAAAAGAATTCGATAGGAAATATGATTTCTTGGTTTTTCTTTACCCACTAATCACAAATGATCGTACACAGATCGCGTCCGGAAGCACAAATTAAGCCAAACTCTTTCGGCTGCGTTCTATTAAAAACCTAATATTTATCTAATTGTGACCCTTATTTTCAAGGGTATAAGGTTGGTAATTGCTATTTTTTACTTCAAATTTCCTAATTTCCTATAGCCGGTTGCCGTCACACCTCATTCACCCAATTTAGGGCGTCCTGTCTCTTGTGTTTTGTATATTTATAAATATAACATATTCGAATTGTATTAAACGGATATAAAAATAAGTAACGCGACAATTAACTATTTTGAACTTAATGTGAAAAATTTAGAGTTGATTATACAGAAGCTTCCAAAATTAACATTTTTTGATTATAGAGCACTTGCGGATGCTTGCGACTGCGTGGAACACCTGAACAAATTCGATTATCATCTACATATTGTTCGCAAAGTTCTATTTTTGTTGGACCATTTTTCAAAATGATAAAATATCTATCTTCTCATTATAAATTTAAATTATTTCTAGGTCATGTGCTGAGATTAAATTCTAGCAAATCAAATTACCGAAGAGTATTCAATTACTAAGCGAAGTTTTTGTGAATCAGGACTATAGATCTTATCGCAATGTAATAAGAATTACATAAAGCGTCATGCGCCGGCGCATAATCGTTTGGATTCGATTAGAGCTAATTGATTTAGCGTGGCCATAGTTTATGAGTCAGATTACAATCTGATCCATGCCTGAGTTATTATGATCTTTCGTACGTTGTTTAACTTTTGGAGCTTGTTATCTATTTGAAATAGGTCGAGGACGGTTAAAGATCAGTCTAAGTTATCTTTTAATGATAATTAATTACTTAATATACATTTCATCACTTAGCACAAATAAAACTGGAGTTATCGTGCCCTATATGAATCTACTTTCAGCTATATATGTTGCTCCTGCTTTATAAAGTAAAATTGTTAAAAAAAAATTAACACAGTTCAGAAACAAGTGTTTTAGTATAATGTTAAAGAATCTTTATTATTCTTAACTAAAATGAAACAATTTATTTGTTAATAATAAACAATAAATCGTAGAAATACAAATAAGTGAATGTAGTAAAACTTTATAATGTTGAGTTGTTAGGAAGAGGCTAAAATAATAATCATGAATTAAAAATAAAACATCGGTAATATAGCGCCATCTATGTGACACGCGGTGAACTAACTTAAGAAAAGGTCAAAGGTGTGCGACCACATGTGTGTAACGCATTTGTCGGTCGCAACCAGAAACAATCAGCGAATTTTTAGCTTTAGGTCTAGCGTCAATAGTATTGTTGTGTTTTACAATTTCACTATTTAACTCTACTTCGCCAATTGATAATAATAATACAGTTTATAACAGTACAGTTATCACATTTAATATAACGTTATAAAATTAAAAACTTCAGTAGATACAATGTTTTTATTATATAGAATAACACTGCATATGATTAACCAGTGCACTGGGGTTTTCTAGCTTAATATGTTTTATAATTAAAAAGTTAGTCATGTCCTATTTAGTAGGTTACAGACTTATTCTGTGGAGTCACCCAAGTATCACATTTTTTGTAGTTGCTGAATACCGTAAATTAACTGTTTCGTATTTTTTTCTTTTATAAAGTGTTACACTCTTGCTCTTTTTGAGTTCTGCTATATTTTCAGAACGTGTGAAAAGATTGGAAACATCGCAACATAATTGAATTTAATATTAATTTGCTTCTACTGTTAGTGACGCATTGTTTGTTTTTTCTTATTCATTGATGTACTTATTTAGAAAAATATTTGGCTTTCGTTGTAAAACTTATGATTTTTGTAAGGTCTCGCAATTGCTTAGAGTACCATGTATATATGTTAAAACCTTGTAAAAACCATCGACATGGAATATTTAACATATCGCTCAAAAAAAAGGTCAATTTTTGTGTGTAGAATTTTCTTATTTATTTATTTATCTTATTATAATTTATTTAGACACCTATAATATCTTCATTTAACCTATATGTTAGCATTTACAATCACCTTAGTATTATTCAGCTAGAAGTGCTCTATTAATGATCAAGACTTATTAATTAATGCTATGAAATTACAAGACTCAGGAAAGATAAACCAGCGTACAATAATCTTTTACTTTCTCGATCGTAACTTTCTTCAAACTTGCAATTACTGTCAATGTTCTATGAATATTTAATAATTGTTTTAGTTTAGTATGGAAAAGTACAAGTGATTTACATAAATAGATTCATATTTCTATGATAAAAACTTGTTGGTCAGAAAAAAACACATGTCTATCGTTGTCATCCGCTGACACTTTTTCTACTTCCTTCGAGACGAGTCCGCAACCTTTACTAAGATGACCAGTGACCACTTTTACCGGCACTTTCTTTCGTTTATGTTATACGTTAAGGATAGAAAAAACTGATCTTTAAGTCAGAGCTGTACCTACTTGAATTGTTAAACTCTTAACGTGGTATGAAGATTATGCCGCAGTTGCTGTATTATCTACAACTATCTTTTACTATACGTGTTTACTATATCTGAATGAATGGTTTCCTTTTTATTGACTACCTGTACTGATGTCACATTATTTCATTAACGTAATTTGCTCATTAAGATGTGACGTAGGTAAAATTATTTTAGAGAGAATTTCACTTGAAAGTGTATCTGTTATTATCATTTATATCTGCAGAAAAAACTGCTCTAACATTTTATTGACGAAATTATTAGTAAAAATAACTCGTAAAGGCTAAAATTCATATAATTTTTTATGGCAAGTTCTGAATTTGATGTACCATGCCGAATTTTAAGATGGTTATGTTTCTTACATAACAGTTATTTGTTACAACAAATTGCTAATCTAATCCACGTTTTTGTATTCTTTATTGTTCCTTTCAATATTTTCAAAAAATATGCATATTTTATTTAATGTCATTGTAAAACAACTCATTCTTTTTCTAATAGTATAAGATAAATTTTTATTCAATGCAGCACATATCCGGGACTCTTCGAACGCTTGCTTTTTATCTAAATCTTGAGTTACTATTAAATGCTAGGTGCAGCAAATCATTTTTTGCGATCGATCGTCCTTCAATTGAATAACAATCACATGTTTCCTGTGACAACAGGTGGGCCCTTACCCCCTGAATAGGGCTGAGTACTTCCGCGCCCATCGCCCGTAGTTCCCATGCAGCCCGTAGTGTCTGTTCCAATACGGGGCACCAACAACCGTAGTGACTAGTCAGTGTTGTTCACGCGTTTCGAACGCACGCGTCATGGCAACGCCAGTGCCGGCTCCGCGAATGCGTTTAGCTTTCCATCCCCATAACATTCACGTAAGTTCGAATTCTTCACTAAAACTAATAAGATTTAACTCTCCACATACCACATATTTTAGTTTTAGTTCAATTCATGTTTTTCTTAGAGAGTATTTAAATTCTTTACCTTAAGAAAAGATATGTTTTTTCAAGTTCACAATCCCGGCGCGTGGGAACTTGAATTTCTGCATTGCATTCTGATACGTTGAGCAATAATGGCTTTATAAACGAAGTGGCTGTAGTTTGGTGGTGATTTTAAATCTGTGTCGCGGAATTTTGAGTGAATTTCCGGTGGATTCAGCTTTTGTACTTTTTTATTCCTTAAGAAATTGCTTGTGAATTCTCGGTTAATAGAACTGACTATCTTAAGATCTGTCTTAACTCAACTATCCTGACTAGGTATCATTAATGAATTGTCACACATTATTCCCTTAGTGAAAGTTGATCATGCCAGTAATGTACAGTAGATCTAACTCAGAAGACTGGAGAAATTGACCATTATCAGTAACACCTAAATAATAGTTCAAATAATCCAATTTCCACGGAATAGTGCCCACATTACACAGAAATTGAACCGCTTTATAAGTTATCCTTCTCCAGGAAGCCCAATAATGATATTTTTAGTTTATTTTACATATACCTAATAATGATGATAAAGTTTTCTTCTTTATAAGGCATTCAGCAGCACTAAAATGTAATAAAGAAACGCCTCTGACAGAGTTTACAAAGGATATTTAAACTTTATAAGCTCTTTGTTTTAAATCTGGTTTCTGGCTATTGATTTCCCGGGGTGTTGTGTAGAGTTGGTTGCGTTGCGGTCGGTCAATCCTGCTTCACAGGAAGCTCTGTGCAACCGGACACGTACTTGGGTAACATCTGTTCATTACATTCAAATTTTCATAAAATCACCATTATGAGAATCCGAATTACCTTTAAATGCAAATGTTTAAGGATCATTCGTAATATCAGGATATGGGACAACTTTATTTTCCGGTTACGCGTAAGTTAAATAGGTACTTAATGCTGACTAAACATTTTCTTAATCGATGTGAAATATGATTGTGAATCATTCATGACTCTATCAATAAGAATGGCTAGAAGTTCAATAGAGTGATGATAGTTACTTGTACATGTATTACCATAAATACACATGAATAAAAACAATTATCTTCGTTTTTTCTTACTATTACAAATTTATTGTTTGGGAGTATGCTACACAGTTGTATTTCTTTAATAAGTTAATACCTACAACGGGCTAAGACAATACGGTATTGAATTGTATTGTTTGGACATTTAACAGAACTTGCGGAAATTATCAAATTAAATAACACATCAAATAAGTTCTTTTAAGAGGCCTATATCCAGCAGTCATAATATTGGAAAATTAATCGTTTCGTTCTATAAAGCAAGATTTTTTTATCTATTTACCAAGGCTTTGGAAGTAATTTTAAAGTATTTACTGCTTCATAATAAATGAATCAGTAACTACTTAATGAACTTAGAAAGTACCATCACATTTTTCATGTCGATGATTCAAAATTAAGTTTAACCTTTGCGATTTTATAATAACTGTGAGTAAAGCGTAAAAACAATGCAATCTAACATTTCATCTGTGCAGATTTATTTAGAACAATAGAACTGTTTCACAATTTCACATAGGCAGATGATTTGCATGCTCTTGACTGAATTTTATGGCGAACCTCTCGTTTCCAGTCGTAATAAGCATATTGTGTCGAGAGAAATTCTTATATTGATCATACTACATGTTTAACAATGTCATTGTTTCTGTTGTATTGAAGAGTGTATTAAAATATCGGTATAATTGTTATCATAAAGATTTGAAGAAATGAATACAAGCCTTAAGTTATAAATGTGACTAATATTTCTTTAACCGTTGAGCTACTAGACATTATAGGCATTTGATATTTTTGTGAACACGACGCAGTTTTGTGTACCCAGAACATTTGGATGTTTGAATCCATTGCATTTTGAAGAAATTAGAATAATTATTTAGTCATCGATTGTAGAAGCTATTTGATTACTAGCATTTTGTTACGAATTTTACTAATGTAACCATTGACATATTAATAGTTTATGTATTAATAATAACATTCCCTTGATATAGTAACTCAGCGAAAGCCTTATTTCTTTCACTAGATTATTATTTTGTAGGATAGTAAATTTATAAAATTGTTGCTTGATGCACTAATCGACCAATTATCCTTGTCAAGAATATAAATGATCTCGCGTTTACATAATTTCCTTCGCATTATTATTATTACCTACCACTGTATACGATTTACCACCACCTGTTTATTTCTCTTCCATTATAATATCCACGCATATTTGTAACGGTATATATGGGCATGCAAAGATTACAAGGAAAGTGTAATCATTGTTATACGTCGGAATCGATTGTGTCCGCTTCCCGTAACAGATGGCTAACCAACAACATTGCGAACAAAGACAATATGCGTGTACCTTTTATATTTGATATGATATTAGTTCACGCGAAAATTGTAATAATACCGAGTATTATGATCATAAAATAATCAATAAAACAGAATAACGACGTTATGTTGTACAATCGCGACATTTATAATTGAACTCCTTGGTTAAATTTCATTTTATAATCTTCTTCGATTTAATAATTTAAATGTTTTACTTCCAATTGCAATAGGAACTTTTATTTATATTGCGATACACATCTGCAGCCTTCATTTATTGAATTCGTATGAATCTTTATAGAATCCTGTTTACTAAAGGCTTCTTACAGGAACTCTCCTTTTGCTCTTTTTATATTCTTGCAAAATCCCTAAAGATTTCATTTTATCCATCTGTTATAAATTATACTTTGTCTATTTCTTTTAGATTTGTGATACAAATCTCAATTGTTGTAAATAGAGTAATAACATTTAACATTACGAGGGAAATTTCGCGCGTAGATTTCTCATTTACTTACGATTATAAGTACATAAGTTTAATACCTTTGAATGACTGATCACGAGAACTTTAAAACTATGCACTCGATTGCCTTGAGCATCATCACTAATTTTTTGATGTAAACGCTCACTAAGATCGAATTTTTCGATACTCTTGCGAGAACAAGATCTAGGCGGCACAATACAACACAACTAGTGTCAGAGAAACCAAAGTAATTTTACAATTTTACTTATTTCTCTATTTTTCTTCCTTACAGACTACAATAAAAGTGTACGCGCGGTGCCTTCGACCAGACATCGAGTACAAAACCCTATCCGTAACTTGGGGCACGAGAGCCAAGGAGGTGGTAGCGACCCTCCTGGGGAAGTTCCGCATGAGGCATCGGGACCCGAGGCTGTTCTACCTGAGCATGGAGGTGCGGGTGCGAGCGGCGGGGCTGAGGACGACGCTGGTGCTGGATGATGACGCCAGGCCCGCGGCCTTGCAGGCGTGCCATCCCAAGGGATACTCTAAGTAAGTTTTATTAATATATTTCTTTCATAATTTGAACAAGATCAGTATGTCGATTTTTGAAAAATGGCAATGTACTCGTACAAAGGTTGCAAAGCGTATGTAACAGAAATCGGAATTCTCCAATGACATTTTGTCGTATTGAACAGACAGTCGAACTGAAGGTTGGATGATCAACTAGATGACCGTATGTTACATTTTTTAGTACAAGAATCGACGTACATGACAAGGACATGTTTTCTAATAAGAATTTTTAAACTAGAATTTGTAGAATACTTGTTTTGTCCGCTTGGATTATTAGAATTCCTATGTGATTAAGATTCATTAATTAGTTCAGGAATTGGTCTCCGCTGAATATAAATTAAATTGTTACATTCATGTAACCGTCTCTATTTCATCAGATAAAATATAGTATTTTAATCGTAGATACTTTGACTGAAGATATAACAATACATTATATCATTAACATTGGCGTGCTTTTATTAATTATTGCCAAAACAATTAAAAAAGCAAAAACACGCAATCTTAGTATCTGGGCGAATACTGTATTTTTATACTGTCAGTCTAGCTAAACTCACCTACTATAGCAGACCTACCATCAACTATAAATAAATAAATATAATAAATAAATAAATAAACTGAATTGCAGTTTAGGTTATTATTACGTAATAATGTCAGCTGAGTGCCTAGTGTGAGCTTTCACCAAAACAAGAGAACTTCACATTCATGTAAAGGCAAATTTTCTATGGAATTGAAGCAGCGCCCCTGGCAGTATCGAGAGAAAACTCAAATGGGTGTCAGTGTCATATAAAATTTGCGTTTACCGTTCTCGATATCGACGCGGTAAAATCTTACACTAGCCACACTGGTCGGTTTTGGTCTACAGTTGAGTCGCTATTATAGTTGATGGTAGGTATCCAGGTATTAAAGACTGTACTATTAGAGATGTGTAGGTAAGATACATAAGTTATATGTATTTCCTCGGCGTTCTTACATCTTGCTTTTGAACAATTATTTAGAGTTCAAGTACCTAACGACCCTGGTGACAGCGGTTTGTACAAAGTTGACGTGTTGAAATGATTACGTTAGTATGTCTAGTTATATGAATGTTAATGGGATGGTTCTGGTATGAAAGGCTAGAGGCGACATAAACTCAAAAATTCTGATGGCCAAGACCATGCAAGCTTATGTCAGAAAGCGGACCCAATTTCGTGTAATTCATATTAATTTTGTACTGATAGTCGATTATCCCGTCGTCATACGGTTAATCAAAACAAAACACATATATCTCAGCGAGACAACAACAAAGCGCCTAAACCCGTTAACTCATCGCGGACCACCGGCCGGCGTCTGAAAAAAGACGCGCTTTTGTCCCTTTTTCCGTCCCCTTCCGGCGTCTATTCCCGTACGAGCACGCGTCTACCACTCGTAAAAAAAACTTAAAAACGCCATGGCCCTTTATTGACCAAATGGATCACGTTACGGCCGAACGATGCTCTACGATGACACTTCGAATTGTTTACGTTGTACTAAGTTACACTTGAATAGTGTTGGGGTGGTTCATTTTGAATTTATCGATAGTTAAAAAAACTAAGAAGAACATTCCAACACGTTACACCATGCAATTTATGACATTAGAAAATAATCTATTATTCGGGCAAAAGAACATGTATTTTTTTCATAACTACAATTGAAATGACATAGGAAGAAAAATTTAAATTATAGAACCAAAATTACCTTATTACCTAGGCCGCATCACATAAGGAAGACGGAAAACAAAATGGAAAATAAATGTGTAATATTTACATTAGGTACCTAAGTAAATCGTACTTACGTATATTTTAGAGGTTAATTAAAAAAATTAGATACACCGTTAAGATTATGCACCTTAATACAATTTATGTAAACATGTATATAATAAAATATTTTTGAATAATATATATATAAATAATATAAATATATAATAATAAAAATTCTTGTCAAGTATATAAAATTAATTTAATGATATTTTTTAGGATACGAAATACTAAAAAATGTAAATAAAACATCTACTTGCTTAAATCTATTTGATATTAACATTAAAACACTAAATAGTATCAAGCGTTCCTACTTAAAATTATTTAGCTTGTGTACAGTTATTTTTTTGCATTCCCAAGGCAAACGGGTTTTTGTGGAAGTCCACTTCCTGAAGTTAAGATGGTCTTTCGGTATAAATACTCGAATTTAATTATAACGAGGCGATTAATCTACGCACAAAAGGAACCTATATGTATATAGGATTATATTTGACGGGCCGATTTATTTACGTATCTAATTAGCATTGAATTAAGATAGAACTGTCTCTGTGGAAGTACATATTGATATTTGTCGATCGGAATGACAGATAGAAAATCTATCTCACAATCCATCATGCAAATAATATTTTCTAATTAGATAAGCCTATGTATTGGATTACATGAATTCCTTTATTGAAGCGAGACAAATTGTGTGTGATACTTTTATTTATATAAATATAATGTTGACCACTCATACATTGAGAATGTAATAAAATGTATAATTAGGTGAGATTAGTTAATAATTTGTTAGTCGAATCGAGATAGACATTGGATTAATACATACTTAACCGGAAAACGATAAAGAGTTCCCGCAGAACAGAATAGTTTTTTAAAATAATTCTACATTTTGTTTGGCATTAAATATGGCACTAAATTTTTTTTTTGCCTCTTGTATTAAACGAAATTCTTATGCTTGTAATAAGAACGATAAAATTACCTATAAGAAAATGAATCTGTACTCCAGAGCATTTAAGGTAAACTGAAAAAAATATCGCCAGTTATAACATCACTACAAAATTAAAAATAGTGATGTAGAACTACAAAACATCTATAAAGGAAAGTTCGGAGTGCTAATCGGCAATCTCGTGTAATCCGTTACAGATTTACGAGTCAAAACATCTCGCAAACAAACACATATTTTATCAAAACAAGCTTTCGAAATAGATTATAAAGTGTTAGGGCTCCACAAACTGTTCGGCTTATTAACATAAGTTCGTAACGTGGATTTATAATCTCGATTGGTGATTTACAAAACCCTTCTAATTCCTTGACGATTTCCCTTGCCTTGGCGACATTGAGCACTTCCACTTGATAAGATAACCAAAATCTGAATGTTTCTATGGCACAGCTCAAATCCTATTTATTGGATCATATTCCTTTGCAAGCAGTATTATTAGGTGGTAGTAGGTTTTTGCGACAGAGTTGTCCGGGAAAGTAGCTACTACGGCCATGTTTACTTCTGTCGCCAATAAGCTTAGCTGCAGTGCTTTTTGAAACAACTCGTCCGAGGAAGATCACCATGTTCATTTTTGCTTTCAAAAAACCCTATATTCCAATATGAAAGGTATTGACATAGGTGTAATTACTGGCATGTGACGTAACACATACTCGTGTGTCTCAGATTGAAGCATTCCTACAGGGCAGCACTTTGTAGATTGTTCCTTTGCATTTTACTGATAATGTAATTCCTTCGTTTCAGGTTCTCGCTCCAAATGCGACCAGGTGGGCTGGTGAAGATATACGACTCGGCACTGATGTCGTCCTCCCAGTACAAGTGCCTACTGACCAGCGAGCGGACCACTGCTGACGAGCTGCTGGCCATCTTGTTGCACTGCTACGATTCCACGGAGGGCGTCGAGAGGTTCTCGCTTTATGAGGTACATATTTTACCCATTTCTTATTTTCTAATTTACTTCTGAGCCGGTAGTAGAGTCATTACAAACACTAAAGAAGAGTTTTTGTCTATAAGAGGCCTTCGCCATCAGCATTAAAATTGGGGTCCTATATTTTTTTTATCTTCTTGTGCTATAGGGGTAGTTGCTATAGTTTAATATACTTATACTTATACTTTATAGTCTAAAATAAAATACATACGTGTAGTATCCGCTTATCATTCATAGTGGAACTGTACGTCTTATAAATCAAATCCTCAAAAACAACGATAGTCTTATATTTTCTGATCATGATTTAATACTCTGTTATCTTATTCCAGGTATGCCCATCCCAAGAGTACGAGCGTAAGCTACACCCGGACGACTTGCCACTATTGGTACAACGCTCCTGGCCCCAGGATACCGACTGTCATTTCCGCGTCAGAAGAAACCCGAGGGCACCCCCACTTCCTCCGAGAACTAACCTCCCTACACTATCTCTACCTCCACCCCTTCCTTCCCCCACAGACTCTCAAGAAGACGACGAACCTTCAAGAGCCCTATCAGCCTTATCCTTAGAAGCAGACGATAAAAGATATAGCCCAGTATACAAGTTCCCCAGTATAAGTTATTGCAGGGAGACAAAAAACGACTACCTTTACATCTGACTAGCGATCAATCTGATCAGAATGAAAGGTCTCAAGTACAGGAAGAGGTCAGTGAAAAAGATACTCTCGTGATGTGTAAATAGAGTTCAGTTTCGTGTAAAGTGTAAATAGGGATTGGTGCGGTCAAACCAAAGAGGTTTATGTGTAGATGCCTTGATCAGGCTTGATGATTACCGTGGGTAGGATGATAATTGATAAGTTTTGTATAAATGAAAATGTTTCGAGAAGGTTGTAAGCATGAACTAATTATAGTTCATTTCATTCAACAATGAAGTCTTGTTTTTCTGGAAATAAAGTTGTAGACGTACCTACGTCACCAGTTAGTAGAATAATTTTATTATTATAGAGTTGTGTCATACGATAATGCAACTCTTGGTAATATTACTGGTAATAAGATTTGTATGAGGTATCTTGTATGGAATTCTTGACTACACTAAATGGACGAAGAACACTTTGTTTCATGCTAATTGTATTCATCCAAATGTATTGTAATACAGTCGTTGAAATATTTTCAAGATATACGCAGATAACACATATAAAAATATTGTAATTGTATTTAATTGATTTTGATTATTTTGGTAAAGATTTCATTTTTATATTTTTCAATGTAATCTAGTCTTTTCAAATCTGTATCATCAAAGATGAACATGAATGTACATGAATGATAAACGATCTAAAAGTGGCATATCGATCTAAGCGGAACAACGCATCTAGAATATAATAATAGATTCTTATCTTTTTTTAATTTTATATAGACATGCCACCCCGTTTTGACGTCTTGTGCGTTTTTGTGCTGTTTAGTCAATACTAAAACCTATATAAATAACGCATTCTTAGGAATTTGTCTATGGATTTTTCCATACAAAATTATTGACAATCCGTTTGTCAAATTGAATTTTTTGTATGAAGACACTTTTTATGAAAAGATTGTATTTATATATATATTTTGTATGTCTAGTTTTAAAATTCACGGCAGCTGCGGTTATTGAATTTTTAAAATGTTTACTGATTGACTTGCTGTGCACTCCATACAAGTATGAAATCACTGCTTATCTTAGAGTAAAAAGTAGTTATACGCTTGTATGGCGGAATGACTACTTTATTAATGTCTTGAATTCCAAAGGTACAATTTCAACACCCAGGAAAACCATTGTTTCACCATCAATCATGCTTTAAAAGTGCACGATATTTTAGACAGTATTGCTTTTATTATAAGTTGCGAATTGCTGTGTACTTTAGAAAGTGACCACAGAGTAAAAATTTGTATATAGATTAATTATAATTTTTAGCTAGTAGACACCAAAGAGGCAAGCGAGTTATGATGACGTATACTATACTATTCTTTACTTGTATTCTATGAAATGTAGAATGATTTATTTACTATACAATAATAAGGAATATTCAGTAACAAGTATAGAATAGTATAGTATATAGCGGGTTATAGATTTATTTATCTGTTATGTATTGTGATGTTTAATTTATTTATGGACGTCGCGTCGACGACTCAAATACTTTATCACGCCTGTAATGAAATATATGAAGTTTCCTTCGAATTGACGTGGTTTTATTTTATTTAAACTTTATGGATAAGCTCTTATTTGAAAACTGTCTCGTTCGTTTAGTGGTTATCTCCATTATTAACTATCGACCATGAAGGCCAGAAATATGGCCACTACATTAGGTTTCTTTTTTTCAACATTTCATTATAAGTAGAATATTGTAATCTTAGAGCCTAAGATTATAAGCCTCAAACAGATACCGTATAAAATCAAAACTTTGGAAAATCTGTTGTAACTCCTGAATTTAGCTAGAAATTTTTTTAACAAAAAATAGAACCGACTCCAAACGCACTGAGTCGGTGCCAGCAAGTTTAAGGGACATTTCTCTAGCAGTAAAGCAGTTTGTGGATTCTAGATAATGTTCTTAAAGTAGAAACCTTCATATCTATGAAGGCACCGACTTCATAGATATGCTTAAGTAAATTAAAGTAACTAAATGATAGTTATTTTTTACTTTTTAGTGCGTATGGAGTCAATTCTATTTTTTGTTAAAAATTTTTATTTCTCACTTTTTAGTGATTTATTGCCACGTAACGTACTCGTACTACACTGTCATAGTATATTATACGGCACTTGTAGCCAAAAACCTACCGATACTTACACAAAAACCGAAATCGCTGCAAGTGTGCCTATAAAAGTTGAAGAGCTCCTTCAATTTTCCCAGGATATCATCATCAGATCACATGATGACAATGGGACCACCTTGTAAGTGTGCCCTTTCTAATAAAACAAATTATCAAAATCGGACAACTCTGTAAAAAGTTATGCGTGGTCATATATAAAAAAAGTATTTATATAAATATTTATACAGATACCTGTCGAATTGGGAATTCCTATTATTTATACTTATAATAAACTATAACAGGGCTAATTTTGTACATCGAAGATATTTTTAAAATTTTTTCTATTATAATATACGATCGTACACTCATAACCCTAAAACGAACTAATTGTCCGAAGAAAAGCTGTTTTCACGCTCGAAACCGATCTTAAAACTGCTTGCCGTCCGAAAGAGTGGCACGACACGTCTTCCAGAGACAAGTCCGGGTGTACGAAGCTGAAAAAACGACGCTCCAGCATAATCGAAGGTGTACCCAGAACTACGATATACCTACTAGGGCTTAGGTGGATTTTTCGAAGTCCAAGAACGAGTGTAGACGAAAAAGCGACGCTCCAGTGATGTCGGTTAGGTTAGGTTTTTTTTCTTTCACCTGGTCGGTGTCATAGTACATGTCAGAGGAATTATAGTTGGACATTAATAAGAACTCCTGCTTACGGTATACAGTAGTTCTACGCCCTAATTGAGTTACATTTTTGATGCGGTATAATGATTATACATAGAACGTTGTATTTTGTTTCACATACTTAACAATTTTTGAAATGTAACATGTACGGATCATTGGATCTTCATCGTAGCTAAAAGCCAGATATATGGATCACGTTGGCTTTACCGAGTAGAACAATCCAACCTTTAAATTTAAAAATAAGTAATGACACATGTTATAATAATAACCTCGTTGGCAATAATTATAAAATTAGATTTAACAAAGCACCGTACTGAACCGTAACCGTAACCATAATAAACATTAACATACATTTAAAAATACTGAGATAATATTAATTTACGCATGTAACTCGAGTTAAGACATTTAATGTGCTTGTATATAACCTAATAACGGTCATTTGCTTGTAATTATATGGTGTCACACAGTTTAATTAAAGTGTTTTGATGATGTTATAAAATCATAAATCAGATATAGCTGAAAATACATGTATACAATCAAGAACTCCTTCGCACTTGTCAGATGTAGGACCTGCATTTTAATAAAAATTTCCAATGGCCGAGTATTTTTAACCGACGAAAAAAAACGGAGGAGGTTCTGAATTCGATACGCGTATATATATATATATATATATATATTATTTGTATGATCACGCTTAACTTTTTACAGAGTTGTCCGATTTTGATAATAAAAGGAACTTGGGAGGAGAAATTGAAGGAACTCTTCAAATTTTGGAGGCACACTAACAGCGATTTCGGTTTTTGTCTCGGTATCGGTAGCTTTTTGGCTGCTAGTGCCGTATAATATACTATGACAGTATAGTACAAGTACGATACGTGGCGATAAATTACTCAAAAGTAAGAAATAAATTTTTTTAAATAAAAATAGAACCGACTCAAAACGCACTAAAAAGTAAAAAATAACTGTGTCATTAAGTTGCTTTAATTCACTTAAGCATATCTAGGAGTCAGTGCCAGCCAAGGTTTCTACTTTAAGGACGTTACCTAGAACCCACAAGCTGCTTTACTACGTAAAATAAATGTTCCTTAAACTTGGCTGGCACCGACTTCATAGATATGCTTAAGTAAATTAAAGCATCTAAATGACAGTTATTTTTTTACTTTTTAGTGCATTTTGAGTCGGTTCTATTATTATTTAAAAAATTTTCTATGAAGCTATTCACACTTGTCAGAAACCGATTGTGTCGGCGCCACAAGAGCGCTCTGCCTCTGGAACAATCGGTGTATATATTTGCATCATGCAGTAGAAAAATGTGGATGTTTTTTGAATAAAACTCCCGACTAGATATATAAAGTATTTTTTTTATTTACAAATGATTGCAACAATGTAGTACAGACGATGCATTATAATTACAAGAGTATGTAGGTTTGTTCGAAAAATGGGGAACCGATAATAATATCTAACGGCGCTAAAATTACAAATAATGATATTATCCATACAAATATAAAAACATATTTTACGCCAGTTTAATCGCCAGTGACGTTCTGTGCATCGAGCGCGGCCATCTTTAATAAACTAAACGCGTTCGATACAGTTTGCGTAAAATATTTGGAAAATAATTTAGTATTGAAAACATTTTCAATTTTATGTGATAACCTTGTAGTTCAGTCATCAAATGCCAAGCAACAAGCATAACTACCGTAACTGCTAAGTTGAAAATTATTTTTAAATATACTTTAAACGGAAAGATGTACCAACACTACAAGTCCTTGTAAGGTTGTTTATAAGAACTTGCAACAAAATTAAAATCATAGGGTAAAACTAAATAAACTTCTTATGAGCTCACACTCGACGCACAGATGACGTCACATTCCTGCTCGTGCATAAATAAAAACTTAACCACTTTTCACACACAACCAAGCTGTAGAACTAAAGATTTTTTAATCAATGAAAGTTACAAAATTCGTCGTTCAGAAAAATTTCACAATGAGGTAAACACAAAATTAAAAAAATTTAAATCAAAATATAAGCTATTTTAATTATTATTTATTTCTCAGTAGGGACTCCAAGAGCTAAAGACAGAAAACAAAAGTAACTAACGAATAGTAATAAAAACTATTTTGAATAAATAAAAACCGATATGCCCGATAGCAATTGGCGGATATTGGCCGATATTGGCGGATACATTGATATTGAAGATAATAAAATCGTTTATAAATATCGAATGCCGACCTTTCGAACTTTAAAACTTAGTACCGATTTTCTTACCAGTAAGTAAAAAAAAAATTGGTAGGTACTAAGTTTTAAAGGCCCAATTTTTTAGTTCTACAGCGAGCTCGGGATTTACACAATGTTTGACATAATATTTGTGACATATCGCAAAACACGACTGCAAAAATGTCAAAGGCATGAATTACGTCACAGTTCTATTCCTCCTTAAAATTTACAAGTAGGTAAATTGAAAACGTCTTTTTCGTTTTAAATGGAAAGTTGAAAAATAAAATTAAAAACGCACAGAGTAATAGAAATAATTATATTACACAATAGTTTTAGTGTTTCGAGCCGATATCTATGATATCGAAATCATGGCAAAAATATCATTATATATTACCAAGTCATTTTAATATAAATGTTTCAGTTACAGTTTAAATAATTTTTATTAAAATTTTGTGCATTTCACCAGAAATACTAATATGCTCTCCCTGGGTCAAAGCTCGTCATCGTGAGACTTAGGTTAGGGATGAAAGATAAGGGGTAAAATATTGTGGTAATCGTTAGATCTTGGCATATGACATCTTAGCATTTTTCAGTACTGACTTTTTTCTCTTATATTTTTAAGAAGCAAACTGACCGATATCATAGATAATCAAGGCCCAGGACTTCTAGTACGAGTTTGCACATTTCGAAAAGAACCCGTTTCGGTTTTTGTTACATTTTATATTCTTCTGCAATGAATTCTTTAGTAAAGTAATGCTTATCTACTACCAAACAAGCAGACAATACGTTATTAATATGTAAATGCACGTTTTTAGACATAAAATTGAAATGTGAATCGATTCTTTATAGTCGACGTAGGAAACTCGACCTCAACTTTTATTTTCGAAATCTACAAATTCATCCTAGGCGTAAGTTTTTTGGCTAAAGTTCCATATAAGGCAAGTAGGTATGATGTTACAATCATGGAGACACCACAGTGGAGTTTCATTTCGAACGATATCCGTGACTGAGGCAAAGCGGAAAGTGAAAATTTTCTATACTATGGTGCTTTTAAAAAATTGGATTATCATTCGGACCGACTTCGGACGATCTTTGTCAAATTAAGTTGACACTTAATCATGGGCGCCGGCAGCAGGGTGCAAGGAGGTGCATTTGTACCTCTCTATCAAACTGCAGAGTTACCATCATATATACAATATAACGACAGCGGCTACAGAGCACGGAGTGTTTTATTTTACTGAGTAGCTGCGATAAAACGTAATGCTCATTTATATGGAATAACACTAGCGCCATCTAGTCGTAGCGTGAGTAAAAGCTTTTTCCATATAGATTGACGTTACGAGTGACTACGATCGTACACAACCACTCGGTAAAAAACTCACACTAGCCCCTATAGAACATTTTCGATGAACGAAATATTAAAAATACATATTTTTAAAAACTGACCTAGGTATAACAGGTTATACCTACGTATAGGTGCAGATGCGTCTCCCAGAAAAAATTACTGGCGGCGCCTATGTACTTATTTTAGATTAAAAGAACCAAAATACACAATCATTTCGTTATCTCAGTGTGGTGTGTCCATTAACAAATAGTATTAGAATAATAATTGATATCTACCTCACCCTCTCTCTCCGAATAAGTTCAATACTCAATTTATAAGTTGCTAACTTTTAGCATCAATGTTTTATTGCATACAATTTTAGTCCTATTTTATTGTTTTATTTATCCCGGAAGGGTTCACGACTGATTTGGACAGGTAAAAGAATATTCGTAGTAGCAATTACCCCGTAAAAATGAATTATAAATACCGTTTAGTCTTTTTGGGTTTCGATCATCAATTTAGTTTGTTTTTCCAAAAGATAATTTTATGAGCAAATTAACCTTTTACAAACCTTAAATTACAGTGATTTTTTCGCCATTAAGAGCTTTTATGCGTCCTACGAATAAAAAAACTCTTCGGTTTGTGATACTTTGTCCATCTAGCTCCTCTCTTCTCGCGTATCATTAGACTAAAGTCAAAGAAGAATAAAAATAGCGTGTTGTATGCAATAAAATCGTTGCCTAAAATTCAGATATCATTATTATTTACCAACAAAATGTTATCAAGTACATCGGTATAACATCAACAGGTCAATCGGAATAGAGACAATTATTAATTCTTATTATCCTAATAAAGGAAACACAAGCAGACCATTCATATACAATAATTTATACATCGCTCTCCCGCAGAAGCGTGCCAAGCTCAGCAAATAGAAATAATTATAATATTATTATAGCTGCGAACGCGTCGCTGCTAAGAATAATGGTCGGACTACACGCTCCGGATACACTCCGGTCCGGTTTCACACACCAGTTATTTTTCAGTATGGTGTATTTATTGTAAGTTCCTCAACTCTCTTCCTCACCCTCGCCCAAATGTGGGCAAGTTTGAGAGTAGCAGAAGCTATGAGAGTTCATTTCATCTTTTTGCTTTTTAGAGGAACCTAGACAGGATAGTAAACATTGTAATAGTAACATCACTTTTGAGACACGGACTCTGAGCTTTTAAGCGGAGGTCCGAGTACTGGAACGATGATATTAAATAAACTCTTATAAGAATCACAAAAAAAAATGATCTCAAGCAAACCAACTTAATTACTTAATTCTACTGTTCGACTGAACTTGTGAAGTTACCGGCTTTTCTCAGTAGTAGTACCAACGTTTCAAATTGACAGTCACATAAAATAATTTAATAGACTTTTTATTTAATGCTGAGTATAATTTACTACGAATTTGATTTTCTAAATTACATAAAATCGGACCGGAGTGTTACCGGAACGTGCAGCCAGAATATAATTTATACGAAAGAACCGCAAAACAATCTGTCACCGAAGCACCACGTGTCCAGTCCGCATTGTATCTCACCAAACGATCACATCTCCACATTGTATGTACACATCTTAAACATCCCCATATTGCAAATCAAATACTTACTTCCTGAAAGCGATTCCTATTGATAATTATAATCCAGTGCAATTAGCCTTAAAATTAACAAAAAGTACAAGAATGTGCGATTTTATTTGGTTTCAAAAATTAAATGCACTGGTCTAATACACCAAATAATAAAAAACAAAGTTATAAAGAGACAATATTTAAAAAAAAACTAATGTACAATTGGCGTCTTATCACTAATGAGCAATCTCTTCCAGACAACCAATTATACTTAAGTGGAAAAGTGAAAACATTGGAGTTTATATTGGAAGTTATATTTTGCTTTGCGATCATAAATTAAAAATTTAAAGGCTTCCTTTACAATTCTCGAGCTCACCAATGTTTTGTGTAAAAAATAGCATTAACTCACTGACCACTGACTGACCTATCTTACAAATAATTATGTGTAGGTAACTCTTCCACAAATAATTTTCTGATATGATTCCACAAATAATATCTGATGAAGTAACATCCTCCAGTATCTGTAGGTATAAATGACACAATTCATAAAATCGCTTTCAAAAGTAAGTAATAAGATAGCAGAAACACACGACACAGAACACGGAAACAACAATCAGTTCAACATTACAACTCCTATTACCGTTGGATGCTCTGACGCCAGTTACTAAAACGTCACTAATGTGGCCAGGCAGCGTCTGTCCCCCCACAACCTGTGCCACTTCAACTGTCACAAACCCTGGTTGGCCAGGACTACCAAAAATGTTATTTTTTAAACTGCTTTCCTCTAATTTTTTCGTCCTTTTATTGCATGTCGCCCTAAATGGCGTTTAGTAGTGCAGTCAAGACTACTATGCAGTTTCACTTGTTTTTATAAAACCACAATGAATTTTTCACTGTTGGAGTGGAGGTTTGAAGCTCACAATTGCCCACCACTGTATTACCAAACTCGTATGTAGTTCTCTTTTATAATATTTGTTCGATCTCCGAAGTGTGAAGTGAAGCTTATCCACTCTTCATGCAATCAAAACGCGCGGTTGAGTGTGTTCATCTCCAATATTTCAGGCCCGTGCCTCAAATGTGTCTACAAGTATTTGCAATTGCGATCGCGAACCATTACATCAATGTCTGGCAAATGCGAATTTCAATTTCAAATATCACGCACGATCCTTAATATCATTGAAATTGCGATCTGCTTAAAATTTGACGACAGACCCACAGATATAAGTACCTAATGGTAATGGTTAACTAAGAGAAACACATTGAGATGAGATTGGTATTGTATTGAGCTTTAGAATACCTACTACAACATTATTATAAAATGTTAATACTAGAAAATCATAAGTTTGGTTATACAGCGTGTAGGGGTCCTATGGCGACGCAGCCAGGCCCTCTCACTAGTTTCACTGGCGATAAAATCGAAGCTGTATCGTAGAGAGTACGGTAAATCTGTCAAAAATGCGGTAGAGATACAGTGCGGAGCTGACGGATGTGTTAATAGTACTAACAGACTATCCAATTAGCAGCCGACCAGTGAGTAGTTGGCAATCAGACTATACAACCGTGACACCATTTCGGATAACCTAAGATCATCCCAAAAGATTTTGGTTAACTTGGTTTACGTTTCGTTGTGTTTTCTCAAAGTTTTGTACAGTTGTTACCAACTAAATCGACTCCGAATAGTCAGTATTATAAAATTCTAATGATAATATAAAGCGGTCTTAATGTAGCTTTTCTTTACTTTATAACTTAATTATAAATAAAATGTCTTCTGAACTTCTCGCAGGCAACTATAATTTAAAAATTTGCTCCGAATTTTACTATTTACGATTACTATTTTACTGCGGAAAAGAAAGACTATCAATAAATTTGAATTGGGTCAAAGATTGGGTTGTCCGAATAGTGCCAATAGAATTAGTGGTCAAATGATCGGTGTGTCTGTTGGTGCCATTACACGGCATTGAGCGCGCGGCGGGACGCGCCATACTCTTCCGAAGTATCCCGGTCCCGAGGCCGCGCCCCGCGCTCCTCCCGCGCGGGGTATTCTCGGTCCCGGGGGTAGTCCCGCGGATAGTCCCGCGGATAGTCCCTCGTGTAGTCGTGGCCGTAGGCCTCGCGCTCTCTCTCGTACGGGTCTCCGTGAGGGTAGTCGTGGGCATACCCCTCGTGATACTCCCGTGGGTAGTCGCGAGGATACCGGTCCCGCTCCCGGTCCCGATACTGATCCCGCGGGTAGTATTCTTCCTCTAATCTTTCCGGTCGAGGGACTCGCGCTCTACCTGTAAGACAATATGAGAAGTTGGACGCGTGTTCTTTACTGGTTTTACAGGAACAGTATTATAAACAATAAACCTAGATTTGACGCAGTCAGAAAGAGTTCTATGTTTTCTTGGAGGTGGTATAAAATAACATACATTTCATAATTTTATTGTATCACGCAATGAGAGCTGATCGTTTGCTGTCAGTGCGGTCCCAAAGGTTCAAACGTTGTACACAACTCTGAACGCTTGAACTTTCTTTGTCTGCGTCAAATCTTTTATTATAGGTACGTAAGGGTCCAACGTATCTATAATAAAAAGTACAAAATCACACTACTCAACAATGAGGCACATTGTTGGATTTAGAATACTGAAAGACGTATCCCAAGTCAATCGGTTATCATTCTGGTATATAAATAAAATCATAGGTACACGATAAGGTCATTAACATTATGATACTTAATAGATTATAACGACTCTTCTACAATATCAATCAAAAAAATTAATTTAAATCTCTCCTCCATGCATTACTAGTTATTTTGATGTCGGGAAGCTGACAATTCATCTGTTTTGAAGTGATGAGAATTTTAAATTGATTAATTGAACACTCAACACAGCACACAGGGCGGGTAGTAATCACGTTCACAAGGCAGCCTGTGGAGGAACCCTCACACGGCACTTACGAAGCCCGGGACAACTCAAGGCAGAGGGCCTCCCCAATTGCGCACTTTCCCCGGGACAGGCACCACCACGATCTCCGGCGACGGTGGTGCGGGCGTCGCTGCGGAGAAGCAAACCCTATGAAGATGCTTCAGGAAGAAGCGGAATTAACAGACGTTGACTTTTAAAAATGGGAATGTCTGAAGGTGTTACGGAACTGGGAGGAACGAAGGATTCGATATGGTCGGTTAGTAATAATTGCTGAAGTTTTGTGTTTTTTTGTTAGACTGAATATATTGTTATGTACAGTGAATTCTTCTGCCACCGTGCAGGAAGTAATGTACTTACTATATGTCACCTGCCATACAAGCAGCTAGGGGTAACTTAGTTATATAACAATCTTTCGTGATTATCCATTCTTTGAAGAATGTTAGGAGAATTGCAGAAACTAGTACTTAGATAATAACAACGCTTTTCGTTAGTGAAAGCAAACACTTCTGTTAGATGAAGCTTAAGTGCTGGGAGCTGATAAAATGGTTGGAACCTGAAGGGGCTTCGTCGATGCTGCTAATGTAACTGGAATTATGTCTCCGACGAGGCTAATGCGCTTGTCCAGAGGCTTGTACTGAAATGAACAGGGTGACGTCAGTGCGCTGTGGAGTGGCTCGTGGGCAAACATAATATCATCGTAGTCAAGCAATCATAGTGAGAAACATTCTTTATTTCATCTTCTTCTTCAACATTATTGTTCAATTGCAACAGCTATTTTAGATCTCAGTATTATTGCTAAACTTTGACAAAACTAACTACTAAGCTCTATAACTAAATGGTATTCTAGCGTCTTTTGCCATGAATGAAATGTTTATTTTTCGCTACTTAAATGGATATGACTTAACTTTGTCTCAATATGATAATATAAACATAATTTTAAAAACTAAGCAGGTACTTAAATATAATAATTATAATGGTTTTAGAACCAAATTGTTAAACTTGATGGTAAATAACTTTTTAGCAGTCGTCATTTGCTTTCAAGTTTTATGGATATTATCATATCCAATTTACGAATAACATTAATCATAGTTTCGTTTTAGTTACCTCTCCCTCTCTCATAGATGTAAGAGTCGGACCTCTCGCGGTGTCCTCCGGAATGCGATGGGGGTTCGAAAGAGGGAAATACTTGGTTACACACGGCGTTCTCATTTAGTCATAGATGTATATTAAAGTTATTTTTATAATTCTGTAAATTACTTTGATTTGCACTCATTACTCGCCATTGTTAAAATATTATGGAGCCACAAAATCGTCGATTGTTAATATTATGTAGACTAATATTTTAACAATCGACGACTTTGTGGCTCCATTTAGGTTTCAAGGATTTTCTATACCACATTCGATAACTGATTATTTAATTAAATAAAATTATTTAAGATTTTTAATCGGTATACGAACTTGCATCATATTCTGCAATCGCATTGACGCACTATTTTAGTTAGTTTTCAAGAACCTACGTGTCAAGGAGGAAGTATTACTATCATACATATATATATATATATATATATATATATATATATATATATATAGATCTGAAGATCTAGACGTACGTCTTAGATTGCCAGACACAGAGAAGCCGTATTGTAGAACTAGCAAGTGTACCCTGTGAGGATGCCGTGTTCCGGTATGAGGGTGGTTTTCTACTTGCAGTTAGGTGGTTCCGTCTAGTATTACTTAAAATAAAAATACTTTTTTTGAGTGGAACTGTCAGACACAGCTAAGTTGATAGAATAGTGCTTGCTATTCTAATTTTTTTGTAGAATAGCTTTATGTCCGTTTGTAAATCGATCAAATAAATATTCACCAGGTTGCGCCTGTTGCGAGTGCGGGTGCGGGTTGGCGTGCGGATGCGCGTGCGGCAGCGGCGCGTGCGGTGTGCGCGCACTCGGCGCCACCACGGGGGGATGCGTCGCCGCCCAGTATTTCTGGAACGTAACAAATTGAAGATAACATTTCATCAGAAAACTATTTAACTATTTTCTGGTCTCATAAAGGTGTTCCGTCAAATACCACATAAGTAGCAAGACGCCGTGAGCAGTGGCACCCTTACGTGGTGGGTATCCAGACAAACATCACAAGGTGTTTTACATCCGAAGTTTTAATTCGCGCAGCAAAGCAGACGCCAGAAGAGTATCCCACAGGATACTCTGGCGTCTGTGTTTCCGCGTTGGTGTGTATGTGTGAGTGTTGTATATGTGTGTATCTGCAATTTAAACACCTTCAAGGCAAGAGTAGATAGGCATGTTCAAGGCATGTGCACTCCAACTTTGACCCCATCGCTGTTTTCGATTAGGCATGATAGTAAAGGGAAAGCCTATCTTTCATAAATAAAGTATCCTTCAAATCCAGGTTATCTAAAGCAGGCAGGCAAGGTATACCTCTAAATGTTCAGCGATGCGGCTGCACGCCTCCTCCAGCTGGTTCTCGTCCAGTACGATGTCGAACATCTCGTTGGGGCACTGGGCCAGCTTCTCCGCCGCCACCATCTGCACCGACAGGTTCTTGGTCTGCCCCTTGCCGCGCGACTTTATTAACCGCTGGAGAACCTGCAGTTCAGAACAACGTCTATGTGAAGATCTACGAGTATACATTACGTTTTGACACTTAATTCTGGCAATTTGGCAATTAATTGAATGTTATCTTTACATCGATCCTCGGCAGTCTTTATGCGCTCGATATTTGACCTCCTTCCTTGCAAGAAACGATTAGAGCTTACCAACCAGTTTGCTTTTTTGCGGGTTGGCGCTATTTGAGTGATAAAGAATGTGAATGACTTCCCCGTGCCTTGGAAATGTAAAGCTGATGAACCCGGTTATTATATATATAACATATAACATCTGATAATGATCGTTACTAGATTCAAATATTAATACTGTAAACTGGCCATCTCGTGATAGAACAGCATAGAAGCTCTGCTCTATAAAAACGGAGGCGAGCCCGAACCCATTTTTAATTGCGACGATGGTCATGTTGAGAAACATCGAATAGGGCGGATAAACTAAATACTCAAAGGCAGGCAACATCTTCAGTGTTGTTAGTGTAAATGGGCAACGGTAATCACTTAAAACAGCAGTTGAACTGCAAGTTTTTCGCGAGCTTACAAAAACAATATAAATGTAGTATGATAGCTCATCACCTTTGGACTGGATATCTTCAAGTAGACAATCGTAGGCGCTAGTGAGGTCTTGGCCAGCTGTGACGGATGGTTGATGGTGTCGCAGTCCAGGACCACGAGCTGCAACGTCCGCGCCAGGTCGAATATCCGCTCGATTTCTGTCTGTTTACAAAATATATTGGTGATTTAATCTCTCCATAAGTTACGTCACACGTTAAGGCGTCGGGAGGGGATCTCGACAATGGGTGACATTGTGAGAAGGGGTGGGACGCAGTGCATAGTTTAGTGACGTCACATTTCAAAATACTACGACTGATTTGTCTTTTGTAAAATATGACTTACCACGCTCACTAAATGATTAAATTTGTATTTTTTTAGTGTAAAAATTGATATTTGTTATTTTTCAAATATTTAATCTTATCTTGATTTCATTACAGAAGTATAGAAACTATTTTATAGTAATTGCAAAATTACAAATTATTTGATATTTTGTAAATGTAAAAACGAAAGATTCTCTGTGACGTTACTCTAGGAACTCTCTATGAGGGAGCCTCACAAATGTCTAGGGTTTTGAATTAGTGGAGGAGAAGGAATCCGTGTTATGTTACTTGTGGATCTCTTCATGCCAATTTAGTTATACGCTAACCTTGAAGCTTTTAACTTTATATATATACATATATATATATATATATATATTAATATTTTTTCTTGTACTCTGTGATAATCCTATTACTGTACAGAGGTACAATCTAGAAATTTACAGTGAATTTTCAAAATACAAGACCATGAGGTGGAGGCCTTATTGTTAACAGCAGGTTACTTGGATACTTTAGATATTAAAAAATTAAAGAATAATGTTCATTTAGTAAATCAGCACCATAAAAATATCACACAGGAACGTTTAATCCTTAATCAATTGAATATGAATTAGTTGATGAATTAATTAACAATTGAAACTGACGAAAACAAAGCGTCTTGTTAATAAATTAAATCATACAAAGCATAACATAAAGACGATATATGATTTGACAAGCTATCGCCGGATTAATAATAATGGACTTGTTATTGATATTGTTAGATTCAATAAGATTAGTCATAAAATAAGTTATATTAAGAAACATTAATCAGTTAGTGAATTTCAACCATCTCCAATGCAATAATCCAACTACTTATTGGATAATACCAACCATTAAAGACGTAATGCTTGTAACATTAAAACAAAAGCCACGTATCGTGAAGCGACTATATCAAAGACATAGAAACTTAGGATTGTGTTATGCGAGATGGCTAACATTAATAATTTGTGCTTATATTATGTTAGTACAATAAGGTTAGTACACCAACGTGCACGAACCTGTACTTCGGCCAGGCAATTGGTTCTCGAATTGGTACGGTCCATAATAGGTTTCTTTGGCGGGTTATTGAGCAAGGAGCGCTTCGCCAGGGATATATCCGCGGTCACCCGGGTGATGATGATCCTGGAAAATGCACATTCTAATAAGTGTACCTGGACTTCAGCGAGGCAAGTGGATCGCGAGTTGGAACGCTCAACGATCGCTCGTTTCGAAGGGTTGTTGAGTAGCGACCGCTTCGCTAGCGATATGTCCGCCATCACGCGAGTTATTATTATCCTGAAAAGCCAGCTTATATCAACTAGTGTACAAATAAGCAAACATTGTAACAAGAGTCATGATATATTTGTCCAGTAGCCTACTGGACAAATATATTATGTGCATGAATAGATCTCTCTTACAGAGAAAACGACATATTATCGACCAATAGCGGAGAAATCAGAAATGTAGCTCTTTTTCTCTCTCTAGAAAGAGACAGCGATATTATCGATTGCGCGCTATTAGGCGATGTTTTTATAACTTTGTCAGTCTGAGTTCAAAACTCCTTTCTGTCTCTGTATCTAATACCATACTATAGAGAAAAAAATTCAAATGACACTGTCGAATTATACTACCTTTAAGATTGAGTTTCAATAAACTTCTACAAAACTTTTCCGATATTATTTTATATTAATTTTTAATTTTCTTACCTGCCCTCAAAACGCCTTTTAAGAAAGTCAAACAATGCCTTTTGCATCATATCCGTGACCTCATAACCTTTAAGTGAGGGTCCCACAAGGACCACGGGCCGCATCGAAGGCACCACGTCGTACGGCGTGCAAGCCTCTTGCTTTTTGAAGAACGGTTTTCTTTTTTCCTTACTAGCAGGTAACGCCCCTGCGCCGCGACCTCTCCCGGCTGAATCTGAGTCCTCACCTGGAAAGAAAATTTCACTTTATCTTTTTAATTCTTTAATAAATCTAAAATCTTTATCTCAAATACCTAAGCAATTTTGAAACGTCATATTCATCTGTTTGTAATGACTCTACCACTGGCTCGGATATTTAAACGATGTAAAATTAACGGGAATCGAACCCACACTTTTGCTGTTCTTTTGACAAAATTACTAATTTTTAGATTACTCGTACTAATTAATTAATGAACGTACTTCTCGAAATAGAAATTGTCATGTGTATTTTAAATAGAACGGAATTTAATATGATTAAAATAAACTATCGTTATTAATTACTCAAAATGTTACTAAAGATTTAAATAGAGGTACAGTTCTTATCAAATTTGGACAAAAATACAGTGATATAAACACAACGACAACATTACGTATAAGAAATTTCAACAACAACAGGACAGCATGCTTGTCTTAAGCTTTACTTCATTTAAAAAATCTTACTAAATCCATTGCCATAGCGAAGGAAGTAAGGGTTACTTTGAACAGGACTTTAACTACTTCACAAGGACATTTCCCATGAATAATAAGAAACTTTAAATATACCTTAACACTGATCAAACGTTAATATAAAAAGACAAAACGACTTACGACATCAACATCCATTTAATCGATATACATACCAGAACAACAAAATCTCAATAGATATCAAAATCTCATTTGATTGCGGAACATTAAATATAAAACACTCTATTGAAATTTTGTTTATAAAGAAAGAAGAAAATAGAATATATAGGATTCATAAAAAAGATCTCAATTTATGCTTTCTAAAGATGCAAGCATAAACCGAGTTCTCGTATATTTCATAGGGACAGAAAGAGCAATGGAGCATGAATATGCGGGCAAAATATATAAAGTAGAACAAAATATATTTTAGGTAATTAACATTCAAGAATAAATTCGACAAAACCAAGGCCAAATTAATAATATTCGGGTGAAAATTGGTAACATTTCCTGGTCAATGGATGGATGGCGCTCTTACCTCGATCGAACGTGGGTACATCTGAAATAACGTCAATAATCAAATGAGTGTACAATATCAGACCAAGGAAATAGACAACTTTCCCCGACTTTACATATGCGTGAGTGAATTATGGGTTTAGTATGATTACATTGATTGTGGTTGTACAAAGCAGTTTCGCAGTCCATCGTAAGAAATCGGAATTAAACTAAGAAGGACTTAATTTACTATCACTGAATTATTATTGTTATTTAAAACAATTGACTTTTATTATGATAGTCAATTGATATGGCACTTTAGCAAGTTCCAAAATATTATGTGTCGGCCTGTCCCTTGGGGACGAATAAAAAAAAAGATTATGTGTCGTCCATTAGGTACTTTTCTTTTTGAAACTTTTTATTTTTAAAGGAGAATGCCAGACACTGCATAGGTCTTTAACCCACTAATAAAAACATATTGTACAACAATGTATTATGTATCATTTTATTGCATTTTTTTTACTATTTAATATAAATTACATTTAAAAGCCCTAGAACTCGGAGTAACTGACCTGAGCCTAATATTGTTTATCGTCCATTTCTGTATTGTGATTCCGTATAGTTGTCACACTTACATGACAATCGCAAAGCTTCATTAAATATATTTTTAAACAGGCTTAACGACCCTGGATACTAGCTTTTAGAGCCTACTTTTGATGAAAATGCAATAAAAACGATTTAAAAGGCTAGAACCCAGTGCAACAATAAAGATTTAAAAATGCGTAAAGAGTGTAAATTAAAAGGGAATAATTTAATTACTTTTTTAACAGAATTTTATTCAAATGTCCAACAGTAAAAATAGCTTATTGTATTGTATAATAATAGGGTCTTTTTAGTATATTAACAATTTGTGTTCTTTCTGGGTTAGGATCTGGCATTCTCCTTTATAAAAATAATGTCTCAAACATCACATAAAGTATCATTCCCAATTAAATCTTGTCATATTTTATTTTGTCCTGTACTTTATTCAGAAACAAATATACCTTTTCTTTGTCTTTATCCATTTAACTGCGTTGTACAATTTTAGCACAAGTAGAAATTATTGCAAAACCAAAAACCTTTGTTAAGTAATTATTTTATTTGTACTATTTCTTCCCGTGCTAAACGATGCGATCACAAATATCAACAATAGCATCCAAGAAGTCTTCAATGATGAATACATATATTCTTAATTAATTTCGAAGCTTGTTTTTTTCATGTCAAAATAAGATTTCTTATCAAGAGCAGAGTAGGCAGCAGTTTAGGCTTTATATTAACATGCATTATAAGAACATTGTCGATATTTTCTGAGCAGAATGACAACTCAACTCGTATTATAGTCCAAATGTTTAAAAAAGGTTACTATTAGCTACCTATAATGTAGCAGTTTTATTTTTATTTCGTCTTTTTATTGTAATCTACACTAATATTATAATAATAGTTTAAAAAAACTAAAAACACGCTTTATTTATTTACTAGTGAGAATAAAATAATTATTTATAAATATTATAAATACGGGGAATCAGAGTTCAATTTCGGAAAACGGCTACCAGAACCAAGGAAGGCCGCAGGCGCGCAGATTACCCACGGAGAGTTACATACTGACATACTGACAAACTGACATACAAGTGAAGCTAATAAAAAGCGTGTAATAAAGAGGAAAGATTTGTATTTTTGTATGTAACGAATAAACTCAAAAAGTACTGGACCGATTTTAATAATTCTTTTTTCATTAAAAAGCTACATTATCACTGAGTAACATAGGCTATATTTTATATTTGTATATTTTATATTTATGTATATATTACCCGAGTTATCAGAGTTTTTGTCGCGCGAGTCGGATCGTGAAATTTATTAAATCGGCGTAAATCGCGTGCGCTGTCTTACCTATTGGATATAATTGAAAACATTATGCATCTTAAAAAGTTCTACAAAAAATTCCACGATAGCGTATATCTATCTTTTATATTTTGACAGATATATAACTTTTTGTGTTTTAAAAAATCTTTTAATTCATATGCTTACGTTTACGTCATTATTTATACAACTAAACTTAAATCCTTATTAAAATAAATTATTTAATAATCACAAGAGTATTATAGAGATAAGATTTGCCTCTTACAGTATGTTAATTAGTTATATAGTTTCGGAGATATAACAAAATTTCTAAAAAGTGCGACTCTGTAATAAAACATTTTATTATGAAGCTAGACTCAGTGTCAAGTCAAAAGTAATCATTTATAAATTTTTATCCAAATAAAAAATTTAATATTCAAGACTTTCTCAATACCTGATGATTACTTTTTGAATTATTGAAATTGGACATTCTATTCAAAAGATATCATGAAATTGTAGTACTGTTTCGTATTTCCTGGCCATCCACGAAAAGTTTAAAGAAGATCCAATATTTTTCCTAAAAAATAAAATCTTAGAACGTTGATTCATGGTCGTTTTAATTAGCACGCTTATAACTTAAATATCTGTACCTATTTATGTCTATCCGTGCTAAGCCGGGACGGACCGCTAGTTTTAATTGTATACTCGTAAGCTATGACGTCTCCCGGATCTTCGCTGAAAATCAGCGCTTTGCATTGTCCATGTGTGCAATGCACGAAATAAAAGCTGAGCAGTAAGCCCGTTGTTTGTGGTCCTACAGACACACATTGGACACGAATGTAGTGTAAGATAAAAAAATGAACTGGCTGTAGCACAATTTTTTGAAGAAATGTGTTTTTTTTCTACTTTAAAAAAAACGATATGAATCGTTTTATTTTATTAATAGTGATGCATTGAGTGGTCATTCTCTTTGCTATCGTGTGGCATGTGGCATGTGGCGTGTGGCTGAGTGCTCGCCGGTGGCAGCGAGCGCGTCTGGTGACGTACCGGGCGTGGGAGGGGTGCTACCTCGGCTGGGGAGCGGCTGGCCGGCCGACTGCGGGCGCGGGTAGCGGCCGCGCGCCTGCAGCCCCGTTCGCACCGCCTCCAACTTCACGGGCGACGGGATGAAGCCCACGTCCTCGCCCTCCTTCACCAGCCGCCCGATCCACCAGTTGTTGTCGTACTTCTCCTGCAACATTCATACACATCCGTTACAGTGTGCCGTCGTGCGCTACGTTCGTGCGGACTGCAAACATTACCCACCTTGATATGCAGGAAGTCGCGCTCGTTGAAGGAGATGGCGCTGCCGTGCACGGGCGAGTCGTCGTCCAGCGTGCCATCGTACGCGACGTTCGTGCGAACTGCAAACGCCACCGGCTTGGACTGAAAATATTATATTAAATTTTTTTATTAATCCTAAACATAGGCTTGAGTTTGTGTTTACTTCGTCTAAAAAAACATATTATATATTATATTATGTATGACTCACTTTTTACAGAGTTGCAGAGTTGTTGAAAAACCCGAAAGTATCAACCGCTCAGAAAAGTTTTGGGTAAAAAGAGAAGGAAATCTTACTCGGGCCTTGTCCAGCTGTAAGAGAGCCTGCGCTTCCTTCTCGCGGCGCAGAGCCTCCTTGTCTTCGTCCAGCGACAGCTCCGAGGATGGCTGCGAGTAGTTTGAATCTGCTGAGCCCTGGAATCACAATCGTATCACGTCAACATCATCATCATTATCGGCTTATAAACGGCCCTTTAAAAGGCCAGGCGTCCCGTCTTACAGGAGAGGATATATGGAGCAACAGCAACAGGAGACAGATCATGTCATCATACAATTTCATTCATCATCATCTTTTATTACCTATTTGGGTCTCAGGTGAGGGAACGGGAAGAGAACTGCATGAGCCAGCCGGCTGCCTCACGGGGTCTGAATATTTAATGAGACAATGTTAAATACCTCATATATATATAGTATGGAGTTTAGACCCACTACAATGTAATGCGGGTGGATGGGTTTGTTTAATCTTGTAACGATCACTATCAGAGTTTAATGGTAATGAACGTGTGGGTTAATTTTCTCCAGGGCACAAGGCACCAACTTCCTTAGTCCCTAATTCATACTCTGGACCCAAGCTAACCATTCAACAAACGACGCTCAAGGGTACAATTTAAGTTAAAATAACCAAGTAGGTAAATAAGGCTTGAAACCACCGATTTAGTTGAGGCTTCGTGTCGGGTCGACGGCCGTAGGGAAGCACTTTGTTGGACAGCATTGTTGTACCTAGACCGTTGTTAATGAAAATATCAGACTGAAAGAGAATATTAGCAGTGATCCATTTCCTTTTGAGAAGTCGGTTAAAAATAGGTTACATTTTAAAAATAAAACGATAAACGTTTTCACACTCCCACTCAAGTTCAACTACAAGCTATTATTACTGTAATTTTCCAGCGCCGCGGCGTCGCCTGATCAAAGAAGTTAATTATGCATGTCACAGGACAATGGGGCACGATCTAAATAGGTCATTTGATACAACCGCCGAAGGGTACCCCTGTCATAACGTTGCTTATAATAATCGTTACGCGTGTAGACATTTTTAACTTAACATTTATTTTGGGCTAATTTTTTATTCCAAGGAAAATATTATTTTAGAAACTAAATATTAAATATTAGGTTACTATTATTTTTTAAAATTATTTTTACAAGCTGCCAAACTTATTTCATTCGTATCTGCATGGCGAATCTGTAACGAAATTTGACGTTGTTTCAATCTCTTACTATTAGCCCAGTGCAGATAGCCTCAAACATAATAAAAAGTAAAAGAAAATCACAGTAGGATGAAACCCATTTCAAAAGGAAGAGAATGCCATAAAAATTAATGGAAAAATAAATTACGGGCGATTTGAGGTCGGGAAGGGGTAGAGGGTGAGGGTTTAGGGGTAAAAAACGGATTTTCTCGATTTCTGGCAAAACTAAAAGTCCTATGGGAAAGAGTTATATGGCAAAGTTGTAGGTAATAAAAAGATCTAAAACTTTTGTTCTTGCACTTTTTTCACATAACCTCAAAATTTATGTGAAAAATTCAAAAAACCAAGATTTTGGTTTTTTATTTTTATCTTTTACAAATATTTTTTTTTTCTAACGAAATTTTGTGAAAATTTACCTTTTTATGTCCCAAATACGCTGTAATTTATTTGATTAAAAATATTTATTTTTTCACCTTATTTTGAATTAATATCGAAAAAACACACTAATTTTCAATCGAAAATTCACCCGTCAAAATATCAGCTTTTTTCAAAAAGTTGGTATGTTTCCTGTTTGTTGAAATCTCTACTTTCCGAAGGTGAAAAAATATATATATGTTACTATAGTAAACCTTCTCAGAAAAGGCAAAACCTAGGCTAACTGTTTTTACAGCTGCAATGAAAATGCAGGCGTAGATGCCTATTTATTACTATTTTAAGATAATGTAGGTCGCTCAGGTATATACCTGAGTGACCTACGAAATATTTTAGCCCACTAAAAAGTCACATTACAATGTCAACATAGAAAAGTGGAGACGGGGCTAGGCGGATCTGAGCTTTGTTGGGTCTACATACTTTTTTTTTAAAACTGAGAAATGTGTTTATGCAAAGATATAGGGCAGCTAACTTCTCAGAGGGTATGTAGGACTCATCGGCTGAGAACCAACCGGAATACCCGCTAAAACCAAGCGATGTTCCTTCCAATCGTCTGGTGATTGGGTGCCGGGAGCATCGTAAATCTTCCGTAACCTAATTAGCAGAGTCCACCGAGCCAGACCCTCAACTGGGCCTTACTACATACCTGCTACTACGTAGCAGCAGTAAAAACCGTTAGCCTAGTTTTTGCCTTTTCTGAGAAGGTTTACTATGGTAACATTTATATATTATTTCCCCATCGGAAAGTAGAGATTTTAAGGAACAGAAAGCACAATAATTTTTTGGAAAAAAAATATATTTTGACGGACAATTTTTCGGTTGAAAATTAGGTTATTTTTTCGATATTCATTCAAAATAAGGTGTAAAAATAAATATTTCAAATGAAATAAATTATAGCGTGTTTAGGACATAAGAAGGCAAGGTTTCACCAAATTTTATGAAAATAAAACTTTATTTGTAAAAGATAAAAATATAAAACAAAAAAACTTGGTTTTTGTATTTTTCACACAAATTTTGAGGTTATGTGAAAAAAGTGTAGAAACAAAAGTTTTAGATCTTTTTATTATCTACAACTTTGCCATTCAAGTCTTTTCCATAGGACTTTTAGTTTTGCCGGAAATCGAGAAAATCCGTGTTTTACCCCTAAACCCTCAACCCCTACCCCTTCCCGACCTCAAATCGCCCGTAATTTATTTTTCCTTTCATTTTTATGGCATTCTCTTCCTTTTGAAATGGGTTTCATCCTACTATGATTTTTTTTGGTTTTAAAAATTATCGACCCTGGGCTATATAGATTGAGAGACATAGAGACAAATTTGAGACTCGCACTGTCTTGTTTCGTTACAGAATTGACATGCAGGTATGAGTGATCTTCAGCTACACAAGGTTTTAACGCTTTGATGCATATAGTTTGATGTCATCCATAGAGAGCAAGTGAGATATGAGTTTACCACCCCTACGAAGGCGTAAGCCTAGCCCTGAATCCCCACATTAGTGAAACACTGAGAGGACCAAGAGTTAGACAAAACCATAGAGGACTCAAACTAACGCCCTGGAAGATTCCCTGCATCATTATAAGCTGCTTTAACAGGGCCAAGACTTCCTTTAATCGCGGATATGGTAAATGGACCCACCACCGCGCTCTAAAACAGGTTTTCGACTCCATAATGGTTACTGTTAGATGCTTTTGATCATAACCGGGAGCCAGGGCTTAGCGGATTCAGGGTGTAAGTAATACTAAAAATCATCTTAAACTTATAACACATTTTTATAGCGAGGGTTAAAAACATTTGTCGAATTCGTGTACTGTCGACTGAATTACGAGTTTTGAATAAGCACGCTTCGAGCTTTCGGCTCGAGTCGACTGTGCTCCGCCAGTTGTCAGGCGAACGATTGACGGACGCAAAATTCGCTTTGTACCTACTTGTTTTTCTTGATCGATTTTTGGAGGCTCATTGTGCATCCACTCGGCATGTCTAGCTTCTTTTGGTTTGCTACTTATCTAAGCATAGCTACAATACATTAAGTAAGTATCAGTTGCATCACATACTAAATCCATTATAATCCGATCCCGATAATCCAATTGCTGTAATTGGTTTACACTTTTACGATTCACACGGCGGTCAATGTGCGGTTTTAAAAGTAGGATATCTTCATGCTTACGTTCAACCTTTCCATATATCTATTACTGCATCAACTAATTATTCCAATTTGGGGATAACTATCTATAAATTCATTATTATCATGCTATTAAGCCCACTATAGGGTCTGGCGAAGCGGATTGGTCGGCTTAAGATAATAATGTTTAATTCAGTGCTTCTTTACAACATAAATAAAAATTGCAGTAGTACTAATCCAGACGAGCTTTAACACAAAGCATTGCTTAGTTATAAGGAATGCAATTGGACGCTATTCTGAATACACTAGAGTCGGACGGTAATAAAATTATTTCCGCTTATTTTTAGTTCTAAATCAATAGCAAACCTATTTTATTCACGAGTGTTCGCTGCAAGCGGCACTGAGCTCTTGTGAATAAAGTTGGAGCGTTCTAGAAAATATAAGGTTTATAACATGTTTATTGCTTTAGTCTAACCTACCAACGTCAGTATGTGTAGTTAGATGCGGCTAGTGATGATACTGATTATGAAATCACATCAGCCGATGGACGTCCACAGCTGGATACTTGCCTTTATAAGGAATTCCAAACATATCGTTAGTAATGGCATATTGATCTATATCCTCATAAGAGAGGTGATATACCGCTGTATATGTTACCGCGTCGATATCGAGAACGGTAAACGCAAATTTTATATGACACTGACACTCACCCATTTGAGTTTTCTCTCGATACTCACAGGGGCGCTGCTTCAATTCCATATAAAATTTGCCTTTACGTGAATGTGAAGTTTTCGATTTGTTTTGGTGAAAGCTCACACTAGGCACTCAGATGACGTTATTGCGTAATAATAACCTAAACTGCAATTCAGTTTAGATGTAGAGTTGAGTCGCTATTATAGTTAATGGTAGGTATATCAGATGTTAATAATAGTGACGATGGTTTAGTGAGTTCTTCGTGGCACGTGATGCGACAACAAAGATGTCGTTTCAAGATGGTGTAACACTGTCTACTAACCTATATCAGGCTGCCTCAATGAATTTCTTGAAAGAAAGGCTTACACTAGCTCGATTTAGATCCAGGATTACCTGATCCAAAGCCACGGGCTATCTTCTCCCAATTATTGTCATAGAATGACGTTATGAGCTCATTCATTAACTGTACATCATGTAAATGTTATTACATGTTAAATTAGAGTGACAAATATCTTAGCATTCCATGGATCAACCGTGTGGGTGCCGGGTCTAACGTATGGCAAGGAAAAACGCCGAACAGAGTCCGAGACTTGCGAGGGTGACCAGTCTACACTCGCCTTTTCTGCTCCAATTATTCTCCCTGCCTAACCATATAGGTAGAATCCTATTAGACTAGCTTTGGAATTTGTTATCTATCTCCATATTATGTATTTTTATAGATTAATAGTCATTAAGTTTTTTTTTTTTTATCGAGTACAAGTTGGCCCTTGACTGCTATCACACCTGATGTTAAGTGATGATGCAGGCTAAGATGGAAGCGGGGTAACTTGTTAGGAGTGGAACGAAAATCCACACACCTTTCGGTTTCTACACGACATCGTAACGGAACGCTAAATCGCTTGGCGATACGTCTTTGTCGGTAGGGTGGTAACTAGCCACGGCGAAAGCCTCCCACCAGCCAGACCAAGACAAATTAAGAAAAATCTCAATCTGCCCCGCCGGGAATCGAACCCAGGACCTCCGTCTTATAAGTCCACCGCGCATACCACTGCGCCACGGAGGTCGTCAAGTAAAATTGAATTAAATTATACCTTTATAACAACCTCTTAAATCACATGCATAACATTAAAAACAACATAAAAAGAAAAAATCAAATTAAAAAGCATTAAAACTCACCAAGGGCTTGTAGTGTTTCATGGACCGGTGCCGCGGGGTCTTGCTGACTGCATGCAATGCACAACACAAACAAACATACAAGTAATCAGACAAACATGCTGTGACAACGATTATAATGCACTAAAAGTTCTAAAAACCACAATCATTTGATAACATTATAAAAAAATTAAACTATAGAAATTAAAACTAAAATTAAAAAGAAACGCAAACTGAAAAGGAACCAAACATTGATCAAGAGAGAAACAAGACTTTTTTGACGTGACAACGTCTTGTAATTCGATAGAGCCGGCTGCACGCACGAAAAAACATGACGTCATGCGTCGTTACCTCGCTTTGAGGCGTTCCATGTAATGCTTGAAGTGCAAGTGAGAGCGCGGAACGAGCGACAAAGAAGCACAATCGGCCTTTGCGTTCGGCAGCGTTCAACATCCGTCTATTAAATGTAATTATTAAATATATTAATTTTAAATTAAAAATTAATATATTTATTATAAATTTAAAATATAAATTTATAAAATCAAAATCAAAAATTTATTAATTTAAATTAATATTTATAAAAATATACTTAAATTAAAAATTTTAATAACCAATTAAATGCTACCATTCCATCAGTATTTTCTTAAGACATTGTCACGTTCAACTATCGTCAGTAAACCGACTTTACAGACGACCAATTTTTTTATCATTACAAGTTAGCCCTTAACTGCAATGACACCTGGTGGTAAGTGACGGTACAATTTAAGATGGAAGCGAGCTAACTTGTTAGTAGAATGAAATCCACACTCCTTTCGGTTTCTACAGGACATCGTGCCGAAACGCTAAATCGCTTGGCGGTAAGTCTTTTTCAGTGGGGTGGTAACAAGTCATGGCCGGAGCCTCCCATCAGCCAATATTCTAACTAAAAATATATGAATTTTCATGTTTCCATAGGCAGATAAAGCAAAAATACCAAAAATGTAAATACAATAAGAAATATAATTAATTACAAAATGTACAATCTATAACTATATTAAACATGCATTAACAATACAAACAGAAAATGAATCCAAAAAACCTTAATGTAATGCGCCTTTGCCAAAATCAATGGGTACAACAATAGTGTAAAACTGGCACCTTGCCTAAAAGCCTGAGGGCCTTGGGCTTACGAAAACCTCGAAAGCCTAATGGCCGTAAGGCCCATGAACATGTTAATTAGTGCTATATCATTGAATAGAAGTAGGATATATATATATTATAAAACAATTTAAATTATATAGCAAAAATTTAAAAAATGATTATATTTTAAAATGCGGGCGAAACCGCTGGGCACAGCTAGCCATAGCCTCTTAGTCAGCATCCACATCGGGAAATGAGTAATTAAACTAAACCAGTATATCGAGTGTGTAGTGCAATAATAATATTTGTAGATAAAACGTTTTTTAATCAAAGCGGTGTACAAAAAAGGTATTAACACATACACATTATATTAAAAAAATTGTAATAAGTAATTATATTTATTCTCTACTAAATTTTTGGTAAAAACTACTAAAATACACTGATTTAGCCTAAATCTTCTAAAAATATATCTACAAGATTTGATATGATGAAACTACTAACGACGCCATAAGTGCTCGTAGTAGAATTTTATCTACATTTCTGAAAAAGCAAAACCACTACGCAATGCAAACGGCAACGACTATAAAGCACTACGAGTTACTGGTACTTCGGAAATAGGAAGAAAATAAGTTATAACCACTTAGAGCGACGGCTTGTAATAGCCAAACCTTGTCATTTTATAAAAGCTGAAACTTTGTAAGACCCTTATTTGTTGTTGATTTAAGTACGCTAGACAACTATCCCAGCTCACTGGACCACTATCGTACCATTTCGGTCTGTACGAGCAGAGCCGTAACCGTCAATTTATGCGCCCTACAGACTTGTAACTGACTCTAAATGAGGTATTTTTTGCATATGGTCTGGTCATTTCTGCGCCTCTCCAGGGTTTGCGCCCTGTGCCTGGGCAGTTACGGCACTGTGTACGAGTAATTGGACGGATAGTGGAATATCAGTTGTTTCTCAAAAGTATGGCAAATATTCTTTAAGCAAATGTAGTGGACCACGGCGCTTCAGGCAAAAGCAGGATTCAACAGTCCAGAACCTCAATAGTCAATGTAGAAACCGTATTTTTATTGAAATTCAATGTATATACATTTTTCGAAATTCGTTTATTTCAAGTAAGATTTGTTTACAAGCACTTTATAAAACGGATGCTGACTTTGTTTTATTTAAAAAGCAGCTAAGTATGAGTCGAACTGTTGTCCACAAGTTACAAGCTGGTTACGTACAAATAATTAGTTTTGTTGTATGGAAGCCCCACCCAAATGTATATTATTTTGTTTTTAGTAAGTATTAGTTACTGTAGCGGCAGAGTAATACCTTATCTGTGTAAGTTTCAACGATCTTACTATAAGACTCAGCCTGGTGACATACAGTCATGGAGTCATGGTAATAGACTTCATTGTATCTATGTCCCAATTTTTTTCTAATATAAAAGTCGTATAAAAATATCGTGGGCTTGTGGAGCTTGTAAGATAATAAAATATTACTACAATTTAACTTTCATTTTTCAAAAAGAGAAGGTATTAGGAATTTGACTTTAAAAACAGAAGACTAGGAAATTTACAAAGACGAAACGCTTTAAAGGAATTTTAATAAAAAAGGGAACTCTTTCGAGAGAATTTTTCGCAAAGTATTTGCGTTCTTTGACGGCACGAAATACTTCGCTTCATAAAAATGCATTGTAAAATTAAATAAAACTGCTGTTTTAAAATTGTTTCTGATTTAGTAAACTACGACTTAACAGATATGTAGGTACTCATCTACAGTGAAACCGCCGGGTAAAAATAATAAAATTAATTACTAATTTGACTAGGTATACTCGTAAGCGCTGATTGTTGTAATAATAAGCATATATATATATATAAAAAAACAAAACTTCTCATTTACACACATGCATAACATCACGCCTCGTTCCCATAGGGGTAGGCAGAGACTACATCCTTCCATTTGCCACGGTCCTTGCATACTTCCTTAGCTTTTTCCACTCCCATTAATCCTTTCATACAAGTTCGTCGGTTTAGGGTACTCTTGACCTGGCTTAAGACATGTCACTATTTTAAAATGTCCTGAATATGGTCCAGGATAGTTTGCCCTTCCAACATTTCCATTCACGTTCATGTATCCCTCTCAATTACCAGAAAGAAAATTTTATAAAGTTTTAAATGCATTCAAAAAAGCGCAACATGAAAATATTAATCACTTGCGATAATGCCTAAAGTACATTAAAAAGCTTAATTAAAAACAACTTGTTTATTTCCTTATTTCTATTAATTAACTGTATAAAGCTTAATGTTTACTAAAATTCACAACCGGTTAAACTGGATTCAGCGTTCGCGTCCAAAATAAACAGATCGTCACAATTATTCACTTCCAATTGTTTGTAATTTGTCACAAACATTACGTTTATAAACTGTTATGTTTATAAAGTAACGGATGATGTGAGTTCAGTAACTCTAATCGTGATGGTTCGAGATGTAGTTTACGACTGTAGGAAGATTTGGGCAGACGGGTGGTGGATCGAACTGGTGACGTCACACGCATTCCTTCAGAACTCACTACGTAATATAGAAGTGAAGCTCTATGGTATTATTTGCGTGTCCTTGCGCTACGTTTCATATTATGCTGATTTAATACTTGAAGGAATTTGGTTCACGGATCTACCTATATACATACAAAATCTTGTGCCACGACCAGCTCCAAATTTTGTAACTTAATTCAAAGATATCTACAATTTAGTTTAAAATTGAAACAAAACCACTTTAAAATATGCTTATATTGGTTTATATACATTAAAAGATAGCATTATTTCATTTAGATTATTATCGACTACAAGAGCTGGAGAAGAGAGAGGAAGAAAGAAGAAGAGAGAGGAGGTAGAAGAGAGAGAGCTGGGAATCTCCGTATGATTGGGACTGAAACGTAGACATTTAAATTTTTCTCGGGTCTTTTCTTAAACGACTTTATACTCTTGAATTCGTAAAAACAAATAAACTATTCATTGTTCATGAAAAAATGATGCTTCTACATGAATTCAATTCATTTAGCGAGAATAATAACTTTAATGCTGGAAATCCTATTCATGTTTTTTGAAAATCTACGTTCTTTGGCATATTAGGTCTTCATTGTTTATCATCATCATCATCATTATCAGCCTATAAACGACCCACTATAGGGCCTTCCCCCTCCTTGTAGGATAGGGGATATGGAGCGTAGACCCACCACGCTGTTCCAATCACCATATATAGCAGAGTACTAACTCAATCATACCATCGTTCAAATCGGTCTATCGCTTGGTTTTTAACGTATACTGAACGCGAATCGAAGCGTCGTATCTTGATTTTTGCCGGTAGCTAATTCATCTTTATTTTCAAATCGTTTAAGATTCGCCTATGTGCTGGTCTGTGTTCAACGCTACAATGCCGCTCACAGACACACAAATACCAGTCAAACATACAACACTCTTCTTTTTACATCGGGGGCTAAGTGCTTTAGCACTTATTGCAGTAGGGAAGTTGGTGTCAACCACAGTTAGTGGATCGAAGGATGACGTCATCGCCAACAAAAACTTGCTCTGAATATTTGGCATCTTTTTGCATGGGCGGCTCGGTGATTTATGGACATTTTATACGTAATAACGTGGAACTGCGGCCTGAGGGGCGGGGGTGGAACTAGTGACGTCACACAACTTCGTTTTATGACAATACAGTTGTTATTGCGTAGAATATGGCTTATATTTTCTGGTTATGTCCAGGGAAAGAAGTTCCAAAATTTTATGAATGGGAAAATTGGGAACTTCTGACACAGGTCTAGTATTTACTATAAGGTCTCAGCCCTATCACCAATATACCACTGTGAAACAATCAATTTTCATTTCATAAAGCCTGGGAGTTCGTACTAATAGGGGAATAAAATAACATAAAATTTTGAATTTTTACATAGATTAATATAATCTTTCTACAGTAGATTGGTTATTTCTTCGTAGATAGATACTTTATTAATCTAAGCATGTTTGATTATTCCAATCTGTGAATTAAATTTTATTTCAGTGAAGTTAATATTTGAAATTAATAGCGAAACTAAGAATTGCAACACTGGAAACTGCAACTGCGAAATTGGAAGGATATCATCTTGTATTATTCTAACAACTTGGAATTAAATTTTATCTTTGAAGTTTATTTTGTTTTGGAAGGGTATATCGGAATAGAAAGTCCAATTGCAGGACTGTCTTGGCCAAAGCGACACTTATGGTTACGTTAGTTTTGCATGTTCTTCTACGCGATCTAGTATTAAAGTCACATATGTAGTTTAGTTTACTTTTTAAAAGTGTATGTAGGTTGTGTAAGAGTAGGTACTTACAAATGTATTTGAATGTAAAATTATATTACGTAGTAAAAGCAATCGATATTGCACGAGGGCCGCATTTACTCAGCTTTTGGCAGAGAATCAATAATACATACAACATTACATTGATTTCGTTTGATTCAGTGGAATTACATTAGTTTTGCAATGTTCTTACATCTGCCATGATTATTTTTTGTACTAATGCCCAGACTAATTATTGTCATTGAGAATTAGTAAGTACAAAACATTTTAAACACCAGGACGCAAAAAAGGGCATCTAAGTAGAATCTATCTAATAAATAAACTTGCAGCGCAGGAGACTAGGCTGCATACAAGTAAAAATTATTTTAAGAGCAATTGGATATGTTTTTATAATAAACTGTCCGATGGCAACAAATAAAGCTACCGATACTTACACAAAACCGAAATCGCTGCAAGTGTGCCTATAAAATTTGAAGAGTTCCTTCAATTTTCCCAGGCTATCATCATCAGATCCTAACATGATGACTATGGGACCATATTGTGCCTTTTTCTAATAAAAAAAGAATTATCAAAACCGGACAACTCTCTAAAAAGTTATGCGTGGTAAAAACAAATCTATATATATACGTGTTGAATTGAGAAACTCCTCCGTTTTTTTCGTCGGTTTAAAAGTCAAAGGCCCTTGTTAGATAAGCGCAAGCTTAAAGAAAAGGCTTACCTACTATATTGTAAATATTTTAATGTATATGAGTCTATAATGTATATTAATGATAAAAACTTTTGTATGACTTGGTAAATTTAGCTCTAAGTAATATTGTATAAAATGGTGATAATAAAAAAAACATGGATGAGTTTGTTGTGGGCTCTTTTCGGACCAAGGCGCAGTTTGGAACCCTCGTAGCTTTAAATTTAAACCGACCTTACATTATCACATTACATTGGGTAATAATTAAACGTGACGTTTTAAAAGTGCCAGTAAACTAAGGCTATTTGAAATAAATGATTTTACTTGACTTTATTTGACAATTATCATAACTATTATTATAGTACAAAATAATCAAAACTGTTAAATATACAACCTACAATAGAAAATAGGCAACCAACAATGTATGTATTCATAAACGCAAAATAACTAAGTGAAATAACATCGTGTCCTTAATATCCAAGTGATCTGATTAATTGACCCATTTGAGTATCTTGAGCTGACGCTCGGGCCGTGTTAATTGGATGCCGACACATCCTTGTATAGGATTACAAGTGAAAAACTAAACGTAACTAATAGATGTAAGAAAAAAGTTGAGAGGTGTCAAGGGACACCCGGAAGGAACGAAGTTCCTTTCGATTAATTAGTGAAGGAATTGTAATAAAATTTTATTTTTTTTAAGTAATAATAATATTTTTTTTTATTATTAACAAATATAATGTAATATAAACTTAAACGCGTACCACACACGCGTTTGTTTTTGTACACCGAAACACCAGAGGGCGCCACGAGAGCGCGAGACAGCATATAGCGCGGGCGCCCCCCGCCGCTCACGCGCACACACATCAAAGGCGGCGGCAAGATCCTTTAATCAAAAAGTGTCGTGACAATTTTTCGTACCAATTTTTTCCGTCTAGCCCCCTTTCACAACGCGCGATAAGGAACTTCGTTCCAAAAAGGGTTGATTTCCATTTTTTCGCTAATTTTAGTCCTGCGTACATATATTATTCAAATGTCATTGGTGTGTGTGTATTGTGTACCAACTAAAAATCAGATAAGTGCGAGTCGGATTCGCGCATGAAGAGGGGATTTAAGAGTACAAAAATTACGTTAATTGTATGGGTATATGGTACTTATATATTTATTTCATTTTGTTTTTAGTATGTCGTTAAGGTTACTGACATTCGATGAAATACAGCCTTTTTATGGGGTTCAAGGCTACGCGCGTGTACTCTAGTCTTCTTTGTCTCCTCTGCTTTGGTATATCAGGACTTTATAGTCCATTAGGTTATTATGATAAACAGTAACCAACAGCGGGTAATTAAGCTAATTGCAGCGCACCATTATCATACACAATTTTTGTAGGGTGACCATAACCGGCTGAAAAACTTAGGACAAGTCCCGAAATTATTGTGTAATTTAAAACAAAATTACTATAAAACCCGTAAATAAAAGAGTTCTTCATTTTTTGCTTATAGGTTTAATAAATGATCAAGGCTTTGGGGAAAATGGATGAAATATGATATTAATAGTGTTTATTGTCGTAATTAATGTCGGAAAAATTACCGACTGGAAGTTTTACTAGCCTGCGCCGCGTAAAGGTAAAAATATGTATGAAGTTTTAAGTTTAACAAAGAGAAATGAGGTTTTCTTTATCAAGGGTAAGGTTTGATATATCGGTGATACAAATAATTCCAAGAAGAACACCATGCCCTTGTATTGGGGCATGGTGTTCTCACGCTACAGTTGGCTGGCTCATTAGCAAATGAGCCGATCATCATATTAGGTAGATGGCTTTCACCCGTAAGACGAAACTTATTATTACAAAAATCAAATAATATCTGCGGGAAACTCGTGCATGGTGTTCCTACGCTTCCACGGCGCCATTACTGCTGGCTCGCTCATTAAACGCGCTGACAGCAGAAACAAACCAGACGCTCGCATACGCGCCCCACACGGAAATAGCCCAAATAGCCTGCTGTTCAAACAACGGCAGCTAAACAACGGCCAATCTGACAGCAAATTCTGATGCACGACTCATACAAACTTTGCTTGTAAAGTCTTTGAACACAATACACATATTGCGAAGTTCCGTTAGCAAACGAAATAAACCGAATTAAACTTTGGTTTTGAACGTTTTCCTATTCCTAAGGTCGATTGGGAGAAATCGCTACAAAATGATAAATGTCCTACTTTTTATTACTTAGTATTCCTGTATTGCTTTACTGTTTGTTCTGTTGTTAGATAACGAATAAAAATTATAAATACACTGACAAATCGATATTTTTTGCTATCGTAATAATTGACGGAGCAAGCAGATGGTCAACCTGAAGTGGAAAACTATCGCCATAAACGGAGCATTACTTCACAGGGTATGCTTCTAGCGACCTATAGTGTATTTATTTAACTTGAGGCGTGGGTGTTAGGCCTCATTTATCTCTAATTACCGGCATCTTTACTGGTGGTAGTACTTACACTGACTCTATCTTAGCGCAATCTCAAAAAAGTCACAGGTACAATCATCCTACGATTTATATTTATATATATTGCACTTATTGAATATTTATTATTTTAGGATAATGGAGTCTAACCAGATCACTAAAGTTTGTTTTAACTGTTATCGCAGCATGTAAATATTGGCACAGTGATTAACTTGTCAGTAAACGTTGTCTAATATAAATCTGGGTTTACTGACACGTTCAAATAGGAATATACCCAAAATTGGACGATTGGTATCTAGATATTTTTTGTTACCAAATCCTTTTTGGCAATTTGTAAACTTATATTAACAAATTTATTTCAAGTAAAGTAATTAAGTTGGTTAGCTTTTTTTGGCTCAATTGTTACTCCAGACAAAACTAATAGTCACGTAATGCTACACAAATTAGAAGACTATGTTTGGCCATATTGTCTACACTGATAAACTGGTAAACACACGCCATTTAACACGGAAAGTAGAAATTTAAAAAATATACATAACGCCATTATAGCGTAACATGGAAACCTAGCGAACCTTATAGCATTATCGAATAGCAAAGTAGCAAAATCACACACAACAAAATACTTTTTACCCAGGTTACCGATACTCTTCAAAAATCTCCAAATACGTTGCCTCATGGTCACAGTACGTCAACAGAACAAAGTTATCGGCCGACTATTGGACTATTTGAAGTGTTGTAGGATAATTAGACAAATCGGATCAATGCAAAAATCCTAGTTCGCAAAGCATAACGAATCTACGACAGGTTTTCATAATTGTCTTTGTACGAAGGTACATCACAATAAATATGATAATTTAGAATTAGATCACGGTTATTTTGTTGTATAGATACCCAGTAACGTACAGTAGAATAAAGCCTGGCCGTTTCGAGAATGCTTTCTAACATCTGTCAGTTGGTCAAACAAAATCAGAATAAACATTTGATATATTTCAGTTTTTTTTTTTATTTAACTAGTAAATTGATCACAAAAATTATGATAATATTACGAAATTGACAACATTAAGTAGTTTTCCATAATAAATATTCATTTCTAACAGATAATAAACATACAGCCACGTTAAAGTTACACTCAAAACGACTTGTATAACAGCATTTATTAAAACGGCCCAACTTTATCCTTGGCTAGGATTTGCGATGATCCGATTAGTCGAGTCCGAGTTCCGAGTGCTCGTTGTAGTAACATGTGCACGTGAGCCGCACCTGCGTGAACAACTTGTTGTATCCGTGGCCCTGGTTGTTGTAGCCCATCATGTTACGACATGGCGGCACGGGCAGGTGGCCGCTCTGGACCACCAGCGGGATCGCGTCGGGGTCGGCCGTGGTGCGGGCGTCGGTCGCGCGCCGACACGCTGCGCCGCTGGGCGGCCGGCTTCGACACTGAGCGGCCGACCCCGCGCGCACCGCCCCATGCTCGCTCCCTGCTCGCCTCTACACACGAGCCCGACTTTGCTAACACATACGACTTACAAAATGTCGAAGAGTTTAGAAAGTCGATTCAAACTTGATGCTGATGTACAACGGTTGCAAACCTGATGTAACAGAAATCAGAATTCTCCAATGACATTTTGTCGTTGTCAACCGATAGTCCAACTGAAGGTTGATAGATGTTCGTTTTTTTCAAAGAAAATACAACATGCATTGTCACTCTACTCGTAAGGCGAGCGCATCTAGATGAGTGGGTACAATGGATGTCATTCTATTTATATCATAACATACATATTGTACTCGTAAGCCCAAAATGCGCTGGTGGATATACCTCGTGTAAAGAAAAAGACATTGTTGCCAAATAGCCGCGATATCGGTAAGTTTTCTTTAGTCCAAACACAAAAGAGACCAAGGACATTATCAATTGCGCGCTACTGGACGTCAGTATTTTTGTCTTAAAATATAAGTATTCGAGTATATCAGAGACCTACAGTTGTGCCGTGTGTGTAACTTGAAAGTGAATTCAAATAAGCAATTAATTACTTACTAAACGTTTTCCTGTCTTCAGATTAGATAGTAGTAGAACTTTTTGTGACAGAGTTCGTCCAGAGTAATACTACAGCCACACTTATTTTTGTCACCTAATAGCATAGGTGTATTATAATCTTTTTTTTTTCAACTACAAGTTGGCCCTTGACTGCTATCTCACCTGATGTTAAGTGATGATGCAATCAAAGATGGAAGCGTGCTAATTTGTTAGGAGTTGGATGTAATTCCACACCCCCTTTCGGTTTCTATACGATATCGTACCGGAACGCTAAATCGCTTGGCGGTACGTCTTTGTCGGTAGGGAGGTAACTAGCCACGGCGAAAGCCTCCCACCAGCCAGACCAATACAAATTAAGAAAAATCTCAATCTGCCCCGCCGGGAATCGAACCCAAGACCTCCGTCTTATAAATTTGAATTTGAATTGGCACATTATCTCAAGTTAATGACACATGGCCAGTACTTTCATCACGAAATGTTACTCTTGATTTGTCAATTATTATAAAAAATGTAGAGGTGATTGGTGCAAAGTTGGGGTGGCGATTGTCGGCGTATGTGGCGCCGATGCCCCCGTGCCGCCGCGCCCCGCTCGCAGCGGGTGAATGGGGTGCGCGCGCAACTGCAACTCGCTCACACTCGCGCCACAGCGTAAATATTACAGTGACGTAACCCTTGATATACTGGTGCGTAATGTTGTGCTGGCGTGTGCTTGTTGTTTACGCACTATTGTCTTACCACGTAATAAAGAGAGGTGTTATATTATGTTTGAGGTGTCGGCCTGTGTGTCTGTATCGTAGCTAAATGGACCGATGGTTGTTAGGTTGCTATATTCGATAAATATCAGATAAGCTAATCAGAAATTATAGACGTTTTTTTGTTATGATTAAAAGAATTTCAAATAAATAAATTCGCTATACAGCCATGTCGGGGGCAACCAATTTTTTAAATTTTAATTTATTAATCATTGTTAGTCGACTAGTCGTGATGTAATTTGTAAAGTTCGCATGAACAAAAAATAAATAATGAAGTATCAAAAGTAAATAATAATCATTATCATTACACAATATAAAACAATGTCGCTTTTTTATGTTTGTCAGTATGTTTGTCAGTTTGTCAGTATCTTTAAAACTACGCAACCGAATTTTATGCGGTTTTTTATCAAATAGAGTGGTTCTACAGGAAGGTTTATGTGTATAATACATGCACAATTTAGTAGAGAAACACTGATAATTTTAGAGGTTTCTGATGTGATGTCGTAAATTAACGCATTTTTGCGCTTACATTGCAAACGCTGGCTAAACCCTACGAGATATATCAAAATAATATACTACAGTATTGCACACCTTAAAAAGTTCAACAAAAATGTCCACGATGGTATATGTCTATCTCTTAAGGATAACACACAATAACCATTTTTTAACCGACGAAAAAAACGGAGGAGGTTCTAAATTCGACAAGTATTTTTTTTATGTATGACCACGCATAACTTTTTACAGACTTGTCCGATTTTGATAATTCTTTTTTTTTCTTTTATTAGAAAGGGCATACTTCCAATATATTATCATTTTAGGATCTGATGATGAGACGTTAAAAAAATGTTCCTTAAATTTGGCTGGCACCGACTTCATAGATATGCCTAAGTAAATTAAAGCAACTAAATGACGCAGTTATTTTTTACTTTTTAGTACGTTTGGAGTCGGTTCTATTTTTTGTTAAAAATTTTATTATCTTTTACTTTCAACCAAAATTAATGGTTTATTTACGAAGCGATTTTAAAGCAATACTGCATTCATCCTTATCCAAATAAGTATCTTAATACTTTGTGCATTCAATATAGATCACTATTGCCCTTTACAGCATATCATTTAAGTGAATATTTTCCAAGATATATAAGATTCAAAATGCAGGGACATAGCGAGCGTTTGGGGGTAGTGCGGGGCGTGCTTTCTTCATTATACTTTAGTATTTCAGCCGTGCGAAGCCGGGGCGGGTTGCTAGTAAATAAATAAAAAAAATACATTATAATATATGTAGTATGAAAATAATCTAATTATACGAGAAGTCGCGGATGTCTTAATAAAAATAACAAATGCCATCTTTACCTACGATAAATGTGCTCTGCACTTTGGGCGCTACGAGTGCTACGAAAGTGCTACAAAATTATTTATGTCTAATACTGAAACGTCACTCAAATCCACTAACTTGAAGCCTTTCTGAATTTCTGTATCCCTCAATTTTAATAATCATGATTTAATACCTATATGAATTTTAAGTTAAGGAAATGCTGAATAATATAAAAGACTCCTTAATATTTCAGAGTAATTTCGGTATATTAGTATCTCAAAATGTCCCGAAAAATAATTAAATATTGGATCGTAATCATCATTATCAACACCATCATCGTCATTCGTCATCAAAACATTAGCACTCAGATAACACTCAGAAGGATGGTTTTAAGCGCACTTAAGGGGATGATATATTTTCGGGTATCTACTAAAAGGATCCTTCTTTGAATTCCCAAGGTTGATTCTCGAAGACAATATACCCGAAAAAAAATAAAAAAAAATGTTCTAAACATTTCAAGCCCGAGTATTTATGTACCCCACTGTTTACAGTTTGTACAGTTCCGAGGGTTTAATTTTTTTTTAGAGATTTTTATTTCATTTTTAAACTTTTAGTTAAATATTCTTTAGGTTTGGAATTTTCTAGTCAAAATACACATACGCATACTAAATAAATATTTGTAAAGTCTAGTCTAAATAAATATTATAGATTAAATTTAACTTACACCTTGTTTAATTTTTTTAACAATGCTTAGCGCTCAAACTAATATTTAAGAACAGCGCTGCTCTCTTGTGGGGTGTTAGAGAGCCCAATCAACCAGCGGTCAGGACTCCGGAGTGAAGAACTTCCTCACGATTAAGTGTCAAGGACCTTAGATATACCTTCTGTATCCAACCTCAGACCCATCAGCTAAGCAAAAGTCGAAGCTTTTCTATAAGACTATAAAGAAAACTATATATTTTGAACACTACTTGAACTATATGCACTAATGAACTAAAATGGCTATCGGAACGGACTCGGATATCGACTGACTCCAAATTCCATATGGCGGTAATGTCGTGAGCAATGTTTAAGTATTTTGATATATTTTTTATATATTTCCTTTTTCTGTTTTCACCAGATTGTGGAACAGTAACATCAACAGTTATTGTATGGCGCACTGGCCGGTCTACTAGCTCTATATAGGGTCTATTGAATAAACAAATAAAATTGTTTTTTTTAATCTACCCTCTGAAAATTATTGTTACCAAAATAAACAGTAGCAATTCGTATGTAATCAAACAGTTAATAATTTTTACACGTCAAATCAATTATAAGCAAAGCAATAGAAACTCAACGCTTCGGGAATAAGACTCAATTTTAAATGCACCTGATTCATTACATAGTTCTACAAATAAACAAAACACAACCTAATCACGTTGAAATAAAATATAAATTAGTTTGATTGACGGACAAATTGCAGTATACGGAAAACGGTTGATTGATTAGAGGAATTTGTGTTCTATTTGTATTTCGTTGAGGTTGATTATTGAATAGCGGATGGGACGCATGCGTGAGGCATCGATCGATGGGGGCCGCCGCCACGGAGACGTCGTTGACCTAGTTGTGACGTCGCTACGGCGATACGGTCGGCGATAATACTGTTCGCAGACTACCGGGCGGATAGCAACGGCAGTGTGCGAAAATGGTTCTAAATTTTTCTAAGGATCCAATCAAATTGAGGCCATTTATTTGACTATTTTGGTCTGGCTTAACTTTTGTTTATTGTTAATTACCGTTATCCCACTACAGGGCCAGGCCTCCCTCCTTATAGATCCACCACGCTGCTCCAATACGGGTTGGCGGGCTAATCATTGGATTAGTATTTTAGGTCTAAAACCTCCTCTCCTATAGAGAGAACTCTGTGCCCAGCAGTAGATCATGGTGAATTGTACAAGACGTTAGGATTAACCATTTGCAGCAATAGTTAATATGGCAGCATAGTTGAAGAAGTGCACCGAGCAAAGTGCTTTAGCTTAATGTATTACATTTTATTACGCGTCGACAATAACCTATAGAACGCATGGTTAGAACAACCCATTTGAAGTAGTAGTCAATATGGCACAAACGTCGTATTGCACTGAACCAAGCTATAGACAAAATTTCGATTTTTGGTTATTTTTCATACATTTTACCTACATATTTTTTGCGGCTTACTACTCTTATAAAAAATTGCTATAATTTTTTTTAGGTATGTCTATCGGCCTATATCATATGCCTCCTGGAGACTACTGCTTTTCTTTCCCCCTGTTGAGGCATGCTAGAATGTAAGCACAGACATAGACTAGGTTCTGCAAGCAATGGTGCGATCCTGCCAACAAACAGAAGGGCTGGAATAATACCTTCAGGCTAACCACGGAACATGGCTGCTTTAGGTAGTACTTGTGACAATATTTTTCTCATAAAACACATACCTTTTTTTTTTTATCGAAAATAAAGCGGGCAAACGAGCTTGCGGGTCGCCTGATATTAAGCGATTACCGCCGCCCATAAACATTTGCAACACCAGAGGCATTGCTAGTGCGTTGCCGGCCTTTGAGGAAAGAGTTGATACGCCCCTTAAATACCCCCATATTAAAATTCCCAGGAAAAACCCGGGCGGGAAGTTGATACCTCTTCTGTATTCGATGTATTAGGTGATGAACTGGACAGCAACATAGAAATCTTTAGTTGGTTTAAATCAGTAACGTAATAAAAATAAGCTCGGGTCGGAGAACGGATTCCAGCCGTTCACACTCCTGCAATTCTGCTACGCCCGGTATTGAACCCGGACTTGAAGACTTTACTTAGTTTTTTCTAATAACGGTGTTAAAATTTTAACTGGAAATGCATATTTTAAACTATTTTTTTCAACAATATCATCAAACAATATTTGTGATATATCAAATATACAAGTGGTATTGGGATTGACCTAGGTCAACCGGAAGCACCTAAGAACACTCCTTAGGCTTATTCCTATAAGGATATGTCGTCATGTCGGGGATCGGCCAAGCCGTTTGGGACTGGTGAGGGAACATATACCTAAATAGAACGGACAAACAGATAACAAGAATTTAAAGCATTCGCAGAAATGCAAAAATATTTTCTTTCCTGACAGGACATGTCCTAGTGCCTATGGCTAGTGACACTACGCAGCACACTCGAGATCTGAGTCCAGCTTGGAATGCCGAGCGTTGTGTCTTGGTAAACGCTACTACAACTACAAGTTGGCCCTTGACTGCTATCACACCTGATGTTAAGTGATGATGCGGTCTAAGATGGAAGCGGGCTAACTTGTTAAGAGTGGGACGAAAATCCACACCCCTTTCGGTTTCTACACGACATCGTACCGGAACGCTAAATCGCTTGGTGATACGTCTTTGTCGGTAGGGTGGTAACTAGCAACGGCGAAAGCCTCCCACCAGCCAGACCAAGACAAATTAAGAAAAGTCTCAATCTGCCCCGCCGGGAATCGAACCCAGGACCTCCGTCTTATAAATCCACTGCGCCTACCACTGCGCTACGGAACTCGTCAATATATATCCTGATAATGGTGATGATGCATATAAGGCGATACCTCTCCTTTTGTGAAAATGTAATGATAAAGAAGGAGCCGAGAGTGGTTGTGCTCAACCTGCGCAGTTCCTGCCGCGCAGCATCGAATATTTAGCCCTAAAGGACCTTACGGCAGCGAGAACTGTTCTAACACTAACCCCGAGAAGGAGCGGCTAGCAAGAAAAGAAGCCTTAGACGCGTTGCGTACAAGCAGCGGTACCTACTCAATACTGCGAAGTATTGCTCGACTTATAGATGGCTTGCTATTTTTTTCAGGTTCGGTTCATTTACATGGTCCGGCAATTACTTAAAGATAGCTGATTTTCTAAAATATATCATTTCTTATTATGTATGCATGTATGTATGAATTGTACGGCAGTGGGCGGGCGGTTCCGGATCGTACGAATCCGCTCAGTGACTCACCGCTCATTCATGAAACCGGAACTCATTCCACAACTGATGACGTCACAGTCTTTGCCCTTTGTGAATGTTATATGGTTCCAGTTATCCCACTTGGGATATATTTGAATTTTAGCGTTTCATAAAGGATATAAACGGGACCACAGATACACTGTCCGACTGTCTGTCTGTGTTAATATTTTAAGGTGCTGTAAACTTTTTTTATTTATAAGAAGCAAAGTAAATTTAAAAAAAAGCAGACATTTAGAACTTTAATTTTAACATATTTAGAATTTAAGTAGTACCATAAAATCTAATAACTTTAATGGTTTATTAACTAGGTAAGTAAAAATAACTTTACTGAAAGTTAGTTAGCTGAAAAATTCAAACTAACTTTATCATGATTTTCATTACTTATCGTTGATTTGTAGATTTATTTATATCCCAAATAGCACAATGACTGTATCAATTAAACAGAACAAAAAAAAATATGATCAAATATCATTTCTTGTAGTCGATATTCTTGTAGTGAGTGACAAACGTCACTCTCTACTCAGTGGCTGGATAGATATGAATTAAACCGTTTTTCATTTTCATTTTTCATTTAGAAATCAAATTCTGTCACGGAGTCATTGAAATTACACCGTGTAAAAATCCAATTTTTGACATCGTGTACTAAAAATAATTTTTGACGTGAGGAAAAATGTAATTTATGACATCGTGTACTAAAAATAATTTTTGACGCCAGAAATGTAAATCACTTTATACATACTTAATGTATAAAGTGATAGTAATTAGGTTTACATTGGCCCTTAACATAGTCCACAGTTCATTGACATAATTAACCAAAGTCAATATTAAATAGCTTAGTAATTAAAATTGATAGGTAATTAACTAATTAAGTAGGTTGGGAATGAAACGCAACGGATCAAATCAGAATTGTGGGTAGCCAGAAATCTATATGATGATGATGATAAGCAAATCCAGGACATTCTGATTAATAGTCAAAAGTACCCTAAACCGATATACTTATATGAAAGGTTTAATGAAATTGGAAGAAGCAAGACAGATGCAAGGGTCGTGGCAAGTGGAAGGACGTGGTCTCTGTCTATCCTTATGGGAATGAGGTGTGATGGTTTTTTTTTCTTTTTTAATGACTACAAGTTGGCCTTTGACTGCTATCACACCTGGTGGTAAGTGATGATGCAATCTAAGATGGAAGCGGGCTAACTTGTTAGGAGTAGGACGAAAATCCACACTCCTATCGGTTTCTACACGACATCGTACCGGAACGCTAAATCGCTTGGCGGTACGTCTTTGTCGGTAAATAAAAATAAATCTAAATTTAACATAATATTAATTAGGTACAATGTGTAACAGCTGATATTAAATACCTACTGTCATCAATTCATCAAAATACTATTAGCACATTAAACATTTGACAGTTAAAGGGTCATCTGTCAAAAACACAAGTAGACACCATCCTTCTACTCCACAAAAAATGTTTTAGAAACCTCAATTACTTAGATATTTAAAAACATTTAATATCAAAACCATGCGGAATGCAGTGGGTATCTGATAGCATTACAAGAATCCTTGGCATGTTTACACCTACAAAATATCGCAACCTAACCTATACAAGAAAAAACTATCATTTAGTAACTCACCCGCCGCTTCCCGGCCCTGTAGCGCGGGCGCTTGAAGTTCAGGCCCTTCGTCATAATGAACACATCTCACTTTTGTTCCCTAGGGTGACAAACCACAGTTTTGTGCACTAATTAATATTCACAGATGCATTGTACATTGGTTTTGGTTATAAAACGTCTGGTCGCCGCGCGAGCGGACGCTGCGGGCTAAAAATACGAACTCGCGGAGTTGGCTCGATGTGAACGCGCTCACTTTTGGCGGTAGATGTACATCGAATGTCTTGCGGTGATAAATATGTGTTAATTAATGCAATTAACGTATTTGAACTTAATTGTATGTAATATTTGATATTGAACAACTTTACATAGATTAGTCAAAACCTCCTCAGGATGCTCCGGTTTTGTGAAACGTAAACCTGTTGATGTCGCATTTGCGTGTCAGTTTTTACTTTTCTGCTGAGATTATAATTTTATTATATTTATTACGTAGTACATAGTAACTCGTTGGAGAATATAAAGTTTCATTTGCTTACTTCATTACAATATAAGCAACACCTTTTTTTTACAATCTGGAGAACTACCATCATTACTTCCGCTTTCAAAAAACTTCGTTGTTTCCAATTGTGATTCCGATAGAGCAGTTTCCGTTCCCGTATTTGCCGATAAAATTCCAGGCAAAGGAATTCAATCTTGAGAGGTAATTTCTTGGATGTCATCCATTCCCCTTTCGGTTTCTACACGGTATCATACGGGAATGCTAAATGCTTTGTGATAGGTCTTTGCTTGTAGTGGAAACGGCCAAAGCTTTCCACCAGACAGACCTGGACTAATTAAGAAAATTTATATAATTCGGCCAAACTAGGAATCGAACCCGGTACTTCAGTCTCATAAATTCACCCCGCATAGTTATCATTGCGCCAAGGCAAAGCGGTTAAAGCGATTCGTGGATTTCCTTTTGGAGTAAAATAAAGCTTGTTAAAGTAAAACTTGCTTCCTAAGCGCCATCAATGTATAACAAACAGTAAAACATACGTGTGACCATCGATTACGACGACTAATAAAAATTAAATACACTGCGACCATGGTTTATTTGCGTTCAATGTAAACTTAATAACTGTACTGTAAGGTTTGTTTTAGCTAAACAGGTTGTAACATTTCGTTGGTGTTATTCAAGCCAGCGGTTCCGCATGACATTGGTCTGTCAGACCCCAGTTGCCAACGCTATTGTCTCGCGATGCTTGTCAGGTTCATCAAGTATTTTATTACATTAGAGGGTTAAGTTTTCGGAAAGATTTTCTTTTCGAAATTTCCGTTTTGTTATCGAAATATTCATTAACTAGGTACTTCTTTACAAAGTTCCGTTATGCTATGTCTATTTTAATTTGTATCTAGAGTTCATTACTTTGTGAGTTATAATTTACATTATTAATTATTATCTACTAATTTAAATAAAACTAAGTATGTACCTAACTTTCTAAAAGCTTTCTAGTAAAAACTGAATCCAAATAAATTCATTGGTATGATGGTAGGCATGCTACAGACAGGCACACAGTAGATAAGTTTCCCCTTTTTTGAAAAAGAAGGAGACCGAAACTGTCATGGTTCACAATCAAGTGAAAACCAGATTTCATGATAAAAAATAAAAATACAAATCGTACGCATTTCACTCATAATAATTTTATTTATCTAATTTCGAGTTTCATAAACCTCAAACCAGTTTTTTCTTGCGCCATCTATTATGATATCTTTGAATTGCACAAACGGTAGATAGTTTTCTGAACCTCGCAGCGTTGCTAGCTGTTTCATGTTACAGACAGAGGGCGTCCCTACGTAGTACGATAAGTTTACGATAGATGTCGCTTTTACAAATGTTACATTTATCTGGAAAAGGATGTGCGTGGTCGAGCACATTTCCCGATTGCCTGCAAATCAAAATATGGTAATTAAATAATGACAAATATGGTAATTAAATCATCATCATCATCATCATTTTATCTGTATTTTAGTTTATCTGGTCAAACGGACAGTGCTGTGTGCAGTGCGGTGCGGTGCAGTGCAAGCTGTGCAACAGAGCCGCACGAAAAGTTTCATAGTCTGAAAATGTTGCGGGATTAATTTGTCGATGGTAAAGCATAAAACCAATACCCATTTTTTATTTATTACAAAAATATTATTTTTTAATAAAGCTATGTTCCTTCTGTAGCAATTGTAATATTTTGAATGTTAGCTCAATCATTGAATTATCCTAAAGATTATGGGTAAAAAAATGTATTTCGCAACATTTAGATCGGAAAGGTAAGTAGGTAAGTAGCTAGGTATAGTCGTCAGGAATTTTACAAATATCGTCCCGGCGCTTATGAATGAAATGATAACATGAAAATATACAAGAATCAGTTCCCTGGCCGAACTCCAGATAGCGTGTTACGCGCACTCAATTACGTGCTCTAACATATTGTTATGTGCTATATCATGTGCTTATATTTATTTATATCTGTAGGAGCCATCACAGACAAACCTTTTCCATCGGAGAGGAAACTTGGGACTTATATCTATGTTGTTCAAAGGCGACTTAGGTGGCTTTTGACGGCCTCTGTGGCGCACCGGTAAGTGATTTATAAAACGGTCCATAAATCTGTGGGATGCTTCGAACATGGCTAGTTACCATGATGCCGATAAAGACGTACCGCCAAGCGATGTCGTGTAGAAACCGAAAGGAGTATGGATCGTACTTTTTTTTAAGGGGGAAATCTCCTTCGGGATAACCTAGTCTCGGAGGAAAGGTTCCACTAAAACCCGCTTGTGCGTGTGGCTGTGTATGCAGTCTTAATGTAAATTAAAAAAAAAATCTCACAGACAAACTTGGCAGCAGCTAGCATAAAACAAGTTACAATATTAACAAGGATAATACCTATACCGACTGGAAAAGCCCCGGTACATATGCCAAATGTAATTTAGTTCTGTTACAATAGAATTTATGAACAATATCGTCTCACAAAATGACCAAATCTAGTCCTTAAAATACCTAAGCCGGGGAGTCAGTCAGGCGTGCCCCACTCACAGACAGAAGTCATTCCCTTTTCCATATATAATTATACTTATTGCACTGAAATAGACGGCGGTCGTTGACCCGGCGCATGGCGACATACCTACTTGGTGAACGTTAACAACTTGCTAAGATGCGTTTCTAAGTACATACATGCTTGCATTTGATATGGCCCTGCTGTTTGGTGGAGATCGATTTAAAATAACTCTTATGTCGTTGTGATTAGGCTCATTTTGATAGCTATGATTAGAATGAAAAATTAACCAGATTTACAGACTGTTTTCTTAATTAAAATGATTTTGATTGTTCCTAGATTGCATTTTCAATAGTAGTAGTAGTAATTTTTCTGTTTGACTTTTCCGAAAAAGTACTACCAAAATGCTTATTTTTGCTACCGTGCGTTTCTTGCATTAGCAGGTAGGTACGTACCTACTCAGCGAAGTGTTGTTGCGTTTATAAACGACGGTTTTCCACTTTATGCCTTCTTTTTGGTAAATTCTTGTTTATAATAACTATAAAATATTCAGTTCATTCAATGCCCGGGAAGTGGATGGTGGGAAAATCCTATGTCTGGGAGAGCATGTCAAGCCGCCGGTCACTGTCACCTTCAGCATCACCTGACAGTGATTGTAATAAATAAAACATTCTCACTCACTCTTAACCCGTCAACGCGCATTGGAGCGCCGTGGTGGGACTACGTCACTCCTATAGGGAGAGAGGTCTGGCCTTGTAGAGGGCCGTTAATAGGCTGATAATGACGATGATGATACACCCATTAAGCCTTACTAGGAGGACCGAAATCATCAAACGTGTTACAGAGTGCCACAGGATGCAGGCTGAAGATCGCGTATGATATAGCAATTAATGTCTGTCAGCTAATGGTGATGATGACGATGAAAAAGATTGTGATATTTACTGAGTCAAAGCTTATAACCTTAAGCTTGGTAATCCGTTTTGCAACAGCCTGATAAGTCTATGCTCCCTGGTCTTTCTATAAGCAGAAAGGTTTTGGCGTAGGCCATTAAAGTTTCACAGCCCCGAGGGGTCCCCTGGCAACCGTCAGGCAAATAATGACAGCTGTCATTATAGCTCCGTCGCTACCCGGGTAGCCGCGGGCCTCAAAGAAGGTTTGAATGTCAGGCCCCCAGGGGTTAAACAGCCTCCACGGGCGTTACGCGCGGCGCGGTAGATTTATAAGCCGGAGGTTCTGGGAACTTTTCCCGGCTGGACCAACAAGGTTTACTGAATCCAGGACTGGCTGGTAGTGGCTTCGGCCGTGACTAGTTTCCATCCCACTGGCAAATACTGCCGAGTGGCCGAGTACTACTACTGTAAAGTAAGTTTAGTTTGCTTCCATCTTAGATTGAGTTATAACTTACCATTAGGTGTGATTGCAGTTAAGCGTTAATTTGTAGTGAATACAAAAATTAGTTTGCGAATTATAGTTCCGTAAAGTGACGCCTGCCTGTATTCAATACCTGAAGGTGTAAAGTGTAAAGTGTAACAGGTTGACGCGGCGCGTGCGGTGGTCGTAAGTGGAAACTTGCGCCCTTCCTGAGTGCGTGCGACCAATGAATGCATAGCGCAGACGGTTTCTTAGGTGTACTATATTCATAGTAATGATTAACATGAAAGAAAGAAAGATGTGTTTTTTTCCCAAAAATGGACTACACATTATATTACTCACTGCATGCAGTTTGATGCCCTTTGGGCTGATATTATCGGAGAATTAATTCTAATTCGTTTATTTTACGAAAGCTTAGTGTACAAAATGTCTATTTATTTTTTACATCACAGGCTCTGCACTCTCCACGGCTTGAAAGGCATATTGTCGTGAGAAAATTAGAAGAGTAGATAAGTTATTTATTATCAACTATAATATTTAATTATTTAAATATTTGGATAGAATATTTTCGTATGATCCTCCAAATACTAGTAACCTACTTATCACTATAGCCATCTCTTAATGACCCTTTACAGTGCCACGTGTTTCAAATTATAGGAGAGCGTATTTACTAGTTTTTTATTTACTTTTAAGCTTGTTGCAATTGCATACGGTATATTTCAAGACGTTTACTTTTAACGGGATTATGTCGTAAATTAAAATAGAACTAGCAAGCAAGCTAGTTTATTAGGAAGGGTGCATCCCAGTAGTACCCCCTAATTTTAGTTCTATAGAACTATTGATGCACCATATTAGTGCTTAGTGTCCCATTAGTTCTATATATATATAACTAATGGGACAAAATTAAAGAAATGTCGATATCAACATCTTGTTTGTACGTTACATATAAAATATCTATAGTTTTTATAAGTATAATATGGAATCTCTTTTGATTGCAATAATAAATGCCCACTTAAATTTGAGAGTATCTATAAAAATACTATATCGAATTCTGCTTTGCTTAAGTTGCACAAAACGTCTTTAAAATGGTATTGAGGTTTTTAATATATATTTTTTCTAAACTGAATAGTTTGCGCGAAAGATATTTCCAAAGTGGTAAAATGTGTGTCCCCCTGTAACTTCTAAAATAAGTGAATATTTTTTTAGACACAACTACTACTTGGTTTTAACTATTGAGACATAATTTGACAGCACGGAAAATATCCCAACAGTTGTATAGAACTACGGTATGGGATACTACTGGGATGCACCCATTAGGAATACACTACAGCAGTACGCCTCTAAAGTATGCGATAGTTAAGGATATATTCGGTAGAAGAAGAAATTCTATCGTATAAAGTGGGTATAGAGTATTCTAGAAGCTCGATCTAGTAGAACACCTATCCGCTGCGCACTAGTCTATGGCACGCGCGGCGACACGCGTCTATTCTCGTCGCGCTGCAATAACAGTACGGATGGTATTTTTATTGCGACGCCGGTTTTATTTCAGCTACAATTTGACTAAATAAAAATAAGGAGGCCCGAGTGGAGCGTAATGTGACACTTCAGTAGGGATATCCCCGGTTTGATGGCGAGTTATCGATGATTTAGGCGAGGACTTTAACTGTCGATGACGAAATAGATTGAACAATCTCTTTTTCATGTGCACACAAGATAACCAAATATAGAACCGACTCAAAACACACTAAAAAGTAAAAATTAACTGTGAAATTTAGTTGCTTTAATTTACTTAAATTAACAGATGATTAACTTACTAATTTACTTAAATTAAAGCAACTAAATGACACAGTTATTTTTTACTTTTTAGTGCGTTTTGAGTCGGTTCTATTTTTTTGTTAAAAATTTTTATTTCTTATTTTTAATTTATTTAATTTTAGTGATTAATCGCCACGTAACGTACTCGTACTATACTGTCATACTATACTATACGGCACTAGAAGCCAAAAAGCTACCGATACCGAGACAAAAACCGAAATCGCTGTAAGCGTGCCTCCAAAATTTGAAGAGTTCTTTCAATTTCCCCGGGATATCATCATCATATCCTAACATGATGACAATGGGACCACCTTGGAAGTATGCCCTTTCTAATAAAAAAAGAATTATCAAAATTGGATAACTCTGTAAAAAGTTATGCGTGGTCATACATAAAAAAAAATGTGTTGAATTGAGAACCTCCTCCGTTTTTTTCGTCGGTTAATTACAATGTAAAATTGCGTTACTTTATATTTTTTTAACAGATTTTCTTGCCTGATTTTCTATAAATTCTATTCTAACAGATCTACATCTTAGGTCGACAAAACGATACGAAAAATTATTGACTGACTTTTCAAAAGAGTTTCTACAGAAGCTCACTCAATTTAAAGTTTGATAACTAAGTAAATATTCTTTTTTGAACCGACGTTCACTGATGGGACATTGTTAATCTGTAGCCTGAAAATGAGGCAGGGGTATAGTTTACCTTCACTAGGAACATAATATTCTGGGTGCACCCTTAATTTCTTGAAGATATTAATTAGTAGTAATGTATGAACGATATGTGTTTAATTAAATCTGTTTCTGAACGGAGATGTATACTTGTCATCTGAATTTTTGTCTTCTGTGTCGTCCGTCAAATTGACAGTTGCAATAAAAAGTTTGAAGTGAAGCCGTATCGTTTTAATTAACAAATTCTGCATAACGTATTTAATCGAAATCAAGGGGATAACGAAACTTAAGGAACCTAAGCGCCGAACAATATGGTTAGGATTTTTATTCTGTTTACTAGATAGTAAAGTGGAGCTTATTTAGATCTGTGGAGGTACATCCTAATCTACTACACTTACTAATACAGAGTAATAATTAATACATCGATACCCTAATTAATATAGTCCATCACTACAGAACTATCCACGCGTAAAAACATTTTCATTGCCACTTCAGTGGACACCATCATCAAAAACTCGAAAACAAAACCAGCGATGTACTCAAAACGCAGTAAAACTTTTGCCGAGCCTTTAATGAGAGTGCATTCACCTCACCATATTTAAAATGAAGTGCGTTTCGGAAAATAGAAAGCATTTCCGTGTTGTCCAAACTTTGAACATTTTGTGAGTGGTAGCAGTGTGGAAGGGTGATTTATATTTAAAACAAGTAGGTACCTAAATGTTTAATTAAACTGTCTATTAATTTAGATAATATTATTATAAATTAAAATTTTACAGGGTATTTTTATAGTGTTCAGGAGTTATTCGACCTTCGGGTTTTAAAATCACACTTCTAGACACTGGGTACCCATAGGGCCATACCCAAGTCAAGTGATCAACCCTTATTTAATGCTTCCAGTTGATTTTCGTTATTTCTAATTGTCGGAATGGAATAAGTTCCCAAAGTCTCTGTTTCCTGATACTTATAAACTGGGCATTTTAAAAAATTGTAGGCAAGTAAGTGGCCCAAGTTGGAACGCTTGGGCCACTTCTGCAGATGCTATCAGGTGGTCAAGCGTGAACTACATATTATTATACAAAGTTCACCGACTCTTCTATCAGTGTCTGAATGGATTTTGGTGCGGATGTAATTAATAGATAGAGTTATATTCATGAGGAAGGTTTAAGCATGTAATATGCTTAAGTCCTAAGTCAGTTTGTGAAATAAGTCTGAGTTATTCTTACTTTTTAGAAATTTTCAGTGAATTCTAAACACGATGTCACATCTCCGTGTCTCGGAGAGCACGTCTAGAGGCGTCCGTCAATATCATCAGCGGTGAGCGATCTCTGCAAGTTATTCGCCTAATTCCCGTCAACCCGCATTAGAGCAGCGTGATGGATCCAAGTTCCACATCCTCAAATCTATGAGGAGGATCACGTTACCCTGTAGTGGGCTGTTATGCTGACGATTATAATTATATACAACATAGCCATCGTCAACTAATTAAAAAAATAATACTACTGCTATTAAATCATTCTCGTTTTTTGCACGAAGCGGAAAGTTTACTACTAAACGAAAGAGGCGGTTAAGTTCACTAGCAATAAAGTAATCACGCAGTTGTCTGGCCATCACATCAGGGCGCAAAGTATAAAGGTAACAGCTCAATCTACCGCACAACGCGGTATCGTTTATGAAGGCAATAAACGCACGCCGCGGAGGGCAGCCTAACGCACGCACAGCACGACACTGCACTAAAACACTTTCTATATAGTATATAGACAGTTTTCTATTTCATATATGTATGTATGTATCCAGTGGCGTGCAAAAGGTTTCCAACAAGGGTAGGCATTATAGGTACTATCTATACGAAATGGAAAATTCCGAAAATACTGGTTTGCAATGTATTAGGGTAGACAGTGCGTTTATGAAGAGCACGCCACTGTATGTATCTACCAGTACTGGACTAAGTAAAGGAGAATGCCGATTTTTGTATAAGCCATTGCACATGAACCTTACGACATTTAGATTGAAATAGTGCTCAGGGTTACCATCATCATCATTATCAGCCTATTAAAAGCCCACTATAAGACCAAGCCCCCCTCATTATAGGAGAGGGGATATGGAGGGTAGACCCTCCGCGGTTCTATAATGCGGGTTAGCGGGCTTAGGATGATACTTTATAATTATAATCAATATCAGATATTGGTCATAGCGACCGGTACCTACGGTTTAACAAGCTCTATCACGAGGATGTACCGCTAACAACACCTCGATACTGGGCTGAAAATGTTACAGAAAATTTTTGAGGAGGAAGAAAACCTCGCTGGTCGACCCTGAGCTCAGAATAATACTGAAAATCCCTAAGAAGAAAGAAAAACTTAATATTAATCCACAACCTGGCCCAGGATTCGAATGCAGGACCTCGTGATCGAACCATATAGGCTAATGAACCATCAAGGCAATTTAAAGCAACTATTGAGAACTTGAGGACGCCCACGGTTCACCCGCGTAGTTCTCGTTCCCGTAGGAATTTTGGGATAAAATGTGGCCAATGTGTTATTCTGATAAGCTATATTATTGTGAAGTTTCATCAAAATCCATTCAGTAGTTTTTGCGTCAAAGAGTAACAAACATCCGTCCATACATACAAACTTTACATACATAACATAACATCACGCCCTGTTCCCATAGGGGTAGGCAGAGACCATATCCCTCCATCTCTCCATCTGCCACGGTCCTTGCATACTTCCTTAGCTTCTTCCACTCTCATTAATCCTTTCATACAAGTTCGTCGGTTTAGGGTACTCTTGACCTGGCCATTATTTAAAATGTCCTGAATTTGGTCCAGGAACTTTCGCCTAGGCCTTCCCCTTCCAACATTTCCATTCACCCTCGCCTTGTAAATCTCTTTTGTTAATCTTCTTTCATCCATTCTCTCTACATGTCCAAACCATCTAAGCATCCCTTTCTCAATTTTAGTCACTACATCTTCTTTTACACCACACTTTTCTCTTATCATACTATTTTTAACTCTGTCACACAGTTTTAACCATACAAACTTTCGCCTTTACAATATTAGTAAGGATACTATCTCTTATCAATCTCGTATTATCTCCCACTATCTGTTTAATCGCAGTAAATCGCCGCGTTGGTTCTGTAACGCGCCGCATTTTACGATGATGAGTGCAATTACTCAGAGGAAATAACTTTCCGCGGCGCCACCGTCGCGTGCGAGCGGCCGCCACGCGAACTAACCGAGCTGATCAACGAAGATACAGGAACGAGAACTGCTGAAAATTGTCACCAATCAATATTAAAATCAATTCAAATATATTTAGTTTATGTAAGCTTCTTTAAAAACACTTTTGGTGAACCAAGTTTGTCAGTAGAGCAAATTCGATAGAGAAACTCTCAGCCTCAGCAAAAACTCAGCATTTTTTAAAATAAGAGTTATAATTCATAAACACAGACTGCCTCGTTGGTCTAGTGGTTGGCTTATGTCGCCCCGATCACGAGATCCTGGGTTCGAATCCTTTCTTTTAAGTTTTCAGTATTAGGTATTCTATGCCCAGGGCCGATTGGCGAGGATTTCTTCCTTTTCTAAAATTTTCAGTAACATTTTAAGCCCAGAATCGGAAAGTTGCAGAAAGTTAATGAATTTTTTTTTTTGAAAGAGGCCAAAGTGAGCTTAAGTTCTCCATGCTGTTTCAATGCGTGTAGACAGGATTAGTGTGATAATAATGTTAGAATCTGTAACTATCACGTAAACATAGTTCAAATAAATGAGTTTGAACTTAACGCGCAGCTAGTCGAAAACAATAGTTGTAAATATTGGAAGTTACAAAACTTCGTAGTGAGGAATAAATCAGCACACAGGTGAGTCGAAAGGTGAGTGGATGTCTATTTGACGCACTCGCGGTGCTACAGCACGCACCCTCGCCGCGCCTTTACACTGAAGAGCAATCACTTGTACAAGTTACACGACCTGGCTTACTATAGGGTCAAGTCTCTCTTATAGGGTTGCGGGATTTGATACACCATGCTGTTTGCACCCACTTCCATTGTAGAATAGCAGGCAGCAGGGTGATATTGTCTGCAAGTAACGATCACGTAAACAAAGTTCAAATAAATGAGTTTGCTATTCAAAAACAAAAGAAACAATATCCTTGTAAAAATTGGAAGTTAGAACAACTTCGTATTGAGGAATAAATCAGCACACACAGAGGTGAGTGGATATGTATTTGACGCGGTGTGTTAGTGTAGCCCGCACGCATTCTTTGCGTGCCTTCACTTTATAGAGCGATTGCTTGAACAAGTTACATGCACGCCACCATTATTATCAGAATGTTAATGGCCCACGAGGCATCCTTCCTATAGCAGAGGGATATAGAGCTTTAACCCACCATGCTGCTCCAAAGCGGATAAGTGAACTGTGTGAAAATGTTTGATTCTTAAGCATTACTATCAAATGTTGATGTTAATGTCCTGGAAAAAACGGCTTTAAGTGCTCTCTGCAGTACGGGGATGTAACACCAGCTATTTTCCGGGCTTAAAACTGTTTGAAAATATCTTAGAAGAAAATCTTAGAAGAAAGAAAAATTTTAGTAGTCGGGGTGATTGTTCTTTCTTCTAAGATTTTCTGCTACTCGCCTTGCCACAGCCACTAGCCTCGAACTGTGCATTCAGATGCGAGGCTTCTATCTTAACAACTTGTGACTATACTGAACATATGTGACATACATAGAAAGACAGACAATTGGCGGCTACCTTACTAGCGGGTTAAAATACGCTTATTTTCCCGGAGGAGCAATCTCAAATGCTGCTATCAGTTACTGTCTACTACTATTTTATTTGTACAATAAAGAAGAATAACCATTTTTCCATTTCTATTGTTTGCCATTGATATTATTTAGGCTTAATCACTTGCTCGAGTGACTCTCCTGGTGCAAATTTTCGGGAAAGTCGTGAAATACAGCAAGTTGTGCAATTAGGGGGGTCACGCGAGGTGCCGACGTCGCCGACCCCTCTCCGCGCAACCGTCCGCACCCCCTGCCCTCCGGAGCCCTAATAAAGGCCGCCACGCATAGTGTTAAAAAGTCATATTGATTAGACATACATAATCTGTGCGAAAGATTATGTATGTGTAATGCTATGGAAAAGTAGTTTTATTTAATTAAGGTTAATTTGTAGCCCACCGCAGATTGTAACTCTAGACGATGTGTCTCAGCAACTCTGCTGGCTATGTTTATCTATATGAATTAAGATTTGCGATACTTAGATCCCTACAAATACATAGAATTCCGTAGTATCGCTGCGACGTGTCGTCTGCGGTCGACTACCAAATCGCAACAATTTTGACGACCTCCGTGGCGCAGTGGTATACGCAGTGGATTTATAAGATGGAGGTCCTGGGTTCGATTCCCGGCGGGGGAGATTGAGATTTTTCTTAATTTGTCTCGGTCTGGCTGGTGGGGTGGTGGGAGGCTTTCGCCGTGGCTAGTTACCACCCTACCGACAAAGACGTACCGCCAAGCGATTTAGCGTTCCGGTACGATGTCGTGTAGAAACCAAAGGGGTGTGTATTTCATCCTACTCCTCACAAGTTAGCCCGCTTCCATCTTAGATTGCATCATCACTTAACATCAGGTATGATAGCAGTCAAGGGCCAACTTGTAGTCGATAAAAGAAAAAACCTTTATTTAAAAAGAAACATTTTTCTTTGTGTGGAAAGTTAGTTTGAAAGCCAAAATATAAGGTAGTAATAGCAACTAACTATTTCTTAATAAAAAAATTTCATTAACAAGGAACAAGCAAATGATCCATTTATCCGCTTCGTGTTTTAAGTCAAGGTCTAGAACAAGATGATAACGTTCCCCGTCTAGATGATGATTTCTTTCGAGAATGTCTTGGTATAAAAAAAGACTCAATCCTCGGTATGATCCAAATTTATTTATTTAAAAAAAACTGTTCAAATGTCAAGTTTGGTAGTGTGTAGTGACTCTGCCACTGGTTCGAAATGCAGATTCAACCGTAATTCATAATATGCTAACCAATAAGGCGATAATTCCTCGACAAATATATTGGAAACCGAGCCGTCGTTTGACAAGTCACACACAAATGTGTTACAAAGACTCATAAAACCGAACATCGTGGTAAGTCTAATCCGTGAAGTATTCAGGAATGTAATAAACCGGTCTAAAACAAAACGAAACACTTCTACAACTGCGTCGATTAATGACACGAAAATAGTACATTGAGTAACAGTTTCATGAACACGGGACGTCACAGTGTTTTCTAGTAAACAACTTTGTCGCAATCGTGGTTATTCATGGATAAATTCTCCACTGCGTTTTAATCTGATGTTTAATGAAGATGCAGTCCTTGGACAAGGACCATCGACTCATGACCTCATACAAGACTTCAAGAAATGGATTGAAAGGAAACATGACAAAATTGACAAAGAAATGACACAGGCACTGAGAGAGCATGGGGTTTTTAATACTTATATCTAAGCAATAGTTAAAGCAGTTAGTGAAAATTGTCTCTATTGTGGAGAAGAAGACACACCAAACCACGCCATCTTAGAGTGCGTGGAGTTTAAACAATTATGGAGTGCCGAATGTAGGAGGTTTTAGTCTAAAGGGTATCCATGAGGGTTTTAATAAAAAAACAGTAAGGAAGCAGTCTTTTTTAGGGTTCCGTACCGCAGGAATAACTCTATCGGATCTATAGGATTACTCATCTATTCGTCCGTCACAGTCTCCGAGTTTCAGATTAGACCGTTTAAGATGGAAAATGAAAATAAAGGTCGTGAAGAAGATGAAATATTTATATTTTGAAATTAAACAGTTTCCAACTACCTGTAAGATAAATTATTTTAAATATAGATAATGGATAGTTATTCTACATAATATATTATATTCGATTTTTTTTACTTAAATTAAGGTCAAAAATTTTTGATAGTAAGCTTACTTTCTCGCATATGCGTTGCACGCTGTTGGATATCATTTAGAAAACGTTCTAAATGTAGTAAGTAATGTAATCCACGTACAGTAAGGGCTGGAAATAGCATCATTATAGACGTGATTCAGCGCGAGGGCGGCAGATTACAGGGCGGCAGAAATAAAACGAGCCGAGTACTTGCACTATTATTGTCACCTAGGTACCTACTAGTAGGTGTCGTGTTCACTGGTGCGCCCACTTGTTCAAGCAATATGACCACTACATATTATAAAATGTATATCCCGCCGTAAGTCTGTCTGTCTGTATGTTCTCGATTAACTGAAATACTATTCAACGAATTGTCTCGCGGGTTTTTGCCAATAGATAGAGTGATTCCTGAGTAAGGTTTTAGTATGTATCCTTTGTTAAAGTTTTATATATATTGGCTCAAAAATGACGATATTTTTTGGAAGAGTCGCACTACTTGAGAATTAAATCCGATATTGGGTAGCAATGAACTATTGAGTTTTTCTTTTGTCAAAATAAAAACACAAAAAATATACTTTATCCTATGGACATCTTGACCTTTAGAACCTGCTACTTTCAAAAGACCTTTCTTACTTACATGTATACGTTAAAGTTATCTACTTTTGTTTTATTTAACAAAAAGAACCATAAGAGGGCAAACCACATCTACATAGGCTAAACCCAGGGTCGACGGGGAGTATACGTACTTAATTACGAACAAATCTTAAGTAAAGTAAGTTAGAGCGCTAGCTTTTCTATTTACAGAACCTCGCATTGAATACAGCATTCACCATGAGCGGGTGGCGCTAGCGTCGCGCTATAAATACGTATCAAAGCAATATGACCCGAACGTGTTATTGGAGCGAAAAGAGGAATAGTAAAAGTAAAAAGTGTAAATATATCGTTCAACGGACTCGTGAATAATCTTAGAGCCGAGATAAACTTTACTGAGACATATAAAATTACGTGGACGCGGGAAAAGTTACTACAATTTTATATGGATGCGGCATATTACCATTATTTATTTATTTTGTACAACAGTATTAATGACTATTTGTGACTATGATGTTGTAACTTGACTATATGAATTTCGAATACCTCTTAATCTTTAGTATGATGGAGAGAGACAGAGAAAGAGACTTGAATTCAAAACTAACACTGGCGAGTTTAAAAATATTGCATAAAGCGTAAAATAGTAAGGAATTTTAAAAAAGCGAAATATTTCCATTTTGTTATAAATTTTATTCTTCTACTAGGTACTCTACCTGATTTCTACGTCTCCAAGCGTGAAAAGGAAACGATGTCTCACAATTGTTTCAGCTTCCACCAGATTCTCAACTGTAAGCTCATTCTGTGCCGATATGTTCCATACTTATTCTTTTGTAGGCCGAATGTTTTGTAGTTCCGTTCATTAACATCTGATAATAATTATCGTTACAGACAAAAATATTATCACGCTAAGCTTGCTAATCCGCACTAGAGTAGTGTGCCGGATCTGAATTCTAATTTCTATAAAAAGGGCAACATTCCTTGGTGCAGTGTTTTGTACAACAGAGACCTTCGTTTGGTTCTCCGCATGGATCAACTTAGGATTTTCAATCTTATAAATTTATTTTAATATTTTTTAAATTAGCTTATTAGCTAGCTTTAGGTTAGATGGTAGTAATACTCTATCGGAAAAGATGAATCGGTAAGAGATTTAGTGTTACTATAATATGGCACGTAGCAACCATTTGGAGGTATGGTTTGAAACAAAAACGTACTGCTTCCAAGTTAGACTAAGTACATCGTCGCGTGACATCAGGTGAAATCGTATTTAAGGGTCAACAAATATAAAAACAAACGGTTTTAGAGTATACTTTAATTATTTGAGATGATAAAAATTATCCCACTAATTTTTTCCGTTTTCTACGCGAACGCGAGTCGCGGGCGACCGCCAGTCGCGCGCGATCAGGAAAGTGCCACATCCTCGTCTTGCGATCTCAGCGATCGAGTGCATCCCACCCACACTCATTTAGTATTATTTTGGTTGGGGACAGCATTGCCTCACCGCGGTGAAATATGTTCGCCGTCTACTTACTGCTCTCGACTACAGATTACGGATGCTGGGCTCAGTTGCATCACTTTGCGTGCCCACCTCGCCTGGAGCGGTAAACGCTCGTAAAATTTATTATTTTAGATTATGTTACATTGCGTAGGTAACCTGGCATATTTACGTCAATGGTACTGTAGTAGACAGTTGATAGAATAAGCAGTAGATCTACCTGCCACAATATTCGCTAACTTAAATGTTGAAAAATTTTAATTGTTGCCAAAGGATCATAAACCGCCAATCACGAATCAAGGTATAACATAAATTGACAAACGTTTAGGTCAAACAGAGAACCTCCTTTTTAAGTCGTTTAAAATACAAAAACTTACTCCTAAATGAAACAAAAACTTTTCTGAAAACCGCGTCAAGCGTTTTGCTTGAAGAGTTAATCGAGGAAAAATACAAAGAAACAGGTCAAACCTTCTCCTTCTTTTTAAGACGATTAAAAACATCTGTAATTATTTTTCTCTATAAATTTTATAGCAAAAAAGAAAACTAATAATTGTATAGCTTGATCAAGGATAATAAAAATAATTTCTATCTCTACCATATGTAGTAGCAAATAATGACGCAGCTCGTGCCACGGGATCTTCTACCACCAGAGATATTTCTGCCGGCAAACATCATTATTATATTTTGGTATATGAAGGGTACAGTTGGCCCAAGGGTACAAGGGATTGCCGGTACAATATGGCACATAACTCTAATATTGACACGCGGCAGTGCAATGTACGACATAATCAACTAAGTATAAATTAGTTAGTATATTACATACGTAGTAGTTATAGTAGGCCAGAGAAGTGAAAACACCTCGCAGCTAAGAATCTACTGCTTTTCCGGCGGCAATCAGTACAATTGGACAAGTATCGATCACAATAGATCCAGAACGGTCAAAGTGATATGAACAAATAGGTACCCAAATAGCCGAAAATCCGCGAAGAAGACATAAGCTTGGGTTGGTGAACGAATTCCAGCCGTTCACTCTCCTGAATTTCTGCTAAGCTCGATATTGAACCCATTGTTATACTTTACTTAAATATTAAACTCACACTGCCGACGCGGACGCGGAGGTTATAGCCCCCATCGACTTCGGTGTTATGAAGTCGGGAACTGCCTGTTATCTTTTGCGGCGCTACTTTCTGTATTAATTTTTATGCCCCCCGTCCGTACCATGGCCCCCAGTGCCCGGCACCACCAGTACCACGGGCGCCCATCCGTGTTTATAATATGTAACTGTAAACAGGTAACAGTAATCAGGTAACAGGTAACTTTACCTGTGCTTCATCTTCATCACCAGGCACTTACAACTGTCACAATCTATCTAGGTGAAAAGTTCTCATCAGTACAAATTAATAAGGAGAATCAATAAGTTAAGGAGCTCCCTTAACTGTCCTCCGTCATCATCACCAGACCCCTAATGATAGTTACAGCTATTGATCCAAAGAACTCGAGTCTTTTAGCTTATTAGATATTAGTTTTATTATTAGAGCTCGCTAGATTTTAAGACGTTTTGAAGGCTGAAAGGCTTACTGGTGGATGAGTATAAGCTCCAGATATTTCCCACAAGTCAGGGAGTCAGGTTCTTCTAGTGGGCTCTTAAAACAGTCATAAAACTATTATCCCCCTAAGCCCGCAAACCCACACTAATGCAGCATGGTGGGTCTAAGCTCCGGATATTTCCCACAAGTCAGGGAGTCAGGTTCTTCTAGTGGGCCCTTAAAACAGTCATAAAACTATTATCCCCCTAAGCCCGCAAACCCACACTAATGCAGCATGGTGGGTCTAAGCTCCGGATATTTTCCACAAGTCAGGGAGTCAGGTTATTCTAGTTATCCGCGAACACACATAAAAAACATTTCCCTCTTTCTGACGCAGTTGGGTAAAAAAAAAGTATGTAAGAACACTTCTTAGACTTTTTCCTATAAGAATATGTCATTATGTCAGGGATCGGCCAAGCCGTTTGGAAGTTGTAGGGGAACATAGATATAAATAGTCCGGACAGACAGACGCACAGACAGACAACAAGAATTGATAGCATTCCGCAGAAATGCAATAAGAGAAGCATGCCCTGCGAAGTTTCGTTCTGTCACAGCCGAAGCCTCCCACCAGCCACCGCTCACACCTCTGCACTACGAAAGCCGTAAAAAATACTATCCTCGCAAAAAGACAGCATACAACAAACATGTGCTCGCATACAGCGCTGATCTTGAGCTAGCACATCGAGACAGGCACTTAAATCAAATCTACTTTTAAACGTGAATAAGTAGCATAATCATACAAATCTAATTTTATAAGTAAAAAAACCCCATAACCGCCACGTGCCGGCGGAAGCGTGTAATGGCCCCCTGTCCTGTCCCCCCCACCGTTCCCCCCTGTCGACTTAGTGCAATGTCTATTTCCAGTGCTGGAGACACTGTACTGTCGGCGTACGGAACGCGACGCATCCGGCGCGACTCTTGAATCACTATCAAACTATTATGTGGGTATTATTAAAACTTTTAGCTTTATATACTTACCTGATTTATGAGTTAATCATCGTATAAGCTAATCTTTAAATTTTCAAATAAATATAATATTTTTTATTCACCGACTAATAACGCTCTTCTCAGTATTTAGGAAAGTTTTAGAATGTGTTATGCTCGTGCCCCAGATCACCAGTGGGATTTTGGATTTAGTCATGGCACTGCAAGTGGTTCTCTGAACTGCAAAAACCGCTGAAATGAAGCGGCTACAGGCTATTTTCTTGAATATTTCGAGCTTTTTCGACTACGCCTAGTGCCCAATAGTCCTCCTTAAGTTAAAGAGAGGTTGCCACGCCACGTTCCCTGTCCGGTGCGGCTCTCGAGTTATTATCAAAATATTTAATGTCTATTATTAAAGTTATTAATCATTAGCAGCCCATTTTCAAAGGCCCACTATAGAATGAGCCCCCCTTCTGGTAAGAGAGGGAATATGAAGGTTATACCCACCACATTGCTTCAATGTGGATTGGAGGGTGATAATGTTTGCTTATTTAACAATCACTTTCAAATGTTGATGATAGTAACTCACAGTGTGACACCACTAACTTCCCAATTCCGGACTTCGAATTTTACTGAAAACTTGAAGGAGAAAGAAAAACTCAGAATTATTCCAGAACCCAGAACCAGATTTCATACTCGTAAGGACCTCGTAATCGAAGGCACAAAGGCTAACGACGAGGTACTATAGTATAACTAATCAACGAGGTAGGTTGTCGATTACCATGCAGTAGGGGAGAGCGGGGCTAAAAGTTACCAGGGTAAGTTGTTGTGGTTGAACTGTAGCCCCGCTCTTCCCTACCTATACAGCAATTCCAAATTTTTCGTTACTACCAAATTGTCCATATCTAAACAGCCTTACGTATTGGTGGCCCTTATTAAATAACTAAGTATAATCGATTCAAAGAATTTCCCTAAAACGTCGGGCGCAATAAAAATAGCGCACTCAACATTCCACGAGACGCGGCGACATAACGGAATACTATCTTACTTGTCTTGTTCATTCAAAGGTCAAATAGCATTACGATATCTACGCTATTTTTCTCTTTATTCCGGTATTGAGTGGGAATCGTTACCATATCACTGCGGTCTTTGTATACTTTAAGAACCACTAATTGAGTCGAACTAAAATCCAAAAAATCGTAGGTTCGGTTATCCCGTTCGACAGCTTGTGTAGTTTCATCTAATGAGGTCCTGGGTTAAAATCCTGGGTCAGGAATAATACTGGATTTTTCTTTCGTCTAGGATATTTCAAGTAAAATTCTAAGCCCAGAGTCGGCCCGGTCACTATCATCAACATCGTTTAAGAATACACTAACATTGGTTGAGCTGTACCTTAAAGAATCCAACACGCATTAGAGCAGCGTGGTTATTATCATTGTTGTCAGCCTATTTACGGCCCGCTTCAGGGCTGGGCTAGTAGGAGAGGGGATATGGAGATAAAGCCCACCACCTAGAGTCCTAGACCAATGCGAGTTGGTGTTGTTTTAAAAAATAACAAATAAATAAAACATCCCATTTCCATCATCATCACTTACCATCAGATATGATAGTAGTCAATGGCTAACTAGTAATGATTATTCATTACTAGTTAGCCAAAAATCACGAAAACTATGAACTCCTATTTTGGAAGTTTACAAAGAGCTTTTACATTTGAATTAAGACTTAAGAACATTTAAATCAGACCGATAATAATTCAAGAAGATTAAGATTCCATGAGAAAAAATGTTGTGTAATAATCCCAGCTTGATACAATAAGCACTTAAATGAGTGTCTTAACTTATGACTAATACCAAAACTATACAAAAGAGTGACGAAACTAACGTAAAATATGAATCGAGCGACACTTACGAAACCGGTAATGTAAAAATAAAATCGAAAATGATCTCGACAATTGCAGGCATGTCCGGGCGCGGGGTTAGTCACCGCCTGGTAATGAGCTATAACAGATTACTCTCACTTCATGATCGGTATGACCGATAGCTTCGAATTATTATAACCGGTATGACCTATAGCTTCTATTTACGTTGTTTAATATTTACGAATATTAGTTGCTTTTTTTGTCATTTAACTTATTTCAAGTAGGTTTTATACAAGATTTATGAGGCGAGAGTGAATGGAAATGTTGGAAGGGAGGTCTAGATGAATGTTCCTGTATCAAGGACAATTTAAAATAGCCCGATTAAGAGTACCTTAAACCGACGAACTTATATGAAAGGAGAGTGGAAGCTTTTTTTTTTATCGACTACAAGTTGGCCCTTGACTGCTATCACACCTGATGTTAAGTGATGATGCAATCTAAGATGGAAGCGGGCTAACTTGTGAGGAGTAGGATGAAATCCACACCCCTTGGGTTTCTACACGACATCGTACCGGAACACTAAATCGCTTGGCGGTACGTCTTTGTCGGTTGGGTGGTAACTAGCCACGGCGAAAGCCTCCCACCAGCCGAAGCTAAGGAAGTATGCATATGGCAAATGAATGTCGTCTCTCCATACCCCTTTGGAGTCAAAGTTTATAAGTGACTCTACCACCGATTCCGATCGCGGAAAACTTAGGAGGTGGCTTTTTAAAATAACTGTTATAATTTGTAATTTTTAGTTTTATTTTCTATTTTAATTCATTATCCTCAACTCATTTTAAGAGCCACTGCAGGGTTTTCTTCTTAATTGTTATAGAACAAGGGATTAGGAGCTAAGACTCAACAAATCAACGCAGCTCAAATAAAAAGACTTAAGGCGCTCATGTTTAATTTATAAAGATCGGATATTATTGATGTTATAATATTATCTGACACTCAATCTTAACGTTACCTGTTACAGAAGTCACTGAACAAATTTTGCTATCTAACTTTGCTTTTTAGGTTTAAAAAATACCCCTAATTTTATGTAACTAATATAACCACTTCCTCGATTTATATATGCCTTGTAACTGTATCTCGTGGACGTCCATACCATGTCGATTTACGCTTTCAAAATGTCCACTCTTACTTAACTTAGATATTGCTCTAAATAGAAAATGTTTATGTGTCTTTTGGATAGAACATCATTATGGCTATCGTACATCGGTTTTACCGCCAACGCAATGTACGCGCGGTGAATAAGCGCGACACAAACATCGGAATGATTTCATAACTATACCATTTTTCCGTTTTTGGGGAAATCATAAAATTGTATCTAGCTATAAAAATGCTAGATTAAATCGCGATCATTGGCCGCCAAAAGTTGTTTATGCACCGGACAATAATTCAAAAAAGAGTAAATTTGTCTGTAAGAAAAATGATGTGTGACTTTCCCTTGACTGCTTTGCTTTTTACTTTACCTCTACTCTACGGCTAGGTGTAATGTGAAATTATATAGATGGACGAAAATATTTTAGGCGCTGCAACTTAAAAGGTCTTACATTAACTATTATAATATATTTTTTGAAGGAAAACTAGCTCCAAAAGTACCAATATAAATAAAGAAAACTCTCACAAATCAAATATTTTTTTAAAAATACGCTATCGGAAACACATTCATAGTTATACATGTGTCGAAAAAATAATCATCTTTTTTGAAGTAGTGTTAATTAGTATTAAAAATTGTCTAGTGTTTAGAATGTATTTTTTCCTAGTTATTGATATGAGAAAAAAAGCGTATTTCACATTGTATTTCTTTCTCGCACTCCCGTTGGACAGTCAGCTTTATTTCCAATCGCTCACCAATAAAGGAGGTCGTGGTAGCATCAACCATGTAGGACATTAATAGGCAATTACATTAATATGTCTCGCGTTCATAAAAGAACTTCTAACATGAGATAGAAATCAGGTTTGTAAATACTGTTAGTGGTCATAAAGTAATTTCATTAATTATTTCACGTCTAATTAAGTTCGGGGCCAATATATCACGGGGAAGAAAGTCATAAGACACCACCCACGGTACCAGGCTTCACACAAAGCCTACCGACGCCGGGCCAGTTTTAATTAAAATAAATTAAACCAATCAAATCATCTGACGGACGACGGGTCGCGTTTGCATTGCGTCGAATCGATTTACTGCACAGCATAACAAACAATTGCCTTGAGTGCAATCTGAGACTGAGACAATTTTGCTCTTTAATATTTGCTTAGTAAGTAAATTATTATATATAGGTACAAAAATTTATTGAAATAAATAAATAATTATAGCCTGACCAGAATACCAGATAAGTAGCTTGTCAAATTGGGGAAAAAGAAATACAATTATTATTGGTACGTTGAATTGTAAAGGACACAGAAACTTTGATTATTAATTTGTTTAATGAATTACTTCAAACGTTTGGCTGGCGTTAAGTTTAACATTTAGACAAGTCAAGCCATGAGAAAAATATTTATAAATAAACATGTTTGGTGTATATTTAGTTTATTTATCATAATTCTAATGAAATACCAAACTCTCATCCTTAAAATTCTTATCGAATTATCAAATTTTTATCAAAAATATTATTATTGCTAATTGTAACAAAATCGTCACGTTGTTATATAAACGGGTTGCATACCTACAGCCAACAGTATGAACCAAATTCTGACAGATTGACGAGTTTTCTAAACATCTTCAGATAAATTCCAAGCTATTAATCTTGTGAGTGTTTATTTGGCTTATAATTAAGAAAATCTTTTACTAATTTCCTCGCGATAATGTATGCTATCAGTTAGTTTTAATGCACTATATAAACACAATCCATTATTTATTTTATAACACTATATAGTATTTTTAAAGATCGATTAAGGGTAATGTGATCAACTTTCAGAGTTTTGATTTGAGACAACCAAAAACAATTTAAGGGGGCACGATAAGAATGGCACAATATTGACAATAATTAATTTTATAAGATTTTCCAAAAATATATTAGTAGTTTCATGGATGATTTTTGCTTCTGTTATAGAATTTCCCTTTTGTATAATGAAACCTATTGCTGGCTAGCGTTATTTTTAATTTTTTAATATATTTTTAATCTGATATCTTTTAATTAAAATACAACTGATATTTCTATTTCTTTTGCGATCAAGTCGAAAGAATCGGGAAGTTGGTGCTGTTACTCGTGCTTCGGAGAGCACGTTAAGCCGTGGGTTCCGGTCGCTATCATCAACATCTGATAGTGATCGTTAATGGATGAAACATTATCATCCTAAGTCTACCAACCTGCATGGCAGCAGCAAGATGGGTGAAAACGCCATATCTCTTTTTCGTACAAGGAGGGAGGGGAGGCCTCCGCCTAGCCTTGTAGTGGTCGGTTAATAAGCTAATAAAAAGCTCAGTATTATATAATGTATGTATGTACTACGTAAAAATAAATACAAAACATATTGTTAAGCTTAGCACTCTTGTTCTTTGTCTTGGAGTAGTGATGATTGCGATTATTTTTCAAAAATATTTCAAAGTTACACACGCGATGTACCTTTTTTGTGTAAATTCTGCAAGATTGAACTGATCGCCAATTTGAAATGTTTATATGTATCAAAAAACTCGATTGACCGTAAAGGTGGGTTCCCAACGCTCACAGTTCGCAAGCATAAGCGTACGCTCGCAACTTCGTCTGCGTGGAATTAAATCACTATCACTACATATTATAAAATAAAGTCCCCTTCGCATTTGTCTGTCTGTTCGCGCTAAACTCAAAGACTAATAAACAGACTGTCACGTGGTTATCACTGATAGATAGGTGATTCCTGAGGTAGGTTTTAGTACATAATTTTAAAGATTTTGTGAAAATTGCCTGAAATAGGAGGATAATTGCTGCAAATGTCGGAAAAATTTAAGCCACCTGAAAGTTTTCATCGAAGACGCTGCTTTATTTATAAGATATATAAAAAAACTATGTATGGAAGAATATTTCCTTTACTGGGACTACAAATAAGACCGCGATGACTATGATGATGATACATCTCTCTTTTAAGGCTTTTTTAGCTTACCATACCCACAGAGTCCCATACCCGCACACTTCCCTTAAAATGAGAATCGAGTACCTACAATTTTTTTCTTTGATGTTTTTGCAAAATAATGTATGCAACATTATTTTGCTCGCGGACGAAGTCACGGCCGTCTTCTACTATAATATGAATCTTTTAAATTTGAAGTACCTATTAAAAACATTTAAGAGCTTTTTGTTTAATAATACACTTTATTAGTTGTGACTGACTCTACCTACCTACTATAATTATCGAGTGGGGTTTTTGTTATTTATCTTAAATTTTTAAAATTTATTATTTTTTCTTAATTTATAACTCTAGAATTTTTCTTTTTGTGTTGTAATGTAAATTTATGATTGTTTTTAAATTTTCGATGGCTAATTCATAGGACTTTCTTCTTTTTGCATGCTACGGGTACTAAGTAAAATTAAATAAAACAAAATTGGCATCAAACTTAGCCTCCATTATTTTATTAGTAAGAGAATTGTAATATAAAATTACGAGAGTTCGTGCTTTTAAGCCTTGTGGAGAGTTACCCTAAGCAGGACGTCGAAATCCCAATTCAGCCCGAGGCGCGTATTACCAATAGTTATTACGTTACCAGCGGTGTACTTACTGTCCGTAGCTAATAACACGACGTGGAACAGACATATCTACATACTACTATGATACAAAATACAAATGCAGATTGTAGGTATATTGAATAATTAATTTAACCTTTAGTTTAAGAGTAAGTTGTCTAGAACACATTACTCACAGCGACAAAAGTCTTGTTAAAATGTAAGTTCTGCTATTTTTAGATATTTATTTGCATTACAAATTAGCCCTTGGTTGCAATCATATCTGATGGTAAGTGGTGATGCAAAATAAGATAAATGCTAACTTGTTAGGGGTAGAATAATATCCACACACCTACGGTAGTTGTAAGAGAGAAGGAGTATTTTAAAGATACGCATTAACATAATTATAAACTGATTTAGTGAGTTGAAATATAATATAAAGAAAATACAAAAAATATTTCCAAAATCTAATTTTTTGAAGCAAAACACTTGTTTGCTCGCGTATTTTTCATATGTAAATTCAAATTGGCGATACGTGTGAAATTTGGGCGACTTTCGCGATTAATTTTGGTTCTGACTTACCTTTGACGATATAAGCGTCAAGGAGGGCGAGGACTCCTGCGAAACAAAAAACAAGTGTCCTGCTTTAATTGATTTTGGAAAAAAAATGAAACGCAAAGCAACCAATTTATTCTACTCGTTTATATCGAGATCAATTTCAAACCAAATCAAAGTTTAAGACCATGTTAAATACCAGTTATGCAAGTCAGGCTTTTTTATTAGTAGTTATAGGTACGTTATACATATGTTTTCAGGAAAATACAGGTAGGTACATAGAAAGCAATCATTACTAAACCGGACGTTAATGCCTAATATGTAAAAGGAACCAAATTTTCTAGTGCAACCCCCAGTTGTTACGGCTAAATCTATTTAGTTTAAACTTTTATGTACTAAATTTAAATTGGAGAAGATTTATTTAAAGATCCAAAAACGTTTTTAAAATATAAAATCAATTTCATAATATACCCCATATTTAAAATATGGTTGAAGTAGAATCGTTATAAATTATGTGTACAATAAATAAAATAAAATTGAAGCAATTGTATGAATCAACGAAGCTTTCGAGTGGTGTAAGGAGCTTCTGAGAAAAACATGCCACGTTTGACCCGCAGGAGGAAAATGAGTCAGCCCAGGAAAATTCCTGATACGAGCTTATACATTAGCTGCGGCCAAGAATATCTTTTTGTTCTATTATAAATATCTTAAATAAATGTATAATGTTGTGATGGTCACAATAAAGCCTTATTTTTTTAATTTAAAACTAAAGCAAATGTAAAAGTGATTAAATAATGGAAGACTTAATGTATTTAAATTGCTTATTGCACCCCCCAGAAGCGTTGACGTCTTCTGGTCTGAAGGTTCTGGTTGTCGGTAAACTCAGGCACAGACTGGTCTGTGCACCCAAGGTTTAAGCTAGCGTGCAAGAGTAGCGCATTGCAGGACATATTGCTTGTATATAGATAGATAAATTCTTTATTGCACACAGAAGATATTAAGTAGTTTAGATACAAAACAAAAACAAAAGAATAATGTGCAAAGGCGGTCTTATCGCTATAAGCGATCTCCTCCGGACAACCCGCATAGATGAATTTAGCCTACCTGCTAGTGTTTCTCACACATGGGAGGCACTGATTGTGGTTAGTTAACACCTTACCGACAGAGACGTACCGCTAAACGGTTTGGCGACCCGGTATGTTGCCGCATAGAAATCATTGGGAAGTATTGTTTGAAAAGTTAGCTCAAAACCATCTTAGACTGCATTAACATCAACTGAATCACAGTCAAATCGCTGAAGACAAAATACACTCGTGACTTCGTCTCCCTAGTCTATGCAATCTTCCAAGAACACCAAAAATGATACATGGTCCTTTTGTTCAACGAAAGGATGTATATAGTAAGCTATCCTGAAACTATAGATGCCATCGCGGACTTTTTCGTAGTTCTAATAAAGAGGAACAATTCTTCCATATATTGTTTTTTTATGTATCTCAAATATATAATGCAGTCATTTCGATAAAAGCTCCCTGGAGGCTTAATTATTTCTGACTCATTCAATAATTATTGTCATAATTCAGCTACTTTATACCTTCCTCAGGAATCATACTATTTATCGGTGAAAACTGTATGACAGGCTGTAGTCCGCAGTCTTTGAGTTTATCGCCAACAGACAAACAGACGCGGCGAGGGATTATTACAGTATGTAGTGATAGTGATATACATGGTACATAGCATTATGAGGTACTAATGTACCTACCATCAGTCGATTCGCTCGACAGTATTAGTGGTAGTGACGTCACTCGGTACATTGTCGAATGGGTACGAACATGTGACGTCACGAGCGCCCGAGCGGAAGATTATCTCGACATGTAATTACACACCTCATGTTTCATGAATAATCATAGCACGGTGCCCCCACTGACAAACTGACGTAACTTAGAATATAGACATTTTGATACATTTTTAATTTCGATCTTTTTTTAACTCTGTGACGACGTTATTATAACTCAATAGTGAGAGTTATAAATACATCTCAATCTCCCTCTGTGTAACATGATATTGTAGAAAAAAGAGATACATACATCATAATCATCATCATCATCAGCCAATAGACGTCCACTGCTGGACATAGGCCTTTTTTAGGGACTTCCAAACACAACGATCCTGAGCCGCATGAGCCCAGCGGCTCCCTGCGACCCGTTTGATGTCATCAGTCCACCTGGTGGGGGGTCGACCAACACTGCGCTTTCCGGTGCGGGGTCGCCATTCTAGCACCTTCGGCCCCCAACATCCATCAGCTGTTCGAACCACGTGCCCCGCCCATTGCCACTTCAGTTCTGCGACTCGCTGAGCTATGTCGGTTATTTTGGTTCTTCTGCGGATCTCCTCATTTCTGATTCGATCACGCAGAGATACTCCGAGCATTGCTCTTTCCATCGCCCGCTGAGTGACTCTGAGCCTTCTTATGAAGCCCGCAGTTACATACATGATGGCCTTATTCCCATAGGGGTAAGTATCCTTCCATTTGCCACGGTCCTTGCATACTTCCACTCTCATTAAGACTTTCATAAGTTCGTCGATTTAGGTACTCTTGACCTTAAAGAGAAATATACACGAGTTCAGAACTCAAATTTGGGTTGTATTCTATTGGAATAAAATCCAGTATTTCAATTTTTAATAGGTGAGTCATTACCACTGAACACCCAAATAGCTGTTAATTTCACAAATCATGGTTTCATTTATTAACTTATTGCTTAGTAGCGATTTCTTCCAGGTTTTTTATCACTATTAAAGCGGGCAAAGAGATGATGATGTTAAGTGATTACCGGCTCCCATGTACATTTGTGGTTAAAGAATCTTTATTCTCAAAAGAAATTACAAAATTTCACTTAATGAGAAATTAATTATAAATTTTACAAAAGAAAATGCGCAGCGGCGAGCAACAAACCGATCGTAAAAGTATGTAGGTAGATTTGTAAAACGTTTGCACTTAGCGCGCCTGGCAATGCCGATGCATATCCAGGACCGTACTCAGACATTCTTTATAATGTATTTTTTTAATCTTTTCTTGAAAATATTTATGCTATTTATATTTTTAATATCTAAGGGTAATTTATTAAACATTTGTGCTCCTTCAAAAGTTATGTTCCTTTTTCCATAATTGGTGCGTGGTTGTGGTAAGGAAATATTATCAGCACTACGAAGCAAACGACGTCCTAAGTCTCTTTTTGTTTTAAATGTTAACTGCGACTGGATTTTGTGAGTTTTAATTTTTTTGATTAGTACACAGGTATTATAGTAATATATTTGTTGAATATTCATTAACTCTGTTTTTGAATATAAAAATTTTGTAGGAGTCCTGAAATCCAAGTGTACATTTACAACACCAGAGGCACTGCTAATGCGTTGCCGGTCTAAATTAATAGTTTTTGACGACCTCCGTGGCGCAGTGGTATGCGCGGTGGATTTATAAGATGGAGGTCCTGGGTTCGATTCCCGGCGGAGCAGATTGAGAATTTACTTAATTTGTCTTGTTCTGGTTGGTGGGAGGCTTCTGCCGTGGCTAGTTACCACCTTACCGACAAAGACGTACCGCCAAGCGATTTCGCGTTCCGGTACGATGTCGTGTAGAAACCGAAGGGGTGTGGATTTCATCCTACTCCGCATAAGTTAGCCCGCTTCGGTCTTAGATTGCATCATCATTTAACATCAGGTGTGATAGCTGTCAAGGGGCAACTTATAGTCAATAAAAAAAAACCGAAATCCAAAATTATAGCGGCAAAATTATAATTGTCTACCGAATATGAGAAGGGTTGCGGAATCATTGCTTTCCCACACAAGGTTTTCCACTAATGTTTTCCTAACTAAAAATGCAATGATTATACTTTTTTCGAGTTGGGCAACTCTCGCTAGCAGCGCGCGCCGTGAACGTAAACTAAACAAAAAGATCCATTACAGTCGGAGCAAAAACGTGCGCGCAATTATCCGCTAGCACCGAGTGTTTAGAGTTATCTACAATTGCCTTTATTGCTATTAAACGCTAGCAATTATTATTACAAAAACACTGATATAATAATCTAACAGTTTGAACATCGAGTTTTTTGATGATCTTGATGATTCTCTTGGTGTACTTACTTATTTCTTTACTTCCTTCAACGCTACAATGCTTTGTGGGACTTGGTCTCTCTTGCCACATTTCTCCATGTGGGGTCTAATCGTGACTTCTTTATTTTACTAACAAGTTCTCAATTTTTCGCAAGTTTTCTTCCACACAATTTTTTAGGTCTCTCTTTGGGTCTTTATATCTGCTACTTTCGTTTTGTTATCAACTTCGCTCATCTGCTACTTGTTTCTATGTGTTCTGACTGCTGTTGGCGTTGAGCTTTGTTTGGCTTCGTTTGACCCACCGCGCTGCTCCAGTGCGGGTTGACGAGTTTAGGGTAATAATCTAAACCTATGAAATTATCACTATTAGATGTTAATATAACTATTAATTTCAAAATTTAAAAACCCCCGACTATAAAGATTAAACTTTGATTTCAGCAAAAATATAAATCGGTTTATCCGTATCATTCCGGCATTCCAGGGTTTAATATGCCACATCCAATTTCTAGCATCAGGTCCTCGTCAATTAGAAACATGAAAAGGATCAGTCAAGACAAATTCAACGAGCCCAAACTCGATGGGTTTACTAAAAAGGTAGACCAGGGTTACGTCTCCTACCTTCAAGCCTTATCATCAGACCAGCTCAGTGGTTGCAGAAGACATTAGTGTTTCAAATGTCAGATCACAGCATGCTTTCAAGCAAACTGAGCGTGTAATATTTTTATCACACCTAACAAACGACCTTATGACCTTGAAGACCTGTACCGATTTCCACCAAACATAGCTAAGAACACTCTCGACTGATATACCTTTCAAACAAAAAAATCACATTAAAATCGGATCATTCGTTTGGGTGCTACGATGCCACAGACAGATACATACACATACATTTACACAGACACTCACACGTCAAACTTATAACACCCCGTCGTTTTTGCGTCGGGGGTTAAAAATTGACTAGGACGTATTGCCTAAAGTGCATAAAACACTCCCAGGCATAAAGTGACTATCCAACAACGGGCTTCTATTGAGAAATTCTAAGTAGAAAGAATATAATTTTTCATAGCTCAACCAAGACCTTGAACCCAAAATCACAAGATCTGAAGCTCCATAGAAAATAAGCCAACAACGCAGTTGCAGGAAAACTAGAATAACATCTGATTATAAACTTACAACCCCTTTAATTATAAAGGGGTTGTAAGTTTAAAGGATCTAAATAAAAAAATGAAATAAAGTCAACAATTCAATGAAATAATTATATATTAGTACTCAAAACAATTAATTACAAACCGTATTAAAACAGGAAGTCGTAAAAAAGTTTTTAATGTGTTTGGGTACAATTTTATAAGAAATCGGCACTTGACTTGATAATAACTTATGACTTTTAGATACTCACAACCCTTCAATTTATTTCAGCCATTTCAGTGTCCTAAATGATATTACTGACAAACATTCCCAATAAAAAAAATCTATCCCCACATCTATATCCTGGGAGACAGCGAAGAAAGTGGTTTGATGATGTAAAAGAGTGGACCAAGCTTAGCTACACGAAGCTCAAAGCTGTTTCGCAGGACCGGAAGAATTTTCTCCACCTGACTGTCAAACTTCACTTTGAAGAAGGCACCTGATGATGATGATCCCCACATCAACCAATCTAAATTTTAAACAAACATAAGTTAGATCTCATGTCCTTGTAATATAGAGCATCTCTACGTATCGTCTGTTTTTTATATCAACAAGTTCTAAATCGAAACAGCGCAAAAACGCGGCGGACAAAAAACGAAATCGCATGAGCAAGACAGTTTGGGAACTGCAAAAAGTCTGAAACTCTTCCTTTCTTATTATTATCCTGTCACGGTCAACTATAAAATGCAATTGGTTCTCAAAAAATTCAAACTCGTTAGAATAACGTATTGGTTCAAGCTCACCCCACGAAATGGGGGCTTACGCGATAATATACCTAAGCTCTTACGTAATAGGGTCTACGTAATTTGGCGGGGTTATTATGGACTTAGGGTGGCTGCACGATTTGAATATTTGGGAACGTCCGGCAAGTTTTTATTTGAAAATTATTTGTAACTAGCTGTACCCGGCAAACGTTGTTTTACCATGTATATTATTTCTTGGAAACATTTTTTTTTGTATAAGGGTTGATCGTGTAGGGGTGAAAATTTAAAATCGCATGTATTTTTTAATGCTAAATTATAAAAAAAATTAAAATACAATGTTAGGGGTGGACAAGCCTTATCACTTAGGGGTATGAAAAATAGATAATAGCCGATTCTCAGACTTACTGAATATGCATATAAAATTTCATAAAAATCGGTCAAGCCGTTTCGGAGGAGTATGGTATTGGTAACTGACATCGTGACCCGAGAATTTTATATATAAGATTATGTTTTATCTACTTGCGTTTTTGTAGTTGCCTACTGCAGCTTATTTTCAGGAACAATCATATTTACATCTGCTGTTTTCTTTTTATCAAATTACTTGAGTTGTTTAATTCCACACCTAATTTAGATTTTGTCGGTAGCGAACTGACTTGGAAAAAGTGCCTAATTATATTTAGACACTTCTTCACCCTGAGCATACATATTGGAATGACAAATCTCGGCAATACATTTATGTAGGTTAATGATATATAAGAAGCCTAGACGGGACCTAAGCCAGTTTAGAGAATATAAAATTTTTAATTGAGAAATTAAAATGTAAAGAATACTACTGCACCAATACGCATCATTGTGTATTGTTGAGTTGTAATCTGATGTTAGAAGGTTGTGTTATAAAAAAAAAGTTTAAAAACTCCAGACTACCTAAAAAGGGGTATTAAAAGGATGGAACAAGACAATAATTCAGATATAAATAATTATGTAGACCCTTACTCCAAAAATCCAGTCTAAAACGCATTGGTGGCCACCCCAATTGATATTGAGTGTCAGGTTGCACAATAGACGCACGCGCATGTACCTGCGCAAGGTGACCCGGCGAAGGGCACGAGGCTGCCCTTGCGTCCCCGCCCCGCACCGCGTGCCCCTAGTGTCCTGTCCCTTGCATTCGCATGCATTGCCGATGCCGACACGCCATAGCTGGGATGGCTAGCATGGGGAATAGTGACGTAGCGGGCTAGAAAAGTATATCGATATGAGTTATTTATCTTCCTGGAACAACATGCTGATTCTTTTCTGTGATATTGTAGAAATTGTAATTCGATATTGGATCTATTTCTTTATTATTAAATAGATGTACGCAAAGACAGAAGCATTACAGATTATTGCTGGCTTACAGAGTCATGTTACGCACTAGAAAAGTATATCGATACAAATTATTTGCTTCCTTTCCTTCCTTAGTTTCCTGGAACCATATGCTGAGATTTTGTAGCATGCAATAACCGATGCTTTGTAACTGGGACGCATTGGTTATTGCATATAAGGAATGTGTCAGGCAAGCGCGTTTCACCGTAGGCTGTATATATCTCTACCGATATTGCAGCCAATGGCCAATTGTTAAAGATACTATAGTTCCAAAATAGTGTTACTAAAATGGACCACTTCCCGAAAACCATTCAAGAAATAATTAATTTGATTCATACAAAATCATTATATATCTATTTCAAATTAACAGCTTTCCGGTAAATACATTATGGAACTCCCATGAAAGAAACAATTTTTAAAGTTTTTGTCTTTCTATCTCTCTGTTTGGTTTGGCTAATCTCTGAAAAAAACTGGAACCATTTTAGAAGATTTTCCACTTGCAGATAGCTAATATTATCTGTAGTTGGGCTATATATATTTTAGAAATTTTTTAAAATTTAAACATTACATATTATTACTATTGACAAAATAACCATTATTAATCGATACGTCGATACGTTTTCATGTCACGTGCCTAACTATACTTATAGCTGGTCCCAAAATCGCGTCTGATTCGCAGTTCGCAACGACAGGTGCTAACATTTGCGGGCTTTTAGATCACGCTTCAACCCTAAGCACATCGCTTGGGGATTACAGCCATAGTTAAGTAAAGGTGCAGACTCGACTTAGGATACTCTGAGCCAAAGAAATGAATCACATTGTCATAAGCTTTTTTATGACCATATTCCTTTTTCCCCCTTTCTAATGAATTCTAAATACTGTGCTAAAATTTAAATGCAAGGAACAGACTTCATCAACACCTTACTCCCTACTCTTTAAAATAAATTTTTATTTATCCTCTCTTTGTGATTTTCTCTATAACTGTGGTCTATGACGCATAGTCCATATTTAACGTAACAACTTTTTTGAATCTTGAGCTTGAGCCTTTTATTTTTTTTAATTTTATTTCACACTATTGTATAGATAATCTAAAGATAATCTAAAATAAATATATCCAACGGAGATATTTGAGCCAGAAAGTTAATCGTCTACCAGGTATTCAGTTTGTTTAAGTTCAACTTGCAGTGCTGTGAATGCATAAATGAGCCCCACATAATAAAGTTTACTTCATTTAACTAAACTCAGAATTTTCGGCTCTTGCCTATTCTCTACAGAATGCAGAACTGTAAAGTCTACAATACCAATTCTTACCTTATTTGGATGGCTATTCGTAATTTAAGCATGACAGTAGAAATAGATAAAAAAAAGACCCTGAGCATAATTTCCAAAATCTTTTTGAAACATTATCCTCCACCACTCTGTAATATGAATTTACTTCTGACACATTCAAATTAGTAAGCAGTAAAAACCCAATTACTGTATCACCGTCTGAGATAATAATAGCCGCGTAATATTAACGCAATTGTCGAGGTTTCGCATATAAACTTCTGATTCACATAAACTTGAGTTTTCGCAATATTGGAATCATCTATGACTTTTACTTGCATGTAACAGGATATAGTTTTAGTCACCACTTATAATTAAGGTAATGTCAAGGATGGACAGGAAATTGGGTCATGTTTTATTAAAAGTAAAAGTTTTTGAAGGAAGGTGGGGAGGACTTTTGGTTTTGCTTTTACGCCAAAAGTATAGGATAGAGCAGAGCGTTACACGATATCTTAGGATATCAGAAATGTAGAGTTCCTTTACGGTGATAGACAAAACAACACAAAGCGGCCAACATTATGACCAAGTGCGTAATTATGGTTTTCCAATTAACATCAAGTATCATCTTCATCTGCCTGTTCCATTAACTACGCTAGAAACAGATCACTTTTGACGATATTCAATAAATATCGTCAACAGGATTAAAGACAGGAACAATGGCGTCTCTGCTAGATCCAGCCGACACAGTTCCAGGACCGCGCCGGAACTGCGCTTCTGAACTGGGTCCGGCGCATACAGACTCACGGCCCTGACGCTCTCAACTGTCAATACGGTATACGGGAGTGACGTGTATTTGCGGCGATAGTTGATTTATAACTGCAAAGTTAGAATTAGAATCAGTCAGAGTAAGTAGATGGTATTCTTACTCTTAGGTTTTAAAAGTAAAAAAGATCGCTTCATCGAATATTGTCAACACGGGATTAAAGTCAGAAACAATGGCGTCTGCAGTTCGTTCCGGCCGACACAGTTCCTGGACCGCGCCGGAACTGCGCCTCCGAACTGGGTCAGTCCGCACAACCTGACGGCCCTGACGCTTTCAACTGTCACTACGTCAGAGTGACGTGTGTTTGCTGTGGTAGTGGATACACAAACACTAGCAGACGCCCTCGATTTTACCCGCGTAGTTCCCTTTCCTGTGGGAACATCAGGATACAAATTAGGCTTTGTTACTCGTCATGACACGTCATCATATACAAAAAACACAATTTGGCTTCAAGTATTAGGAATTCGCCGGAGCAAAAAGATAGACAAAAATATAAAAAATTGGTATTTAGATGTAAATACGGTACATATATTATCAGACGTATTTATTAAAATCTGTTTATATCATATTACAAACAAACACTTCAATTTTATTTATTTGTAGAGATTTTTAGCCACTGTCGCAAAATAGGAATGTTGTAAGTTTTGTTATGTTTTATGTCAGAGGCACTTGTGTCCTTCCTCTTTATCATACCCGTATGTCCGAGGTCGTGGATCGAAATAAGGTCTTGGGATCCAGTATATTTTAATAGTGAGGAGAGCAGCCAGGCTTCTCTGCTTAAACCTACATGCTGCTGCAATAAGGGTTTCTAGGTTCAGAGTGATAATAATTTACTATATCGATCACTATCAGAAGTTAATTATAATGATTGGAAATGATGGATGGGGTAGATCACCACAAATATACCAGCTCTGGACTGCCACTGCAAATTCCTCAAAACAAAAAACTCTCGAACCTAGGATCCCATAATCCGTAGCCGAATTAGCTAAACACTTAACCAATGCGTCAAACCTTAACTTAAACCGTATAAGTAATCGGAACTCAGATTACTTTCCAAAAGCAATACGGTTTTGATCATTAAACGAGTATAAACGCCCCCAAATACTTCGAACTACCCCTTCCCCTTGCCCCTACCTCTTGCCCCTCGTAAGCCGCCGTCAATCGTAAAAATTACCCCATTAAATGTTTACAGCCTTCTAAAACTGTAACACAGAGTAAAATGATATAGAGCGAACTATAAAAATAAAACAACCTTTTGGACTGTACGGTGGCGTAAAAAGAACTATAAAGTAATGTTTATGGCTTAAATGGAAAGGGTGAAATACTTATTCCTTTTTCCGGGATATTTATTTAGAGGAACTAGAAAAAATAGACAGATAATTTGGAGAAAACTTAATTAAATAGGTAAGTAACAGGAACTTTTTTGAGAAACTCGAAAAAATCATAATAAGAGTATCATTACGACTGAATTTTTATCACAATGGTCATTTTCATAGTATAGCTAACAGAAAATATTTCACAAGATAGCATAAGTAGCAACTCTTCTTACTTCTATTATTTTGTTAGAAAAGCGTAAAGCAAAATACGTTTCTTTTTATTTCACCATTGCCTAATATTTATGATTACCGTTTAAGCAGTTAATTAATTGAAATGTTCTGTTAATCCCTACTCTGTGGATCAACCGAAATAAGGAATAATAACAAAGCGCGCAGTGCAACTAACTGCAGAGGTTACGGCGTACGGGCGCAAACCGAACTCGAACAGGGATAAGTCAATTTTTAAAAAAAAGTAAACACAAATATGAGTAAATAGAAAAAAACTATTTTATTTCTTTAAAAATAATATTAGCTACATTTTTTGATAAAACACTTCTTAAGTCAAGACATGATAAAGCAGTCCAGTAGATTGCGTCAACCCTAAGATATAATCGTGGATCTATAAAGGCTTAGTAAAAGTTAATTAAACAAATAAATGTTGGACATATCTTTTCTTCTCATTTAATAAGTATAAACAAACGAGACTATATAAAGTGAGCATCTTTCTAAATTTTACTAAATCACAGGAAAACGTAACGTACGTATTATTATGTAAAAGTTAATAAAACAAATTACTGTACAAAACATCGAAAACAAGCATATTATTGAATAAATGCATACAAATTAAACAATAAAAAATATTTATTGCAATCGTAAAATTAAAACAGAAAAGTCGTAAAAATAATACAAGTATATTAAATTTTCTGACGTCAACCCAAGTTATATCTAAGAATATCAGTGCATTTGTTCTTTCCGTAATAAACTGACCTAGATCCGACGTATAGAACCTAAAATTGGTTAATCCAATACAGAAATGGTAAAGCTAAAATAATTTTAGGCCAACCAGCGACTAATTTCGTACTGATTATGGAATCAGATAGAACATATTTAATTCAGAGTTGCATGCTGAAGGGCAAATTTATTTTAAATTGTGAGAGTTTTTATTTATAGTTATTTAAAGATTTAATTATTAGTATTCAGATGAATATCACTTAGACGTAATCAGGAAACCAGACTTAAGGCCAAAGAAATCCTGAGTTCGATTCCCACCTGTCATTTAGTGACAGATTTGAGGCTTTTTCGGTTAGTGGAAAGGTAAGATAGGCTAAAACACCAAAGGCTGCTAAATATTCTTGGATAAAAAATGCACCAGAGCGGTAGTAAAATCAAATTGTACCATGATCCCATCTGATACACGTAGGTATAGGTACATGTAGCTTAGGATGGAATGTGCTCACATTGAAGATGGCTATTCACCGATATTTTTAAGATGCACAACTAAATGAATTAGAAATCGGACTTCGGGAAAGAGTTTCATACCCTATCATGCGTATAAGAAATGAAGACGTTTGTTAAGTTATAAGGTTATTAGTGTCATAGGAATAAAAACCCAGCGCGTTGTAGTGCGATACACTAAATTTTTTGATATATTAATAATTTGAAAATACCGACAACCTTCCGTCAAAAACAAGATTCTCGTTTTTATAAGAATATAAGTTATACCATTTGCCGCTGTCCCATATGTAGGGTACGCAGGCTATATCGGTCCAAGGACGCCCGCTCCTCAAAGTGACCCAATGAGCTACATAGCTGACCAGTGACCAACCGCGCGATTGTGATCGCAATCGGGATCGCGATCAAATTCCATCCCTAACTAATGTATTATTTAATACATTTGCAATCGTTGAGAGTTCCATTCGGATAATTCTTTTGTCTTTTAATCCCTATAAAAGTATGTCAATTAGATGGTTAGAACAAATTAGTGTATTTATTAAGCAGGAATGAAATAGAATTATGCTTGAAATTCACTATTACTCTTTTCAATATTAGTCGATACTATTTAGTAAGTCCTATGCAGTTCTTAGTAACTAATTTATTTATTTAAAAAACTTTATTGCATTATACAAAACACAAATAACACTAAATTGAGCGCTATAGCATAAGTAATTGTAATTTGATTTCCAACATGTTGCCGTTAATTGCAACAATGTTTTACTGTACATCATAATTATATAAAACCAAGTAAGAATAAAAACAAAAAACCATTCTCTCTAGATCTCTGTTATTCCCTCTATTATACGAAAGTACTGGGCGTAGGAATTATAATGTATTTGCTTATTAAAAGTATAGTCAACAAAACAAGGTAGACTTCAAAAACAATGAATAGGTCTATCCTGATGCATATATACCTAATTCGAAGTTTATTAAAAATACTTTGAAAGTCGCAAACCGCAGACCTCCTAATAAGATGAAAAAAGCCATAAGTTCGATCCCGATTGCGATGCAGCAATTGGAAACAGTCTGGATTTGGCTTAGCGCAAATTACAATTGTAATTCTCGGAACCGCTATGCGAGTGGCCCGACCGGAGAAAATTATTCCTTTGTTTACTTTTTTATAGGCTTCGAGTTCTAAATCCAGGGTTTCGAGATACTTTGGACCATTTATACTTTAAGTGTAAATAATCACTACATTTATTATACTTAAACTTGACTTAAGTAGCAATAAGTTTAAGCTATGAGAGGGGCACATAGTTCGAAGAGCTGATGGATGATGGGGGCCTAAGGTGCTAGAATGGCGACCTCGCACCAGAAAGTGCAATATTGGCCGACGGTGGGCCGACGGTGAGCCGACGGTGGGCCGACGGTGAGCCGATGGCATTAAATGTGTTGCAGGAAGCCGCTAGCCACAGATAGGGCTAGCGGCTTCGGGATTGTGTTTTGAAGTCCCTGAAAAAAGCCATCAGCTGTTGTGATCATGATAACGAAAACCATGACGTTTGATTTTTAAAAAAAGTAACTTTTTGTCGGGAATTTTCAAGTCGGCTCTTCTTAACAGATTGTGTCTTCCGTGCCGATAGGCATTACAAACAGACAAACTTGACGTTTCAAGTGCGTGTAAGTTAATCCATAGACTAATGATAAGTCTGCTGCGGAGAGAAACCAATGTCTAGTCTGTGGCTAAGTCTATTTGATTTTGTTTTCTTTTACTCATCAGTGGCCCAGTCGTTGACATGTTCTGTAGGAAAAAAAGTAATTTTAATTTCTAGGCCAATCTATGAAAATAGGATTATTCTAGTTTTTCTTATTTGCCAGAAATTCTGGGTCTTACAACCCTGTGCCTTGAAGAGCACGTTAAATTATCGGTCATTCATAATTTTTAATAATTGGACGGATCAAAAATATTGCCCAGCTGATGGTAAACGAAAAACCATCGCCTAAAAATAGAGCAAATCTTCACTGGGCATGAAAACAACTCGCCCTATAAGTCCTTCTATTGGTCCATCAGGTCCCAGTGTCCGTCAACCTGAGGTACCTAGAGGTGTTAGCTCTTCAGACCGGAACACAATGCTGTTTGGCGACAGAATTATCCATGGTAGTAGTAATATCCCGGACGAAATCTGCCACAAAAAGATCAAATTTATCTTTCAATCTACGTGGCTATCGAATTATACAATAGAATATAACAATTTCCTTAAATACAACTTCCTCGTATAATATTTTACTGGGGATTTTTGTATTGCAATCCAAAATAATTATGATATTTAATCATTTCTGGTTAACATCTGATTTCAATAATTTATGTCATCTTTTACAATATTAATTAAATTATAGGTAAAAGCTTCAAATACCCAATTTGTATAAAATCTCATTTGATTTCGCTAATATAAATTGTAGAACAAAACAAAATATAGGAATGCATGTAAAAACAGCAGAGAATGCTGTATTTATTTATATTTAGTGCCAGTGGTTAGTCTATATGACTTCGAATCACGTGGTTTTGGTCGGAGTCCTGTTTCTAAAAACTGAATTATTTACCTAGAAAATTTGAGTAAAAATTCTAAGACCAAAAATTCTAAGTAGGGAAGTTTAGCTGTAGATCCTTGTTAATCGAATGTTAACATCGTTAACATCCGATAATCATTTTTAAAAAGTTGAACATCATTATTCTTAGCCCGCCACACCACACAGTGGATCTAAGCTTCACATCCTATAAGGATCCCTTCTTATATAAAGCAGGAGTTAGCAGGCAGTCTAAATAGATCGATAGTAATAGTCCATTCATAATCTTATACAATCTTAAATATGTATACACAAAAGCTACCGCCATACTTAATGCTGCCAAGCAACACCACTAACTATACTAAAGCCAAACTCGATTGAGAATGCTTGTCAACAAACAAATTAAAAATGAAGGTAGAAAATGCAACATGTTTTATGCCTAATAAATTTAAAATTGTTTAGTTTTTTTTTTCAAATCTTTTTTAAAAGAAATTGAATATATTAATTAGTTTTAAGCTTACTAATCTAATTTATTGTCATGAATTCGTCATTAACTAGTTAATGAAAAAAAAAATAGGTGTGAAATGAGTAGTGTTTTCTACCTTCATTTTAAATTTGTTTGTTGACAAGCATTTTCAATCGAGTTTGGCTTTAGTATAGTTACAGACACATGAGGCTTAATACTTTTGCTTCAAGTTGAAGGGCGCAGTGCGGTGCATTAGATGGCGTGTCAGCAGAGGTGATGTTCTGTTAGATGATAGATTTTCATTTATAATTAGATTGGCTTTCCCATAGTAAGAGTTAAAAAGGTGGGTAGTTCTTTAAATTTTCATGTAGGTACGTAACCATAAATCTACCACTGAATCCCACAAACAAATTTTAATGATCATTTATTACCATAAGAAACCTGTGTTCTGGGTATATGAAACGATTACTTTATACCAACGCGTTATACGACCCCTAAATAAAACATTTATCCAAGATTCCAATACAAAAAAAAAGCAACCGTCCCGAAGAAACAGATACACAGAGCAATATCACATTATAACACCCATTAGAGTACTTCGCGAACACCCATACGGCATACACCCATCTTGCTCGCACGATGACAAAAAACGCGTACCTACATGAACCGCGCAATCCTGCATTCCATAAACGAAATTACAAATTCAACCCAATCGAAAATCGACTCACAGACTATAAAAATTAGAACCATAGAGCTTACAGATCTTATTGTTATATATTATCGTTTTTTTTACAAACCAAGTGCGAAGGGTCCCGGCAATTCGGCCTTAATATAAATAACAATAACAAGTCGGGTTGGATGTTTAAAGTTAAAACCTTTTTGGAAACATTAAGCAGTTTTGACAGACGGGATCTCGGCTCGTTGTCTTTGGTACATATTGAATTGAGAACGTTGTATTATTATGATGTGGGTACTGATGATTTTAATTTCATTTGGCACAACTGTTCATGGAGAATTGATATGATCTAGTCTACCAGTAAGCAGTCAGTTGGTAACTAGAGCTGGCTAAGACCACCCATCTATACCACTGCAAGTAAAATTAAAATTAAGATCTAGGAAGTCACAGCTTGGCATCAATTTGTATTGCATCATATATAAGTATCATATCAAAACAAGGTTCAAAGTTCAAAGTATATAACTTTGAGTGCTCATGACAATAACTTATAATAACAATCTAACTCTACCTATAAATCCTGACTTTACAGACTCTACAAGTAAATTTTTTAGCCTATACGATGATGGCAATTTTTTTGCGCCAAAGGACCAGCCTAGTTGTTCAACGTCGAAATGCAGCTAGTATCTTGTCACTATTCTATGTAGACGTGATGTGTTTGGTTATTAAGATAGATTAACTTTAGTTTCTTATTGTATTATTTTTAATTAAAACGTGAAATGTAATCATTTCTTAAGCCAGTTTTCGATATTACGTACAAACACTCATAGATATGACGTGACTGTTTGGACTCTTTTTGATCAAATCCAACTCGCCTGGTGACGGGAAAACAATTAAAACGATTAAGAGTATAATCTAAGCAAACCAATAAGAGAAACTATCCCCACAAACAAAGTTTCACCTCCATCAGAAAAACCTGATCGTCTTGGAAATTATAAATAGTCGAATTAGCCTACACCAAATATCAAGTACAATAAAAACAATAAATAGAAATACGAGGCTACATCCGTTGACATAAAAGATTTAATAAAAAATATAATCATAATTTATATTAATTAGGAAAACCATTAACTCCGTCTAGACTGTAGAGATACCAATATAACAGGTAATAGGTAAAATTCATACTGTCTTCCATTAAAAATAATACTCTAAAAGCTCATAAAAGGAGGAGCTTAATTTCGTAACGCGGATAAAATCTAAATTTCAATCAAACAAACAAGTAATATGTAAATGTTTCTACAAATTCGACGAACAAAAAAGAGTACAACACTCGTTGTGAGGATTCCGTAGCTAAGATTATTGAAAATATTCAACTGGAAATGATTTTATAAAAATATTTATATTTTCATTATTGATAAACGATAAAGTTTTTTTTATTTTCTTCTGTGTTTGGATTGGTATATTTGAACTTGCCTTGATACAGTTTAAATGATTAGTGGCAAGAAACACTGACGGGAAGGTCGTTATATACTTTAGCCGAACAAATTAAATAAAATAAATAAATAAATATTGTAGGACAATTACACACATCGCTATATAGCCCCAAAGTAAGCTTAAGTAGCTTGTGTTATGGGTACTGTGATAACTGATGAATATTTTTATATATATTATACATAAATACTTATAATATATAGATATACACCCAGACACTGGAAAACATGCATGCTCATCACACAAACATTTTCCAGATGTGGGAATCGAACCCACAGCCTAGAACACAGAAGCAAGGTCACTACCCACTGCGCCACGATGGCCGTCAAATTGGTAAGTTAGAAGTTTCCACCACACGTTTGGTGTGGGTTACCTGGATGAAAACCACGTGGGCATGTCACCATTGATGCTGTGGCAAAAATAAGAAGGAAGTATTGTAGTAGGATTGGCGAGTTCCTAAATATATTTCGACTGCGTAACCGATTCTTTGCTCGTAATCCATGCAGCGCTTTGGTCAATTAAATGATTCATTCATTACCAACTACAAGGACGTCTACTGTAAGCCTCTTGTAAGTATTTACAAACATCACGAACTTTAGCCTCCTGGATCCAGCTGCTATTTATAACCTCCTTGATGTCATCGGGCTACTTAGTCGATCAATACTGGGCTTTCCAGTACGGTATCGCCATTCTAATGTCCATCGAACTACGTATCAATACTTAGATGTGTATCAATTGAATATATCTAACGGAACTCCAAAATTGTTAAGTAAATTTCCATATGTGGACACTTTGATCGCCGTGGCCCGCAATTGTAGCAATGTTATCGTCATTTTATGCTAATGCCGCGTCTTCGGCCATTAGGCGAGCGTCGAGATAAATTATAAGATGCGCGGGCGCAAATTTAGTATTATCTCTAAACTTTTGACTCGCATAACGGTACCGACCGCGTTCATGGAAAGTATGTTATGTATAACGACCATATGCGTATACTTCGATGTGGAATGTCGGTGTCGTCTGTCCTTTATATTTATTACTCTCTTAAAAATTTTCAACTATGAACATCGGTTTTATTCTAAGTCGGGATTATTTAGTTTCCAAGTTATTGTTCGGACAGATGTAGAAAACTGTGACTTTGAGTAGGGAACTATCATGTATGTATGTACTTGCACTGTATTGCTCTGTTCATGTTTCACCTAAAGCATAGGTTAATATGTTGTCTGACCTACCTGTCTATGCCTTAAGCCTGCGTGCACCAAGATTTCGCTTATCATAACCAACGGTTAAAGTAAGCTCGTCTCCTTAACCGGCGTACGGATTGGCGTAAACAGTAAATTTTACATTTAGGTTATGTTAACCGTTGGTTACGATAACCGAAATCTTGGTGCACACAGGCCTTAGAAAACAGTTCATCAGCGATGGTATGTTTTAATTACAGAATCATGAGACTTAAGAACGTGAGATACATTTGCTTTCTTTCTTTCTTCTACCAATAAGAAGTATAAAAACGCTCAAGGCTAAACTACGATTTACGAAATATGAGGAAAACACAAATCTCACAATGGGAAAGTACAGTTATTGGAATACGCAATTACATTTAAAAGCCAAAGCCATTTAATTAAAAAATCTTTACAAACGCAATAATTGGTTATTTAGCGCGAATCGTTTTATGTCTCTTCATAAATCTATGCGCTTCCGGTGCGTTATTACAACGATGTATTGTAGTCAAAGAGCCAGTGGATATTTTGGAATCATTAAAAGTAATAGGTACGTGTCGAATTGAGAACTTCTTTTATTTTTTGAAGCTGGTTAAATGTTTGGCGACATATTCTAGGACTTGAAAGCAAACTAAGACTCAGAGTGGCTCAATATGCTCGGAGTATCTCCCGTGATCGAATCAGATATTTGTAGAAGAACCAAGGTTACTGACAGCTTAACACAGAGCCACAGAGTTCAAAGAATCGATGAACGCTAGGTTTCCAGGTGCTAGAATGGCAACCGTGCACTGGAAAGCACTGTGTTGGTTACTCCCTTAGGTGTACCGATGCCATTAAGGGGAGCTGCTGGATGCGGTTAAATCAAAATTGTGGTGTCTGAAAGTTCTGCTGCTGATGAAAATGAAAAATTTCTAACAAGTTGCACTAGTAGTTTCCATTATAAAATCAACAGGCTCCGATTGAAATTGTAAATATACCTAACCACTTCAAAACACTATTTGTTTATTCGTGTACTACTGCATATAAGATACAAGCTGACTGTAACTGAAGGTATGCTGTCTAAGATAGAGGTAAGTATTGTTTACTTGAGCTATAATAGTCCTGATTCTTGATTCCGATGAGTGCTCACTTACAAGGTAACATAACGTAATGCTCAAATGGTGATATGTTTGCTGGTAAAATTGCAAGTAACCACAATTTGATCTTACCAACAGACTAGATTTAACTTTAAAAATTAAAAATAAATAAATAATTGATCTTCCGATTATTGCACATCACATACGCAACACCGCTAGAGAGTTCAAAAACTTTTGACGTAATAATAGCCACAGGCTCTTAGACTACATTCGATGTTATTAATAAGTGGGATGATAAGGTATATATACATTTACCTATCATTAGCATACCTGTTCGTGTACAATATCGGCTATGATTTCGTCAACACCAGCCCAGACATCAGACAAGACGGTTGAACGCGACACTTGCGCTATATTTTACACAGGTTTTATATAAAAAATATATATGCATTCTGGTATTGCCAAGAAAAGACAAAGAATTCAAGTTCATGTTTATAAAAGCCTAAAGGCTCAGAAGCTCAAACTTTTACGAGTAGATTTGGGGTTTGATAGGTCCGTCAAAAAAAAGGTAAAATCCAATTTTTGCATAGTTTGACATTTTTAAGAATTTGCAATGAGTTTAATAAAAAAGTACTGTATCTTTTTTATAAATAAAATAATCTTGTTAGCAAAGCAGACTTGCTTTAATTTGACATTTGCAGAGCTTAGTTTTTACTTCAATGGCTAGCGGAGCAACTTGAAATTCTAAAATACGAGTTACTCAGGTAATGAAAAAATATGAAAAGTTTGCAAATTATCAGAAAGAAGGAATGAATGAAGATGCTTAGAATGTATCCAAGAAATTTTGGTTAAGCAGGCAAACTTAAAATATATTACAATTAGAATTATAGAAGTTATGCAAGCGATTTTCTTTTCTTCATAATACGTCGTAAGGAGAAAACCGTTTCCTTCTTTTCCAAACAACCTTGTGACTGTTAAAAAAGTAAATTGCATTGTAGTACTGAAAAGATCACGTGAACAAGTGACTTAGGCGAACTGTTAACTAAATACTAAGATTTCGGACTGTCTTAGTACGTTATAATATTTTATAAGTTTAGGATAAAAGAAAATTAGTCACAAAGGTAGGCTATATTATAATTCTATTAAGTACAAAACCGGTACTTTATAAAAAAAACAAAAAAAAGTTTGAGTTCATGTTTTGAAAGATTGCATATTTGGAAAATCGTGTAGAAATAAATGCTTATAGAATTATAAAGTCGAATGTCTGTGCTGAGCGATGTATCGAGCTACAACAAACATGGCGTTTTATTGTTTCACCCCAAATTCGTTTTGCCGCCATTCCATTTCCTCTTTTATTATTAGTTTTCCATTTCTATTTCATAAACACAGCGTCTACTTTATATCTGTTTTATGTACCAGTCTTTATTGTTGTTTTCAATTTATGCATTGAATAGGCAAAGATCGAAAACTGTTCAGTCTATTGTTATTTTTTTTTACTGCTTTACATCTTGAAAGTAGGTTAAGTTGCAAATTCATTTGAATTTATTATGTATTTTAGTGGTTCCTGTTATAAATCAAAACTATATTTTGAGTATGTTTCTTTGGTTTTTTTCTGAAATTTACATACTAATATAGTTGATGCAAACGTATAAAATCGTTTAAATTATATATTAAGGATTCGCTTAAAGATATAACAAGTTTTTCAAAATAACGATTAATTACTCATTTTCACCGTTCGATTTCTTTTTCCGATCACAGTATTATTTCTTTCTTAAGGTTTCTTCTGCGCTAAAATGTCTATCTGTACAAAATGAATAAAAAATCCACTCAAATATTTCTGAAAAATTTCAAAAAAATCGGCGTTCGATCTTTAGCATAATAGGTGATTTATTAGCATTTTCAGAAACATGACCTTTGCTGTTTTATTTTACCAATGTACTGATTGTTTTTCTTATTAACTAACTTTCAAGCGACGGTAGATTACAAACAATAAAACGCTAGATGCATGAAACTTCTGTACTGCAAGAATTCCTGAACGGAACCTTACTTTACAAATTTGGTTCTCACATTTTTTTTGCATTAGAACCTCAAACTTGCTCTAATATTAAGTTACATAGTGAAACTATTATGTATTCTTTCAAATCTGAATTAACCTTTCTCTACATAAATGATTTAATTAAGTATTTTCATTGATTTTTTATTATAATTCTTAACACAAATATAACGCCATTTCTATATATCCAGCTGTGACTGATGCGTTCACAATAAATAAACATACAATAGATTATCATAATAGCGAACAAATTAAAATAATAAACGATTAAATTTGACTTTTATGACCGATTTTAAATCACAATAATTAAGTGACTTCCAAATTTTTCTGTGTGTTTTTACAAAATCAAAGCTTATTTCCAAAGAAATTAATATATTTTTAAAAATATGCTTAAAAAATCACGCTTTCATATAAATGCTCTAACATGTAACACCAAAGTGTTTGGCAAGACAAATGTGCCAAAGCTTAATGGTTTTATACATTTTTAAATTTAAAGATATTTATTCCCATAAAAGACTTAAGTCACATTATCTATGTGTTTTTACATATTTTTTCACTGTTTGTACTAATTCAATGCGTTCGTCTAATGTAAATTTATTGGTTCTTATTACTTTTTGTCGCGAAGTTGGCCATCTTCCGACTCTTTCATCAGACTAGCTCCGCGGTGCCACCACATTGCAATACCACCGAACACATGTAAGTATACTAAGTTTTGATCAAACAAAACACCAGGAAGTGGTTTAGTTTCCACGTGACTTATATATATCTACATAGTTGATTCAGTGGTTTGCCTGTGTAGCCTCGCATCACGAAGGAATGAAATGTAATTTCTTTTTTCTTAGTATAAATTATAAGCCTGGAGTTTGTGTTACACACCCTTCTTTTGAAGAGCACATTGAGCTGTTGGTTCAAGTAATTTATAATTATTAACGTCTGATAGCGATAAATCTTTATAAAAAATAATACCTACATTATTACTCTAGCAAATGCAGTCAACTGCCTAGCCGTATCAGAGCAGCATGGTGGATTTAAGCTCTGTAAACTCTCTTCTATAAGGAGAAATAGGCTGATAATTCTGAAATAGAAAATGATTATTTAAAAATCGAAATCGCATTTCTTACAAAGACCGTAAACCATTACGTTGCAATAGACAAGTGAAGCAAAAAAAAAGTTATTCCAACTTCAAAAGTGTTTTTTTTTTCCACCAGAAGCAAGGCCGGCCGCATAGACAATGGGAAGCCATTATCCCTTGACAGTGCGCTCATTACTGCGTTTTTGCGTTTGAATTTAAAAAAAAACAACAGGTATTGTTCAGGCGCGTCTACCTGTGCTATCGAGATCAACGGCGCACGATTTAAAGCCGAGAATGCACTATCGCCCCTGTTGAATGATGAATGACGTTTATCTTTTCTGGCAAATGTTGAAATGAAATGGTAAATAATTAAATTAATTATTAATTATAGAGTTTTTTTGGACTAGATATTGAATAATATTATAGTTGCGTACAAACATTATTAAACAGAACCTGGCGTTACAATGCGGAAGTTTATTATAAATAGTTAATAATTTATTTTTGTTGTTTTTTTCCCGCGAAAAACCGACGAACTCAAGCAATAACTCAAACCGACAGAAAAGCCTCAACGTAGATACGTGGTTCTCCTAAACAGGAGCATCCCTTAAAGATATTGACGGACTATCCCTTCAAGATTATTACGTGTTTCGTAGAGAAAAGTATTCTATTATTTTATCAATATATTTCATATTACTAGTATTAATTACTAACTACTTTATTACTAATTACTACTACTACTTTTAAAATTATTCGTTGATTGTATTATCCAGTATTTATGACGAGAAAGAGTAGCAAATAAACAAACTCACTTAACTATTAGTAATTAAGTAGTAGTATTATGAAATATAACATTTTTGTGACCTTTATAAAGCTCTGTTGTCTATGGTTTTCTCCATTAGTTGATGTCTACTAAAAAACCGTATGCTTTTGAGGCGCAAGGCACAAGTCACACTATTGTGTGGGCGAATAACTTACAGCCATAAAAGAAAGTTTGACAACCGACAGAGGCTTGTAAAGAAAGGGTTTACAAACGGAACAGTATTTTTCCTTTGTGTTAAACTACAAACACGCAGTATTTCGAATATACAGTTACTATTAAAACTAAATAACGGATATTTTCGTTTCAAAAAAATATATAGCCGATGTATATGTAATCTATATTTATACTAATATTATGAAGAGGTAAAGTTTGTAAATAAAGTTCTGTCGGGGCTAATCTTCGGAACTACTGATTTTAAAAATTCTTTCACCAGTAGAATGCTACGTTATCGGTGAGTGTCATAGGCTATATTTTATATTCGTATTGTATATACGAGTATTACCCGAGTTATCACAGTTTTTGTCGCGCGAGTCGGATTGTGAAATTTATTAAATCGGCTTTATGCGCGTGCGCTGCTTAAGCTATTGGATATAATTGAAAACATTTTATGAAAACTTTATGCATCTTAAAAAGTTCTACAAAAAAGTCTGAGATATCATATCTATCTTTTATATTTCGGCAGATATATAACTTTTTGTGTTTAAAAAAATATTTAATCCATATGCTTACGTTTACGTCATTATTTATACAACTAAACTTAAATCCTTATAAAAATAAATTATTTAATAATCACAAAGATATTATAGAGATAAGATTTGCCTTTTACAGTATGTTAATTAGTTATACAGTTTCGGAGATATTACAAAATTTCTAAAAAATATGACACTGCCGCTATATCGTCCATATTATGTTAACCTCCCCCGTATTATGTTATACGTACTGAATAGGGGTCAACATTTTGGTACTGATATTCTTTGAGAATTCGATCTTTGATCTTTTCAATTAATTGATGGCATGGCAGACCATATTTATATAATATACGAAAAAGTTTGTTCGTTTGTTTAAACGGGCTAATTTCTAGATCTCTATGTCAGATTGCAAATTATTTTGTTTATTATGAAAGCTAGACTCAAAAGTAAAATAGACTATTTAATACAAACTATACACATCAGCTTGCCATAAATATATATTGTTAATGTTAATATACTGTAATATCGTACAATGTTTAACAAATATGTAGATCTTTAGTACACGGGACGGGACGGAGGATATTGGTTGACGGGAAACTATAAAAAAATTAAATTGAGTAGCGGCGAAAGAACACACTTTATATGAAAGTCTGTCTTTAAAATTAAAAGGGTACCTAAGAGGTTTTCACGCTGACGAATACGCGGGCAACAGCTAGTATCCTTGTATACAAACCTTTACTTACAAATATTATTACCATTTAAATAGACGTTTGACGGCTTCTATGGCGCAGTGGTACGCGTAGTGGAATTATAAGACGGAGGTCCTGGGTTCGATTTCCAGCTGGGCCTATTAACATTTTCTAAATTAGTCCAGGTCTGGCTGGTAGAAGGCTTCGGCCTAGGTTAGTTACTACCCTACCAACAAAGACTCGCCGCCATGCGATTAAGCGTTCCGGTACGATGTCATGTAGAAACCAAAAGGGGTGTGGATTTCATCCTACTCTTAACAAGTACGCCCGATTCCAACTTAGATAGCTTCATTTGTGATTGCAATCAAGTGCTAACTTGAAATAAATAAAAACGTTTTTTGATATTAAAAAACACTCAAGTAGGTCTTTAGCATGTACTTTTAGTTAGTAGATAATTTAAAAAACACGCAAGTACTTGGATTCATGTATTTAAAACAGGAATCAGAGTACTAATAATATACTACTACATCACACATCACGCACACATACACAAAATAACTAATAGTAATACACGCAATAAAAATAAATTCCTCTTCTATAATCGCTTCGGGTCGGTTTTTTTGTCAATTAAAAATTACCGAAGGCAAGCAGGTACTCGACAATAGATTAAAAAAGATGGCCGTCCATTGCAGCTCTATAGCTTTTAATTGGTGTATCAATTATTTTAAAGATTAAAAACAATATCCGTAATGTTTTCAATCTTTTATGTTGGCAATTATCACTTCGATGTACTTTTTATATACGTTTTGCTGTACTTGTGTTTACATATACAGACGCGGTTTTTTTGTTTCGGTTCTTAGATTTTAAGGAAAATAATATTAAATCGTAAGATCGATAAGCTTGACCTAAAATGTGTTTTTTCTATTATGATCAAAGTAAAGAAAAAGTCGATATTGTCTATTTTAGTTGTAAGTAGTTTGTAAGTAATTTATGAAAATAATTTTATACAGATCGACATGTGTTTAACTTGTGGCGGGTCCGCTAATTTTGGTGTTAAGTTTATTTTCAAAAATAAAATAAATATTAAAGCTACTGTGGTAAAAACGCTTTATTTATCGTAGATCTTTTTGCGACAAAGCTCCGTCCGAGAAATAATATTTATGTCTTCCGCTAAACTATATGTAACCCAATGTAACTTCAGAGTTCAGACACATGAGACTTACACGTACATACTTACGAGCCTTAAATGAATTACACACTAAACATATGGATATTCTTTCTCCACGTGAAAATTTAATTAGGTACACCAATAGTATAATGATATATTATGTACTTTATATATAAAAATCTTAAATAAAAGGCTTTTTACAGTCCAAATGAAATGCGTAACACAATGGAAGTAATAACTAACATTGAACCGTAACTGGAAAAAAAAAATTCTGACCTGTCCACACTTCTGACATTCTCAGGTAGAATTTTATGAACATTGAGCGTATACGATGGCAATTAACTTTTGGTACCTGCCTCTATGCGTGTGTGAATTCAGCCTAATACCTTTGCGTGTGTGTGCGTATGATTCGTTAACCATATCGGTTGTAAGAACGTGTATTAAATACATTGCTGGGTGTGTATAGCAATAATATTTGTACGAATATTCATAGTCAGCAATGTATACAAAAGTATAGAATTATAAAATAAATTTTGTCATACTTAGTATCACATTAGAAGCAGCACTTGCGCAAACAGAGGTTTTTATAAAATCTTACGCGGTAAGGTTACGAGATAAATCGTCTTCGTTTTAATGGACTTCGGAATTTATGTGATGCCTAATATCCAATACATTTTTTTACGAAATAATGTTGCCATTCCGGCCACTTATTAAGATTCCTTTCTCATTACCGTGATCGGAATTATTGGTTTTCTTCACTTTAAAATTAAATTAACATACTACGAGATACCTATGTCTAAGCAAGTAAGTATTAAGAAAGTGTTAAATTTGTTTAATATAAAATTCAATTATTAACTGATTTTAATTGTAAATAATGATCATTGTACGTGACGTGTGGACGGTAGCACTTTAACTTCTAGATGTTCTAAATTTTTATCGGCAACTTTTAGACCTATGCTGTTACCTACTATTTAATCTTTCTTTTTACGTCATCCTTTAAAAATATACGCATCAAAATTGGTGTAAAAACGGAACTTACATTAAAATTCAATAAAGCTTCATAGCTTTCAAATTACATTACGTACAAAACAGATGAAAGTTCGCTTTACAATGGTAGCGTGCTAAAAAAAACAGCCAAAATGTGTCAAAAAAATGTCAAAAATGCAACAAAAACGCAATGAGCTACCGACACCGCATGTTGGTATTGTTCCGTGACATATGGCTTGAACATTAGAGACTACAAGAAACATTGAAACAAGTTTCTTTCTTTTATATTTAGTATTAGTAATTTAATTATCATAGGTCCTCATACTACCAAGTGCGACAATGGATGAACCAGGATCTAGACTTGGGTGTTACCAAGAATTTATTGCAATAGCAGTCTTGATTTGGGAAGTTTGCATAAATGTCATCAATTTTAAGTGATAATGCAATCTAGGATGGTGGTAACTAACTCGGCAAATGTAGTAAATACTTACACCATACCATGAAAGTAAAATTATGCGAAAAAATTATTATTATAAATTATATTTGAGACTTTTGACGTGAAAACGTCTTATAATTCAATAGAGCCGGCTGCACGCACGAAAAAACATGACTCATGCGTTACCTCGCTTTGAGGCGTTCCATGTAAGGCTTGAAATGCAAGCGAGAGTGCAGAACGAGCGACAAAGAAGCACAATCGGCCTTTGCATTCGGCAGCGTTCGACATCCGTCTATTAAATATAATTATATATTATTTATTATTTTTAAATTAAAAATTAATATATTTATAAATTAATATATTTATTATAAATTTATAAAATCAAAATCAATTATTTTATTCATTTAAATTAATATTTATAAAAATATACTTAAATTAAAAATTTTAATAACCAATTAAATGCTACCATTCCATCAGTATTTTCTTAAGACGTTGTCACGTTCAACTATCGTCAGCTTTACAGACAACCGACTTTACAGACAACCAATTTTTTAGTTTTAATTTTTTGGTATAGAAATGAGACGGTACACTTGGTACACTTTTTGACATTGCTTGTTAAAACAGTAATATAAACATGATATGATGTTTATATTTTTGAAATAGTATTTTTACGACCTTTCATTTGATACCCATATTGCTAAGATAAAAGAAAAAAATGCACACGTCCCCCCTCTTTTCCCCCATTTACAGCCGCCATTTTGAAAATTCATATAGTCTATGTCACTTCCACAATTAAGCCGAATTCAACGACACCTCACATGTCAAAATTCATTCAGTCGTTTAGGCTGTAGCGCGTGCAGAAGAAATGGGCATACATACATACATACGCTCGAAAAACATTACCCTCCTTCTGACGTAGTCGGGTAAAAAGACATCAAATGTGCGCGCATTTTTGTTTAGGTATACATGCCTCAAAGATTTGACTTTACAATTTTCTATTTATCTCCGGATGTTCCGGCTTCAATGGAATAAAATAAATTAATAATAATGCTAATGACGCAATCATTTTAATTCAATATTTCATTCGTCAATTAAAATCTATGAGTGATTATGTATGCACAATCATTAAGCAACAAAAGACTTAACAAAAGCCTTTATCGTGTGTAGTTACGAGTGGAACAAAAACTAGGCGTTTATTTGTACTGCACGCTGCTCAGACCCGCGCCTGACCTCGATCGTCATTGCGAATTATAATAGTGCGATGATCAGCGGCGGTCCAATTACCAGATGTCAGTCAGCATTACGAGGCGCACTCGCTCTGAGACCCAGTGAGTGTTTGTGTTTTTAAATCATCAATATAGTTCGATTTTTGGCCGAATTTTAAAAAGGAGACAGTGACCAGTATGCACTATGCATATGTTTGTATGTCAAGAATTTTCTCAAAAATTACGTTACATATAATTGGTATTTTCGTTATTAAAGCGCGCTTATCAGATTTCTGAACCGATTCGAAATATTTTTTTCAATTCGATTGGCTTAATTTTTTTTTTTTTAAATAAATTTGGCATTAGTTGGTAGGTACAACTAAATGATACTTAAAATTCTTTATAATTTAAGTAAATGACATCTTCGCTTATATTTCGGTTAGTCTGGTCTATCTTGGGCTGCGCAACGGACAGATAAGCTAAATATCACATTTATAACATAGAGTACGGATGAATCACATGAGCGGCCACAGTCAAAGCAATGACGGTAAAACAAGTAGAGTTTTTTTACCTGAGCCGCTTCTCAGAAGCCTGCGCACCGTAAATCAGACGTGGCGCCCTGTTATTTTAGCTGGTTCGCATAAATTCGGCGCTGGGGGGCGGTAATTGCAACATTTGAGGCGGCTCGGACCTCGCGCCGCGGGGGCCGCCGTTACTAGACGATTACCGTCATAAAGGAGACCGTTTTGTTTCATTGGCAGGTCGTATGTACCCATATGTGTGTTATTAGGTCTTAGGTTGTAGAGGTCTCACACTTTTTGTATTTTTGGATACGCTTAAACTTGGATGATACTTGATACACAGCAAAAGCCTAGGATAACGATTTCGTGGATGGATGTAGATAATGAATTCATCATCATTATCAGCCTATTAACGGACCAATACAGGGCCAGGCCTCCCTCCGTATAGGAGAGGGGATATGGAGCGTTGAATCCCCGCGCTGCTCCAATACGGTTTGGCGGGCTAGGGTGATAATGCTTGATAGTGACCGGGAGCGACAGCTAGCTCTCCGAGGCACTCCGGATTTAAAATGTCTTGAATAATGAAAAACTCATAACCTTCAACAAAAATCTCAACTTTGCTTCTGGAACAAGGGTTGAATACACAAGTACTTGATTCTGGAGCGCTGACCGCCAATAATTTGAGCACACGAAAGCAGAGAAGCCGTTTTTTGTTCGTTAAAATTGTTAAAATTAAAAAATATAAATAAGTGAGCAATATTGATTGAAATGTGAAGATATGATAAAAATTTACTATTTTAGAGGTTTTGCGAAACCCTTAGTGGTATTATAAAACTGAAAACGAAGTAAACGTGATTGTCTATAAATCATAGACAAGTAGCACGTGATAGAATGGCGTCCCAACTGCCCATAGTAACCATAGAGTCGCTTTAAACAAAGATCTAATACAATGACCGCGCTCCAGTACCACTGTTTTGACTAACAGATTAGCCTGACAGAGGTAAACGTACTGAAATTTTGAATTACAAATGGCTTGCCGATTATATTACTACAGATTATAAAAAGTGATTTCTGGGGAAACAATGGTAAAATTTTCAGAAACACTTTATATTAAGCATACGAAATTGTAGCGACAAATGGCCCAACTTCATTTTGTTTTGTAATTTAATAATGTAGCTAAGGAAAGTTCGGCCCAAGCTTCAAAAGAATAAACGTAAACATAGGACCAATATATATACATATATATAAGTGGACTAGTGTGGCTTTTGTTCATTGGCAATAGAAAATTCCAAGAAGGTCAATTATAAACCTTGCACTCTATGAATTTGCGATGAAAAGCTTAGACGTACGTTTATCTGTTCAATGATCAAATATTGTTTATGCACCGAGATCACAGAAATAATTCCAACCAATTGGCAATCAATTGGGAATGCATTACCCAGTGAAGACGACACACGATCAAAGGCTGTTAGCGAGCGACTGATTCGGTTGCATTCGACCACACAGTGGCCATTGAAGGCTCGTGGTCTTGTTATTCAACAGAATAGCTTTCAAGGCTTTGATCTTTCTAAACAAATTCTTTAATGATATTAGATACCCGTAGACAAATAATAAATGGTTTGATCATACAAACTTGTCGCAGCCGAAAAGACCAGGGATTTTTGAATTTCCTAAAATAATAAGATTTTAAATAATGAAAAATGTCGCTCTAGCTTTCGTTGCATTAGCTAAAGAGGCAGCTATATAGACACCACTATTGGGCGACGTTTGTCGTTTTTAACCCCCGACGACAAAACGACGGGGTGTTATAAGTTTGAGGTGTCTGTGTAAATGTCTGTCTGTGGCATCGTAACTCCCAAACGGATGATCCGATTTAAATGCGGTTTTTTCGTTTGAAAGGTATATCAGTCGACAGTGTTCTTAGCTATGTTTGGTGGAAATCGGTTCAGGTCTTCAAGGTCATCAGGTCGTTTGTTAGGTGTGATAGAAATGTTACACGCTCAGTTTGCTTGAAAGCATGTGTGCGATCTGACATTTGAAACACTAATGTCTTCTGGAACCACTGAGCTGGTCTGATGATAAGGCTAGAAGGTAGGAGATGTAACCCTGGTCTACCTTTTTAGTAAACCCATCGAGTTTGGGCTCGTTGAATTTGTCTTGACTGGTTCTTTTCATGTTTCTAACTTGGGTGGGGGGTTTTATAAATTTTTAATTTATCTCTATGAGATATATCATCGAATTGATCTGAACGAATACTAAACTAAACTAATTTGATATAAACAAATTTTTGACTCGCGGTTTACAAAGGTTCATGTTTCTTGCAGCTTTTTTAAATCGCAAATCCTAATAAACACTTACTCTTTAAGCTCCCGTTCAAAATCGAATAAAGATGATATTAAAAAAAAAACATTAACGACAGCAAAGTAGATGGTAAAAGGCTCTAGAAACATACGTATGAGCTACTTAGAGAGTATTAAGGACGCGCAGTCTTATTCGTACGTTTATAGAGCACCGCGCTGCAAACGGGCATTATACACGTATGCAGGCCGTATAAACGAGTACATTCGAGTATATTTGCACACGTGCCGTCTCTTCGAGCCTATTTTATCTCCCTGCTTATAAAAAGAAGTAGGTCGCGCCGACTCTGCCTATATCTGACCTGCTTTGGAAGACGGTTTGCTCTATATGTCTCTCTGAGTCTCGGCTTTAAACTAGTCTACATCTGTGAGTGTGTCTTTATTAGTATATTTTAACGGGACGTTATAGGGTCTAGTTCTCATTTTAGGGCTCACATCCACTACTTTGCTTCAATGCTGGCAGGCTATTTTTTATTTTTAGATCGACGATCGAACGATCACTATCAGATTTGACGACCACTGTGGCGCAATGGTATGCGCGGTAGATTTATAAGACGGAGGTCCTGGGTTCCATTCCCGGCGGGGCAGATTGAGATTTTTCTTAATTTGTCTTGGTCTGGCTGGTTGGAGGCTTTCGCCGTAGCTAGTTACCACCCTACCGACAAACGATGGAAGTTCCGGTACGATGTCGTGTAGAAACCGAAAGGGGTGTGGATTTCGTCCTACTCCTAACAAGTTAGCCCGCTCCCATCTTAGATTGCATCATCACTTAACATCAGGTGTGATAGCAGTCTAGGGCCAACTTGTAGTTGATAAAAAAATGTTAATTTGAACTGGGTTCGATGGCTTAGTGCGTTTTTTAATGTACAAGTAATATTACTACCGACTTTTCAATGTTGTTAGCCAAGAAGTTTTCAGTCATAGATATACTGGCTGAAAATGTCTTGGAAGACAACAAAACACAGTATTTCATAGCCCATAGTACTTATTGCATAACTTCTAGTACTTGAGCCTAGAAAGTCGTAACCTGAAGCCACATAGATTAACCACTGGACCAATAATGTGAGCGAAACCGCAGGTAAAGCTAATAACAGTACATACGAGTATTACCTACGGTACCTCAGTAAGAAATTCGATTCTATGAGAACGCGATAGAGTACATTATTGACGTACAATGTTCAGGAATATTATTAGCTCAGGAATATTAGGTCATAATTAATTTAGCGCATTATTATTATTTTTTTTAGTTATTAACTTATTATAGATTTTTTTTTGTTTTTTTTCTTAATTTATTAAATTTAAGACGGCAAGGTTGTCTAGGCTATTGTGCGTGGCGGCACCTTGACTAGGGCCCAGCTGAAAATCAGTGTTGCATGTTTTTTTTAAGAGCATGCAGCTATATGCTGAGCTGGGTCCTTTTTCTGGGTTGTGCCACACATCGCAGGGTATTGTCCTGGTGACTAATAAACAAGTTGTGATGTGTGGCATAATTGCATGGCATTGCATAATAAAGATGTTCTTTCTTTCTTTCGAATATTATTGAAATGTAATCGCCTTCTAAAGAGGACAGTAATACAAAAAAAATCTTATTGTGTTACAAATAAGGTACGATTTTGAACGACAAATATAACTAAACGTCCGAGATGCTCTAGCATTCATTGCGATTTGAAGATTAATCGCAGGCAGTGGAGCTTATCGAAGTAGAAATAGTTTATGGGATTATAACACATTATTATTTATTTTTTATTATTATTGTAACGTTTAAAGCATAGCTGGGATAATTCTTTTTATTTCCTTTTCTTCATAGTGTATGAATTGTAACTAACTGTAGGGTTCTATTTAAACAACGGTAGCATGATCTTATGGTAAGTAATCTTCCGTAGCTTTCAGTTACTACTATTGACTAAGACGTATAGAAAACATAGTTACAGAGATGTGGATGAACAAATAAAATAATGATATCAGCTGATATTGACAAGCACTCTTTAACTTTAATAGTAGTAAAGTTATTCGTGATAGATTTCATCTAGAGAAGAAATACTCCTGTGCATATTCCTGCCTACACGCAACATTTTAATGTTCAGATCTAAGGGTAGGTACGGTTAACTGATCAAATTACTTATATTCACATGAGGTTTAACACCTGTCTAAAAAATGTCATTACTTAAATAAAAAATAAAAAATTTAGTCGTATCTTAGATAGTTTAAATAAATAAAGTAGCATATAATTATGATATACCTCGTCATAACTTAATATGTAAGCCCCAAATTACGCTTCACCTATCCTAAATTTATTCAAAAAAGGAAAAAATATTATAAAAAATTATTATATTAATTCATTGACATAGTACTAACTATTAATATGTCAATGTATTAATTACAAAGTTCACGAATAATAATAATCATAAAATCTAGTGTGGGAACGCGCGGTCAGAAAATGATTCCAGAATTCTCTTTTTGAAGAATGTAAATTTCTTTAATCTCGAGCTTAGCTTAAGACGGGAGTAAATGCGATATTTCAATGGAAACCCTGGACATCTTAAATTTTAGTCCCTGCCCCTTTAACCATGCATCGTTCATAGCTTAAAACGATTTTTAACCTTTTAAATTGCATCTGAATGAACATTACTGTCTGTATCTGTAAGCCTGTATAATAAAACGACACAAATAGATCTGTGAGCTAAGCTGCAAAGGCCTATCCGCCGCCTGTAGACACGATCAAAGCCTTCGCTCAGGTGAAAACTCTTTCAGTGCACTGCAGATGCGCTCCCGGCAAGGCTTCCCTTCAACCGCCGCCCGCCGTACGAACGATTCACACTGCATTGAGTTACTTATACATTCGCATATTAGTGCATTGAGCTAGTTGAAACTTCGATAGACACACGCCTATATTGATATTATTATTCCTTTATTTACGGCCTCACTAGAGAGTCAGGCTCAGATTAGAGAGACAATTATTTGATCTGAGGGGCCAAGCCTTCTTTTATTGTAGGAGAGCGGATACGGAGCTCAAAGTCACTACGTTGCTTCATTGCGGGTTGGTGGGTGATAATGTTTAATTCATTAACGATCACTCTCAGGTTGGAACCGACGGCTCAATAGGCTATCCTAGCCATTGCGGTAGAACAACACTAAATTTCTGACACCGGGCTTAAAATTTTACTGAAAATTTCTTAGAAAAAGAAAAACTCAGAAATATTCCAAAGCTCGATCCAGAATTTATACCTACTCAAGACCTGAGATCGAAGTCACATAGGCATAACGAGGCATTTAGACCGATTAAACGCTTTTTAAGATCAATGAACGAATTCACAGTCCATTGCATTAACGCTCCCGGTAAGGCTTTCCTTCCAACTGCTGCCCACCATACGAAGCAATTGACACTGCACTAAGTTCCTTATATATTCACGTATTAGTGCATTGAGCTAGCTGAAAGTGTAATAGCCGCACCATTAAGGAAGATTAGTATTTAATTATTAGCTTTAGCAAAGCCTAATGTCACAACCGAATTTGTAGTGAATGGAGTCATCGGACACCAAAAAAATTTTAGACTTCTTTTCCAAACAACTGTTCCATGTGTCCGGTGACCAGCGTGCTGGTGCTTATTTAGCCCAAAAAAGCCTTGGTATTGGGGAAATAGCGCCAGTGTGTTTGGGCACCTTGCCTTTGGGTGAACAATTAGATGGCTTATTCTTTTTGTAAATACCTTGTTTTATTTTAATTTTTATTTAACTAATAAATATATTTATATGCACATAAAAGCTGTCGCAGTGAATTGAGTTATATATAAATTCACATATAAAGTTTAGTTATTATGTATTTCGACGACCTCCATGGCGCAGTGGTATGCGCGGTGGATTTATAAGACGGAGGTCCTGGGTTCGATTCCCGGCGGGGCAGATTGAGATTTTTCTTAATTTGTCTTGGTCTGGCTGGTGGGAGACTTTCGCCGTAGCTAGTTACCACCCTACCGACAAAGACGTACCGCCAAGCGATTTAGCGTTCCGGTGCGATGTCGTGTAGAAACCGATAGGGGTGTGGATTTCATCCTACTCCTAACAAGTTAGCCCGCTTCCATCTTAGACTGCATCATCACTTAACACCAGGTGTGATAGCAGTCAAGGGCCAACTTGTAGTTGATGAAAAAAAAATATATGTATTATTATATAATGTTGGTTTATAGACCTTCCTATAGGATTGCATAGTTTGAAAGCGAAGGTATGGAGAGTGTATAGCGACTTTGTTATACATTGTGTAAAATTCATACTTACTAGTATTCCTAGTAGGTACGTTTAGGTAAGTATTTATTAAGGAAATATTTGCTTAGGTTCTAAGTCACTACTACCTACCTGATTGTAATCTCTAATATAATAATTAATGTGGGTTTCAACCAAATTCTAGGTTCCTCATATGACTAATTGCAATTAAACCATCGGTGCGCGAAATAACACGAAACGACCGACAATAGCCTCGCGATGACGTCACCGCATGACGTCACCAATGACTCACGATGCCTCAACACGGTAAGGCTTAACGTACTTTCACTCATCCTGAATTCATTGCATTAAAAAACACAATAAATGCTCCACCAAAATTCGTACTACGACTTTCCCAAATCCAAAGGGACACAATTTAAAAGCGTTTTCATTTTAAAACCAACCTCATTTCGTATGCGACAGAGTTGACATTTGTTTGTAGCTTTTGTGGGTAATATAAGAGGATTTTGTTGTTATGTTCGGAGGAGGAAAATTCAGGCATTATGAATGAAGCGTCCCCTCCCCCTCCCACCAACGTCAACCTGTTTGAGAGGGAACGTGAGGTAAGTACTCTCTCACGGCCCGTTCAGTGAATGACTCATAAACGAAAATCGTGGAATTGAACATCATTATTTTATTAAACACGACTTTTCAGAGAAAGGCTTTAGGAATTTTAAACAACGAGGAAAATTAAAGCTAGGTGTTTTTCATTCCTCATTTTTATATCAGTTCAGTGAGATAGTAGACTTTGATATTTATTACAGTTGGGTTCTTAATACTTTAGTTTAAAATTCTCTATATTACACGTAGTTTTCTATACTAGCCTAAAATCTTTAATCCGTCGAACCAGAAATCGGGCTTAACATCAACCCTTAAAATGTGCAACTAAAGAAGTTCTATTAATTGAATAAAAAATAACAAATGGAACCTAATGAGTTTAAGTTTCATGTTTTGACAAAATCAACATTATTTTACATAACAACCAAACATCACCGTAAGTCCTCAATTCCCTAAGCTAAAGCAAAATAATTACACTTCAATAAAAGAAACGGAGTTTAATTCTAAATGAGGTAATATCCGTTACCCTTTTCAAACGCTATTGCTCCTAATCGGTCGATTTAGTTTAAGGATGCTTTCCACTGTAAGCGATGTACTTAGTTAAAGCTGAGTGTTTAAAAATGGGGATACATAATCATGAAACTTCACATTATTGTCAGCTTATAATAGCTACAATATCTCTGATATATATGCTTTATTCGTTTTTTTTTTATCGACTACAAATTAGCCCTTGACTGCTATCACACCTGATGTTAAGTGATGATGCAATCTAAGATGGAAGCGGGCTAACTTGTTAGGAGTAGGGTGAAATCCACATCCCTTTCGGTTTCTACACGACATCGTACCGGAACGCTAAATCGCTTGGCGGTACGTCTTTGTCGGTAGGGTGGTAACTAGCCACGGCGAAAGCTTCCCACCAGCCAGACCAAGACAAATTAAGAATAATCTTAATCTGCCCCGCCGCGAATCGAACCCAGGACCTCCGTCTTATAAATCCACCGCGCATACCACTGCGCCACGGAGGTCGTCAAAATTGTTAAGTATGGATCTCATAAGAAGACTCAAGAGTCACTTTGAGCAATGGAGCGAGCTATGTTCGGGGTATCTTAGCGTGATAGAATCAGAAATGAGAAAATCCGCAGAAGAACCAAAGTGTCCAATATAGGTCAATAAATTGTAACGCTGAAATGCCCATCAGGGTACATGATTCGAATAGTGCTAGTTTTCAAAGGTGCTGGAATGGTGACTCCGCTTCGGAAAGCGCAATGTTAGTCAAGTCGTTCTTCGTTATCTTCAGGGAGCTGTTAAATACAGGCAGCTCAAGACCGTTGTGTTTGGAACATAAGTGGGCGTCCATCGACTGATGACGATGATAATTTTTCTCCTGTAGTAGGTATTTTACACTACTGCTGATTGCTTTATCGGTCGAGTGGTTAGACTGTGTGTGTTTTCTTTCTACTTTGTAGCTTTGAATCTGAGCTTTTTTTTCTCCATGAAATTTTCATGAGATATTATTAACCCGGAGTCGGGACATTGTGTTATCCTCTGTGCCTAAGCACGAATATTATGATTGATATCTGATAGTCACTGTTAGTGTAAAATTTTATCGTCCCAAGCCCACCTGTCCGCATTAAAGGCCTGGCACTGCGGTGGACCGTTAAAATAAATTGATATATGATGACTATTTTACAAAAACTGACAAACTGGCATAAGGAGCTCTACTCATAGTATTAGTTAACGATTCGCGCTTGCAGCAAGCGGTGATCTTGTGTTGTTAATCTGCGGCTCATACAGCCCGCCATATGTAAATGCAGTGGTCCTTCCGAGAAGCGCTTCTCGCCGCCTAATTATTTTTAATTGCCGCGAGCGCAGACGCGACGTACGGCCTTCGGAAAGTTAAACTTTTTTTTTCGTTAGTAAACATTTTTTTCGCGTCTAGTCATCCAATCGAGTACATTGTAAATGATTCATAACGTTTAAACAAAGTGGTGCATTTAGTTGAATAAATGAACTACGAATAAAAATTACTTACCTATAAAGTACACTACATTTTTAACTAGCTGTGCCCAGCAGTTTCACCCGAGTCGATCTCTCTCCCGTGGGACTACAGAGAAATTTACTTTTATTGAGCGTCTTCATCTCCGTCAATTATTACTTAGAAAAAAAACGAAATCCGAACGGCCTCTGTGGTGCAGTGGTATGCACATTGAATTTATAAGACAAACCGGGATTTCATCCTACTCTTATCAAGTTAGCCTATTTCCATCTTAGATTGCATCATCACTTACCATCAGGTGAGATAACAGTCATGGGCTAACACGTAATGAATAAAAAAATTTAATTCGAATCCAAACTAGGCGGACTAACCAACGAGACACGTTGAAGAATTCATCGAAAACAAAAATTCAGAGCCTATATCCAGCAATCGTCCATCGCATCACTTGTTTATGATGATGATGATGATGAAAAATCAATGATAAAAAGATGACGCCTTACGTAAAAGCACCTATCTGATAGGTGTAAAGTGCAGTTGACACAATCAGCCAGCCTGAGTGAAGTGAGCCGACTGCCCAGTAAGGCACATTCACGAATTATTTGAATTTCAAATACAAACTGATCAATTCTAAGGTGGCCTCACGAGCACCTATCTGATAAGTGTGAAGTGAAGTTGACACAATTAGTAGCTGTACCTAGTGAAGTGAAGAGAGTTCACCTCGCCCCTCGGCTGGAGCACGCGTCGAGTCGACCCACTTCCACACAATGGCAGCGTATCGCACCGAGCTAGACGTCTACAAGTGCGGCTTACTTGCCAGGTACCACTACTATATTTGGCTTAGTTCTGAGATTGCTTCGTAGAATTCGCAGATTGCAAACAATCTAAAACTAAATTGTACCTTCGTGCATGTTCTCATCATATAAATGATTGTATGAAAAACAACGGCGGCGTATAACATTAAACTAGACGTCGACAAATGCTGCTCACTTACTACAAGGAAGTAAGTTTGGCTTAGCTCCACTGATTGCTTTGCTTGCATTTCATATTTGTAACTCAATAACTTAATTTTTTATAAAGATCCCTTTATCACTTATTTTAAATTGAACTACCTTTTCTTAAAGGTTGATTACGAAGAAACAAACAACAAAAAGGGTTTATAAATATATACTTAGAGAAGCAGATCTATAACCTAAGATTGTGTATAGACAATCTCAGATTATAGATTTGGTAGTTTTAGTTTAGCGTCTTCAATCTAATCAAGAAGTCGTTCAAAAACTTCCATGGTACCCAGAGACATGGTAAAAAGCAAGTCAATGAAATAACAATCTTATTGCAAAGATTGTTCTAATCAATGTAACCAATTTAAAAATTCATATTTTGAAAACTAAAGCTATATTTCATAAAACATACCTACTATACAACCACACCTGTACCTACAGAATCTTCTCATGCCGTGAACACGTCAAAAGCATTTTTAAAAAGGAAGACATATGATTGAGTATTACAAAAATTGCGTTTATGAAGGGAATGGGCATTGCTTAAAAAATCACAAGTCACAATTCTACCCTTGGTACCTGGGGTAGGTGAATAATTCTGACCTTCATTAATCATATTTTTTTTGTGTCCGAATCAGGTACACGCGAGCAATGCTTTTAAAAATTTTGAGCTCCCCTCGATATCACCGAGATAGTGCGTTTGTCTCTTTTGTATTGCTGATACGGAGATGATGTGGTTCCGTACTAAAAGATAGCACTACATATTTTTTATGAAACAAAGTACTCTGACAGAGTGATTTTGTGAGGAAGATTTGAGTATATCAATTACAAAAGCTAAAAAAATAAAACTAATATTGACCAAATACGTATAATGTTAGTTGTTAAAAGGTTCGGAAAAACACAAGCCGTCAAGGAATATTTCTTATCCCTATATACGTTTCTCTGAAGAATTAGGAGTACAAAAAAGTCCAACGGTAACTATCTACCTTTAAAGGATAACTATATAGTAATATAGTCCGATATGCTTAGAATATTTTAACACTTTGATAACTTAAAAGCCATTTTCTGTGAGTAGGTCACGCTCAACATTTTTATTTACAAAAAGATTCTGGTAGCTAACAGGCAGCTAACTAACTGACTAATATTATCATAGTAAAAGTCTTTATTCTTGTATTCCTTAAGTTAGACTTGCACTACACTAGTAGTAGTAGTTTAGTGATCTAAACCAGCTCTTAAATCTTAGTTCGTAGTTACGTAGCGTTTTGTAGAGTTCCATATTTAACGTTCCGTTATGTAAAGACCCAAAAGGTTTAGCCCAAGGATCTCCAAAAATGCTTTTTGGCCGCGTTATTTTTGATAAAACAGTTAGGGCCACCAGCGAAATCCTTTTAATAAAATAAAAACCTGCCATTGTCTCCGCTTTTTGTAGCGCGTCGTGCACAATATTATATTACGGTTTTACGTCAAAATTGTACCTGTTGCTACCTTTCACATCAACAGGAGATTGTGGATCTTAGCAGTTTATAAATAGAATATCAATTCTAATAACCGTTTTACAGATACATGTATCAATTATTTAGGGTTGTCAGAACCCCAGAAAATAAATCGGGATGTTGTGAAAAATATTATTTTTGTTACAAATGTTGGTAATCGTTTCCTAAATAGGCCATATATATATTATCATTATCATAACAGCCACGTTGTCTAGACATCCATAGCTGGGCGCTTTTTTGAGCCTTCTAAACACCGGCCATATTATTATTGTCACTGTCATCAATCATTATACTAATGCATTTACTTGTAATTACATAGTTATTGATAATCAACTAAAAACCTTGATAATTATATTTTTTAACCGTAATAATTCTTTTTAAAAGTCCTTAAGGATAAAACATCATAATTAGATATCAACATAAATAGTTAAAAAGTAAAAACTCTTACTCATTATAATGGTGTTTGTGACAACCCTTACAATAAGATACATTTGCGTTTTATTTCCTTAGAATAAAGTCGGCTTTACAACGAATATTATGTATTGTTTTCAGTCTATTCTGTGATACTTTTATTTTCTATTTGATAAGTAACTTTATTGCTTTAAGCACAAAGGTCAAAGTTGAGTAATTATTCTTATAAATCGTTTTGTGTAAAGGTTTTCACAAACATACACCATACCACAGCGCACCGCAAAGAACAGCATCCATCATTGATATACTCACATAATATATTAGAGTAGAAATATATTCCTATAATCTTTATGACAGGACAATGCATGCATTTTTGTAAATAAGAAAGAACTCAGAAGATCTAAGCAGAAGGTCATTCCTGACTCTACCAATTTGGTAATTTATAGTTTCATAGCTATAATCAGATTTTACATTACAAACAACAAAGTCCTTATGTTTTATTGTGGCATCTGAAAACCTTATATTTAAATGTATAAACATGATTTAATACATACAAAGCATCACGCCTCGTTTCCATAGGGGTAGGCAGAGACTACATTCTTCCATTTGCCATTTAACTGATTTAATGTTTCATGGAAATTAACAAAAAACTTCAACGATTTACGTACAAAGACGGTCTAATCTGTTTTTGTTCTTAGTTCGTGCTCATCGGTTATATTCGCATCCTATTTCTATGAGAGTATCAGGAAATCTGGATTGAGCGTCTACATCGTGAATAAGTATCTATGTTAAAGAAGTCATAAAATTAAGTGTATTTTAGAGATTTCATCATGTTTGCGTGACATTTTTATAAATGTGTGTAGGGATCCGAATAGCATTGGTGCGGGATGTTAAGTTAGCGACGACCTTTAAATACATGTTTCAATATCCACGAGTTGACACAGACAGGTAGTATTTTTTGTGATATTTACGGATATAACACTGGATCGTTATGTCGGCCATTATCTTTGCACGCAGCTCGCAGGTAGTGTGGGGTGCTCTTTATATGCGACGGGAAATTAACGCGCGGTTATTATAAATCTGTGTTATATTGTATAACTAGCAGTCGCCCGCGACTTCGTCCGCGTGAAAACCTCTTAGGTACCCTTCTAATTTTAAAGACAGACTTTCATACAAAATGTGTAAAGGCACATATAGTGTGCTCATTCCCCGCTCCCCCTCTCAATTTAATTTTTTTATAGTTTCCCGTGAAGCAATATTCTCCGTCGTATTAAATAAAAAAATGGTTGTTGTACCTCACTCGACAGATAGGTATAGTGTGTCGCGGACTTTTTTGTAGATATTTATAAGATCTCCAATTAATTAGAACATTTTATGGTTCTATCTTTTATATAGTTTAGGCAGCTTACGCAAAATAAGTAACTTTTCTGGTTGATTTTTACACCTTGTGTCCGAAAAACCCAAATATTTTACGGAACCTTATTTTTTTCCAAAATAAAATTTAGCCTATGTTACTCGTGGATAATGTAGCTTTCGAATGGTGAAAGAATTTTTAAAAACGGTCCAGTAGTTTTTGAGCCTATTCATTACAAACAAACAAAGTTTTCCTCTTTATAATATTAGTATAGAAGACATGTAGAGGGAGCTGTTTCGTTCGCAAGTTATTGTGTCCTGGGTTTTAGACCTTGGTTGAGCTATATGTACCTATACCGTGTAAATTGTATAAAAAGTACTTTTAAGAAAATGCGATTTGAATAACAAAATACAAAAAAAAAATAATTGTATAGTAATGGTAAGTGGCAATCATCCACAAGTCTATAGCTACATATCTGCCTTCCAAACCGGTGGTAGAGTCACTACGTACTTAAACGTAGACTTGTTGTTGTTGTAGTGGGTAAAATTACACGATCACGTAAAATTAAAGAATTGCTGAAGGAACAATCTGGATGAAGCAATAATAATCTTATGAGAAAGGAAACTACGCAGGTGAAACTGCGAGGCACATATATACCTACCTAAGTCTTTCAGTAGATAAACTACAAAACTTATGCAATTCTGTTCTACATAAATCAATTATAGTGCAGTTCCGGCTTAAAAGAATCAAGTATTAAAAATTGCTTCACTTGAAAATTTGACAAACTAACTACCATCTAGGTGCTATCAACTAGGTGATGTTAAATAATAATAAACGTAACGTGTGAACCTCGCATGCGATAATAACGACCATTGACTACATCGGAATGGCTTCCTCGTTTAGTGTACGTATACCTTTATCAAATGCGTAAGCCATGGTACACATGTGGTTAAACTATTTTTGATAGAGAAAAATTAATAATTATGTAGGTTGTATTTTGGGGGCACTTAATTTTATCTAGGAACATGAAATCCTTGCGTTTTTCACACGATATCGTACCGGCACGCTAAATCGCGGCGGCACGTCTCTGCCGCCAGAGTGGTAACACAGCCGAAGCAACCACCACCATCAGCCAAACCATCAGCGGACCAAATAAGAAAATCTCATTCAGCCAAGCCAGGAATCGAATCTGGGATCTCCGTCTTATATATTTGCGGGGGCTCTGCTTATAAACTTTGCTCGAAATAAACGTACTTAAGAAAAGATATCAAGCGCAAGCGAATTTACCATTAGATAAATAAATAATAAATTTCAAGAAATTGTAATTTTTTGATAAATAAAGAAATATTTCTTTTTATTAATTGATTTATTTATCTAAGTGTATCCTACGCACTATATCGTGCTTTGGATTCTAGCGAGCAGTAATGGCAGATTTATTTGAAATGGTTCCTGCCGCGAGTTCACAGCTTTCTACATTTGCGTAACATATTCGTATCGGAGTTATTATTATTTAATTTAATTATTTTGATGACCGTATGAGGATTGTGTGGAGGAAAAAATACACCAAGAGAATGTACCTACGTAAAAGCTTAAAGCCAGAGATGTTCATTTCTTTGTATATGTTTCTTTTAAATACATTTTTTGCTAATAGTAAAACCTCTATAAAGAGCAAAGTAGAGCAGTTTGCACTACTAAAACTTATGTAAAAATTTGAAATTAATCCAGTCAGAAATACAGAAGTGAGAACAGATTCAATTGACTAATTCCAAAAAGGATGTTTTTTTATATATTATCTTTTATAATACAGATATAATCAACGTCTGGGCTTCCTCCTTATAGGATATGGAGCGTACAACCCACCACGCTGTTCCAATGCGGGTAGGTTTAGGTTCATAATGTTTCATTTATTAACGATCATTATCACGTATTTTAAAGATAATGCTCCGAGGCACAGGGGTCTAACACTACCAACTTCCCGACTCCGGGTTTGCAATGTACTGAAAATTTCATAGAAGAATGAAAAACTTAAAATTATTCCGTGACAAGACCCAGGGCCTCGTGGTCGAAGCCATATAGGCTAAAAACTAGGCCATCAAGGCAGACAGATATAATACAGAGAACAAACACAATTACGAGCATTGAAGATTTTTAAAAATCAAATACTTCGACGTGTTCATGTTTGATAAACTTTTTACTCAGATAAAGTAAATGATATCTTGTACAGAATGACTGTTGGCACAGTCTCCTGTGAAGCGTATTATGAGAAACAGGCGTATAATAAAAAACACGTACTGTAACGCTTTTCGATTACGATTACTATAGTAAGAAGTGTACTGGGTTCAAGAGGGTGGAAAACTATTTGTGTTAAGGACGTCGTGTTCGCTCCTCTCAATATTTGATGTACCTATTTATAAAGACTATGAGGTTTATTTGAGGTTTATATTGACTAAATACTCCTTATGTTATTTAAGTGTATTAAAATATCAAGGATAGCAAATACGATCAATTAGTTATAGAATTTGGTAACTTATTTTAATTTTCTTCAAATTGTTATCAAAGATAAATATTTTTTTAATATACGAGAGTCTAATACTAAAAGTTTCAAATAAATTACTACAATAATAAAAAAAATCTAAACGAATAATATTATATTTTGAAATCAATAGACTCTTTGTTTTTCATTACCACATGTCATCATTATGTGAGATCAAAATAGTGTTATAATAGAAGTAAATTCTGAAAAACAAATTTCAAGTATCAATCCAATAGTAAAAAACAACTACACGATAATTTATGTATGTTTGCGCACGCTTGCGGCGACATACGCTCCTCCCATTTGGCAGTGTTACAGAAACATTAATTCCACATTCAAATATACCTACGACGGCTTACAAAGTGATAAATATGTTTATTCAGTTAAATATAAAATCACTATAGTACGTAATATGTAAAGTGAAACAGTAGTTGGTTACTTTTGGTTGCTTCATTTCATATTATCTTTAATGATGCCTATTTTTAATGAATTTTATTTTTCCATATTATATTAGTTTCAAAATAAATTATAAATTGCAATAAAATTTTAAATTACTTACAATTTCGGTTCGGTTAGCATTACTTATTAAATAAGTTATATATTGTAAGACTTTAATACCTCGTCGTTCTACGATCTATTGAGGCCTGGAATAAAAAACGTACTACATATATTCTTTCTACATTTATTGGACTATTATATCATTCCTATTTCGGAAGAGAATTGAAAAAAAAGTAGTTTAATTACAAACAAAACCAGCTAAAATGATTAACAAAAAGAAATAATAAACACTAAAAGTATTCCACACTTTTTCTAGCTTAAGTATAAAAAAGTGCAAGTATTGTGGATTCAGAAGGCCACTCGAACACTGGCTGCTACTTGTGACTGCGGCACTGAACGAGCAGTCCACAACGAGAGTGCAGGGTGCAAGGGTGCTCCGCGGCGATGCGAGCGCCGAGCGACGATAAATCACGTCGCTTTTTAGAGTTCCGTAGCAACACGAGAGAACGGAACAAACGTTTGCAAATTTTGAAATTTATATTAATTTACTGAATGCGTAAATAAACAAAAAAACTCTAAATAGGTTTAATTTTTTATGGTTAGTAGAAATTTTGAAATTTATATTAATTTACTGAATGCGTAAATAAACAAAATCTAAAAACTCTAAATATGTTTAATTTTTTATGGTTAGTAGAAATTTTCCTTAGAAATTTTCCTTACATCAAATTCCTATTATATACCTTTGAAAAGCAAATTCAAGGTACAGGCGGAATTTTTACACCGAACCAGTTTAACTAAAATGGATGATTTTTTTAAGTAATGTTTTTTAAAATAAGTAAAAGGCGGAAAAGAAAATAAAAGTTTGAATAAAGAACCCACAGGCTAGAGATTATTATCATTACCATAAGTAACAATAATATTTTATACAGATAAACCATTAAAATATGTGATTATTGAATGCGGTTGTTTAATTTTGAAGATTCTTAAAAATTAGTAGTTTATGATTTAAATATATTTTTTTATTAACATGGGGTTTTGTTAATTATTTTGACAAGTATGAATTTTATGTTATTTTTTAATAAAACAAAGTTATACGGAGCTCTGTACCAAATAGCACAGATTCGTTCTTTGTCAAGTTTTTTGCTCTATCGGACGTGAGAAGCCGCCGCGTCCGCCGCTCGCATGAGATGCACGTGCGCTGGACATTGCGACTTTTTGTCACGTTGTGCAATAAGCTTTGACTCTCTTTATGTGACTTTTTGTTCAATAACACATGATATATGGACAACCTGTAAGTTTCCGTGATTTTTTTATGAATATTATCAGATATCTCTTTACTATTAAGTACTTAGCAATAACACAAATGCGTTGGGTGATAGAGCGTGCTAAAAATCTTCTTTATGATTTTTAGCAAACACATCTCCTCGAATAATATAAGTATTTTAGTAGTCGCTAGCATACAGTCTATAAAAACATTGAAACAGAGAAAAGTCCTTAGAATAGTTATGGTGATCCAAGATTTCCGCAAAAGTATAAATTTAATGTTATTTAACAGAAATAAATTTTTTTGGATATACCGTTTTAACACTGCCTAAAATGTTATGCTAATTTAAATATTTCCTATGGTTTAAGTCGATACTGTGCTAACAAATATTGTCGCTAACTTCTAAAATCATTCTAAATAGCAACGCAAAGTCCGAAATTGCTGCACAAACATCTCCCATTAACATCTAACGAACAAAAAATCCAAAAAGTAAATTACATTCTTATGCGAAAAATAAAATAAGTTAGCGAAAATGAAAAAAAATATACCTGTTAATTTTAAGTTTAAATTTACCTGCCAATGTAGCATGTATTCGTCATATTGAAGAGTGACGTATCAAAAAAATTATATACCCAGTGTAATAAGTACAAGGGGATATAATTGGAGCAAATACCGGGGGTATCGAAGCCGACGTCCTAAACAAACAGCCGGGGCTTGTTTATACAGTACGCGCCATTTTGCCTAGTGTAATTGTCACTTGGTTCTGCGATTTACTTTCGTTTCTTTTTGTTTTTTTAGATAGTAATGCTCGCAGTTTTGCTTGTGTAGATGTAGATTTTTGCATCAATTTTATTGTCGGTATTTTTATGTAATAAGACCCCCCCTCCCTCTTATTCCCTTCCACGTAATAAGGGGGCCCAAATGCCAAAACAATAATTTTTTTATTCAATCTTAAGCTAAATCATTATTATAAATACGAGTATGGGTGGGTAAAGGCTACCGTTACTGACTGATATATATGTGAAATCTGATACCACAGAACATATTGCGCTGAGGCACTATGGCATTTTGATATAACTATCTCACTTGTTACCTAGGCTAAGATCAGATGTCCTAAAGTTCATCCCCTAAGGGGATGAAACGGGGAAGTAAAATTTGCAAGGAGAAGCAATTAGATAGCCTCTTTATTCCAAACTTCAAAAAATACTTCTGTAGATAAACAAGTGAATACGTATTTTAGACTGTAACAAAATTCAACCACAAAGGGGATGAAATCAAGACAGACATTGATCGCAGACGAAGTATCGGACGTTCAGTAGTTAACTACAATGTTCGTTTATATTACTCATAATAAAGGATCACAATTATTGTTAATTTAACACTAAATGTATACAAGTGTCATTAAAATTAAATGTATTATATACAAGTGACATCGGACCTTTCGTGCTATAATGACATAATGCTGATTATGTCGTCGTATAATATATTATGTTAATATTTATGATTGACTGACCGTGGTTATAATTAACATTCAGACTGTTTTATTGACCGGGCGTGTCATCACAACCGGTTTGTAATTACCAATTAGATAACAACCCCAATTGCCTCGAGAGAATCCGTTTAGACAATTACGGTGCTAGATTCAGGTCTTATACAGATTACTTCTACGCATAACAATAATCATCATTATCATCATCGGTCTATTAACAGCCCACTACAGGGCCAGGTCTCCCTCTTTATAGGAGAGGGGAAATGAAGAGTAGACCTGCCACGCTGCTCCAATGGGGGTTGCCAGGCTTACGATGATATTGTTTCATTTATTAACGATCACTATCTGATGTTGATGATAGTAACCGAGACGGACGGCTAACCATACTCTCCGAAGCACGGGGATATAACACCACCAACTTCCCGACTCCGGGCTTGGCATATACTGAAAATTTCATAGAAGAATGAAAAACTCAGAATTATTCCGTGACCCGAATCCGTCCAGAATCTGAACCCAGAACCTTGTGATCGAATATATAGGCTTCCCACTAGGCCAACGAGGCAACAATACTAGTAGAATCTAAAGTAAACTACATTAACTAAGAGCCTACTTTTTAAAATCGGCTTTCGAAGAAAAGGACCGCAATGAAAATCATTGTATCCCTTTGTGATTATGTCACAGATAGACAAATAGAGTGTTTACTAAAGTTTTTTGGCGTTAAGGATTTTACTTTGTAAAAGTTTTGGATAGCTACTATTGATAATTCAATAAATGTACTAAAAACAATTTATCAGGCTGTCCTGATTTTGAGTACTTAAATGATTATTGGTTATGGTTTTAAAAATGACTTTCTTAACGATAAAGTCTCATGGAAGCATCATGGAACCTGTAGATTTCCACACAATGTAAGTTTGCATAAGCCGTAGATAAATTAGAAATTTTAACATTTACATTTATTTAAAGACTACTCCTACGTCATAAAGTAGTCCTGGATTAGAAACCTGGGACAAGGAATCATTCTAGATTTTTCTTTTCTCTAAAAATTTACGGTGAATTCAAAGCCCGGAATCAGCGTCCCTCTTGCTTCGTAGGGCACGTTAAAGTGACCGAGACCGTTGTTACTTGCCATCCATCCATTCATATATCCATTATAGTGATATAAACATTATTAACCTAAGCATCGGAGCAGCGTGGTCGGTCTACGCTTAATATCCCCTCTCTTACTAGGAGGGAAGCCAGGCCCTGAAGTGGGCCGTGAACAAGCTGATAACTGCTAACTTTCGTGTCAGTTCGTACCTAACATCTGCTTTAGTCACTGACTTGACAACCTTATATGAATAAATTTAGCCTTTTTAAATAAATTACATTCAATTTTTAACCGACTTTACTACGTTTAATAAATGTTCTTTAAACTAGTTGACACCAACTTCATAGATATGCTTAAGTAAATTAAAGCAACTAAATGACACAGTTATTTTTTTCTTTTTAGTGCGTTTTGAGTCGGTTCTATTTTTTGTTAAAATTTTATTACCAATTGCGCCAGTGAGCTCGCAAAAAATTCACCAACCGGCAACTTTCGTGTCAGTTCGCACCTAAAATCTGCTTTAGTCACTGACTTGACAACCTTATATGAATAAATGTAGCCTTTTTAAATAAATTACATTCAATTTGATTCCCAATTGCGCCAGTGAGGTCGCAAAAAATCACCATCTGGCAAAATAATTGGTAATAAAACATTTATTCACCACGATTTGCAAAAAAGCGCGTTCACACGTGTAACCCGCTTGTGACGTCACGTAACCAGTGCGATGCGAATCGCATTAGCTAAATGTATTGAATCCGATTTTACGTTTACGATTCAATGTGAAGGTAGTTTTTTTTGCTAATACTTATGAGTGTTCTGTACCTCATACACATACACACTTCTTTGTGTATTCTGGATGTAGTTTTTTTTAAATACAATTACTTACGCTGAAAATATTTTTTGTGTGCGGACTACGTAATAGTACTTTGCTAGAAATCCTTTTTCAAATTACAAATAAAGCAGTGCAGCTTAAGGTTTGTTGTTCGTATTATTAGCCAGCTTATGCCATCATAACTTCTTAATGCTTCACTGGACTTGGATCTTTATTTCATCCCGAGTGACATGAAGGAATGATAAAGATTGTTTTTTTTTTAATTCTATTCCCATTACAAAAATAACAAACCTTACAATTAATGATAAATCTGTTATTTTACATATCAATGCTTTATTTTTATTACGTACAAACATTTTTTTCGTAGTTTAATTTACACTTTGATTACGTTATACGCCTACATCATCATCATCAGCCTAGTAATGGCCCACTACAGGGCCAGGCCTCCCTCCTTATAGGAAAGGGGATATGGAGCGTACACCCACCACGCTGCTCCAATGGCGGGCTTAGGGTGGTAATGTTTCATTTCTTAATGATCACTATCAGTGGGGTAAGTGTGAGTTTTTCACCGAGCGACTGCGTAAAAACGTACTCACTCGTAACGCCAAATTATATAGAAAAAAAGCGTTTACTCTCACTATAACTAGATGGCGCTACTCCAATTCCATATAAAGTTTGCGTTTACTGTTCTCGATAGCGACGCGGTAAAATCTTATACTAGGCACTCAGATGTCGATGACAGTGATCAGGACCGACGGCTTTACGTGCCCTCCGAGGCTCGGGAGTATAACACCATCAACTTCCCAACTCCGGGCTTTGAATGTACTGTAACCAGCCCAGGATTTGAACCCTGGACCTCGTGATCGAAGCTAGATAGGCTAACCACTAGACCTACGAGACAGTAGCCTACGCCTACGTAGTTTAAAATCTGGTTAAAAGTGGTAAGTACCTACTATAAAAAATATTTTTATTGAAGAGTAATTGAGAAATAGTGCAAAAAATAAAACTAGTAGTAACATCAAAGAGTATCAATTACGACCATGTTGTGGGCAACATGGCGGATTATAAAAATTTACAATTTCATCTATCCATTGCGATTGTAAAATTTTATATCTTCAAAAAGCTTACGCGGTGTAATTAACATGTACCCGTTATAAATATACTTCCATTTTTATCGACAGATTTAGGGATCCGTTTGTGGTAAAATAGAAACATAAAATGTTAGCAGCACTGTGACGGTTACATGGCATACTAGTAAAATTATGTCGGTGTATAACCCAAGATACGCAAATCGGAAGTTCTCTCTTTTGCCTCAACGCAACGAAAGAGAGAGCTAAATTTTTATTATTAATATTTTTATAACATTTTATTAAGTATTACCATTATCTAAGGCCTAATGGTAAAAGTACGTTAGAAGAAACCATCCTGTATGAGCGAAGGTAAGTTAATTTCATTTGAACTGTGGGCTTCATAAAAAAGCCTAAAATTAAGCAGCTGGTGATTGCGCCTTACGCGCAGTACATACGAGTACTTTGTTGCGTGATTAGAAATGAAATGATCTATAACTGAACCAATTTTGACATTAATGTAAAGAAGAAGTGGCTTCTTTTAGGGAATTTTCAACAGGTATTAAACCTTTGAGAAGATTTTAGATTTTATCCGTGCCTCGAAGAGCACTTTATTCGGTCTTTTTAATAAACAAAAATTTCTCTTTATAGAGATATTTTTTTCACGCATGCTGCCTGAGGGATGATGATAATTGTATTGTATACGGAATCCTCAATCATATTAAAAATTCAGCGATGGGTATTATTTATTGTAGTGTGATTCGACTCTCAAGTGTTGATCGGCGATACAATGGCTGGTTTAGCGTATGTACGTAATTGGCTTGTATTTCCTATCCACTAACTATCACTTCGCCATTGTATGACATCGCATATTGATAATTAAATTTTGTATTGAAAGGTCAATGCACTTGCCTCTCACTTCTAAATAATTGCTTTTACCTCTAGGTGTAATTGTTTTCATCGATTGTAACTTCAAGTTTTCCTTTATTATTGTACACTATTATTTCACAATTTAAATAAACCTTCATGCATTGAAATTAAATTATTATTGCAATTCTCCAAAGGGCAGCGAAAGTCTTTTTAATTTAAGACCGACATGAAGATTAGTTCCAATTTCCATATTGTTTCTTCGTAAACTGAAGAATTCAGTTTTATTTAGATTGTGAAAACACAACTGTAGATTTTGCACTATAAACTTGTCGTTGACTTAATTTTGAAAGATTTGAATTTAAGCTCGCAGAACGTGGTAATTTTTAGCAAGTAGCAGAATTATTTTTGAGTTGAATGAAATAAATAGTACATCCAAGCATCCGTGTTTGTTTTAAGGAGATCAAATAGGGGTATGGGCGCGGGGTGAGGGGCCAGGGGTCAAACAAATAGTCCGTAACACGATCCGCCAGATGGCACGCTCCTTGCACTTCCGAAAAGTGGCGCAAAAAACTTGACTCGAGGCCGGCGCGTATGGCGTACGCGACACGACGGTGAAGGTTCCTGATAATATTACGAGTAGTTATTTATTAGAAACTAAGTAGATAAACAAAAGTACAGATTAAACTACGTTCAGATGGCGCGTCTTTTTAAAGATACAGCTGAAGATGGAAAAAAATTTAATTTTTTGATTGATGTCTCCCAGCCCTCTGCTGATCTCGTTTTAGGTCAGACGATCAGCATTGCCATGCAACGTGGCAATGTTGCCAGCCTTCTGGGCGCTTTAAAGCTAGACACCAATTCGGACGAGTATTATGACGTCTAAGATTTTGCTCTTTTTTATATTGTTTTATATTATTACTAGTGTAGGTTAATGTGGCGGATAAGCATTTCCCTTTTTTTATTTAATTATAAATATTTAATTTATCTGTACATATATTTAAACTTTTCTCATTTATATATTTAGTAATTTAGTATAATAAAACACTTGTACGAACAAAAACAACTTGAAGTGTTTGTTTGTGATTTAAAATTTACAGCTTTTCACTAAATGCAAATGTAAGTATATGCGGTACTTACATTAAAAAAATTAAAATTCAAAATTTTTGTCTGTCTATTTGTTCCGCCTAATCTCTTTAACTATCAGTCCGACTGTAAAATATCGTATTGTATATGATAGCCAAACTCAAAACGAGTGACATAGGCTAAATTATATCCTGAATTTCCCACGGGAACGGTAACTACGCGGGTGAAACCGCGGGCGTCCGCTAGTCCATTTATATAAGCCTTCTAATTTCACGGCACCATACTAAAACATAAATCTCTAAGTTTTTCGTTATTGTTCCCTTCAACCCCTTCAATAATTACGATCTTCGAGAGGTGGCTAGTTACCCAACTAGCGGCCAATCACAGTTGAAGTCGGCTTAATAACACACAAATGTGATATTCGAACATTGATTATTTTACGACGCAACCCTAACTCGTGTAGGTAGTGCAAGGGCGCACTTGTCGGGTACATGTGACGAACATTTGGCAATATCCGTCCGTCCGTGAGCAAAAACTGAGCTACTTGCTCACAACGAGCGTCTTCAATGAGCGCATGTGGCTCGGATTAGTCACATCGAGTCACATACTCGCCGACTATAAATCTCTGTCTATTACTTCGTTGGTATATCAATAAAAAAGTTACTTTGTAAATTAAAATTTGAGTACTGCAAAATCAAGAATACTATTTATGACTCAAAAATTGCCTCATCGGTCTAGTTAAACTAACTGGCTTCAGATTAAAAAGTTCTGAGTTCTAGCTCTAAGTCGAGCTATGGATTAGCACTGAGCTTTTATTCTAAGAAATTTTTCAGTTTCACTTTCTAAGAAAAGTTTCATTCGAAGTCCAGATATTTTTTTCGACAAGGAGGTTCAGTCAGTCAATCATTTATATCATTAATTTTACTAAATCCTTTACATTGACGATTGAAGCTGGAAGCTACGCTGTGTGTTACTATTCCACTTAACCTGTGCTTGTTTGGTTCTTAAACTTTTAAGATGGAGAATCTCCAATGGAAAACCGAACTAAGTCACCTATCATTTGTGCCAGCATTTAATTATTATAAATCCACATTTGTGTTTTTATTACGTTTTAAGAATAAGCATAACGTGTTATGCCATATTTTATTTGCTTTGTAAATAATAGTAGTATATTTCCATTAATAAAACCAAAATACCGTTAGACGAGATGAGACAAAATGGAATCGGGTGTGTCGAACATCTTCGTATCGGGTTGCTTAATTAAAATCATTTGATCTGCAATCTGAATATATTAAAGATAGCTGGCCAATAAACCACGCTAGCGGCAAAAACATACGGAAGCGTATTGCACTCGTGACCGGCCGGTTATTTTGACCATATAATACATTAAATGATGCATAGCTATATTGGAAAAAAATGTAGTTACATAAATGTTTCTAATACATATTACTGTTGTACTAATTATTTTAAATGTTTGGAGCTTTAATAGTTTAAATTAATATCATGCTTAAAATATGGAGAAAAAAAAGTATATAATTTTACTTATTTTACAAGAAAGCTGTAAAAAAGAGTCAAGTTTAGTAGAATCTTCCGATACTTTTATAGGTTTGATTGGGTGCCCAGTTTGAAAACAGATGTAATAATATTAGCTAGGTGCATACAAAGAATTTATCTCATAGAGAAATGTTACATTCCTTAAGATGCAATTTTACTTGGTAAATTAATTTCTAATAGTCAATTTAAGTTTTAAGCTTAGTAATTCAAAATTGTTCTGTATGTGAACCTTAATCAATTACATTCGTGTACATTGTTTGTTTCTGTTATCTTCATCATCATCATCATCATCATTATCAGCCAATGGACGTCCACTGCTGGACATAGGCCTTTTTTAGGAACTTCCAAACACAACGATCCTGATGCCATCAGTCCACCTGGTGGGGGGTCGACCAACACTGCGCTTTCCGGTGCGGGGTCGCCATTCTAGCACCTTCGGCCCCCAACGTCCATCAGCTGTTCGAACTACGTGCCCCGCCCATTGCCACTTCAGTTCTGCGACTCGCTGAGCTATGTCGGTTAATTTGGTTCTTCTGCGGATCTCCTCATTTCTGATTCGATCACGCAGAGATACTTTCCATCGCCCGCTGAATGACTCTGAGCTTTCCCGCAGTTAGCGACCAAGTCTCGGATCCGTATGTCATCACTGGCAACACGCACTGTTCGAAGACCTTCGTCTTCAGGCACTGAGGAATTTTGGACAAAAGATGTCACGCAGTTTCCCGAACGCCAAATTGGACCTACCTAACTGGACCATATGCCCTAGGTATATATACTCGTCTACAATTTCGAGTGCAGAATTTTCAACAATAACTGGGTGGAGCAAACATGAGCATTACACATGATCTTTGTCTTGCCCATGTTCATTTTAAGGCCCACCTGTTGAGAAACTCTGCTGAGGTCATTGAGCATATTATTAAGGTCATCTAGAGATTCTGCCATTATCACTACATCGTCGGCAAACCGCAGTTGAGTGAGGTACTCGCCATTGATGTTGATGCCAAGTCCGTTCCAGTCCAAGAGCTTAAAGACGTCTTCCAATGCGGCGGTAAATAGCTTCGGAGATACATCTCCCTGTCCCCTCTGCAATTGGATTGGCCTCGTAGTCTCATCCTGTATACGGACTGACATGGTGGCGTTTTCGTACAGGCACTGCAACGCTTGGATGTACCGGTAGTCGATTCGGCACCTCTGCAATGACCTTAACACAGCCCAGGTTTCCACCGAATCAAAGGCTTTCTCATAGTCCACAAACGCCAAGCAAAGTGGCCGGTTATACTCTGTTATCTTATAAGGACATAATTATTTTATTTTATTTCTTACTTTTATGACTTTAATTATAATCCTTGAGCATTCTATGTTGATATCTTAATATAAATGATACAGATGCGTTGAAAACGTACCAAACATGCTCCCGTATATTACACATTTAAAGACATTCTATATTGGTAACGTGGTCATAATGGCCAAGTGTTTCCGCTAAGAGAAATTATATCCACGAAATCGGAATTTAAAATTAAATGTACTCTCCCCACCATAGACAACTATTAGATCTCATTTCATATGCTTAAATATTATAGTCTTTATTACAAACGGATAGAGTACAAATTACAGTTCGTTAATGATGTAAATGTGTAGTTCAAGTTTGGAAAGTACAGTATTGGAATGTTTTTAACTACTGAGATACGCTTGATCTAAAAATCGGACAAAATAAAATGGATATTAACATGTTTTTTCTTACATTTCGATGAAATCAATATTATAGAGATTGGGGATGTACCAAGTGATGTCACGATATTAACGTTTCGATAACTGAATCTTTTAGAGATGTTTTTATATTATCGATATCGATGTAATAATTAATGAGAATGGCATTGATTTTTAAACGACTTCAAAAAAAAAGGAGTTTCTCAATTCGACCGTATATATATTTTTTTTTTTTAGTGGTTAAGATGAATATATCAATTAAAATCTGATTTGTTTGGATATAAATAAAAATAACAGTGATTTATTTTTAGTTCATTTATGTCAGTGGATAAATTAAATAGAAGTAATAGGTAGTAATTTTTAAACATATGTCCTTTAACAGAATGAGTGTCCTGGTATTTTAAATTAGTTATTATCAAATGTTTATTTATGTAGTTTTACGTACCCAATATAACTGAGTATAGATACTCATGTGTGTGTAGCAATTTTTTTCTGATATCTCTATATCGATAGTTTTACTGTTAATTGATGTTTACGTCCCTATTTAGAAAAGATGATCCAACGTTGATTAAAAGATGATTTATATAAAGAAATTTGGAACATGTGACTGTGGTAGTTTTGAAGCTCATTTAGTTTTAATTAATACTATAAATATTTGATTTGATTAGAAGTTTGATGAGAATATGAATGGAAATAGTTAACTGAGACCTACTTATAGTACCAGTTATATTTATATAACAAACAAAAATTAGTTTATTATAAAAAGGTACATGTTTCAAAAGGATATAACAGCAGTATAATGGTGCTTTATGTTGTACTATTTGATGGAATAATCAGATGGTCTAAACGTATCTTAAAGGATAAACTAATGCGTCGTCAGCCCAGCTAATGTAAAGACAGTATAATTCTTTCTTACATTGGTTCATCATCGTCAGCCTTTTAACGGCACTACAAGGCCAGGTAATTTGGTTACACCAAGAAAATGTGTAAGTCTCAGAGGTGCGTAATATCAACCCTTTAGACCAAAATACACCGTGACTACTCAATGATAGAAATACTTACGAGGTGTCCGGCGTAAGCGACAAATACGACGTGATGCGAAATTATTCTACACAATGCGACACAGGTGCCCATTCTAGTCCCGCCAGACTGCTAGGACGCAAGCAGGGAATGCCGTTGTTTTAACCGCGTTCGTCGCGTAGGCAGTTTTGTTTCGCGTCGCATTCGTCACTTACGTAGGACATCCCCTTACTAAACATATGAAGTGAAACAAGTATTTAAGTGAGTGCTAGTCCTTTTACAGACAAACTCTGTCACAAAAGCCTTACAAATAAATGTGGTTTAACACCTACGCCTATGGTTGACAAGCACATGACAGCTTTTTTCCGAAAGCATTTCAGTTGCATAAACTGTTAAGTTTTAGATACTCTGTCAGAAGCGATGGTTTTCCACTTAACATCAAGTGGGTTATCTGCTTGTGCCGTCGACTATTAAAAAAGCGATTTTTATCTTCCTATGCATTAAAACCTTTTTTCATCTACTAATTAATGGGTGACCCGACCCCGGTATTAATTTTTTAAGTACTACCATTTAACATCAACCCGTTCCACCTTGGCACTGATATATTACAAAACTGTTAAGTTTTGTCACAAATTGTAAGCCTAAGCTAATTTACCTAATCAGGGGTCATCTTTCAAGCGGGAACGCTATTTGATGTGAAATGCTATAAATTTGAGGAAACACGGCAATCAGTTTTTAGAGCACCAAATGATATATCAATAGCTGAGTGACACCGTATATTATTAAAGATTTTTCACTGGGTATGTTATCCAGCAATAGGAAATATTTCATTTTGTATAGCTTTCAAAATCCTTAAAAATTAGCGTTACATGCACACATATAGAAAGGGTTTATAAAAAACTCCATTAGGTATGATTTGTTTGTTTATTAAATCACTACCGACAGCATATTTTCATGTACGTACAAACATATTAATTCATTATTAAAATTGTTTTAGATATTTATTTGCACAAAAAATTTAAATTTTATAAAACAAATGCAAATGGAAAATCCTTTGAAATTTATTACAACAGCCAAATAATTTCTTCAAATACTTCTAAATAACTAAAAGCTCATTCTAATACGTAAAATCACAAATATTGAGGCAGAGAGCCAAATGACGCGCTTACGTACATTAGGCCAATTATTTTTTAACTATACGCATATAAATTGTAGATGATGAACTTCCGTAAATAGCCATCTGCATTAATTCCAAAGAAGTGATTCAAGTACGGGACAAAAAAACCGTAAGACGATACCACCAATACCTCACTTAAATCGTTTGAATTGTTTCCTGAACACGATTTATTAATCACTATACATGCAAGCTTTATAAATCACTAACTGACCCGGCAAACATTGTTTTGCATTAAAAATTAAAAAAAATTCTCAGACCGGCTGAATACAAAATTTGGTAAAAATCGGTAAAGCCGTTTCGAACTAACATTGTGACAGGGAAATTTTATATATTAGATATATGTAATTCTTACAATATTTTAGTTTCTGATTAAATTATTTCATTCTACTAATTACTGAGAGCTTCACATACCCTCTGCGAGGTGGTTTTAAGTTCCACATTCCCTCACTTATAAGAGGGGAGATCTAGCTCTGTAGAGGCCTGGTAATCATGACGATGACGATTGATGAATTAATTGTTATTAATATGACACCTGCTTTATTGTTGTTGAGAAGAACATACATTTTTAGTCCAACTAAATGGCTTGATGTTCTTCTGACTTTTCTTTTCAATAGTAGAACGAGAATGAGAGCTTCTACTTCGTTGTTCCAATCACAGAACAAAAAAGCGCTAGCTGTCTCTACCTCTTAAATTTAGATTTACATATATCTGCCTACTTCAAGTGGAACACATACGTTATAAGATACAAAAAAGTGATATCAATTTAAACAACAACGATCGCATTTCGTATGGATGGACTCGCAGATGGTTTATGGGTTCACAGACTTTCTACGAGTACTATTTGGAACACAGGATGTGTACGCGCGTAGGCGTTCGGTTGTTTATGGTAGAACTAATGAACAGAATAATCAACCACACATTCCATCCCCACCTACATGATGGTTTAACTTATCCGATTTGCAACCACATATTTACTTCGTCATCAGCCAAGTAGCCTAATGCAGAGTCAGGCCTCCTAACTTCTAAGAAGTATATATATTCTATATTCTATGGGGATATAGAGCTAATACGCTGATCCAATGCCGGTTGACACGTTTCAGATTATGTTTACTCTGTAGGAGTATCAAAATCAATTGTGATAATACAAATGCGGGGTTGGGCTTGTCGTGCTATTGAAGACATGCGAGTGTATCCACTAACTTTGGAAAGCTGTTGGGGTTACAACCATGTACCCATCACAGAGCTGATAAATTTTTACTGAAAATTTCTCGGAAAAAAGGAAAAGTCCTTGTTTCACCAGCTGACACAGAACTCGACCCTAGGACTTCGTGATTCACTCTTACTAATGCGGAGCTGCTGAGAGCTGACCTTTGGAGGCAGTCAAACATAAGTATATCAACCCTTTATTGCATGGCTTTAAGCTGTAGAATTAGAATCATCACCGACGACCTCCGTGGCGCAGAGATGGATTTATAAGATGAAGGTCTTGGGTTTGATTCCCGACTGAGATTTTTATCTAGTCCAGGTTTGCTGGTGCGCGGATTGTTACCACTCCACCGGCAAAGACGTACCGCGAAGCGATACGCATCCCGGTAGATGTCGTGCACGAACGGAAAGGTGTGAATTTCATCGCATTCCTAACAAGTTAGTCCGCTTGCATTCTAGCTTGCTTCTATTGCATCATCACTTACCATCAGGTGTGACTGCAGTTAACTTGTCGATTGGGTGAAAGGAGCATTCACATGACGCGGAGCATACAAACGAAGCTACATAACGTAATGTCGACATCTGATCTACTTATAGCCTTTGAATAGCTGACCATTGACATTAATTGAAACATCCAAATGTCAGTTTGTCTATAAAATTATATTGAATTTGTAGATGTAATAAGGAAAACATTATTGGTATGAAATATAGTGTTGTTGATGCACTGGCCCGGGGCTCCATTTGTTATGTGGTTATATGAAGATAGCGTTAATTGAGCCGGATTTTGATTACGGATCTAGTACCCGGATCTTTGTATGAAATCATATTGTCGATATATTAATTTTTATAAATATTCATACATATCTATCTATCTATATAAACACCCCTAAGCCACGTAGAAGACGAAAGGCTGAGGAAACATAAATATGTTTTCGAATTTTAATTATTATTTTCACCGCGCCTAATTGCCTCAACTGGTGACCGAAGGGCTGGCTCATTTTTTGCGCAAAGGATTAGCCTGGCTATCCAACGTGGAAATGCAGTCAGTATTCTTGCCACCATTCCACGTGGGCATGATTTGTATAGTTATTAGGATAAGTTAGCTTAAGTTCCTTATTGTATTCTTTCTCAATAAAAAAAAAAAATTAAAATGTTTAGAATATAAAAGTCAGGTTACGCAACCTGACTTTTATATTCTAATAAACATAGAGTAATCGTACTCTAAACCGACGAATTTGTATGAAAAAATAAATGAGAGTAAAAGAAGCAATGGAAATGTGCAAATACGTTAGCAAGGACGTTTTTTCAGCCTCTCGTCTTCTACGCGGCTAAGGGGTGTTTACTCGTAGATAGATAGATAGATAGATAGATAGATAGATAGATAGATAGGTGTTAATTTGCAAAACCATAAAATAATCTGTGAACCAAGCTCTAAAACAAAGTGATCATGTATCCGTATTCCCTTAATCAAGTAAAAATAACGGGGTCACTCTCTTTACATTACAAAAAAAATGCACCGTAATAAGGATCTCCTTTTGAAGAGTCTCATAAAAACTATACTAAAGCCAAATCGATTTGTACATCTGCATTTGAGATTAGGTAAGGTGTTAATTTGCAAAACCATAAAATAATCTGTGAACCAAGCTCTAAAACAAAGTGCTCATGGATCCGTATTCCCTTAATCAAGTAAAAATAACGTGTTCACTTTATTTACATTAAAGTGAAAATGACTAGTGATTTCACCGTCATTTTTAATTTGTTTGTTGACATGCTTTTCAAGAGTCATATAAAAAGAATATATGCTCAATCCACTCGTAAAATTAAACCAAATGCATTTATTACAAAACTAAAGTAACTGCATCGGTTACAAAACCCATGTAAGTACAAAATACAAGCCGACGTTACCCGTAACTATATAACGGTGAATTTATATATTCGACCATAAATTAACTGTCGCCGTAAGCATTAGAATAGTCGACAACTCGTAAAGTGCTAGGTATTAATTGTAATTGAAACCGGTTAATTCCGGATAAAGAACCATAAATAACGCCGACTGTACTTTGTAGGTCGTAGAGCATATGGACGTTGACTTATGGCGCAATTAAAATAATACAGCCATGGAGGTTAAGTTCTTTGGGAAAGATGACACCGCGAATCCCCCGACGATACAATATCCATTCCGAAACCTCTGAACAATAAAAAATCAGCCTCAAAGGATAGAATTTTTAGAACAAATGACATCGTGAAATCGCCAATGAAGTTTTTTCAGCCACGATATCCATTCTACAAAACATAGATGAATGATTATAAAAAAAATAAAAATATTTAACTAAATGATTGATTGATACATACATTGACGACCTCCGTGGCGCAGTGGTATGCGCGGTGGATTTAAAAGATTGAGGTCCTGGGTTCGATTCCCGGCGGGGGAGATTGAGATTTTTTTTAATTTGTCTTGGTCTGGATGGTGGGAGGCCTTCGCCGTGGCTAGTTACCACCCTACCGACAAAGACGTACCGCCAAGCGATTTAGCGTTCCGGAACGATGTCGTGTAGAAACCAAAAGGGATGTGGATTTCGTCCTACTCCTAATAAGTTAGCCCGCTTCCATCTGAGATTGCATCTTCACTTAACATCAGGTGTGATAGCAGTCAAGGGCAAACTTGTAGTCGATAAAAAAAAACATCCTTCGAACTACATGTCTCAGTCTGTTCTTTGCAGGTCTTGTGATAATGAGGTTTTTAGTTATTAGTTATAGTAGTTTAGTTTATTTGGTTATGAAATATTGTCTTTTACACCTATACGCGAAATTCCCAACAGCAACTCGAAGAAGTAGATGGTCTTACACCTTGTGTCACGGAAACCAGGTTACGCTTTTTCAATATAATAATATGTAACGAATTATAAAGTCCAATCCATATTCATCTCATTGGACCAGCAGGGTGGAACTCAGCTCCCTCTCAAACCTCTTTACCAGCATATGTTATGTTACATCACAATCTTTTCTCACACCTTATCGTTTTACAACAAGAATTTTCTTTCGTGTATTTTAATAAGCTCCATAAACGTTGTCATCATGTTTATCGCCATATAAATAATTCATTTCCATGTTATATTTCCATAATATTTTAAGTTGAATACGAGTACTTCTGATAAAGCTTACGATACGCTGATAAAAAGCGCTCCGTTTTTATGTTTTATGTTTAATGTTGACAGCTTTTAATTTAACTGCATTTTGTGTGTTATCTGGATAGCTGAAAAGTTTCCGTAATCGTTCGTAATACGAACTTTTTATATTCGATGTTAATTTAGCACTTGATATAGATTTCATTTGCCGTTAAGATTCAGCTACCAACCTAAATATTTGGGATAAATTGAGCATTTTCACTTGAAATTGGAGTTAATTTCTTCTGTGTATTTTTTCTACGTTTATGTTTTAGCTTCGCCGCATTCAAAGATTCTCGAAAGCCGATTTGTTTCATGCTATGGAAGCTTGCTTTATTATGTTTAATTTATTGTTAAGCTTATAATCGACTTTCGAAAATATTGAATTTTTGAAAGAAAATCGATTATAAGGAACAAAGGAGATCATTCATTTTGGCCCTTTCCTGAAAGCATTTAGGATTTTTAACAAGTCGTCCGGGAAGTCTTATCGCTTCTCTTATATTATACGAGAATTTTTTGTCAGCTCCAGGTCTATGTCGCTTTTTTAAAGAAAATAGGTAAATAAAATATAAATTGTTCATAACGCCTATTTTTTTGATACATGATATTGTATACGTCAAACTACTTTAGCTCTAAGTAGAGCATCCGTGGGCAGAGCCTACGACTCCGCACGCTGGTACATACCTACAAGTTACAACTGTTATTGGGCATTTATCATATTTTATGTTGTGAAAGTATCGTGGTCAGTTGCCGTTGCCAATATTGAGGATGATCTTATGTGTTATATTACGTTGTTGAATAATATCAACTTATTAAATGTTTACGAATGAAGTTTCGACTAGTGCTTGGTTATGACGTCACCATAACGCATAGTCTTTAATTTGTAGATAAATATGGTTTTTACAAGATAGGAGACCCACATGAGTTATAAGTATATACCGAAGCTATTTTTACTAGACAACAGAACTAAACTTTCCTTCTGAAATTATGATTTTGGGATTTACCAAATATTATGAAGACCGTTGCCGTTAAATCGGTTGCTAGAATTACACGTTGGTAAGATTTTCCGAATAAAAAGACCAAAGACCAAAAAAGCTAGTTAGAAAAACAAAAATAAGAGAGGCTCAAGAATTAACGATATATATAGACATCCACCAGTAAACACCATGAGCTCACAATATGTAAAAAACCACACGGAAACACAATTGCTTCTATGATTTAGGGAAACTATTATACTAACGTGCAATGAAGGACAATGGCGTCCATTACCAATCATCTATGAAGAGTCTAAGGAAATTGGTGTGTAAAACAATTCGCACGACTCCAATAACGCCGATATCCGCGTGGTGCTATTAAAACACGGTTTTATTGCTCTCCGTGTAACGTGTACGAGATCGTGTTGAAGCACCTGTAGCTGTACGTAACTACTAATTAATGTGAGAATCTTACACATTAGCTGTACGGGACGGACTCGGAAGCGTATGCTTACGAATTGATGGTTGGAGAGAGAAAATATAATTTTTCTTTCGAAAATAAATGAAGCTAGTGATAACCTCTGTGACGCAGTGATAATGTAACAAAAAAATAATAATCTTAATTAGTTTAGATCCGACTGGTAGAAGGCTCCAGCGGTGGCTAGACTACTCTCCCAAGCGATTATACGTTCCGGTTCCGGGGTGTGGTTTTTATCCTAACAAGATAGCCTGCTTCCATTTTAGTTGGCATCATTACCTACTTAACATCAGATGTGTATGCAGTAAAAGGCAAACTTGTAATGAATAAAAAATAAAAGAAAACAATAATAGCCAGCGAAAACCCTGTACTAAGAATATGTGCGGAAATAGACCAATGAAAAATTTAATCCAAGACCTCTTTAGTTAGGAGCATTTAATTGTAATCGTTTAAGTATTAAAATTTCTTATTGGTTAATTATTACGATGAAGTTATTTTTTATGAAATGGAAGCAGACGTTAATTTGCGGAAGTAAGTTTATTGCTTAACAAGTTTCCTTAACATTCAATGAGAAAATATATTTATTTTCTTTTGTACCCCCCTAACAAGCTTTGGATCCGTCCCCGACGGATATTAATTAAATCCAATAAAATCAACATCTAAAAAGAAGTACACCAACACAATTAAGTTTTACGTCAACCGGTTTAGAAGTAATTTAAATAATAAATATACGGGATTCTTTATAAACAAGCATATGCCACATACCTACTTATCAAATTCAATTTTAATGGCATCAAAGATTCAACGAGAACAGAAATATATATCCGTATTTATTTAAATTTTATACCTATTGCCTTCCAAAATCCCGGAAGGCCATTTATGACCTTACTTAAATAATTTCTTAACTTTATAATAAAAAATAATTACTATTTCACTAATAATCTAAATGCCGTCATGTCATATTTTATGTTTTATATATATTTTGTTATGTTTTTTATTTTGTATTATTTCTGTAGGTAATATGGTTTATGTAGTAGGATGTAAATTATTTCTATATATGTGTATTATTTTCATATTTGTTTTGCACCAACAGCTGTTGTCCTCATGATTTCCTAAACCTAAGTTTACTTGTAAGAAATCGCTACTGAACGACAAGGCCGCCTTTTGTATTCTGTGCTCTTCATAATTTTTGGTTTGTCTTTGCTTTGTTATTTCTTGATTTTTTGTTATTGTAGTGTTCAAATATATAAAGAGTAAATTAATAAAATTTCACCAGTGAAAGAATTATTCAAAAAATTCAAAATTTATTAGAAAGTTGTATATTCCGATGAATTCATATAAATTAAGCACTTTACGTTTACGTATACCATGAATATTACTAATTGTAAAATAAATTTTCAATTTTAAAAGTAACCTTGATTTGAAATTTTCAAATGAGAAAATTCACGCCTATTTGCTTATTCAAATAATTTATTCAAATTCAAAAGCTAATGTAAATTGAAAATTATTAACCCACGTACCAATATACCTTTTTATCAAAAATCAAATTAAAATAGACAAACTGTATTTTAATTCGAGACAATTGTAAATTCAATTCGATCAATATTTATTAAAGTTTTATAGGAGTTCAGGGCCATTATGCTAATCAACTTTGTACATATGTATGTGTTGCCTGTTTAAAAAATAAAATGAACAAAATTAATTCATAGCTGGCAAAGTCCGCTCAAATATGTATTATTAGACATACATAAAACATTTAAAGACAAAGATTTGGATTTTAGATTTTCGCTAAACTTTTAAGGTAGGTCATGTGTGATAATTTTATTATAAACCAGCACCACATCTTCTTATTAATTTTTACCTCAATTTCACATATTGTTGGGCGAAAACATATTATATAAATTTTATATTTGCTTGTATATTCATATAAATAGTTGAATCTTTAATTAGCTGTAACTTTCATTATTAGCAAATCTTTTTCAAAAGTACTATTATATAATACAACGTTAAACAAAATTTTTTTTTATCCTGACATTGTGATGGTACATTCAGGATGGATGCAAGTAATTATGAACACTAATCGAAGTCTCAACAAATTCAGATAAGTAATTTAGCGTAAGTACAAATATTTAAACTTATTTATACAGACTGTATAAATTATAAGGATTCCCATCTGTAGATCCTTACTCTTTGATGGTTTACTCTACAACTAAGCTTGTCATTTGGCGCCACAAAGAGTATAATTTATTCAAGTAATCTCAACCGAGGAGGTAAAATAACGCTTGAAGTATGTCACAGATCAGCTTACAGTTTTCTAATGAAGAAGTCCACACCTGACGTAAATTCTACGAGCATTAACAGTTTTCCATAGGCATCAATAACCCAACCTTGTTGATCCTAAATGTAGGCTATCTAGCTTAGGTTTCAGTGATGATTTCCTGTTTGATAGGTTTGTAAAAGGAGGACCTGGATTCTAACTACGATTTTATGACCATACATACATATATGGCCAGTTTCTTACTTAGTTCGCCGAACCCCATCGATCCTGATCGTCTTATAAGCTGAAATCCTGCAAGAGATGCCCTTAGAGAGTCCATTCATTCTCCTACGTCACTATCAGAGTTTTTTATTTGCCGAGAATCCTTGGTAGATAACGCTAGTGGTTAAATTATGGAGTCAACAGCAAATACAATAAAAAAAAGATGGCGCAATGTGCGCGGCGACATTACGTATTCATACAATAAAACAGAAATAACGAGATGTGGCCCAAAACGAGACGCAACCTACGTACTTTTGATAAGTACCTACATACATACCGCTTACATCATTTTAAGGTGATAATATTACCGACTAGCGAACGCCCGCGACTGCGTTCAATTTTTTTTTAATTCTTCCGATTTCTGAAACAGAACCTGTATGTTGTTCTTAGCTTTGCTTAATATACCTTCCGGTGAAAACCGCGTGAAAATCCTTTCAGTAATTCCAAAGCGACAAAACAACCGTAAATGCAGTAACGTTGACAGTTTTTTTTGTCTTTTGCGTAATTAATAATTATATTCAAAATAATATCTATTTTGCATATCTATTAGTACATAATATAACATTTGTTAGTACAGAAATAATAAAATAGGTAATGGGACTATAGTTGTAACCTTAGTGCCTTAATATAAAAATTATTATTTAAATTTCATCAACTTGATCGTGAACTGTATGGCTTGATCGTTCGATATTGTCAGATTGTCATTGACTAAACTTTAAATGCTTCAAAGTGGCCTAACTACCTGTATACAAGCATTACAAAATCATAGATGAGATCGTCCAGATACATGCAACATTTTCCAAGAATAGTCCATAAAACATTACATTAAGTGGGCGCGTTAATAAAATCGGTCATTACACACAATAAGCCGGACTATTCACGTGGGGAATAAACCGAACTATCCGTGATCTGGGCGATAGAGTGGCTCGCATCAAAACCAAATAAAAACTCGCTTTATATCTGTTATTATACATCAATAAAGATCGCTTTACGACACTCCCGCAAGACAATCCTGTCCGATAATAGACTTACGTTCGCATTAAAATTGTTTACCGCGGCAAGTGGCGGTGTATCGTATTGGTCTTAGATTTTGTTGGCTTCGATTGGGGTTGCGCAAAACAGCACAAAAAACCGCCTGATATGTTTGACATCAATTATCTTATAAGCAAGCCAGACCGACTTCATCATGCCTTACCAGAAAATAATTTCGTTTTAGGTTTACCAGGCATTTAACGACAGCACAATTTTTTTTTTAAATATTAGTATTTTTAAACATGCCTAAAGGTGTGCTTACGCTAGAAATGTAAATCAATGTAAGTCTTATGTAGTCTTATTAACAATGTCCTCTCCTATTTTATGTCAGCAAATAAAAATAGCTTTATTTGAATCCAGATACCAACGGATATCCGGTCCCTTATAATTGTAGAGCATCTGAGGTTTAAAATTTGCTTTACAGCCTTTCTATAGTAACACATTTCTCTTGTTCATACAAAAATAGGTAACTATATTATGTGGTTGGTTGGTATGCTAACTAACACTTCATACCGCATTGTTATTTCTTTGAAAAATAATTTCTTTCTTATTTTAGAAGACAAAAAAAACAATTCGTAATAATAAAAACATTATATTATAAATAAGATAATACGGAACCACTCATTATAATCGATCTACTTACGATGTTGTAGCTTCCACATATCACGAAGAGCCATCGCGGCATCAACCGTCCCAACTAATTAACCTAACTAGGCGTACATATAAAATTTTGATAGTAAAATTAGAATCGTTAAAACGTTCAATAAAAACTTCAGTAAGGCACAGCCAAGCGCCTATAAATCAACAGTAATAACATATAAGGTCTTAAACTTCTCTAAGTTACTCGCGTGATAGCGGCGTTCCTTTATAGTCAGTAAAAAGTTTCACTTATTACTGAACTTTTCGTTTTGGGCCTAAAGGTGGCGTTGATGTTACATAAATCGCTTTTTTACAACCGTTTTTGATTCTCGACAAACACATTTATTGCTACTTACAAGATTGCTAACTGCCTCGTTGATCCAGTGGTAGAGAGGGTGAGCTCTCAGTCGGGCGCAACTTTAGAGTTGCCAAGTGCAAACAGGTATATCATTTTTAATTATTTATAGCTAGCAGCCATAATTGCGGCTAATTTTTGTACAACTTATCGCTAATCCATTGTATACTTCCTCAATATTCATTAAAATTAGTTTATCAAAGAGATACCTCCAAAGCTTAATCATCTTCTGAAAACAAAACATCTATATAATGTGTATGTTGTCACGAAACATTTGAATACGGCTTTCTTGAATGTAAAACGAACGAACGAGGTGAATGAACAGCCTTATTAATATTTAATAACGAGAACCAGCGACGATTGAACATATCTTATATATATATATATAACAATTGGGAAATTTATTGGATTATTTTTTTAAAGAAGACAAATTCTTCTTTTAAATACCATGTTTTAAACGGAAATTAAGAAAATTTTAGAATTATGTCATAGTAAAATTTTCTGAATATGATTCTATATCTTTGATATCTAGGCTAATTTATATAATAATTTATATATAAGCTAATTTTTCTTTATTTTCTTTCACTTACAGGGCAATACTACCACTATGATTATTTCTGCAGCCAACCGTTGTTTCGTAATATAAATATAAATTGCAAAATTGTTATTAAGATGCTTGTACTCCACAAGCATCTTAATAAATTATGTTGTTAATGGAAAAACAGGACTTCTTGTTGCATTTTGATAATGTTTAGATAATATTTTTGTTTTCAACACCACCGAAATACGTCGAAACATAAAGCCGAAATACGCCGAAATATAAAGCCGAAATACGACGTATGACATATGACGTTTTTGACGGCCTCCGTGGCGCAGTGGTATGTGATGTGCGATAGATTTATAAGACGGAGATTCTGGGTTCGATTCCCAAATTCGATTATTTACGAAACGAAATAATAAGAAAGTTGGTTAAACCTAGTTAGATACGATTGTATAAGCAACCATAGTCACATTTGGCTAATGCTTTGTTTAACATTTACAACATAATCTATACCGAGATCATATAAAAAAGATAAAAATACGAAACAGTAATGGAGTAGCTACATTACGATAAGGTAGGTTGCAAATATTGTGAGGTAACTAATTTGAATAATAAAAAAATGTCCTCGCGACTCTATTTATTGCGATTATATGTAATTAATACAACACAAACAGAGATGTTCGTGTCCTTAAACTTTACACAGACGATCTTACCAAAAAATACGTTTTATTACCGATACTTACCAAAACAACAGTTCAATTGCAAATTGAACTCTATACTAATACTAATAAGAGTGAAAGGCTCATTAGGTTCGGCCGGTTCTGTATTATTTATTGCACATTGCGTAGATACCCGTTCCCAGACATTATTCTAATATATTTCGTATAACGAAATGCCGAATGGTTTTAATAGAAATCAGAATCACTGACATTGTTTATGTTCCAGTACCGTCTTCTTTGCGGCTCTCAAAGTTTTTTCTTTGTTTTGTTTTTTTTTAACACTAATTTAATACAGACCTATATAGTGCTAAGATAGTGTAAAAGTGTACAAATAAATAAACTAATCTTACAAGCACATACGTATGTAGTAAAATAATGTTTGTGTTTGTCCGTCAACATCAGTCTTATTTTTTAATTTTGAAAAATATAAAAAAAAAATGTATCGAGTATGTAGCCGTGCTACATTATTCATACTTTTTAGTAAGAGTAAAATCATCCTGCTTAAACATCTTTAAATAAGATGGCATCTTTGCTTGTATGATGCAATTATAAATCTGCCCACTGCTGCAGGGACGCAAATAAAAAAGGTCCAAAATAAGACTTTTTATCGAAAATGATCACTTTATACACTAAACTTCAGGCTTAGAAAAACCACACTTATTTAGCATGAATCATTAAAAACCTCCGCGAAAACTTTCCGCACGAGTGTACAAGTGAAAGTCACGCAAGCCGCTACGCGCTACGCCGTGCTACGCCGCTGAGAGCCGTCTCTCAAGTCGGTCAACGACAACATTAAAACACTTTGGGAAGCGCTACCGGCACTCGGCGCTCTCGTGTTTTATGGCGTATTATGCTATAATAATATTTTTTACTTAGCACATTTGTTTATACCTGCGCCGCGTCTGTGTGCGTGTGTCTAGATGTGTGGGTGTCACTCACTTCGTATTCGGAGTACACTCGTAAAAATGTCGTTTGTTAACGCAAGACCACATAAGCGGCGTTGTGCAAAACGTTTGAATAGAACAACATTAAAGAACCGATTTTAAAATAAAAAAGTCGAGTGTACACCGACTAAAAGATGAATATCTTAACATTCCATGGATTCCGCGTCCATCGCGTGGCTGAAAAACTCCGAATAGAGCCCTATGAGATTCAGAGCTTTATCTGTTCAAATAAAAGCGTAATTTATGTCTAGTGGGGATATTATTCGTATTTATAATATAAAGCATATGCCAATTTTAACTACCTCCCTGATTATGTTCTGTACCCGTACAGAGCTTAGACCACGTTGGTCTTATGCGAGTTGACAGATTTAGAGTGATAATGCATAAGTATTACAACTATCATTAAAGTTAACGTTAATTAATGATAACGACCAGGGACAACGTCTTAACATTAGGGCATGGGGTGTAACATCACCAATTTTTATTAAGCTATTACATAGCATCTATCGCGGGCCTTGAGCGTGGAGACTAAATACAGAAATTCCGTAACGAAAAAACCTAACACCGCCTGAGTATCAAAAACATAATATCAAAGGCACAATTTCGGCAACGACGTCATCGGGGAACGTGGTTTAGCGGTAAGGCGCTCTGTGCCCGGATTGCCAGAGGGACGCGGGTTCGAATCCCGTCGGTTCCGCAATTTTTTTTTAAGCGTGATATTGCAAAAAGTCATTAATTTAAAAAAAAAATGACTTTTTTAAAAAAAATTAATGACACTTAGAGCGCCTTACCGCTAGGCCACGGTCCCGATGACGTCGGTAGGTAAACAAAAGTTGATAAAAAATGCTATATAATAGCTTTACCGCGGCAGTCTCCGAGTGCCACACGTCTTTTTTTATAATTTGTTACAAGAAAACTCAATATTTCATAGCTCTACCCAGATTAGAACCCAGAACCTTGTGATTCTAAGCTATGTTTACTGGTCAAGTCCAATACAGCAACGTGGCGGTAAAAAAAGACTTCTAATCATTACACATAGATGTTCCAACAGTGAAATCTAAGCTTAAAGTTGTTACCGAAAATCTACCGAAGTTTTATGTCGTTTCTTGGTACGGCATAGTGTTACCGGTCACATCCAGCTCTTTGTGCCACGCTGCGGCTCAACCCAATTAGCGGTCTCGGAAAATAAGGTTTTTGTTACCGGTGATTTACGACTTGTATATAATTCGGTAAGAAATTAAAAAACACAGTTTAACAAAAGACAGTTCGTTCCTACACTTAATACGAATATTGTGAATTGTGTGGGAGTTTTCGGGTAGAAATCCCTACCTATTGTTTAGATTGGATATCTCTAAAGGAGATTTTCCGCAGTCAAAAAGGCGTTTAACTTACTTAGTGATTGCTTCGTTACTCATTGATTTTCTATTGAAATACACATAGGAACATGTATATTCAAATTATGCTGCGTACTAATTTTATTTTCCTACTAGAATCAAATGAAATTGTAGCCACATTAAATTTAGTTACAGTTTATTAATCTCCCACACATAATTGACTGAAAAAAATTTAATGGTACGTGATTCCTTTTTAGTTTTAGAATAACTGCAGTTTGGTACGCTCTAAAAAATTATTTGAAGTTTCTTTAAGCCAACTGTATGATAGCTGTACGGTACTAATACGGCTGTTCTATTTGAGGTCAACTAATACTTATTGTATTTCGCCGTAAATTAGTGATGTTACAGTTGCCCAACTGTACCAGTTTAACTACTCCATACGGGTTCTTTAGATGAAATCCCGATTTTGTCTGCCTTTGCCTGTCTGGTTTGAGGCATTATTGAGACATTTTTTAAAGATTATCCTAAGTACTGAATGGACATTAAGGTACGAACTCTATATCTGTACCTCTAAGGGCGCAAGTCGTGTGTCGACACTACTGGTTTATATGTATATTTATCTGAAATTATTTTCGTGTCCATTTCTTATACGTAGAAATCAGTAGTTTCGCTGCGACATGGGTTATCCTTGCATCTGCTATAAATTCGCACCCTAATAAAGAAATAGAAAATATCCAGCAATCAGATATTTATAATTATTTATATATAAATAAATAGTACAACAAATAAATAGTGAACATGTTTTAAGTTGATTAACTAATAAGAATGTTAACACCAAAATTCCAACCTGTCAACGAAATAAAATAAGTGCTCTACGTTTTATATGCACGGAGGTCTTTGATTTTGAAAAAATAATAAACATTACGCCTACAACGCAAAGCATCGGCTACACCCCGACCATACTAACACGGGCATTGCTGTACAGACTAAAGGAAAATGTAGACAGAGGCATAACGTAACAACAACCCTAAACTCGTAACTTGATATGATCAGAAGAAAGGAGAGAAAATGGACTGGGAAGAAAAACATATAAATAAGTAATATAAGGTTAGCATGAAGAAATGGCACACAGGTCCAAAAATGTACTCAAAGCTAGAAATAGGGTGCGGTGGCTGTATCCACACTGGACTATAACACAGGATTGTCTGCACGATTATTTGTAATGTACGGATTTACGCGATCACATTCAATCATTATAGTATAGTTATATATTTAGGCCTGTGTGCACCAGGATTTCGGTCATTATAACCAACGGTTAACATAAGCTAACTATAAATTTACTGTTCACGACAACCCGGCCCATAGGCCTTAGTAGTATAAGGGTGCGAATTCAGACAGAAGACGAAAACGCAGACGACGTATCGCAATAATAGCAATAGTGACTCTATCTGTTGGTCTTTTAGTTTATCGAGAACAGATACAAAAGACTTTATTTTATAGTATGTATTACTTTTATTAGTTTGAATTCCGAAAATTGGCTTTTTAATTATTATTTCAGTAAATAAGTCTATAAGTTTCCTATAATCTAAGATATCAGGCATTCACCGACATCAATTAAACAGTACTATACTTAGACTGGTATAAATTAGAAGATGGTTCTAATAGCGGGACCACACGCGAGCAAAGTTAATGGCTATTTACCCATTTGAAATTAGCCTCTTTAATTCATTAAGAACCGACTATCAAAATGTTTCTTTCTTTTTAATTAAGATTAGATTTCTAATCAGTTGTTATTGATTTGTGTATCTTTTTTTTCTGACTCTCCGTTTTAATTTTGCGTTTTCAACGGTGATTTGTACAAAAGATCTAACTAGTTCCGCCGCGTTATCTTATCTTTAATTAGGATGTGTGATTACGTACAATTTATCTTTTTTTGTAATTATACACCAAGAGGTGGTGACCTATTGATAATGATATTTTATGATTTCTTTTTTAATAATAAATTTCATAAAATAGATTATTTTTGCGAAGATTCATTATAGAAGATCAAGATGGAATAAGCCGATGAAAAAATATAAATAATTTATATTATGAATTATGAGGATTTTGGACATAATAGTTATACTTTGTGCTAAATTTATATCCGTCACAAAAAATTCAAAATACATACATTCAATATACAAATAAATAAACTTATCCTAACAACTATACAAAAGATGTCCACATCGAGAATACTGGCTGCAATTACGCTTAGCCAGGCTATGATAAACTTTGAATATTGTATGAGTAATGTTCATTAGCTTGCCTATACATTTATAAAAAATACAGTTGAATTTGAGAAATAACTCGTAATTAGAGATGTGCAAACGCATGAGATTACGCGCTGTTTAATTACGGCAAGAGATAACTTATTCCCACAGAGATGGGTGTCTCACAGGGTATAATCCGCATTCCAACACTTTTTCTTGTATTCAAGATTGTTAAAGACCCACTAACTCTTTATAGCACTGCATAAAGAGTATATTTATATATACATACATTTTAGGATTTAAGCCGTTGACTAATTATTTGTGTTATTACTTTACCTTGGCTAATGTTCATACATGTAGAATTAACTAATTTATGTATTAATATAATGAATGAATGAATATTTGTAAAGTAGTTTCTTGTCGGCTCTTTTAAATAGAAGCTGTCTTCCAAACCGGTGATAGAGTCTCTACAAATAGTCTAACATGATATTTCAAGTGCTTGTAAACTAAGCCTACTTGAAATAAACGAATTTTCTGTATTTTATAATAAGTGCCTCGTTCGTTTTTCCAGTGCGGTGAAGTGACGTGATCCTGGGTAACAGTCCTAGATTAAGGCTATATTGAAGTTTTCTTTCTTCCTACAAATAATCAGTATTAATCTGGCCTGTGAATGCAGCGGAGAGCTAGTTAGGTTATTAAATCATTAACATTTTATTGAGCAGGGGGTAAATTTCAAAAATTAAAATTATTTATATTCTATTTTGTCGAAAAGAACAATAATCAATAAAAGTGGACATGTCAACACAATAATTACAAAAATTTATATTGAGATAAGTACGTTTACAACGTGTATGTTTATAATTGTATACGTCTACTTCAAATTAACGAATTTATTTCGAGAGAGTTTAAGTTTAAGTTTAACATTAGAGTGTTATTATTTCATCGCTAGAGCCCCTTAAGGTTTAATCTTATGGTGTTTTTAAAGGATGGCTACGAGGAATTGAAGCGTTTGGGGACATGATTTCTCCCAATATCCACAGGAAATTAAAAAAAATCGCTTTATATTTGAACGATCAAGTGTCTGGTCCTTTGAAAAGTGCTATCTAAAGCCGTCGTGGTCCAAATTCAACAGATACCTTCCAAAGAAAGGAACACGGACCGACAAAACTTCAGCATTTATAAAATATCTTAGGTTATATCATATTCAAAAAAATTAAAATGTACCGAGTATACAGACACATATTTTAACTATACTTCATCAAATCTTACATGCAAATATCCAATGAAACATCAAATCCATACAAACAACAAAATGAAATAACAGTAAAGCCACAGCAATGAGCTTACACTGACGTTTTGCGTTCGTGTTAAAGCTCGTTCCCACTTGTCGGATATCAGGTCCAGATTTTAATCGGATATTTCAACGGCAAGGCATTTTATATTAAGCTATTCCCACTTATCCGAAATCTATTTTGTTTCAGCACTGACAACAATTCATATAAATGTATATTTGATCATGTTTGGTTTTCTGACTAAATAAAAATATTTTAGTCTTACGATAACAGCTAAAGCATCCATCTTGTTGAACGTCAGGTTTCTGTTTAAATATCGTACGATCTTTCCGTCGAAAAAATATATTGTACTAGAATGCTTAGTTGTTTGGCGCTGGTCACAACTAAAGTCTAACACAAGACCACGTTTGAAGCAAAAAATAAAACAGAAAACCAGTTTTTATAACTGGTGTGACCAAGTAATTCAGAGATATCAAAAGCGTAACACAGAACGCATTTAGCCAGCACGAACGTATTGGATGACAACCACCAACGAGGAGCATAACATATCCGCGTTAATATATTGACACCATGCTCGCATACGCACCCAGAAGGCGGTGAGGTTGGGCTGGAGTCGGCTCTGCAAGTCGGGGTCCGACTGCGCGCCGCGACCCAACGCCGCGCCAGCGCCGCGACCTCGCGCCTCGCCCTGCGGCACACACCGAGTCACCCAACACGACCCCACACGACCCCGCACATGATCACACACTACTTTGCTACACTTTCAGCCTTAAATTTAGTACTTGGACTTCTATATCGATATCACAAAAAGAAAGCTTACAATTAAATATTTACAATAATTTTTAATTTAACCACTATAACCTTTACATTAATGTTGACATCCGAAGATTGAAAAAATGCATATGAACTGATATTATGATTAATATTAATATTTCTTACTAATTGAAAACCACTACCAATTACTAATATAAGTTCGTGCAAAAATCCATTAGCAAAAAATAACTAAGTCGAGTAGTTTTTACATTCATTTGTGAAAAAAGAAACTACTAGAAGTATTTTAAAATAAAATGTACATTAACATTTACTAAAAATTTCCAAAGAAGGGAATAATGAAAACATTGCTGCCATTCTTTTGATTATTTTAAAACCAACCAAGCTATATCTATGTCAGTGCTGACATGGTCTGGCACAACAGTCGTGGCATACTTGCTTGCTTGCCCAGCGTTCTTGCTTTGGCAAAGTGTTTAGACGATCCAGAATGTAGATGTCATCTGATGTTAAAGGCGCATGCCTGTTATAGCTATATCTAACATTCTCATACCTCTACTGTAAAAGCTGAGCTATGCTATGTTCTATGTTTCAATGTGTTTGTCAAAGATCTGTTAATTTGTGTGCTCATTTGTCATCCACACACACCTTGCATTCCTTACACCTTAAAGTTAATAATTACATATTTTGTATTAACATGTTAATCTATTCTTTTGAAAACTTAAATTACGAATTTACTTGAAGGATCTTGTGTATATTATCGTACACCTGTAAAAGGTAACTTTTGCTTCATTCTGTACAATGTAACATCTGTAAAATGTAATGACGGTATTTTTTTTTAAATTTTTGAATAACTAAATATAAAGAAATATGATGTAAAAGATTCTAGCCTAGATTATCACAGCTATTTTAACTACATCGCCAATCAGTAAAACTCTAGTATAAAGCATCCTTTGCCTGCTCTTACGTTAAGTGGAAAACGTGCAAACCCGGGTGAATCGCAGTAGTGTAGTGACAGTGCAACGCAGTGTGTGATCGTGTAGCATCTAGAAGCAGTAAACACTATTTATTTCTAGAATCTAAATCATAAGTAAAAGCCACGTATTCAATAACACATATTTGAAAAACTATGTTGTGATAAATTTAGCGATTTAAAAATAAATTAAAATGTTCTTTTTTTAATATTGGTCATATTTTTATGTAAACCTGCCTGTCTTCCAAATCGGTAGTAGAGACTATACAAACAGTCTATAAGAAAAGCTTATTTCAAAAAAATATTTAAATTTTTTTTTTTTTAATTATGTTGAAAATTGATTCATAAGACACAAAGACTGTTTAAACATGACTTCCAATGGGCGGACGACAAAACAATATGATCTGACAGTGTTGAGTCCACTCGTAAATCTATTAAACGTTTGAATATTATGTTTTTGAAACGATATCTATATCGAATTTTATTAAATTGTATAGTGAGTACGAGGCTTAAATTTATTATGATACAGATTAAGCAAAATTTTGTTGCTACAAGTTTCTTTGTAAACAAGAACAATTCATTAAAAATTTTGAATAATTAACAATAAATTTTAAACTTTGCTTTATCCGCATGCAAAATAATGTTTAATTAATTCATATTTGTTTAACTCTTAATCAAATAAATAAATATTTAAAATAACTAGGTAAAATCAAATTAGTAGTGCAGAAATGGGGCTATAAAATAAAAATTAAGTACAAAAACTGAAATGTAGTACTTATGTACTAGATTATCATTTTACAATTATTTATCAATGGATCAGTGAACTTTGAATACAGATTTTACTGGTTTTAAATAATTTTCTTGTTAAATAAGTAAATATCATTTAATTTTACTTTAATTTTTTCCTTGTTTTACAAAACAGAGATAATATTTTTATGTATTTAATGCCCGTAAAGTTAAAAGTTTGTTGTAAAAGTAAATAGACCTAAGTTTGATTTAAATAATGGGCGATAGTAATGAAGAAAACCCCGCCAACCTACATTGGAGCAGCATGGCGATTATACGCTCTAAAACCCCTCTCTTGTAAGGAAAATAATTATTCCATAGTTCAATTCATGACTCAAACCCAGGACATCCTGGTTCGAAGCCACATGCTAATCACTGGACAACAAAGCAGTTTATGTAGTACATAGATCGATATAATTATAGCGTTGAAAGTGACATCATCATCACTTACCATCAGCTGAAACTATAATCATAAGTGAACTAGAAATACGGAAATTCAAACGGCTTTTGTTACAAACTTAAATAACATATCGGAACCTAATAAACATGCAAATAAGCAATAAGTAAAGAATAAGTTTTAATTTACTGTAACAATATGTCACCACAAAATGGATGTAGCTCTGATTGGAGCACCCACACATGTTTGTATGATATACTACGCACCGGAAATATATATTTGGCATATGTATATGAATGAATCTATGGAAGATAAGTTGGCTTAAGTTTTTTATTGTAATCTTTCTGAATAAAAATCTGTGCCAAACCATAGAATACACAATAGTGCAAGAACTATATTCCTCTTACAGCTACGTGTTGAAGAAACCAAACTCAAGTACGAAAGGTTTGATTGTCGCCCGTTGGACTATTCTACCAATTACTAGCATAAACATTTTCGCTCAGTTGGAGAGTACAGAGGAATATTAGTCATTTTCAAAATTATTAATTAGAATAATAGTACATAGTAAGTTGTCAAAAGTGTCCACACAAGACGTGATGTAATTACCAAAAATAAAACGTACTCGTACCAATTTTAATTCCGACAAAAAACATGAATAATGTTTTCCCTATGCCATCTTAGTTTGTCGAAATTTCCATAAACCATGGCAATATATTTATTGGTATTTAATATTATACTCGTACATATACAGGATGTATAATTTACTGCAACATATTTTTTGTTACACATGTATATTTTTGTATTTCAGTACTTTTTTATCTCTATTTTCTTCCAGCTAAAAGTCCGTAAAACAAATTTTCTCTTAACTTTTCAATGTATCTGTTTATGCTAGTCACAACGTAACGTTACTGGAAAGAATGTTTAATAATATATTCAACTTAGTTAAGCTTAGCCTGTCTATACTAATATTATAGAGGTAAAGTTTGTAAGTTCGTAAATAAAACTCTTTCGGGGCTAATCTTCGGAACTACTGATCTGATTTAAAAAATTCTTTCACCAGTAAAATACTACGTTATCGGTGAGTGTCATAGGCTATATTTTATATTTGTATTGTATATATTACCCGTGTTATCACAGTTTTTGTTGCGCGAGTTGGACCGTGAAATTTATTAAATTTAGCTTTATGCGCGTACGCTGCCTTAGATATTGGATATAATTGAAAACAATGTATCAAAACTTTATGCATCTTAAAAAGTTCTACAAAAAAAGTCCGCGATAGTATATATCTATCTTTTATATTTTGGCAGATATACAACTTTTTGAGTTTTAAAAAATCAATCAATTCATATGCTTACGTTTACGTCATTATTTATATAATATATTATTTAATAATCACAAGTATATTATAGAAATAAGATTTGCCTTTTACAGTATGTTAATGAATTATATGGTTTCGGAGATATTACAAACTTTCTAACAAACATGACAATGCCGCTATATCGTCCAAATTAAGTTGACCTCCTCCGTGTTATGTTATACGTACTGAATAGGGGTCAACATTATGGTAGTGATATTTTTTGAGAATTCGATCTTTGATCTTTTCTTTCAATTTATTTGGCATGGCAGACCATATTTATATAATATACGAAAAAGTTTGTTCGTTTGTTTAAACGGGCTTATCTCAGATCTGCATGTCGGATTGTATATATTTTTTTGTTTATTATGAAAGCTAGACTCAAAAGTGAAATAGACTATTCTATACACATCAGCTTGCCATAAATATATAGTGCTAATGTTAATGTACTGTAATATAGTACAATGTTTTACAAAAATGTAGATCTTTAGTACACGGGACGGGACGGAGGTAAATATAAATTTGCTTTTGTAATACATTTGACCATACTGTTCCAAGTATTAGATCATCCTGTATATGTAAAGAATAGTATGCGAGTGCGGTGACACGAAATGAAACCGGTATTAAATACATAAATTTGTAAAAAAACAGGCCATGCCCACACTTAGCCGAATTGGTTATTATCTCATTCCGTAGGTACTCATTGGATTCATTACACACTTATTGGATAGATGTAGAATCTAACTATTTTTGTTTGTGCACTAGTGTTGGGAAAGTTTCTATTTTTTATTAAATGAATGTCGATAATATTAAAGAATAATGATTGAATTAAACACATTTTATTGTACACCATTAAAACATTTTACTTCAGGTAAACAGATACTTTAAAACGCAGCTTACAACATAATGGTTAAATAAAATCAGAATGTCTAAATTAGATTATGTCAATTTGGGATGTGCTAAAATATATTGTCATGTGCCAGAAAATACAGCTGCCGCAAAATAAACCCACACCTCAGCTATTTGCAGAACATATATGGAATGAAAAACTAACTCCACAGTCTTGAGAGGTTCAGTTTAATCCCTACACGTTGAGTTAAAGTCATATCCACTTTAAACATTTGGTTTTGGTTTAATTAAGTAGGAAATAAGAATTTTAGGCGCGTTTAAAATAGCCAAACAGCGTGCATGGGTCTAGCTCTATATAGAACTTGTAGTGAGCCACCATTCCAATTACCATTAATAGGCTAATAATAAAAAATAGCAAATATTAAATATTAATTGTTTTAACGAAATATAAACGAATCATATCGGATACGTAGGATATCGATTAATACAAATCGCCTTTTCAATGTCTATTTAACACGTAATTTGATTTAATACTAGCAGTAAAAGGAACTTTATTAAAAAACATTTCCAAATATCGATAGTCAGTTCAGGTACATCACTAAAAACCAGTTCGCGTGTTAATTGCGGTACCGAATTCGTATCGAAACGATTTGAATATCCGTAATTTATGGCAACGACAAGGAGCGTCATCTCCGCACCGTACAGTGCCGGCTAGTTGTGTTCTGTTGTGTTGTATTTGTGTTAATGTACGCATACATTAGGCAACGACAAAGAGCGTCATCTCCGCACCGTACAGTGCCGGCTAGTTATTTGTGTTAATGTACGCATACATTAGACAACGACAAGGAGCGTCATCTCCGCACCGTACAGTGCCGGCTTGTTGTGTTCTGTTGTGTTGTATTTGTGTTAATGTACGCATACATTAGACAACGACAAGGAGCGTCATCTCCGCACCGTACAGTGCCGGCTTGTTGTGTTCTGTTGTGTTGTATTTGTGTTAATGTACGCATACATTAGACAACGACAAAGAGCGTCATCTCCGCACCGTACAGTGCCGGCTAGTTGTGTTCTGTTGTGTTGTATTTGTGTTAATGTACGCATACATTAGACAACGACAAGGAGCGTCATCTCCGCACCGTACAGTGCCGGCTTGTTGTGTTCTGTTGTGTTGTATTTGTGTTAATGTACGCATACATTAGACAACGACAAGGAGCGTCATCTCCGCACCGTACAGTGCCGGCTAGTTGTGTTCTGTTGTGTTGTATTTGTGTTAATGTACGCATACATTAGACAACGACAAGGAGCGTCATTTCCGCACCGTACAGTGCCGGCTAGTTGTCTTCTGTTGTGTTGTATTTGTGTTCATGTACGCATACATTAGACAACGACAAGGAGCGTCATCTCCGCACCGTACAGTGCCGGCTTGTTGTGTTCTGTTGTGTTGTATTTGTGTTCATGTAAAAGTGCGTCATCTTTGTGTTGTATTTGTGTTAATGTGCGCATACATTAAACCACGACAAGGAGCGTCATCTCTGCACCGTACAGTGTCGGCTTGTTGTGTTCTGTTGTGTTGTATTTGTGTTCATGTACGCATACATTAGACAACGACAAAGTGCGTCATCTTCGCACCGTACAGTGCCGGCTAAATGTGTTCTCTTGTGTTGTATTTGTGGTAATGTGCGCATACATCAAACAACGACAAGGAGCGTCATCTCCGCACCGTACAGTGCCGGCTAGTAGTGTTCTGTTGTGTTGTATTTGTGTTCATGTACGCATACATTAGTCAACGACAAAGTGCGTCATCTCCGCACCGTACAGTGCCGGCTAGATGTGTTCTCTTGTGTTGTATTTGTGTTAATGTGCGCATACATTAAACCACGACAAGGAGCGTCATCTGCGCACCGTACAGTGCTGGCTAGATGTGTTCTATTGTGTTGTATTTGTGTTAATGTGCGCATACATTAGACAACGACAAGGAGCGTCATTTCCGCACCATACAGTGTCGGCTTGTTGTGTTCTGTTGTGTTGTATTTGTGTTAATGTGTACATGCCTTCTTTGCATGCTTCCTTCCTGTTGAATTCTCATTATCAACATTAAAAGGACTATTTTCTTGTTTTTATAACTATTAAAAAATAATGTTCAATAAAACACACAATATGGCAAAAACCAGCAGTTAAATTGAGTAAAACTTGGCTAGATCAACTATCACATTACATCGCTAAGTTTATAAGCAGTATACAGAATGCCGCGTCCCCACAACAATGGTGTGCCATAAACCGTGCCATAACGTAACGTATGGTGAAAAAACACGCTGATCCTTTTCAAAAACTACACTTTTTTCAAACGTGACTTCCACAACTTTTTGGTGCGAATCACCGAGATTGATTTGATATGTATAGACGCGTTGATAATTATGCGTTTATTATTTTATATAGGCAAAAATCATCATCATCATGATTATCATTAACAGCTAATAGACGACATCCTAAGTCGCCTGTGGCCAGTGGCCCCCTGCGACACATTTCTGACCTGCGTCGTCAATCCACCCAGGCAATAATAAAATTAGGTAATTACAAGCGTTGATTAATTGTGATCATAAAAACAAGTAATTGCAAGATATTTATTTAGCACGTCACTTAGTAACTCGATTAGTCTTTTTTTTTACAATAATACATTATTTATATAATCGCCTATGAATAAAGCAACACTTTGCACATTAAACAGGGAACATCCTATAAAGAGCAATCATTTTTCTAACAGCTTAAGGTAACCATAGTACTCGCCTCGTGTGCCTGTATTTACACCGGGCAAGATTGGCGACAGAAATAAACATGACTGTTGTAGATCCCCGGATTACTAAAAGCTCTTCTATTAAAAAAATCAACTTGTAGTAATTTAAATACAAACGGTTTTCTTTATAAAAGAAAATATAACAGAGAGAAATAAAAAGTGATTAAAATCATCCAAAGACTTGTTCTTTGGATCATGCATGTCGCTTCAGTTCGATGGGGCGAGTCTTGACGTCATCATTTCTCTCTTTTCATATCTAAGACAATATTATAGATAAAGAAATAGAGTCAAACTGGAGTTGTCGAGTTTCGTTACAGAATCGACATGTGCCTAAACACTTTCATTCTATCATTCATTCTACACAGCTTCTAAGTTCAATAATGTTAAAGATAGTCCGTCTATCCACAGAACGTCTTAGACAATCTGAGTTTTTTGCTTTTTTGATATTTGCTGGCACAATGCAAGGCAACATTGACCGTAAAGATAAATTGAGTGCGCTCAAAAAAATGGTGGTTGCGGCGCGACGTCCATTTTTACCCGGCGCGGGGACGCATAAAAACGAAAGTGCATTTGGAAGATGTATTGTCTCGTATTGCTAATGTTTGAAGCATGGATGCGTTTGTAGCCTGCGTCAAACTCTGAAGTTGCAACCTGCCGAACTGCGCAGGTTGCAACTATAATAGTCCCGATGATATACATAGTTTATTGTACACGGTGCAGGTCGTACGTATCACCTGCGACACCGGGAAGATAACAGCTAACAGTGGCATAGTACAATGAAGGAGACTCTAACTTTGTATTGAGGATAGCCATCGAGGGGGGAATGGTAAAGTTCCACATAACCCGTCTTCTGGCCTGGCCTTAGAAAGACGGTTATCTCCGAACATAGAATTTTGACTTAGGAATTTAGGCCAGAATAATTTAGGCTAAGTTTTAAGGCTCTTACGCTTTTAGACTTCGAATCACGCTCGGTAAACTATTCATAGCCATTTTTAGGTACATTTCCTTTCCGTTTAAATACTGCACATACTCATATTATAAAGACCATAGCTAATATTGTTTTAAAAATATTAACGAACTTCACTCAGTGTTTGGTATACTTTGATCCTGCAGCTATACAGTGGCCAAACTGTAGCCCCTGATATTTAGTCTAAGCTGTCTTCAAATATTATGACTTCGAAAAAATATCGACACAAAAAACCCACGCATAAAATCAACACATTTCTGTTTTATGCATATAATGTAGCAATAAAAATTATCTCAACACAAAATCGCCGCATCCAAATATCCCTACATCCAATCACTTAGTTGCAACAAAAGATAGATTCGGTTAGGAGATATGATATTATTTTTTGCGTCGCATACGGCGGAGGAGTGCGGGGGTGAAGCGGGTGGCGGGCGGGGGACTGTGTCAGGTGTATGGAGGGTACGGATCTTCGCAATATGTTGTTATGTGATACAATTTACATATTTAGCTGCTATGTAGTACCGTAGACACGTATTTCTTATCCAATGACAACTATTTAACTTTGGACTTCACTTTCTCTTGTTCTTTTATGTTATAGTTATAGAAGAAGGGAAAGCTTTTTTTAACAATGGTTAGAAATCAGTCTAAGTTATATTCTAGACCAATTTGGGACAGGTTAACTGAGTCACACAAATTAATCTATCTTGCCCTGTCTGTGCATCGCAGCCTGCGACCTCGTAAGCCCTAATCTGTTGAGGTTCCATATTAATCCCCGCCACTCCACTGTGTAAGACTGTGAACAGTGCGTCCTTGAGTGCAAGCGTGTGGGATGCGCGCGCGATGTGCAGATAGCAGCGGATAAGTAAAACATTGTGTCGCGTCGCGTCGCTTGGTGCGCGCGGGGAATCTTAATGTCAACTCATACCGGTATCATATCAATTTTGCGGTAGGGCTGTCAACAAAAAAAAATATAAACATTCATTATCCTACTTCTGAGAGCTTCTAAATGCCTCGTCGGTTTAATTATTAGCCTAAATTGATATGGACCATGAGCTTCGAATCCTGGGTTGAGCACTGAAATATTGTGTTATTTATTTATTTATGTGTTATTTAATTTAACCGCATGATGGCAAGAGAGGATTCTCTTGCAATCGTGCGGTTAAATCAATGTAATGTTTGGTCATAACTTGTTAAAGTAACAGGTGCAATATACTTTACCTTCTAGAAGGTACTTAGTATGTACCAAACCTATGTATGATTTTTGATATTCCTTTTCACTTACTCAAATACTAGATACAAATACTATACAGCTTAATACATTTCCGTTCGATAATATATATAACAGTATCTGCTCGTATTTTATGGAGTTAGAAAGTGGCCATAGATACTCTTTAACTAAACATGATAAGCCAACGAGTTTAATGTTTTGACAACTTATTACACGCAGTTCATATTTTGTAGAAAAAATAGATCTATATATTAATTATTACGCGTTTGTGCCAACCCTACACTGTACTCACATCACAGGTACCTACCTTCTTTTATCGCGCCATCTTTCCACTCAAATTATTTATTTCCTCCCAACGCAAACAAATTTTATAATACACAAATCTAGCAATTTTAGACCTTATCAGAACTTGTTAAAAACTAATTAGACCGCACGTTATGACTGCAAAGGATCATGACTGCAGTGTTTGTCACCCCGTGATATTTCATTAGACTTTTAAGATTAACTTATTAAGGCGTGCCCGAACTTTTTTGTGCTTTTGTGATCGCATACGTCTTTTGGGTCCCGACAGAGGATCAAATACCTCGTACCTGCTATTATTTTAGTGTATTAACCCAAATGTGCATAGCTTTGCCTTTTAGTTAGGTTATTTCCACTACAGGACCTTATAGGAAAGGGTATATGAAGCTTAGGTCCACCGGACCACTACAAGGTAGTTTGTTGGAGTTAGGGTGTGAATGAGAGAGAGGTCAGCAGCTACTAATATAAGTAAGCCGGTACTGGCAGGGAGCAGATCTAGCAATCATATATAAATTAACTGTCAAATATGTCAGGGGTATTGTGAGTCTCTAACGAGCACCAATTATTTGTTTGACCGGCACTGATAGCTCATCGTGCTTTCCAAGACATGGGGTGAGACTCCACTTAATTTTCAATCCTGAGGTAGAATTTTTTTGGAAGAAAGGAAAGCTTTATACTTTATAGCTATACCAAAGACTCAAAGCCATATTCCTCTAATCAGAATCGGAATCCATCGGAAGACACATAAGTCAACCACCAACAAATTATATTACTTATGGCAAAGTCGTACAAGCTTTTAAAAACTAGACTTATTCCAAACTTGTAATACAAAAAATTTAAGCTACGCGGTTACCAAATCTCAACAAATACTTCAACTCTAATCACGTTAATCCGCCCTATATCAAATAAGTCGTCATATCTCAATACTCGAACATAAAAACTAAATAATAAAACTCAGGATGACTTTCAAATGCCTTTATTAATTGGTCGCAAAGTACCTATATTCCATTTGATGTGCAAACAAGTCCGTGAGAAATAATTTCTTTGTTATGCTTTAAAGCGTTTTTTAGGTTTTAGCTTTATAAGGATTATTAGCCTATAGCTTTAAATTTTTGAGCTTTTAGGTATTAAGCGCTTTTTAGCTTTTATTTTTAAAGCGTTTTTAGCTCATTAAATTATAGCGTTTGTAGTTTTAAAGTGCTTATTAGCTTTTATCTTTTTAAAGCTTTTTTACATTTTAGCATTTAGCTTTAAAGTGTTTTTAGTTTTTGGCTTTAAAGATTTTTTAGCTTTTAGTTTTTGTACTGTATAGGCTAGCGCTTGGGTACGATCACGATTGCCTAGAAGGTGCCTATTCACTCTTGACTTGAAGATACCCACATTGTTGGTGGTTGGGAAAACGTGAGCTGGAAGGGCATTCCACATTTTCGCAGTTCGAATCAGGTACAGGGAACCAAAACGTTTTGTATGCGTCCATGGAATATCGACTACGCATGGGTGCAGATTAATACGATTCTAAATTGTAAATAATTTGCTAAAACTAATTATTTCTCTATTTCTCTGCACAGATAAATTATCATTTCTAAATGTGCTGACAACTACAGAACCATGTATCTACTATATGTGATGCTACAGGCAGTTTGAATATCACCATTATCGGCCTATTAACGGCCCACTACAGGGCCAGGCCTCGCTCCCAGTAGGAAAGGGGATATGGAGGGTAGACCCACCATACTACTTCAATGCGGGTTGGCGGGCTTAGGGTGATAATGTGTTAATTAACGATCACTATCAGATGTTGATGACAGTGACCGGGACCGACGGCTTAACGTGCTCTCCGAGGCACGGAGGTGTAACACCACCAACTTCCCGACTCCGGGCTTGGAATGTACTGAGAATTTCATAGAAGAATGGAAAACTCAGAATAATTCCGTGACCCGACCCAGGATTCGAACCCAGGACCTCACGATCGAAGCCAGATAGGCTTACCACTAGACAAACGAGGCAGTGTATTGAATAAGCCATAATCAAAAACCCTGTGCAAACCGGGTGATATACAGAAACTGACGATCTTTTGCTAATAGATAAAGCTCATGTTTTAGTTATAGTACAGCTCTGTGTGGTAGAGCTCGTCAAAGAAAGTGACAGCCTTGCTCTGTTCAAACTGAAGATTATGGCTGCTGCTGAAATCACTGACAAGACTTAATATCAAATAGAAATGCCTACCCATCAGATTGACGGGCACAATGCCACGCTGGCTGGTGGGAGGTTTCTCCTACTTACAAAGATGTAGCTACCACTAAATGATTTAATTTACTTCGAGTTACCCCGCTATACCATCTTTGCCTGCATCTTCACTTAACAGGTGAGATCGCAGTAAATGGCAAATCAGAATCATCATAAAATGTTTTTAAATGAAAACGTCACAAATAATTAATTCCAAAAATATTATTATGTTCAAATTTATTTAAAGCAATTGGCTACATGACATGTACAAATGGTACAATTAATTGCTGCGCATTTCCAAGTAAGTCGTAAATGGCAACATTAATCCTTTCATTAACTACATCGTTTCTATCATTCATAATTCATAACTTTACAAGAAAATTATTTAGAAAAATTTTATATGAATTTAGATTTTGTTTTTTTTTCTTTAAGATGACGACTTTTTTTTAATTTTGCAATATAAAAACCGTTATGACTACATGCTGTTTTGAGTTAATGTTAGCAATTAATTTAACCCTATATAATTAATTAAGCCAAAAGTTACCTGTTATTTCGTTTTTTATTGTAGTTATCGACATCAATTCATGGGCATGCAAAAATCATGTACGTACTATAAAGTACTGTCTTGTGTCCAATCATATGAACCCTAAGGTGTAGGAGTTAGACCTCAAGTGCCTAGTTATTTATTACACTGAAAACCTGTTCTTATACCAAAATAGAGTATTATAGGAGAGGGAATATATAGTCCCACCACGCTGCTGCAATGCGGGTTGGCGGGCTTAGGTGGTAATGTTTCATTTATTAACGATAATTGTCAGATGTTAAAGATAGTGACCGAGACCGACGGCTTAACGTGCTAACGTGCCAACTTTCCGACTCCGGCCTGAATATACTGAAAATTTCAAAGAAGAATGAAAAACTCAGAATTATTCCGTGACCTCAAACAGGATTAGAACCCAGGACCTCGTGATCGAAGCCACATAGGCTAGCCACTAGTACAACGAGGCTGTGACACGTTTTTTACTTATCCTTTTTGCAGATATTGCATAAGAGTAGAATGAAATGGAGAGTGTCCATATGCGCCAGCACCTCCACATATCACTTTTGATACTATTTGACAATTACAGAATGAAAATGAGAGTGTCCATCTGCGCGGGCACGTGAGCGCGCGCGTACGCCGGCCGGTAAGTGGGTCAGCGCGCCCTTGCCGCGGTCCTGTGCATAAAACAACCATGAGCGCGGCCTTGGCTGGTGGGCATCATGTGTTGCCCTCTACTCGCGTATATTTTCCCGTAAAATGGGGTAAATATAGTATTCGAGTTGGGAAAAATTGTCATTGGCAGTAGTTAAACTGTTTTTTTTTCTCTTCCGTTTTTTTTCGTCGGTTAATAAATGAAATATGGAAGGTCCACCTTTGAAAAAAAGTTTTTATTTAATTATGCTTAGTTTATAAGCACTTTTAGAACGTCAAATTCATTTTATAATGACTCTACCATCGGCACGGAAGAGAGTCAGCATTATTAGCAGCCTACACTTCGAAAGTTTAAGTAGGCAATGTTCCAACATTCGGTCAACAGTTACTATCACCATCCGTCTGTCCGTTGATCATTTATAAGAAGGAAATATAGCCATGAATCATGTAGTATAAAGATTAAGTATCTAAATATGATAATATATTTATGTCGGCGTAAAATTACATACATACAAGCAAAGCAGCTCAAGCAAAGACAATGGTATCACCACAGTTAAGGGTCACCTCCAGTGCACGGCGCACGCGATAATTGCTATTATTATCCGATAGCCCCCAGCCGTGCGACAGGTGCAAGCGTGCATCGCTCGCCGGCGTATGCCTTTGTCTTACGTGCAAGCGTGCAAGCAAAAACCATTGTTCTGCTAACAGCCGTGTAGGAAGACGATGATACATTCGGCCGTAATATGCTTTATTAGCCATTTGCAAAAGCACCTTTTGTCTGCCTATGCGATGATACCACCGATTCCAAAATTTATTAATGGAACTGCAGTCTTTAAAGATTTTGTGTTGGTTTTGCCAGAGTCTTAACTCTAGAAGAATTGTAAAAGAAACTGAAACCAGTCTCTAAGGGCGTCTTCAGTAAGTTAAGTCCAGGTTCAAAGTTTATTTCAAGTAGTAATGTACAAGCAGTTTTAAAACGTTATATTTGTATTTTGTAGCGAAAAGCTCTGCTCGAAAGGCTGGAACTATCATAAAACACAAATATAAGTCAACTGCCTACTTTCGAGTCGCCGCTACACAGTCACATTATTAGAAGAATATTGAAATTGCAATTTTTGGCAGACTATTAGAGGAGAGAGGGCCAAATAAGAGATATGATTGCAGTGTGTAAAAGAAGAAAGTCTAAAAAGTAAGAATGGAAAAGGGTTTCATTTTTACCGACCCCAGTTAAAAGAGGTAAGGACAAGGAGATGATTCATAACCGCTTCACTAATTAAAACAATTCTAGAGATGTAGATGAGATGTACTGTAAAAGTATCATAAAGAGAGGAATATATTAGTATTTCATGGATTTATCGTGCGGGTGCTGAGTCCATTGTGTGGCAGAGAGAAAAGCGCCAAGATCTTTGAGCAGGTTGTAGATAGATATTGCAAACGAATTAGCGAATAAGAAACCTCAATTATGTGTTTTTAATCTGCCTAACTATTTCTAATTTTAGCAGATTACTTTGCGTCAATAGGATAGGTCAGACATTTGGTCAGTCAGGTATAGGACAAGTCTTTTAATATGTATAGCTTTTACGTAAGCAATCGTTAAATTATTGGCAGCGATAGACAATCGATTAACGGGTTCATGCCCATTCCGATAGCGTTGAATAATTCATGGTTGGAATCGGCATCGGTAACGCGACACGGGGACCAATTTTTATTTTGTTTTCTACTAGATTTATGTTTCGCCGCGCCTTTCTATGAATTTATACCCGAAAATTGCGACAACAAAAATTTTAAAGCCTCTTTCTAATGGTTATTGTATTGCTTGTTTATATAACCAGTTTGTGATGTTCGACTAAGTTTGAGATTAGGCGACGCTCGCTTGAACCACTTCTTTTGTAGTCTTTTCGTGTAATTCATAATGTGCAATAATGGATCAGAATCATATAATTTGAATGGTTACTAAAACCAATCAGTAAATAATTATTTTCCGCGGAAATCTGCCCGAACACAAATCCTCTTACGGAATCACTTCGAAAAAAATAGATTTCGCAAATCAATACCCTAGTCGTGACAAATTTCAGCAAAGTGTTAATTAGCAAAAATTTATAGATAATTAATATTTTTTTAAGAATGTTGCCACAAGAATTTAATTTGTTATAAATGTTTTCTTGTACATATAAATACTTAATATGGTTCGCCATACTGTCCCAATTAAACAAGGCAGTCTGTATTAATGTTTTCCTGTAGTATAGCTGGTGTGTCGGTTCATAACTCCATATCATATAAACTTATGTCCATCAGATTTATTTATAGTCGCGTTTCATCGCGCCGTCTTAATTAAGAATCACAGATTAATATGAAATTAATGATATTTTGCTATGAGAATAATATTCTGAGATCCGAATGTCATTCAATCTAAAGTTATGTCCAGCAGACAGCCAGACGCCTCAGAGATACAACCTTTTATATAACTAATAAATAAATTAATATTCATAGTCGAAAGTAGTTTTTTTGATAGTAATAATTTAACGAGATCTAGGTAGAGGAATCGTGACGCTAAATCAGGTGATTGAGTTGAAGGAAATCTTGATATAAAGGCAATTATTGAATAAAAGAATTCATATAAGGAAACTATGAAAACCTGCAAGCTTGTTTATGTTAACAACAGCATTTGTTAACCAAGAGGTAAAATATAATTGTCATGAATAGAAACAGCGATTTCTTTGCAGAATTAATTATAACTAACAAATAGTTCAATAACAATGATTTTTGCTTTTCTACGCGAACCTAAGGCCCTAACAAATAACCTTTTTACCTAAGTTTAACTCCTGCAAATGTTAACTAAAATAATTTTGGCTTAAAGAACAACTTTACATTTGAACATTGTATAGTTAAAAACTTCTAACTATCAGCCTATTCACAGCCCGCTATCACTACAGGGCCAGGCCTTCATCTTTATAGGAGAGGAGATATGGAGTTTGTACCCACGGCGCTACAGGCCTAAGTTTTAAAGACCTCTGCATCGACAAATTAACGTGCTCGCAGAGACATGGATGTTACACTACCAACTCAGAAATTATCTAAAAATTTCTAGGATTCTAGCTCAGGATCTAATGATCCAAAGCTACATCTGCTAATCACTAGATCAACGAGGCAGTCATCTCCTGCATGATATTCATACAGAAGATGACTGCCCTGCCCTGACTGATAGGTACATGACAATTGGTTTTGTTTTCGCAAAAGAAATTGGAATTCAAAATAAATCGTTGGTGCACGGCAGAGATTGAGTACTTACCAAGTTTTAACGAAGGCGGAGAAGTTGCAAGTGCTCATTAAAATACGCCGGTATTCAATTAACATCAAAGACGAATCAAATGTGTCGTGTCAGAGTATCTGACTGCGGAGTGCATCGAAAATAGCTCGTCAGCAACAAAGAGGAATAAAAACAAGCATTACTGCGTTTGCTTTTGTGTATTGTAGAGTGAGTTTTCATTCGTCTACGTCATTATATTGATTCCTGGATTCCGCTGCTTGACGTGCGTTTTACAATCGCTAGTTTTAGAAAGGTCTAAGCCCTACGAGATATTGTATTGTTCACCATTTAATACCACCAACCTTTGCATTGCGTCGTGGAAATCTCGACATCGAGACTGTGTGGATTTGGCATCAAACTGATTAAGCATAAAAAATGGGAGGGACTTAAGGATTATCTAAACTAGACTCTGAATTTTACAAAAGCTGTTCGAATCGAACTGTTCTTCCAGCTAATGTTTTCCCTACTACCTATACTGTGGGTATCTTCAAGTCAAGAGTGAATAGGCACCTTCTAGGCAAGCACGTTCCACCGTAGGCTGCATCTTCGCTTACCATCCGGTGTGATCGCAGCTAAGCGCTAGCAGTATAATAAATAAAAAATATAGTTTTGGCTGGTGAGAGGTCTCGGCCGTAGCCAGTTACCACCTTTACCGACAAAGTCGTACTGCCAAGCGATTTAGCGTTCCTTTACGATGTCGCATAGAAAACGTCGGAGTGAGGATATTATCCTACTCCTGACAAGTTAGCCCGCTTCCATCTTAGATTGCATCATGACGTAACAGGTGTGACTGCAGTCAATGGCTAACTTGTAATGAATAAAAAAGGAGCAGAAATGTAACGTTGTATGTAACAATGCGAACGCACGCCCACGCGGCGCGATATAAGACGCAGAGTAATAAGACATGTTTACAGTCGAGTTCACTTAACCGCTCCATTATAACGACACGTACAACAATTGTTGTTTTGGCGCGCTGTTGCTGATGGAAGAGGGAAATAAGTGAGGATTCGTTACAATTAGTAATTTTCGTATTCGTATTCAGTATTTTTTTCGAAATTAACTTTTTCCAATTCGATCGTTAGCTCTATCCTATATTAATTTCGACTATTTCTAAATTAGACAAAATTGAGGGTTTTTTAAACATTTGACAAAACAAATGGATAGTCCAGAATGGAACGGAAAGCGGAAGCAGGAACACTACCGCATATATTTTTATATAAGTGGTAGTTATACTTAATAGACGTCTTTTAAGTTCGTCTTACCTTTCAATCCTTAACTTTGGGAGCGGATAACAAAGATGTATTTAGTACTAGCAGTCGCCTGCGACTTCGTCCGCGTGAAAAATTCTTAGATACCCTTCTAATTTTAAAGACAGACTCATATAAAGTGGTGCCCTTCCCCGCTACTCCTCTCAATTTAATTTGTTTATAGTTTTCCGTCAAGCAATATGCCCCGTCCCGTCCCGTGTACTAAAGATCTACATTTTTGTTGAACATTGTCCGACATTACAGTATATTAACATTATTTATTTATGGATACTGATGGATATAGCTTGATAATATGAAATAACCTTGCTCACGAGATTACCACCAGGTTTAATGTTGAGTCAACGATTATTGTTTGTATAGACGTTTCAGTAAAATAGCGAAAAGCTTCGACTAACATCTTAAGAAGTTTTCGCTTGGTTGTTGGATCAAGGGTTGGATACAAAATTCCTGAGACGGCGCGTATTGTGTAAAAGTTCCTCACTCTGGAGCCCTGACCACCGGTGCCTTTGGCCCCCGAGCCCCGCAGCTGATTGGCAATAGCAAAATTAAAATAAATAAATGATAATTATGTATTTGATTAAAAAACAACCAACAATACTTACTTAACCCAAACCATAGGGGAATAGGTATATTTCGATATATTAAACTTTAGATATACCTACTTAGTTTGGGTGGGATATCAAAATTTCTAATACAATGAGTCACTATAATACCGCGAATGCTGATTATGGCAGGCGCCATAAAATGGACTAATAGAGTTCGTAGACCTGTCATATATATAATAGTACATTAATAGGTGAATAGTTATATTTCCATATAACATACGACACGATATTGCTACGAGAATCTTTGACTTAAATAAATGTCCTCAGAATACTTTAATAAAAAATATTAAAAAAAATAGTTTAGTGATTTAACTAAATTATTTATTAATATTTTAATCAAAAATTAGGCTAACTAGCTTTTTTTAAATAAAAAATAAAACTAAAGTAGAGACTAATAGCTTGCTTTACAACTTTACGTTAAAAACACCTATTCAAGACTATCTATCTCTTCCCTGTAAGAATATATATACTTCACAAACCATTTAATAGCTGGGAATCATTTAAACACTAATATATATTAAATAATACATTAAATAATTAGTAATACCTACATAATATAACTAACATAGTTTATGAATACATGAGTTGCTTTAAAACTTTATTTTACAAAATACATCCTTTTTTTTATTTTATTAGCAAATTTTATTGTATGTAAAACCATATTTGTCACGTATTTGGTCGGCTTTAAGTGGAGTTTCATATTATACACTAATGTATATATTAAATAATACATTAAATAATTAGTAATACCTACATAATATAACTAGTCTCAAAATATAACATAGTGAAAGATATTCTGCTATATTGTATCGTATCACAGCCGTACCGTAGCCGATCGCATGTAAAACTCCTATAATACACAAATAGCATGTTTTTTTTTATTTTATTAGCAAATTTTATTGTATGTAAAACCATATTTGTCTCGTATTTGGTCGGAAATTTGGTTTGAAGTGTCAAAGCATAATTTATATTACAACTGAACTTTTCAGTTACGTACATCATGTATAAAAATATTTTTAAAATTTTCATTCCCTCTTTTCGGATTGGTATTAAATTGAAATTCATATCAAATACTTTCATAATACCTTTACTGTAAAAAATATAACTTCTATGTCAAACAATGATGGTGAAATAAGCCGATATTTTACTCTCTACTTCGTAGTAAGTCCTACAAAAATTTGCCGCAAACTTTTATAGCTTCGCATAAAGTTAACTGAGTTTGTCCAATAAGTATGTACTATAACATGTTTATTTCTGAAAGAGTTTTTTTTTCTTTTGGAAGGTGAAATTGCAACCACATTTGAGGCTTAATAACCACGTCTCTGGTTGACGACTGTTATAGGCGTGGTAATCCATCGACTTAAAATCGGGCCAAGTCCATACCACGCCGTATACATGTTTGTTTCGCATTTATTGGTATAGATACTTTTCTGAAAACCACTTTAAAATCATCGCGGACTAACATAGGTAATATTCTAATATTCGTATGGATGGGAACGAAGACGAATTCGATGACGTCATATTATTTTAATTATTAGTAATAAGTCTACTTTTACAAATAAACAGCTTTCGCTGGATTATTTAGTAAAAATCAGAAGTATAATATACAATTGTGAAATTTATGTTTGTATGTTGCAGATATTTTAAGAGAATCAAATAATATTTATTGTGGTAGGTATGGTTTTGGGGATATAAAAAGATTATCTTAATGAAAATGAAGGATGAAAATGTATAAGAGAAGAAAAAGGCGAAGGAAAGAAAATGAAAATAATACATTTGTTTAAAGGAGAAGAGAGTTTACTATGAAAACTATCCACGAATTTAAAGGGGGTGAAAATTTCTACAAAATTAATTTATTCAGTAATCGCTAATCGTAGTTGCGATTGCTTTATATTTAATCAACTAGCAGTCGCCCGCGACTTCGTCCGCGTGAAAACCTTTTAGGAACCCTTCTAATTTAATAGAAATTTCATATAAAAAGTGCTCATTCCCCGCTCCCCCTCTCAATTTAATTTTTTTATAATTTCCCGTCAAGCAATATCTTTGGTCCCATCCCGTGTACTTAACAACTACATTTTTGTTCAACATTTACATTTTATATTTATGGCTAGCTGATATGTATAGCTTACAAAATAAACAAAAATAATTTTACAATCCGACACTCAGATCTCGAGATTAGTCCGTTTAAACAAACGAAAAAACTCTTCCTCTTTATAATATTACATATGGTCTGCTATGCCAAATAAATTAAAAAAAGATCAAATTCTCAACCCCATCACCGAAAGAATGTCCTTACCAAAATGTTGATCCCTATTCAGTCCATACTTGTACGTACGTAAAGTCCAATTTAATTTGGACTTAAAGCGGCAGTATCGCGCTTTTTGGAAATTTTGTATTATCTTCCAAACTATGTATGTAATTAACTTATTGTAAAAGGCATATCGTATCTCTATAATATCCTTGTGATTATTAAATAATTTATTTTGATAAGGATTTAAGTTTAGTTGTATAAATAATGACGTAAACATAGGCAAATGAATTAAATGATTTTTTAAAACACAAAAAGTTCTATATCTGCCAAAATATAAAAGATAGATAAACGCTATAGCAGACTTTTTTGTAGAACTTTTAAAGATACATAAAGTTTTCATTCAATGTTTTCAATTATATCCAATAGATAGGGCAGTGCACGCGCATAAGGCCAATTTAATAAATTTCACGGTCCGACACGCGCAACAAAACTGCGATAACTTGGCTAATATATATAATACAAATATAAAATATAGCCTATGACACTCCCCGATAGCGTAGCACTTTAACTTTACCTCTTTATATAATTAGTATAAATGTACACATACAGATTTAATACATAGGTACAATAAAATATGTATAAGAAATATGTGTAGTCAGAGCAAAGCCATTAACAAAAGTTAGTGTTGAAAATATTATCTAATAAATGACGATCAGATATTTTATTTATAGCGTTATTAATTAAGTTTAAACTTTTAACTGTCCATTTAAACTCGTTAATGATACATTTTCTTAATTGACAACAAATCACAAAATTGCCTAAAAGTAAAAACTTAAATTAAAAAATCCCGCGGCTTTTTTCACGTTGACGTATACTTTATTAATCAATTTTATATTATGCTTGTTATTGTTCATAATAATGACTATTAAAGACTTTGGTCGCGGCTAGTTACCACCCTAAAGATAAAGACGTACCGCCAAACGATTTAGTGACCCGGTGCGATATTGTGTAGTAACCAAAAGGGGTGTGGATTACATCCTACTCTTAACAAGTTAGCCCGCTTCGATCTGAGATTGCTTCACTTACTATCAGATGTGAGTGACAAACTGACCTATGTGACGAGGTTCCGGGTTCAGTAAAATGGGATTTTCAGTGAAAGATAATGAAAGAAGAAAGAAAAATGAAAGAAGAAATGAAAAAAGAATAAAGAGATGTCCGGAGAATGACCTGGCTATCAAAGGCAACAAAGCTTTTATTTACAATTTACTTTATATAAAAAAAACGTAATTGTGTTAGGAATTACGACTGCAATCTACCGGGCAAGCATTCCTGGATTTGTTAATAGGCCGTATAAGCCGAGGCATATGGGCGGCAGCAACATACAATAACAATAAATAATAGGGGCAGCAGATATAAGAGGATTTCGTAATGTCTAATTAATTCATTTGTGTATTTAACTTTTAATGCCTATATATTGTAATTTGTCTTCTGTACCGGTAGTAGAGCCACTATCTAACTAATAGACTTGACGTTTCAAGAGAGCTTGTATACAGTCTACTTGAAATAAATGAATTTTGATTTTGATCTTTAAAAAATTATTATTTTTGAAAGGTACATGGGGCGGTGGAAAAAGTGAATTACACTCAAATATAAACCAGGTACTGGGCACGGATCGAACCCAAGACATCTCAGTATGAAGCACGGCCCCTTAAATTTGAGTAATTATACTTTATATCGAGTATTTATAGTCATCGGAACAAATTCACGTTGCGTGTACCACACGAGCACTCACAGTGCGCGTCACGGCGTGTAAGTGACGATATTTATTGCCTATAAATCTCGGACAGCTCATTAGTTCATGTGTGGGCACCTTTACAATCTCATCCATACGCATTTACTTGTAGTATAAGAGTCTGTGAAATATCTATATTATTTTTACACACGCTAACAGTACAAATATCATAAATCTATCTATATTTATAAAAATGAATTGCTGTTCGTTAGTCTCGAGAACGGCTAAACGGATTTGTCTTATATTGGTCTTGAAATGTTCGTGGAGGTCTAGAGAAGGTTTAAAAAGTGAAAAAAATTGGAATAATTGCCGGAGAATCCCTTAAAACAGCCCTTTTCTATTTTCCATACAAATGTTTTCTAAATAAAATGTTTAGGTTTTTTATTTATCGATGAGGCAATACGAAGTCTGCCGGGTCAGCTAGTCGTAAATAAATTTGTAAAAGGAGAATTGACTAACTTATTAACTTAAAACGCAGGACAAGCCGCTGGCGAGTTGCTAATCTTAATTATATCTTAATATAATAAAAGCACAGCCACTACAAACAGTTTTGACTTTACAATATCCCTTAAATACTTACCTACTCATATAAATACTTGAATCATCATCATCATCATCATCATCATCATCATTACCAGCCAGTAGACGTCCACTGTTGGACATAGGCCTTTTTAGGAACTTCCAAACTCAACGACCCTGAGCCGTCTGTTGCCAGTGGCTCCCTGCGGCACGTTTAATGTCGTCAGTCCATCCTGATTGGGGGTCGGCCACTGCGCTTTCCGGTGCGGGGTCGCCAATCTAGCACCTTGGGCCCCCAACGTCCATCAGCTGTTCGAACCCCCCCCCCATTGCCACTTCAGTTTTGCGAATCGCTGAGCTATGACGGTTACTGTGGTTCTTCTGCGGATCTCCTCATTTCTGATTAATCGCTCGAAATATCTCACGCAGAGATACTTCGAGCATTGCTCTTTCCATCGCCCGCTGAGTGACTCTGAGCCTTCTTATGAAGTCCGCAGTCAGCGACCAAGTCTCAGATCCGTAGGTCATCACTGGCAACACGCATTTCTCGAAGTTTGAATACTTAAATAGGTAATTATAATTTGCAGTAAGGTGGTGAGCTACCAGTTAATAATACCCCAATCTCAGTTTAAAACGTATTTACTTCTTTTATTGAAGATTTTATTCTGTTCATCGCCATTTGGCCGAGTTCTATAAAACTGACTCGCTTTATGTGAAGATACAATAAAACATGAGTCTTTTTGAGAACAGACAACCATTCTCTGTGGCTCTACTGTTTTAGGGTCGTAGGGTTTAAGCACCTACAAGTAAAGAACACATGTACTGTCATTATCACCTTATGAACAGCCAGACCTCCCTCCTTATAGGAAAAGGTATATGGACCTATCACTCTGCTCCAATGCGGGTTGGCGGACTTAGTGTGACCACTTTTTGATGATACTGAGCGGGGCCGACGGCTACTCGTGCTCGCCGAGGCACGGGGGCTTAACACCACCACGTATGAAGTTATCAATGTGTTGTCAAATCATTCCCAATTTTCTTACTGAAAGATGCTATAAAGACCCGTTAAACAATTTGGCGTAAATGTTATTGTTGTTATAATAGCGAATATAAAGCAATCAGTCACAACAATCATTAGTGCGATAGTCATTGCCGCGCCGAACAACAAATCTTAAATTACATAAATGGCCATTTTGCCACCCACACTATTTGTTCTTTGTTAAGGGGACACCACAATATGTGTAAGTGTTTCTTAAACATGGACAAGTTTATAATGTTTGTTTATAATGTAAGAGACTATCTCACTTATCCATATACAAATCACGCCAGGTAGGAAGGTGACAACAATACTAGCTGAATTTTAACATTGGCTACAAAATTCTTGGCAGAAATTGCCTAGACGACGCCAAATAATATCAGTTTTGACTTGGAAGACACCCACCATTTAGTTGGTAGGGAACACTGACAAAATAGGACAGGCATTCCACACTAAATGAATAAAAGAAAAAAAAGAAATTTATTTGAAAAAAACATCACAAACAACATAAAATAATGAAGTCTGCTGAGCAGGATGTAAATAGTGGTGTAATCCCAAAAAACTCCTCATTAGGTTAATAGGATTGTAAATGAAGTCTGGTTGTAAGCAATTGATACGGTCAAGTAGCAGTGTGCTTGCCTCGCAAATGCATCTTCGCTCGACTTCGACCTTCCAAACACAAATAGGAGTACAGTAATTTGTAGTAATCAACTAAAAAAATATATAAAACTCCGTTGTTTGAAGTCGTTTAAAAATAGGTGATCATGATATTCAAATAAACAAACTGATTTCAACACGACATCCCCGCCTTAATACACAGCGTCATCATAGCAGGCCAATTAAAAATATTGCGATTCGCAAATTTTGCGCAATTACTGCCACAATTATCCGACCGCGGCGGTGCGTACACTTATTTGGTCATCTCCAAATGAACAAATTATTACTAAGAAACGACGGCACACGACGCGGCGACGCTATTAAGTGTTCCGTTATGAAGACCTTCAGACTGACTGCAATAAATCTACTACGTATATGGGTATCGAATTGGATGGCATATTTGCTTTGCTCTAAGATAATTATACATTTTTTAAATCTGTGTATAATAGGCATAATTCCTCAAACAACAAATTTTTGACGACCTCCGTGGTGTAGTGGTATGCGCGGTGGACTTATAAGACGAAAGTCCTGGGTTCGTTTCCCGGCGGTGCAGATTGAGATTTTTCTTAGTTTGATCTGAAGGAAGGCTTTCGCCGTGGCTAGTTACCACCCTACCGACAAAGACGTATCGCCAAGCGATTCAGCGTTCCGGTACGATGTCGTGTAGAAACCGAAACGGGTGTGGATTTTTGTCCCACTCCTAACAAGTTAGTCCACTTCCATCTTAGACTGCATCATCACTTAACATCAGGTGTGATAACAGTCAAGGGCCAATTTGTAGATTTAAAAAAAATTGGAATTTCAAAACATTATATTATAATTGGACGAAAGCCTGACTTTCGTCGTTTTATAATAGCTTCAAGTTAGACATACCAGGTACCTATCTCGTAATTACCGATGCTGGTACAGACGTTTTAAACAAGAGTAAGTCCAGATCCTTAATCTTTCTAGCATAAAATGTAAGGAATATATTTATAGGTATATGTAAAAAGATATATCTACGAAAAAACATATGTTTAGTCTTGCTTATCTACACTTAGCATCGTGGCTACTCTTATAAACATCTTAAACTTAATGGTGACAGGCAGACTCAAAATAATTAATGAAATAAAAGGAATTTTACTGGATAGAGTATTCAGTACAATAAGTAAATAATATGAACAAAAAAAATATTTCAAACTGAGAACTTCATTAAAGTTAGTCGGTTGAAAAGCAAGAACCATAATTATCATCTGATAGCGCAATTTATGAATGGTTTTGATTTGATTGAGTCATCTGCAGACATTAGGTCGTTCCGGTGTCGTGGCCTCGGGCCGACCTTTACATTTAGCACATATATACATCGACGGTGATCTAGTTTTAAAGTATTGCCGTCTGTGTTTTTATAAGCTATTATTTATCTGTATTGTTGTTTATCTGTATTGGTGTTTGTGTGGATCAAAATTGTTGAAGCTAAATTAGGTATAAGGATACTTGTGTTAGGTGACAATTTGGTAGCCTTGTCTGAAGATAAAGTCAGCAGGTAGGCTATCATCATCATCTTCAGTCTATTTTAACTGCTTTCTACATGCACCTCTCTACTATAAAGAGATATGGAGCGTTGAATCCACGTTGCTCCAAAGGCGGAATTAGGGTTTTGTAACGAACATATAAAATGTTGATGATGGACTGGCAGCATAATGTGAATTTGTTATATATATGGCTTTACTCTATTTAGACCACGACGTCATAGTTATAAAGGTGGGATAAGCTAAGCAATGAGCTTTTCTTTCTTTCAAGAAACTTTCCGGAAAATGTTCTGTCTGTAATTAGGAAACCAGTTGGTCTTGCTCCCTAACGTCTGAAAGAATGTACGTACGTACGTAATTTTTGACGACCTCTGTGGCGCAGTGGATTTATAAGAAAGAGGTTCTGGGTTCGATTCCCGGCGGGGCATATTGAGATTTTTCTTAATTTGTCTTGGTCTGGCTAGTGGGAGGCTTACACCGTGGCTAGTTACCACCCTACCGACAAAGACGTAATTTTGTCCCACTCCTAACAAGTTAGCCCACTTCCATCTTAGATTGCATCATCACTTAGCATCAGGTGTGATAACAGTCAAGGGCCAATTTGTAGTCGATAAAAAAATATTGGTAAATGAATCATACGTTATCTTTGATCCCAACTCGCCTTGGAGCAATATGACTAAGCTACATACCCCCTCTCCAATAAGACCTGGGCTTGTAGAGTCGTCTATGAGACAGTAATTAAGTCACTATGTACTTCAAAATTGTATTATATCGAATCATACTATGACGTAATTATAACCTATATGTAACAAAACATAGTTCTCAGTTCGCAGCTACAACGTATCTTGCGCGAAGACGCATATATGCGCAGACGCAAGGGGCGGCGCGGGGTGGGCGTGTCTGCGCACAAGGTCGTCTGCGCGATCGCTGCATACAAAAACATTTGTACTGATAGTTTGTAGTAGTTACTCAATCACGCAAAGTACGAATTAAAACGATACAAACACAATTAATAATATTTACTTACTAAGCATTCAAAAATCACGAAAAGTTCCAAAGAGTAAAAACAGAAATGAAAATGCTTGGGAGTGAAATTCATATATTAATATTAGATTTTAGCACATTTGGAAAAGTAAAGTGAAATGGTATGTTTAAAATGTGAAGAGACATTTTTTTAGGACCAGTATTGACCGGTCATGAAAATATTCAAGGTAATCAATTTCATAAATATGGGTTGCATTCGTATTCCCAAGATAAAGCATTCTATATCACAAAGAAAAAACCAATACAGATGTTTCAAAAAAAGAATTATACCTACACAATTCGTAAAATAAAACAGAAGTCCCATCAGATACGGTACACGAGGGCTACCTACAAAAGAATAGTTAAACATCATTAAAAGTCGTCTCATTCCGCAGTCCCATCGCAGCATCCGACCCGTTACAATTTGCTACGGCGGCGAAGGGCGTTTTTTCCGCCGGTTACCATGGTTACGTAAGAATAGCGAACATAACTGTGCAGGCCGCGGCGCGCATACCGCGGCCGCAGGAGCAACGCAGTACAGCTAGAGCACAGTTGGTTAAAGGATCTATCATGACTAATATTTATATTTACCATTTAACTGATAAGGCTACTATCATCTTATTGCCGAACTTTGTGGGATTTGCTTTGTTAGGAAAACTGCTTTCTTCAGTTCTGCTCTCAAAGAAACAAAGCCTGTTCCAAGCTAAGCTTCATCTGCCCGCTTAAGCCAAATGCTATTAGGCCAATGATTATCATGACTGAGTTCATGGTTTACCACCGCACAAGGCCTGTGCTGTTTAGTATATCTTATGCTAGCGAATTTGCGTCGCGTTATTGTATTGAAATGACATTGGTGACCTATCTTCCGAGGAGCAATGTTGATGCATAAGCGTGAAATGATACAAAACATACCAGGTTAAAAAAACCGGAATACTTGTGGTCCAAGTATTTGATATTTAACTGTGCATATGTAAGTAAGTATATCCTCTGAGGTTGCTCTGCTGCGCACGCGCACGAGCGTCCTGTACGCCAGCTAACCCGCGCCGGTACAGTCGTGGTCGTTTTGCGGTAGTTTTCTGCGAAAGATCGGCGCGCGTATAATAAATCTGTGCGCACCGCCGGCCCGACGCCTCATTATGCGGTGCGCCCTACATTCCGTGCGCACTATTTGACGAAAAAGTTCGCTTTGTTTTGGACTATTGTTTCACTTGATCGTGCCATACTAACAAATAGAAGTGGCTTTGTACAAATCAAATGTACAAAATAATCCACTTAGCTCAGACAAACTGAAGTCATCTTCTACAAATGATGACCGGAGAGAGTTCAATTACAAACTTATTATCTAAGATTATTATCATGTCTTTTAAACTAACTTAATTGAATCATACGTTAAACACCAACCCAACCACCACCAACCACCAAGGTACTATTCAAGCTGGCGAGCAAGGAAGGGTGGAGTAAGGGTGCAGAAATGCTCTATAGTATTAGTATAGTAGGAGCGGCAAAGAATGGTTGATGCCTAAAAAGACAGCGCCTTCCCGAATGAACGTTAGATACCAGGAAGGACGGCCGGTATATGTAGGAGGTTTTAGTCCGTAAGTCATCATCGATCAAATCGGACATAGACATCCGGGTAACTGGATGTCATCCATGAGGATTTCCTCCTACATTTAAAAAATGAGTGGATAAGTAAATAGCTTAAAGCGCGGGGATGATCCCTCAGTGTTAAGTCCGGCCAATAGGAACCACCCGTAACATCGTTTTCATGTATTTAAACATATTTAAAAATCTGATTCATGCTTTTAATGAATAATTAATTTAATTTTCTTGATTACCTTATTAATAATATACCTCCGAAAAATCCTACTTTCATAATACACAATAGCTTAGGAAAACGTGCACCTTCACTGCTCGTTTCATAAGAGCATAAGTTTAGTAATATCTATGTAACCTGTCACTTCTAATCGCTTCATAACACCGAACGTATACTTAATACGGAACCGTGGCTGGTTACACTCGTCCTGCGAGACAAAATAAAACATTAAATTATCCTCTGAGCATTTTTCTAAGTCAATTAAATGCCCCAAGATGGCGGCCGATGGTCGGCGGTTTTTTGGAACAATTTGAATGTTTTACTGTTATTAGTTGTGCTATGTAGCGGTATTCTAGGTATTGTAGATAGCATAAAAAGTTTAATCTATGACTTTCCTGTAGAGTTACCGCTCAGACGATATTTGAAATATTTGCGTCGGCATGAGATCAAACATGTCGTGTTCACGTACAAATGTACAAAGTAAACTCATTTGACTATGATAATAAAGCAATACTTAGCAGTACATTGTGGACGCTACTACGCGTCCATCAACTTGAGGTTGAGGCACTTGTATGTAGCATCATGTGCCTACCGACATAACAAAGCAATGAATTAAAATATGGTCATTCTACTCAAGGACAGCAGTAAGCACAGTGGTAGTGCTTTTCCAAACGAACTCTTTCATGAAGATTTTGTCCCACTAGTTAAGAGTCTGGTCTTAAATCTGAGAAATCTTGGATAAGAGCCTTGCCCGTTAAATTTTTTTCTCACGCACTTCTACTCGTATGATGGCTTTATTTTGTTTGAGCGGAAAGAGGAATACCTACTGGCCGTATGTAAAATAAATTACAACCTATTTCTTAATCAGCCAGTAGTGCTAAAGTGATTTTATTTGGCATTGTGCTTTTAAAAATAGGTTATAGGTATATATTACAAAAGATGCTTAAATAAAGAGCTTTATGTCAATGAAAGGTTGCTAATTTTTGCTGACAAGTTGTTTGTTTGTTGTTGTTGTGATTCCGCATAAAGGGTTTATCTGTAAGTACATTTGATGCTGAAATCATAGGCACAAACGGCTATGCTTCACATTGACTGCCTTAACGCACGTTTTTCAAATGTCTACACGAATTAAATTATAGTTTTAAAGAATGTCGAGCGTCATTAAATAATAGCATGAGGTTGAACAGTTTAGATTAGAAAATATTTTCAATAAGTTAATACTGCAGACCTGTAAGCGTCAAAAACTGCGCATCACGACACAAGGTAAGGAATTGTTATAGTTTTTATTAATTTTATAAAATTACTATAAAATGCTATCATCATAATTAATTTATTATTAGCTACTAACTTAATAAAGACACACCAAACTAAATATGATATATTAACCTTTAATTCTTTTTGTTAATGTATTTTACCTGTTCGGATTGCAAATTTGGCACAACGGCTTGAGGTGCCATTGCACATCGCTCATGCTACGCCACGGCGCATGCCGACTGACGTGCGACAAGCATAGTTAATGTAGTTTACCTGTTGCCATTGTTGGTGAAAATTGTAGAGGCACTGTTGCAGCAAGTCGCAGAAGTAGTAGTAGTCTTTCATGCTACAAATACGTGGCGGTGGCGATCACTAACGTGCCCACAAAAATAGAGTAGATTACCTGTTACGGGAGCGGGTGCAGCTCGTTACGGTGCAGACGCGTTGGGTCGTAGGGCTTGCCCATGCTACGCTAGCGCGCATGTCCACATGCACGCTGACGAAATTTGTTAAGTTACCTCTAGCGAATGCGGGTAGGAGCGACGCTAGTGCGGTGTTACTCCGAGCTTACTTATGCTATGTCGCGGCGCATGCCTACAGTTGCGCGACAAACATAGTTAGAGTAGTTTACCTATTGCGGGTGCGGATGGGAGCGATGTTAGCGCGGCGGGTCGCGGGGCTTGCTCATGGTACGCCACGGCGCATGCCCACTGTCGCGGGACAAACATAGTTAGAGTAGTTTACCTGTTGCGGGTGCGGGTGGGAGCGGTGCTGGCGCGGCGGGTCGCGGGGCTCGTGCGCGCGCGCACCGCTCATGCTACGCCGCGGCGCATGCCCACTGACGCGCCGGCGCGCTGCCGACAAACAAAACCTTCAATGAGAAAAATTAATTAAAAAAAGCCCTATGAAATATTACCATATACCTAAAGCATGTACTGATGATGTAACAAAACGGAGACCTATTTGTCGTAAACACTGGGCAATGGTTATCTATGTAGTACTAGAATCTGTCTATCTAACTATGGACAGTGGGCGACTACTATACTAGTGTAGCTCATTATGGAGTGGACAATTTTCACAGAGTAAACTTCTTATCTCCATTGGCACAATCAAATCGGCTGGTGTTTGAAAGTTTAGCAGATTTTAAAACGAGTTTAAGTGAATCCTACCACAATATAATATATAATAAGCTCATACGAAGACAAAAGCTTAGCAAAAAGCAAGTATTATGAGCAATATTGTCTATTACTATAATAGCACATTTTAATTGAAAAGCCCAAAAATATTTTTTAATCCGTCATGGGTCTCGAACTGTGTACCTCGCGATCTGCGTTAAAATAACGAGGTGATTAACCCAATACATGAATATACCTAGTGGTAATAAGCGAAGATCTCGTTGACATCTCAAACAGGCACACAAACAACTTTCAAATGAACGCGGTAACCTTTGGTCCCGGTTCTACTGTTACCTTTATAAATTATTTTATTTATACATAGATATACATATAATACCAGAGATACACACTTCTTTGACTTAGAAATAAATGTACATATTCACATTTCTCCATATGATGAGAACGGTAGAGGTGTTTAGTGTTTTCGCGTAGGTTACACATATATAGAATGTGGCAAAAACTTGAATTAGTACATACATGTTATTGTTTGTCATTTGTTTAAACATTTTAAAAAATGATCTTTGTAATTCCATATAAATAAAAACGAGCATCGTTCATGGCCCTTACAAAAAATACCAACATCTAAAAGTGTCGGCCGAAGAAAAAAAGTACTTATTTTCATTAAAGACAGTTTGAACATTTTTTAATGTATCAGCAATCTTGTGAAACCTTTACATTCGTTAATAATGGTATTTAAAAGTGTATAAAATCTCGGAAAAATTCTGCATGTTATAAGTTCAATATCGACGGATCTAAAGGTTTCACAGCATTTCTGTCATAGCAAGAAATATTCAAAATAATAACTTTGTTGAAATACCTAACTGCATTTTTTTCTTTGGCCAGCAATCTGAAATTTTGGTGATCTTTTTTGGTGGCTGAATGTTCTCCTTTACGTAGTTATTTTAATAAGGTTAGTTTTAATATTCAATATAAACATCAATGCTTCAATTTTCCGCTCGTTTAATACTAACTTTTCTTTTTTATTTCATAAATCGTTAAAATTAACACATCTATACAATATAATTACTTGAAATAAATAAAAACACTATTTAAATTTGCATATTTTAATGAAACTAATTCAAAGAAAATTATTTGTATATCTTCGGCGTAAATATATCAGTGCTTCAGTTATCCGCTCGTCCAATACTAACTTTCCTCATGTATCGCATTATTTGTGAAAGTTTGAATTTATGTGCGTTATGTTTCGCCTGTTTGACGTTTTTATTTGAACATCGTGTCTCATAAATTAATATTACATTGATACTGTTTATATGAGCTCACTGTTTCTTTTTTATACAACTGGTTGACGGAAGAAGGCTGGCACATCTTTTTAAGTAAAACAACCATCAAAGGCTCAACTAGATGGGCGCAGAGTCGAGAAGAAGCGACGCGTATATTTATCATCTATATTCTCTCATGTTTAAGATACAAAATTGTGTTATTTAAATAATGGAATCAAATTATGGAATAGAGTAAAATGCGTCGATGCGTGTCGATTTCCTTATTTCATTAACACAATTTTGTATCTTAACGACGGGAAAATATGAGTGAATTTGCTATAGACAAAACCATGACGTGTCTCGCGCTTCGCTTCTGCGACAATGTGAGTATATATGAGAAATGGTAGCAAAAATAAGGTTAAGTTAACGTTTGTCTGTAGAGTTCTGGTGGTAGAGTTCTGTTTGATGTTAGAGCTATCTTAGTTTATACGTTATACTGTGTATGTATTATTTATAACTTAATTTGCATATCAGCTACTTGTAAAACCTGAGTTTTATTATTTAGAAATACATAACATCTCAACGTTAATACATAACATTAATAAAATTTAACGTAAACTAATTTAAATCTAAAATCCAGAAGTCATAAAATCATCTCACTCCATTTTTCATAAAAGCTGTCACTTGTGTGATTGCAACCAAAAGCATAGAGCTCCCTCATAAAGCTGTCCTTTTCTATCTAATAATGAAAAGTTGAGACAGCGCTATCACTAAAACGCATAGTGAACCTCGTGGGGGGTCAAGTTATGCTGGCGTGTAAAACTACTGCATCCGCCGAGGCTTAATTTTCCGGTCAAGGTCAAGAGAACTGCAGAAGCTACTGCGGCTGTTTTAAATACATATATCACAAATTGTTTATCAAAATAAAAAAAGAATTACCAATCAAAATCGCCAAAATCCAATTAAATATATTCCGTTTTTTATTTCATTCTATTCTAATTTGTGAATTTAACTATGTCACAATTTATACTTAACTAAAAAGCTAAAATTCGTGTATTTTCGTGAAATAAACAATGTTCAAATATAGAATATTTAAATGAAACCTTTTAAGTATATAGAGAGAGATATTTTAGAGAATACTTGTAAATAAAGATATTTATGTTGTAAATAACATTAATTAATCGAAGAAAGAATCCTTTATAAGAATACTTAAAACATTAATGGTATTAAAGCTTGTTTAAGGTTTTATCAGCGCAAAGCATCTGCGGCCCGCATGCGCAGTAGAGAAATTAAAATCAAATACACCATTTTCATGTATTAAAAGGACTACAAAGTAGCTTACAAATTACTTAAATCATACTAAATTAATTTAAAGAACAATTTAGTCTCAGTAATATGTGATAAGTAATGAAAATCCATTTTATGAAAGAAAATTGTGCTTTAGGATATTTTCACATTGATTTTCTGATATATAAAAAGCTTTTTACATGTATTATGAACCTTGTTTCTCGTATGTATTCGTGGAAATATAGATATGTAGTTAGAAACATCAGCTTTATTTACGTTCGCTCTAGATACAGCAATATCGAGCTGCCAAACACAACAAGGGTCGCCAATCAAGCAACAGTGTAGCAAATACTTACACTAAACACTGGTCGCGCTGGGTTTTTGTTGAACTGAAACTATAAAAGTTCACTACACTATAGTTTTTCACTGTTTAGCCACTCAATGCACTTTTTTACTGAATTTTCACGGGGTCTGCAGTTTTCAGGCGGTATCACTGACATTTGTCATGTGCGACGCGCGTTCGGGCGTTTTCGGGGGGAGTCGGGTGCTTCCGGCGATGTTCGTCGGTCGTCGGGTGTTATTGATCGTGTTATGTCGGCCGGCGCCCGACGGCCCGTCGCCGGTGGCGCCCCCGGTCGGCGTTAATGAAAGCTGATGGATCTCTATTATTTAGACTCCCGAGATGTTAGTGATAATGTTTTAGGTGATAGATAGAACATTGATGTTGACATTATGCTTATTATAAAGAGGCTACTTTGGCTATTTAGTTGTTTACTTTCTTTTAGAATTAGAATCTATTTATTTGTTCATAACATAATATTTCTAGATTAGTTTGTTATTTTTAATTAAATACTTAATTAAGGAGAAACAATTCTTTTATATACCTACTTATTGTTTTGTAGTACGTAAGAATGTGTGATTTATGAAATCATTATGGCTAAAGCTCCAAGCTATTTATCGCGTGAGATACAAATTGAAAATGTGTTCTCAACATATCCTCGAAGGTATTGCTCTATTATCTACAGACGACAGTGCTCACTTTATTGAGTGAAAATATTGCCAATATCCGGTCTATAACACATTAACCCTCTTATACAAGACTACGCAAAATTAATGGTTGTTTTATTGATTTATTGGTTGCTAAATTAATGATTGATTTGGGAAAACTTTCCTGAAATCGCACTGACTTGATGGATGTACAAGGATTGAACTTCCTGCCTATGTAAACTTTATTTCAATGAAAATTTGGGAAATTTTCAAAAAACAGGCTTGTATTTTTTAAAGGGAAATAGTAGGTACAATAAAAAACTTGTTTTTTTAAATAAATTCTCTAAAATTTCAAAATAAAATAGGTTTTCTAACACTTACGTATACCGTAGTGAAAGTTGGATATGGCAGAGGGAGCATGGAAGTAAAAAAATTTTTAACAAAAAATAGAACCGACTCAAAAAGCACTAAAAAGTAAAAAATAACTGCGTCATTTAGTTGCTTTAATTTACTTAAGCATATCTATGAAGTCGGTGCCAGCCAAGTTTAAGGAACATTTATTTAACGTAGTAAAGCAGTTTGTGGGTTCTAGGTAACGTCCTTAAAGTAGAAACCTTGGCTAGATGAGAGACTAGAATCGAGAGAGATACGCAAGGATTGTGGCAAGTGGAAGGTCTCTGCCTATCCCTATAGGAATCAGGCGTGATGGTATATATGCATGTATATTTTGCATTTCATTCTTCAATTTTTGACGTGACAACGTCCACAAAAAAATATGACGTCATGCGTCGTTACCTATTCGACATCCGTCTATTAAATATAATTATTAAATGAATTAATTAAAAATTAATATATTTATTATAAATTTAAAATATAAATTTATAAAATCAAAATCAACTATTTTATTAATTTAAATTAATATTTATAAAAATATACTTAAATTAAAAATTTTATTAACCAATTAAATGCTACCATTCCATCAGTATTTTCTTAAGACATTGTCACGTTCAACTATCGTCAGTAAACCGACTTTACAGACAACCAATTTTTTATATTAATATTATATTGAAAAACTAGTGGAGCCCGCGGTACAACCTGCGTAGGTTTCGTTCCCGTAATAATAGCAAGATAAGCTAGCTATCATATGCAAAAATAATTTTTACAATCAGACTAATAGTTTCAGAGATTAGACAAACCAAACAAACAGACAAATAAAAAAGTAGACCCTATTTATTTGTAATAATTATTTTATAATAATATGAAATACTTGTACAGATTACAAATTAGATTTACAGATAGATAGATTATAGAAAACGATTGTTGTGGTAATAAATAATCACTTAAATTATTCTTATCTGTCGAATTCATGGTCCCGTGGCACGCATATCCCCTCCAGTGGCCATTGTGGGGCGGAAGGGGGGTGGATCAAGAAAAATGACGCCATTAGCTGCGTAGACAGTGAAAAACAAGTGCACTCTGCCCGGTGAGTGGCGGTCGCTGATTGTTATGGTAGGATGTGGTGTTGGGACAAAATCTATATTTTTTGTTATGAAGTCGAGAGTAATTAGGTTAAGATATAATATTAACGTTCCGATGGTGCAGTGGCTAAAGACTTAAAACTAATGCAACTTTCACCCTTATTCCCACGCAATAAAGCTTAAACTAGAAACGGTGTCAGGTTTACGTTCATTTGTTGTGTATGTCCCAGTAGTCGTCAAAATTTTGACGAGTTCTGGGTCAAGTTGGAAATTCAAAGTACGAATAGACGTCACACGCCCAAAATAAAAATAAAAAGAAATATAACACGGTTTTTTTATTTATTTCGGTAGAAAATTAAATTGACTCTTGCACAAAATAATTGGATATATCAAAAGTTGACAACAAATGTTACAGAAGTTACATCGTACACGTGCCTAAACTTGTAAAAAAATACAAATATTCAAAAACGCAAACTTTCGTTTGTTGTTTCTCAAACACCAATAAAGTGCTGATTAAAACTTTGCATACAAATTATCGTGTAAAATACCACAAATATGTTAGCATAAAAAAATGTTACTTAGTTATTATCTATATAAATAAAAATGAATTGTTGTTCGTTAGTCTGATTAAAACTCGAGAACGGCTGGGCCGATTGAGCAGATTTTGGTTTTAAAATGTTTGTCGTAGTCCAGGGTAGGTCTAAACGGTGAGCAAATAAGGAAAAATTGCGAGTAAGATAGAGTAAGACGACAATTCCATTTTCCCATATAAAAGTTGACCACTTACTTTCTGTCAAACATTTGACGGTATTTGTAATCTCAGTTCCACTCGAATTGAAGAACGCATTAAAACAAGACTTTTGAATCGACAACATACTATCAACTTTGCTCATAACATCGTGTATTTTAATTTCAAAATATAAAAATAATTAATGTGTTGACATGTTTGATGGGTGCCAACCTTACAGTGTTACCAACTAATAAAAACAAAAATATTTTTATATTTTTGAGATTTAGAGACTTTTTGCTGCGCTCCTACTTTAACATCCTTGGTTTTGTCATCTCATGTAAAAAAAAAAGAAACATTTAATTGGAGAAATACTGAAATATTGCTAAAAGTCATTTTCTTCTCGCTGCTTACAATGCCGAGGAAAAGAAAACGACCTGACATAGGTCGTCGAAGTCGTGTAAATGTGCAACGAGCTACTTTACGCTCCAACCGCACTAATAACCAGCGAGAGGCTGATAATATAATATAATATAATATGTTATATATATATCTAAAATAAAACTCAATTTGATACAACATTTTTTTTTATTTCAAAATATATTAATCACTCTTCTTTTTCTTTTCAAATTATGCCTTCCATCTTTGCTTGACGATTATTTTGCCAATGTCAACGTGTATTAGTAACTCCTTATTTCCATCAACTTGGCTCCATCTACTTGGGAACCACTTGGCTCGCCAGGATATGTTAATATGGCGGAAGTACTAGGCGACTCGGATAAATCTGATTCGATCAGAACATTATCAATGTTGAGCTGCTGGCTGTCTTCAATAACATCAATATCTACCAGAACATTCTTGATGTTGGGCTTTTTGCTGTATTCAATAACTTGAATGTCCTGTATGTCTTCGGCCGATAAATTTAATTCACAGAATGTCTTCTCAGATGATGAAGATGGCATTGTAGAAACGTGTTTTGGTTTAGATAGCAGCTTTTGCTTTAATATATTTTTTTGTACTTTTGCCCTGTTCACGCGTATTATTTGTTCTACATTCTTACCACACTTGGTACAAAATCCGAAGGTGTCAGCGATTATGTTGTAGCATTCGTCACATCTTAATAATAATTTAATACAACCTGGACAGTTATTATTTTTGTTCTGCCGTTCCATCCACTTTTTACAAAAGGGACAATGCATTTTAAGGAGTTGAGGGATATATACCTTCACGATAACTTCTGGAAAATAGTTTTAAAATATCAACAATTTAAATATTATAGTTGTTTGAATTCTTTATTTTCTCGATGACAGATGTAGTTCTTCTTCTTTTTCTAACCATGGCCACCGTCAAAAAAAAACGACAGATGTAGTTTGATAGTTATAGTGTAAATATTTGTCAGTATTCACTCAAAAAAAAAATTGTTTATGGTAAAATGTAAACGTCTTGAAATGTAAACGTCTCTTTGCTGTGCATCTACATACTATATTTTTTTATATTCCTAAAAATCTAAAAGCAACAAATTTCAATAAAATTAACGTTTGTGACTTACTAAATATACCTCCAATAATTAGGCGGTACGAAGTTTGCCGGGTCAGCTAGTAAGAAATAAATACCAGGTCATTTTTCATATTATGACGGCTATTGGGACACTGTCGACTTTACCAGCGTTTACCTTAATAGTGGTGGGCAAGGTGGAGGGGAAATGACGATGCGGCCGATCACCTAGCCGCTGGTAAGACCAGGTGAAGTCGCTTACTGGCTTCTCCTTTACAACAGCCATCAGAAGAGCAAAGGATAGGACACAGTGGAAGGAGATTGTAAACACCGTAACAAGGACACTGCAATGTGGTCACGACCTTCAGTAATGAAGAACGCGACGAAGAAGAAGAGAACTTACACTTTTTACTTAGATAGGTTCTTTTTCTATTTGCTTCATTTCATTCAAGTTTTAATATATGACAGTAGAAAATATATATTTTTTAAACGACGAAAAAAAACGGAGGAAGTTATCAATTCGACACGTATAATATATTTATATTTTTTTTTATGTATGACCACGCATAACTTTTTACAGAGTTGTCCGATTTTGATAATTCTTTTTTTATTAGAAAGGGCATACATCCAAAGTGGTCCCATTGCGATCATGTTAGGATCTGATGATGGTATCCTGGGGAAATTGAAGGAACTCTTCAAATTTTGGAGGCACGCTTACAGCGATTTCGGTACATCGGTAGCTTTTTGGTTACTAATGCCATATAATATACTATGACAGTATAGTGCGAGTAAGGTTTCTACTTTAAGGACGTTATCTAGAAACTGAACCCACAAACTGCTTTACTACGTAAAATAAATGTTCCTTAAACTTGGCTGGCACCGACTTCATAGATATGCTTAAATAAATTAAAGCAACTAAATGACACAGTTATTTTTTACTTTTTAATGCGTTTTGAGTCGGTTCTATTTTTATTTAAAAATTTTTTATTTGCTTCATTTTATTCAAGTTTTTATGTATGACAGTAGAAAATATATATACTGTTATTAACATATAACGTTTAATTAAATACGATAAGACGCTATCCGACCCGTCCGCCGGGGCCGGTAATTCGCATAATCTTCAAATAATTCAAATGGTCGGGTAATGACACTGCGAGTGTCATAAATATCACTAAAATAATAAACAGCTCTGCATAAGATGTCATATAACGTGATATTTTTTGTTATTAAATTAGTTAAGTTTTATATTTTTATTGGCCTGGTCAAGACGGGTCAGCATTTCACCACTATTTTATCAATGTTCTGCTAGCTCGTGTTTTTGGTAACCAGCTTCGAGAAAGGCATTTATACTAAGTCTTATGGCACAGAATTTTATTTTTGGATAAATGAACTACTTTTCAATAGAAATTATTATGCTTTATTTTAATTTTCTTTACAACATTAAATTTTTGTTTTTAAACATCAAATATAGCAATAGTTAATGCGACAAACACTGATATTAAGTGAAAAACTGACTCTAAGCTGAGCAACACTTTTCAAGGCTGTGCTACTCTCACATATAATATGTAACTGCCCTGTACTTCTCACCAGAGGACGAGGTAAAATTAATGATAATAATATATACGGTCGAATTGAGAAACTCCTTTTTTTTTGAAGTCGTTTATAAATGTGCCTATTAAATGACCACCCCTTAAGACCGATATAGCAATACTCGACGGTACAAATTCTCCTCCTAGATCCGTACTTGTGGTTGGAACCATAACTTGCACTAGTAATTATTTCTAGATGATTTCTAACCATATTGTCGCGTATTTTTCTGTCTAGAGGGGTGTAGATTTGATCCTAACTACGAACTGTTGGACTTCGTCTTTCAAGTGCCTTTCATTTCACTTTTTCAGCAGGTAATCACTAGTTTCCCTAAGTTATCGTCGTCAGATATCATCTTTGTGTAAAGTGTTGTGTTGTGGTAGAAATAAGCATGGCAATAATATCTACTTCATCGAAAAAACTCAATTACAAAGAAGCCTGTTGTAATCAATCAATCAATCAATTAATTATTTATTTGCTGATACAGTGTAAGTACATACAAAAAGGTGTCAAAATATAACATGTCCATGGCCAACCGTATCATGCCCATTTAGCATGCAAAAAGTAAAATAATACAATTCACAAGTCAAAAACAATACAATGTACAAGACCAAAGAACATTAAAAACAACAAAATACTATAATTTTAAAGTCAAATAATATTAATATTATAAATAACAATGACGTCCATGAATTATGTCATGGACGTCATAGAATGTCCTATCAGCAAGAAATTCATATAGTTTTTACATTGACATAATACTAATAGACGTAGCCATAAAGTAATGCCGGATGTAAAAGTGAGACGGGTATATACGAATTTTATGCGAATATTGAGACAAAAAATATTATCTTTTGTCTCATTCACCGTGGCGGTTTTTTTTATTTGGCCCACTTATAACGCGGGCCAAATAAGAAGCTGTCAAAGTATATTTTGAGCAAACTTTCCCTGATGTTTATTGTCTTTAACAGTTTTATGCTTGATAATTAGTGTACGTTTGAGAAAAAGACTCCATTAGTTAAGTGTAGTGTGATCACTGTTAGTTATAATAGGAGGATGCAGTATTTTAGGCCTTAAAAGTCGCACAGAAACAAAGGCAGATGAAGTCACTTTTCACTCGTAAGTATGCAATAACTTACTGTTATATTATATAAAACAGATATAAATATGCGTGAACAAATGTATCAACAAATAATTTACATTAAATATCGTAGATTTTTAACCAAATATGGTATTTATTTTAAAACAATGACAATAACTTTTAGTGTTGCCATGCCCTTGTGAAATTTTTCCACTAAATCAATTTTTATTTAATCGAATGTGTACTTTTAAAAATAAAGGCCTGTTAAATTATCACTCCATCTGTTTAGACATCAGCTTAAAATAAATATATATCTATAACCAATCGAAACTATAATAATTTCTTAAATTCTTAGGTACTTGTAAAATTTAAAAATAATAGTAGGTACTCTACAAAAATTGTAGATTTCTTAAGAATATGAATTTGTAACAAGCTTGGATATTGGCTTTTGGATTTGGATAGAATTGTCCATACATATTTTTAAAAACTCTATTCTATTAATATTTATAAGATGTAATATTTTATTGTTTCATTACAGATCTTAACAACAACTTCAAAGAAAGAGAGGATTTTAAAATAAAAATTGCAAAAGTGTAAGCAACAATGTACAGGTAGGTTATTAGAATCTAACCGGCAATTAAAGAAGAAAAATGTCCAGTTGGAAACTATTTTGACAGAATTACAATCTATTATATTAGGCTAATTTCTTTTATTTTAAATTATTCTTTCTGTCTATGTCTATAACTTTTGTAACTTTAATTTGGGAATAAATGGCTAATTATTATTTTTTTTCTCTAATTTATTATTATTTCTTTTTAAAATTTTTAAAAATTAAAAAAAATATATATTAAATACTAAAAGAAAATCTTTTTCGTAAACGAGATATATCCCTTAATTAGTATGTAATGGTAGCAATTTGCATTTTTTGCAATATTCCTATAAAATAATGTCCAGCCTATCTTATATTTTCCATATTTTCTAAGTGATATTTGCTTTTTGAATACTTTATCTTTAGGAAATTGTTTCCCAAAAATTTTTTTAGTAATAGCAACACTTCAGTTAAGTATTGCTGTTTCATGTGCGGCCACGCGGTGGCTACATCTATAGGTATTTTATCTAAGAGTTTTTACCTAAAAATTGCAAGGTTACTTTATTCTTCCTTTGGCAGCTTATTATATATTTAGATTGCCATTATACATACACTCTTTTTTTTTTTAAAGTAGTATTATGTTAGGAAACCGGAATCTATCCTTACAGCGTTCCTGTGTGTGCCTATGATAAAGTTTCTCATTATTTCTTAAAAAATACTGCAAATTCGAATATATATATAGTGATGGTACAGTGAGAATTCTTAGTTTATTAAAATAGGGTTTAAAACTATCCATTTTGTTGTTAATAGATGATGATACAAAGTAAAGTGGACAGCTTTTATCTATTACACAGCAAAACTTACAAACATGTCTTCTTTTCGCTTTCAACCTGAGGCATACCCTTCAAACTAAAACAAAGCAATGGTATAGATACATAAGCATGTTGATTATATATGTTATTTACTAGACAGAAATACAGGTATAAAAATTAAGGTCAGATATTCGTGCGCAATAATCGTCTACGTTTATAAAGTCCAATAGTACAGCTAATGAGACAATATCCGCTTGTGACACGTACCCGTACGCACGGCGTCGCGCGTCGTCCGCAGAGCGCAGACGATAATATTATTTAATTGCTAAACTACTCAACATTTTACGAGTCAATATATCGCAATCACACGAACAGTATAATTTATTCAATTTCGTTTTATTGCGATGTTTTACTGGTATCTATTAATTTGAGCTCATCATCCGAATCCGAATGTTTTTAGAATTCCGCGGTACGAAGCGGGTACGGTATACTGGTACGTTTCGTAATAACATTAATATTATGTACCGCATTCTTTGGTACATCGGGTTCTCACGTTTAATTATATGTAAGAACACTTTAAGATTGTAAAGTGTGTTTTTACCTTTTTTGGAGTATTTTAAGATTATGAAGATGTCTTGCGTGTTTAGTTGTAAGTTGATCATGAACTCTTATTTAATTGCCTCGTGAGCCCAGTGGTAAGTTTGTGCGAGTAAGGATCATAAGGTACTTGGTTCAACTCCTGAGTCAGTCAGGCAGAAGGCTATGAAAATATATGGTTTTTTTCTTCCAGGAATTTTTTAGTACTTATTACTCCCCTGAAAGTCGTTAATGTTTGGCCCGAATGTTTAAATTAATATCGGATTTTATCAATACAAATTCAAATAATTTATATTTGATTACGATAACCACTAATTAATACATTATTAAGGATATATTTAAAAGCTCTTAAATCCCTTTAAAGCTTTTCTTAAGTAACGACCAAAGTTACTCAGTATATACCTACTACTCTACCAGTAAATTGATTTAATAAGATATATCAAAATAATATTTAAAGATACTAAAAGGTATAAGTATAATAAAATTTTATGAAACATTCTATTATTGAATCGAACAAATCAATAAAAGTTTTCGAAGAAAGCGGCCACGTACCTACTCGTATTCAAGTATAATAATATTCAAAGTTGTACTCATTTGGAAGTAAAGGAAATATTATTGTAAAAATATCGCTTTGACCCCGTATGTACCTGTACTTTATCACACCGCGCGCCACAGACTACACGAAACATACACAACGGAACTTAGAAGCTCCACTGTGCTTCATTGTACTCTTTAGATACTTTGTGAATATCATTTCTTTTTTAAGATTATGTGGTAAATAAATAAATTAAATTAACATCACATAGCCTTTTAGCCCCAAAATCATACCTATATAAACATCTATAAAAGAACTGGAAATTGACATCCTGAAGTCGGATACTAGAAAATATACCTGCATATTCATAACGCAAATACTTTCTAGATTTATGAATCAAAACCCACCCTGCAAGCAGGGTTATTACCCACCAATCGGCCGTCAATGCCAACAATGATAATACTAATACATCTATGATTTCTCTACAAAAGACTGAAGCTCTTCCGGATTTACAATTCCAATTTTCCCCATTGTACACCTTATTTATAAAAATAAACTTAGTTTTCTGGCCCTGTATCCATGCAAATGATGATTTTACGGAACTTTTTGTCGACGATTTTCTCCTCAGTCTGTGATGAGACCAAGAGCCGCGATATAAAACAGCATTCTATTCAAATAAACAATAATTTCACAAAAACAAGTTGGCAGCAGTACAGTCGATCACAGATAGGCGTACCGTTACTCGACGCAATTCCGACATTTACATAAAATGGCGTCTGCTGGGCGACCACGTGTCACCCTCACATCTAGGACATTTAGACATCATTATCAGCCTATTAACGGCCCACGGCAGGCCCAGACCTCCTGCGTTATAGGAAAGGGAATGTGGGGCTTGGACTCACCGCGCTGGCCCGATGCAGATTGGCGGGCTTAGGTTGATAATATGTATAAGAATAATATAGGTTAGATTATTTAACGACCACTATCAGATGGTGGTGACAATGACCGGGACCGACATCTTAACGTACTCTATAAAGTAAGGGGTGAAATACCATAAACTAACCAACTTCGTACTTAGAATTAACTAAAATATTTCTTAGAAGGTAGACAATCTCAGTAATATTCAGTTCATTGCATGTCATAGTATGTGGAACTATACACATTATTACGAGAAGTTTTCTCGTAATTTGTAAATTCATGAAACTATAAGGAAAAAGAGATCGGTAAAAACGCAAGAATTTATCCGAGTAATGTTGATAATATGGCAACATTAAGTACAATCGATACGAAAAATAAATGCTGTCTATCCGATACCAGTATAGATATATACCAATTAGACTTCATTAAAGCATAATGTTTCCGGTGCAATATGAAGAGAAACTCGCCCAAAACTGTACCTTTAGTACGAGGTTGCACAACTCAGAATTTCGTTAATTTGTTTGAAGTTCGTAACCATCTATCCTTATATTTTTTCGAAACACGAATTTTGTCTAACAATTAAATAAAATATCTAAATTTTATACACTATAACAAAAAATAAAATAAATTAACGTAATATATCTCAGGTACACTACATTAAATCTATCTTTACCTTACAGCTTTTTACAAGTGAAAAGCTCTTTAAAATAAAAATCAATTGGAAAGCTATTATGACTATTTTATTTACATATTGCTTCGGTACAAACGCAAACTGAATAAATTGTTCCAGTAAGTCCCAAATAAAAAGTCCAGTCCAAAAGCCGTTGTGTTTTTGTTTAAGGAATTTCTTAGTCACTTAGTTTAATTCGATTACCGTCCCATCAAACTGAAAATATAAAGAGCACACGGTTGTTCACTATAATATCTTTATTCATGTAAATGATTAGGATATATGATATTTGCCACTGTAGTCGAAATAAAATTCTAACATTACTCGCAAATGTGATTGTCGTACGATTCCGCACTTGATGTTGACGTCGTGCGCTGCTCCATTAATCTGCTGCGTTTACATCAAAATCTTAGCAGGCCACTCAGGTCGTCGATCGCACACGAAAACATTTTTTCGATAGCGAGCGATTAAACCTCGTGCTAAGGGCGCTGGACTCGATCTAAACCACTTCTCAGTGAAACCGCTTCTAATTGTTCAATCTATGTTATTTAAATGCTATCATAATATTCTTTGGAATTAGAAATAGCCATTTAGTAATTTGATTTTACTCCCGTGTTACTGGCTACTCTTTCAGATGTTAATTGTTGAATGAAAAATAATTTAAAGTAAAAATTGATTTACTTTTATGCACAAAAGCTTATCTATTTAAAATTGATTAGATCTTTTTCAGCAATTTAGTTTGATGTATGGAATGCTGCTTTAATAGTGGGCACTTTTCTAGAAAGTTGTCGTTGAAATTCTATTATTGAGAGATGGTTTTCCACTTAAGATCGGATGGTCATATTGTTTCGTGAACGGTTAGTATGAAAACAGTGCTGTTTGAATTTTACGCTATGTGCCCCACCAGCTGCATTTGAGCAGCGTGGTGGGTCTGAACTCTCTCCGCTCTCCCGTAAGCAGGAAAGCTGTATTGGGCTGTTAAATAGGGTAAGGATGACGATGATGCATTATTTTCAAGTAAATAGATAAACCTTGGTTTTGGTTGACGAATTTAAAACACATACTATACTAAAGCCAAACTCGATTGAGAATGCTTGTTAACAAACAAATTAAAAATAACGGTAGAAATCACTAGTCATTTTACACCTAATTTTTGTAGTTGACTTGTTAATGACAAATTTATGACAAAAATTAGATCAGTAAGCTTAAAACTAATTAATATACTCAATATCTTTTAAATATGATTTTATAAAAAAACAAAACATAATTTTAAATTTATTACGCATAAAATGTGTTGCATTTTCTACCTTCATTTTAAATTTGTTTGTTGACAAGCATTCTCAATCGAATTTGGCTTTAGTATCGATTGTTTTTTTTTAGGAAAATTAAGCTTACCTTTGTTTTAACGTTTTATCGTTGAATTTTAAAAATCTAAGCCAATGGTTTATTACTTAGAAAATAGGACGTCTATTGTTTTTTATACAAAAAACACAAATCAATCGACTAATTGACAGCCATTTCTTTACATAACGGCAAGAGCCTAGATGTCTGCTAAAATATCATAAATTTTAATAAATGAAGATACATATTACATTATAGAGCCTACATAGATGATTCTACTTTCTAATCGTCTCTGTTTATGTGTTGTTTCTTAATTGCATCGTCTTTAAGGTAATTTTTAAGACGATAAAATTTACATTAATATTATTGACTACTTAGGTGGGTATAAATGAAAATCGGAATAGTGTAACCTAGTTTCGACAGCGCGAATTAGTTGATTCGATTAAATAAAGTTGTTTCAAGTCGGTATCTATCTATATTATCGTAATATGTGATCTTGTCCATTTATGATATACTAGAGGACGCCCGCAGTTTCACCCGGTTTTACCTCGATCCTATGAGAATTACAAGATAAAATGTGGGTGTTTGTTAAGTCCATAAAAAAATGTATTAAAATCGCTCCAGCCGTTTAAATGTGAAGTAGTAACAAACATACATTCTCACAAACTTTAGCCTTTATGGTAATAGGGGTTACAGCCTTTAGTATATACAGGAACTGCAATTAGAAGCCATTCGTGACCCTCCATATTCGCCAGACCTTACTCCTACGGACTACCATTTTTTTCGTGATTTAGACAGCTTTCTACGTGATAAAAGTTTTCTTCTCAGGAGGCAGTGCAAAATGCTTTCATACAGTTTGTCGAATCTAGATCACCAGAGTTCTATCGCAAAGGCATAAATGAGCTTCCTGTTAGATGGCAGCAATGTATAGATAATAATGGTAATTATTTTGAATAAATAAATATGTTAAATTTAAAAAAAACGAATTTTTATTTTTCAGTACAAATCGGCAATTTCATACTTTAACCCCTGATATTAGTAAGGATAAGGATTTACCGAAATCAAAGTCGGTTCCGGCAAAATGCAGTTGTATCAAATACCTAGTTAATAATTCATTTATTTTGCTTATTTCCGCGAACTCTACTTTATTCAATTGCAAAGGTCTGTCTGTCGGATTTGAGTAAAATTGTTGCATGGTTTTTCGCTGAAATATTGTCGTCACAACACGTCGACCCTTCGTCGTTTTGCTCAGTTATATGTTGATTCTCCACTTACCTCAGGTCGGTCATCTGCTCATTTCGTCAACTACTCTACCGTAGGTACTAAAGTCTTCGGCACTTATGGAAATGGTGCATCGTGATCAAACCCTAACAAGTTTCAGTCATCAGAATAGTAAGCTCTGAAGAACATGATCGATATAATTATGATCGGCACAGCGTTACACCTCAAGATATTGAAGGCACCTTGTAGGACGTCTTACTTGCATGCCCTGGGAAATGGTGATTTCGGTCTATAGGCAATGGTTTTCCACCTACTAGTTTTGGTGGACCCTCTGTTTTTCCATCAACTATAACCAAAATAGCTGTGGTGGTGTTCGGTACTTACCGCACTGGTGCGCTGTGGTCAAACCCTAACAAGTTTCGGTCAGCTCATTAGCGAGACGGTCCCATTAGCGTTGTAATTATTTTTGAGGTTTATTTCCATAAACCAAATAACTGGTTGTGATATACTTGTAATGAATTCTAACGTTCAAGTTGTTTGCAGCGTCTCTTAGTGCTTGTTTTTTATTCTGATCGTTATCGCAAACTTGTATCATTTAAGTGTGAGATACTATTACTTTGCTTTTAAGTAGATACCTATAAGAAATAATGTTGTTTTAAAATGTCGAGATGTTTCGTCTTTCTTCGTGATGAAATTGGTATTGTTTACTCAGTGGTATTATTGCGTAATAAGACATAATTAAGGTATACGAGTACTAATTCCTACGAGCAAAAGCTAAATTTTCCCTTAGGGAAATGAGAAAAGTAAGATTTAAAAAGTTATGGATAAGTAATATTTGTCGAAGGGTAGTCTGTCAAGCAATGTAGCGTTCCGGTGCGATACTGCGTAAAAAACTGCAATCTACTGAATTGTCACTTATCATTAGGTGGACGACTTCCGGAGTGCAGCGATTCTGGGTTCGATTCTCAGTTGGTCCGATTAAGAATTTCAACAAACCCAGTTGTAGGTAGTAGTTTTTGTTGGAAGGGAATCTGGCCGAATCTTCCAGGCCAGATTCCCTTCCACCAATAACTTACCGCCAAGCGATTTAGCGTGCCGGTACGATGTCACGTAAAAACCAAAAGAATCTGGATTTCAGTCTACTTCTAACCATCTTAGATTACACCACCACTTACCACGCAGTATTGTTAAAAAAATCCTATCTTAGACAAGGTTTAACTTGTCTTGAACTAAAAAACATGAGGTTTTTATTCATGTAACCACGGTGCAAGTGAAGCATTTTGAAAATACACATACACCGCGGAAAAATTATGAAGCGATGTTTAAACTGTTTTACAAAAAGATACCTAATAACTAACCAGAAATATAATAAAATGTATTAAAACATAAATCCGCTCGCTAATAACAACAGTCATTTGAGTAACATCGCGTCAATTAAGCCCGCGCCCAAACCCAGAGCACTTAGCAAATAAAACAGGCAGGAAGGCCGATAACACTAGATGTCGTGACGGTAACCGTTACTCGCAGCGACGCAAGACGCGCCCGCTACTGCTGGTGATATACGGCTGTGCGATGTCCATGGCGCGCTGAATCCACCGAGCTACTTGCTTAGACACATTACCTTACCTAGAACCTATATATAAATAAATAAATATGTAATAAAACAAGCAGGAAGGCCGATAACACTAGATGTCGTGACGGTAACCGTTACACATTACCTTACCTAGAACCTATATATAAATAAATAAATATGTAATAAAACAAGCGACGCAAGACGCGTCCGCTACTGCTGGTGATATACGGCTGTGCGATGTCCATGGCGCGCTGAATCCACCGAGCTAATTGCGTAGACACATTATCTTACCTAGAACCTATATATAAATAAATAAATATGTAATAAAACAAGCAGGAAGGCCGATAACACTAGATGTTGTGATGGTAACCGTTACTCATAGGGACGCAAGACGCGTCCGCTACTGCTGGTGATATACGGCTGTGCGATGTCCATGGCACGCTGAATCCACTGAGCTACTTGCTATATAAAAAAATAAATATGTAATAAAACAAGCAAGAAGGCCGATAACACTAGATGTCGTGATGGTAACCGTTACTCATAGCGACGCAAGACGCGTCCGCTACTGCTGGGGATATACGGCTGTGCGATGTCCATGGCACGCTGAATCCACTGAGCTACTTGCTATATAAATAAATAAATATGTAATAAAACAGGCAAGAGGGCCGATTACACAAGATGTCATGAAGGTAACCGTTTCTGGAATTGACGCATGATACGCCTGCTACTGCAGACAGTGGTAACGTATGTTTGTGTGATATCCATATTCATTAGAAGCTTCTCACTTTACTCCGCTTGTCATTTAAAAATTTCTACTACCACTTAGGTCGAGCTTTTTTATAGGTATCTTAGTGGTTAAAAGCTACAAAACTGATGCTTAATGAATTGTCAGTTATATTTATGCTTCTGAAATGGAAATAATAAAATGTATACTGCTGTATTTTATCATTGACAGCTTATATAAGTAAGTAGTAGCAACAGCAATCACAGTTAGGTAAAGGTTTAAATGTAACAGTTACTTAGTCCTGCACTGCAAGGCTGTTGCAAAGGTGACATAATCTCCTTATACGCAAAGGCAAATTAAACAGTTCGTTAAACCTATGTCCAGAAAAGAGTTGCCTTCTCAAAATACCTGAAATTTCTCGGAATTATCTAAAAATAGAGAAAGGGCAATGGATATCTAACAAAATCCTTCATTCAAACATGCACAAACTACAAGATGTCCACACTAAAACAACTATATCGCACCACTAAAGAACCATTGCTGAATTTAATCCAACATCAACTTGGCTCACCAATACGATGCAAGCAATGTATACAAAACAGGAATATAGTTTAAGAATCGCGGTAAATAGATGAGTGCGTACAAATCACGTTTCGCGCGAATCAATACTTAAGTTGAGGCGATCGCCCCCTGTTTATTGCAGGGTAGTAGTGGGGGAGGGGGTATCGACCGCACCCACCTGACCGTCACTAATCAGGGCTCATCCCGCGGACACCTAGAATAATTGTACGCTTTAATACTTGGCAGTGCTTAGGGCTGCCAGATAAATACAAATTCTAATAAACTCGATCGAGTGTTTAATACGACTTTTGTATGTCTCGTAACTGAAAGATCCTAGATTCAACTCCGAGCTAAGGTCTATTTAGGAATTCATGTTATAATAGGTTCGTGTCTTGAATCAGACCAAACAATAAAACTGACATTTACTTTATGCTATGAAATTTTCAGTAAAACTATAAGCTCGGAGTCTTGATAGACAATTTTTGCAAAATGAGTTGGAGTTCGGAAGTTGATGGTGGTGGTGGTGGTGGTAATATACCTGCCTACTCGTGCCTCAGAGAGCGCCACATCGGGCACGGTCATTCAAAGTTTTATAAGAATCAAATATTATTATCCGCATTAGAGCAGCGTGTTGGTTTTACGCTACATACCCCCTTTCTAACAAGGAGGAAGGTCTGCCCCTGTAGTAGGCCATTAACAAGCTGATAATAATAATTTTTCTTCGGGTTAGGTATGAAATTATATTTTTAAAATATCAGGAAATGTTCACAAACCCTAGCCAAGTCGTTTTTAACCCTGTGCAATCGCGTACACAAACACAAGAGACGGACAGTGAGCAGAATGCTTTGAACTGCGTCGCTCTGTGCAAACACATTAGCCTGACCCACGCTTTGATATCTTATCCTTTCATAATTGCCATATTAATAACTACAATAAGACCCTTTACGTCCTTCTGAGGACTTGGAAAACTATGCAATGTGGACAGTACGTATTGGGCTACGACTCTCACTACACTAGTGTTTAACGGATTGACTCTACTCAAGTAACGGTTCGGTTGGAACTGGAGCTTTAATTTTAAGTTCTCTACTTTGAATTGCCTTTATAAATAAGACGTTTCAAAATTGCTTGTGTACAAAGCCTACTAGTTTGAGTTTGACGGGTGATGAGAAAGAATACTAAGCAATCACTTAGCCGTTTAAATCAGAATCAGTTTTTTTTTAATCGACTACAAGTTAGCCCTTGACTACTATCACACCTGATGTTAAGTGATGATGCAATCTAAGATGAAAGCGGGCTAATTTGTTAGGAGTAGGATGAAATCCACACCCCTTTCGGTTTCTACACGACATCGTACCGGAACGCTAAGTCGCTTGGCGGTACGTCTTTGTCGGTAGGTCCAGCCAGACCAAGACAAATTAAGAAAAATCTCAATCTGCCCCGCCAGGAATCGAACCCAGGACCTCCGTCTTATAAATCCACCGCGCCACGGAGGTCGTCAATTAGATGTTACCTACTTTGCGTAGCTTCATTACAAATAATGAATTTATTTTTATTCTGCCTTCATTGTGCGACGAATCCAAGCGACAAAGTCACTCATAGCCGACAAAAAATTGTAACATTTTACCCTGAAATCGAAGCATCCACAAAGGATGATCCGTCTGGGAGTGTTCGTTAAAAACGCTGCTTTATCTGTTTGAGATATAACAAAACAATGTATAAAACAATTGTTTCTCTTTATTAGAGATACAAAAAAGTGCACCATGGCATTTATTTAACTTTTGAGAATAACTTTTATAGGTATTCATTTTTATAACAAAAAAAGTTACTTCCATTTATTTATATTTGGTGTTTTTTGGAAGACTGAAATCTATAAAACCCAATTTATTACGCTGGTGAAGTCGCGGGTATTTGCTAGTAGTGAATAGTATATTAAATGGAGCTTTGTCTGCTTCTTCTAAGGAGGGAGGCCTAATTCTTAGTATGCTCTTAAAATAGGCTGTAAAAAATGATGACCAATCAAAAGTATACGATATACACAAAAGTACCGTATGTGTGAATGTAAGCAACACTGCACAGCGCCAGCACCCCGCCGCTGCCTGTAATGGGGCAAAACAAACCATTTTCCACGGAGCAATCGCGGGGCAATTTACTGGCGGAAGCGAACAGAACTCATGTTACCAACAATCGCGGGCGCGTCACGCGACGCAGCTAGGCTTGCGGGTTCCGTACTCCGTGTATAGACCGTAAAAGGAACTTTGAATCCTGTAAACGAACCCTAACAGTAAATTTTTATATTAAAATACTAGTATTGTTTATACACTTGGGGGCAAAGAAATAGAGTCGCCTGGATTTTTGTGTTTTATAATTCAAAATTATTTATGTCAAATAGAAATTTAAAAAATATTTACTTATTATAAGCACTTTTGAAACGTCAAATAAGACTATTTGTAGTGACTCTACCACGGACTCGGAACACAGGTCCTGTTGAGAAGAGCCGGCAAGAAACTCCACAGATGCTCTTTTTAAATAATTCACTTTTAACATATTAACTGTATTTACAATACTATAATAATTACATAAAATTATTTTTTCCACTTTTCGTGTGAATTTGAAAGCTATTCTAATTGCCTCTCAACATCTTTATCATTTAATATGTTGAGAGGCAGAGGAGAGGTTTCTTCTTTGATAACATTGTAAATAATTGGTACATAATTTATTTTCTGGAAAAAGCCGACGCTCCATTCCATTTTGGCATAATACATCTTAAATAGAGAAGAATTTAACACGCAAAAATCAAGACGGACGCACCGGTTCATGTGTTGACTGAGCTTTAGAATGTTGTCCGTTGTCCATGAAACGGAACTTCTCAACTCCGGGCTGCTTTTTTTGAAAAAAGAAAATATGCTCATTATTTCTTAGAATCAATAGGAAGCCCATCACAATATTAAGTAAATTTCAGTTAGCACTCGATTACAGAGCCAAATTACAAGTAAATACAACTAGCCTTGATTAACTTCTACAATTTTGTAAAGCAAGTCAAAAAGCGAAATCAGATACCGTACCCAATTTACGTCAGTAACTCACGCTCTATCAGAATTGGCCCTTAAATTGTATAATCACCGCGCTGCGTGACCTGGGCCTTACCTCGTTGCAATTACACGGAGCTACGAGTAAATTACAATTCGTTTGGTCTCAGTGAACCCCCGGCTGGTTACCTATCGATCGCTGTGATTTGCTTACATTATCACCAGCCATGCCTCGTTGGTATAGTGGTTGGCTTATGTGACTACGATTACAAGGTTCTGGGTTCGAATCTTCGATTTGATTGTAGAATCATGCTGAGATTTTCTGTCTTCTAAGCAGTAAGTTCTAAGCGCGAAGTTGGGTGGTTGATGGTGTTACACCCTCGTGCTTCGGAGAAACGTTAAGACGTCGGTCCCGGTCACTATCATCAACATCTGATAGCGATCGTTAATAAATTAAACATTATCATCACATCCCATTGGAGCACCGTGGTAGGTCTATGCTTCATATGCCCCTCTTCGATAAGGCCTTGCCCTGTAGTGGGCCGCTAATAGGCTGATAATGATGATGCTGATAGTTCCATAAACTCAATACCTGAAGGTCATGAGATCGATCACAGTCCAGTGGACAATTGTTGTGCCCACACCTAGTAGTTCGAGAGGAAAATTGGTATACATCTAATTTTTTTATTAAAGGAAAACAAAGAGCTGTAACAACTACTACATTCTTTTTTAGTTTTTATTGAAAAGTGTCACCCACACATTTTACCGACGTCATAAGGATCGTGGCCTAACGGTAAGGCGCTCTAAGTGCCCGGATTGCCAGAGAGACGCGGGTTCGAATCCCGTCGGTTCCGCATCCCTATCAATCCCTAAAGAGTGTGTAACACATTTCAATAAAAACTAAAAAGGAATAAATTGGGAATATGTCATCTTTAAAATTGAAGAGCTTCATTCGTAATATGAGCCTTCAATAGCATTGTAACATGTTCAGTTCATACCAAAAACAAAATATCAAAGCAAAATTTCGGTACCGACGTCATCGGGATCGTGGCCTAGCGGTAAGGCGCTCTAAATGCCTGGATTATCAGAGAGACGCGGATTCGAATCCCGTCGGTTTCGCAATTTTTGATATTATGTTTATTCTTAAATCATACTACATTTCTATTAGGTACCTACATTTACTAACTGCTTTCAATATCAGGTACACACTTACAGATTGTATATCCATACAAATACGTTTGAACAGACTATAATCGAACTATACATTATAATCGTCAACAGACACGCGGAAGCAGTGCGTATTTTCCGTCTCGCACATCGTGGGGGTGACTTCCGCACCCACCCCCCCGTCTAAATATAACCGGGTGGAGGGGTCGGTCAGACTGATACCCACCCCGGGGGGTTAGCTGGCCAAATTTGTGTTTGTTCTGTCACAACTTCGCTATAATGCGTATTTATTTTGATTTGTACTGATACCGCAGATTATATTATTGTTATGAATTTTGGTATATTTTTTTGATCTAATTTATAGGTACTAAAGTTTAATGCTGGACAGACATTACGGCAAAATGCTTTAGGTTTTTAGATACAGGGCATCTAGTATTTTCCTTTAAAGTACTATTGTGAATTAGTTTATTTTTAGAAAATAATGTTTTTGTTACTTTGTAAATAATTGTCTAAGAAATATAAAAAACACATCAGGCAAGGCAGATCTAATCCATTAGCACTCTCATTAATAAACTAATCGCATCAGGTATTTTTTTATTCCCAAAACATAAAAAATTCTAAAATATTTGTAATAAAATTCAAAGTCTACAATCGGGAAGTTGGTGGTGTTACACCCTCGTGCTTCACTATCATTAACATCTGCGAACGATCGTTAAATAATCAAACATCCTAAGCCCGCCAAGCCGCAGTAGCCGCATGGTGGGTCTAAGCGGCATATCCCCTCTTCTATATCGGGAAAGGCCTGGGCCGTTAATAGGCTCACAATGAAAATGTATTCGTCCACCATTATATTTATTCTGTAACCACAAACAAAAGTAACGACAAAAGGCCACAAATCGCGCATCTGAAATTCAGCAGAGGTCGTTACCATCGCTCGCCAAGCTATGTTCAAGCACCAAGTTACGCAAATTGTTATTTTGTGGATTGTTTGCGATGTGTTAATTATTTTGTTTACGCGGGCGGTGCGGGGACGCCGACAGTTAAAAACAAAAACAACATAAACAATGACTATTTATTGAATATTTCTAGGATTATGAATACTTTTTACAGAGTTGTCCGATTTTGATGATTATTTTTTTATTCAAAAGGACATACTTCCAAGGTGGTCCCATTGTCATCATGTTAGCATCTGATGATTATATCCTGGGGAAATTGAAGGAACTCTTCAAATTTTGGAGGCACGCTTACAACGATTTCGGTCTTTGTCTCGGTATCTGTAGCTCACTAGTGCCGTATAATATACTATGACAGTATAGTACGAGTACGTTACGTGGCGATAAATCACTAAAAAGTAAGAAATAAAATTTTTTAACAAAAAATGGAACCGACTCAAAAATAAAAAATGACTGTGACATTTAGTTGCTTTAATTTACTTAAGCATATCTAGGAGTCGGTGCCAGCCAAGGTTTTTACCTTAAGGACGTTACCTAGAACCCACAAACTTCTTTACTACGTTAAATAAATGTTCCTAAAAATTTGGCTGACACCGACTTCATAGATATGCTTAAGTAAATTAAAGCAACTAAATGACACAGTTATTTTTTACTTTTTAATGCGTTTTGAGTTGGTTCTATTTTTTGTTAAAAAAATTTTATTCATTAGATACAAGTTAACCCTTGACTGCAGTCACACCTGATGGTAAGTGATTATACAACCTATGATGGAAGCGGGCTTTGATAGGAGTAGGATGAAATCCACATCCCTTTTGGTTTTTTACACGACAGCGTACCCGAACACTAAATCGCTTGGCAGTACGTCACCGATCAGCCCTCCTCCCACGAGCCAGACCTGGAGCAATTTAGAAAAATTCAATCGGCCCAGCTAGGAATCGAACCTAGGACCTCGGTCTTATAAATTCACTGTGATATAGGTTTAATATTGGTCGAACCAGGGAACAAAGCCAGGGTCCTTCATATTCATGAGCTTGGTCTACGTCATGTGTTTTTGGCGGCCTCGACCATGGCTAGTTACCACCCTACAGACAACGATATCGTGTAGAAACCGAAGGGTATTGTCCATCTCCTAACAAGTTAACCCGCTTCCATCTTAAATTACAGCAGTCCTCTACCTCTCAGTACCTACTCTATTACACCTTTGACTCATCTACTTTAAACCTCAACCTATTTTAAATTACCTGTAACCTATTTCAAAATAGAACTTAACAATCAACTTTAGTGAAAAGCCGACAATTCGCAGCAATCTATTTATTGTTTTATTTACAAAAGCAACATTTCCAAAGCTTGCTCGTAACAACATCAAGCGATAACTCAGTTGAATAAACAGCAGTGTATGTAAGACAAGTACAAAATGTCGCACGTAGATGGCTTTGGTAACGTTTCGTAGCCTATTGTGAGTGAATCGATGTGTCAGTTTGATTCCACTACTGAGTCTCGGGAGTGCAGAGGGGTGGGCGGAGCGGGAGGGAGGTAAGCTAGGTGCAAATATTGATGCGCGATTTGACACCATATTTTTAACCGACGAAAAAAAACGGAGGAGGTTCTCAATTCGACACGTATATTTGTTTTTTTTTTTTTTTTTTTTATGTATGACCACGCAAAACTTTTTACAGTGTTGTCCGATTTTGATAATTCTTTTTTTATTAGAAAGGGCATACATCCAAGGTGGTCCCATTGTCCTCATGTTAGGATCTGCTGATGATATCCTGAGGAAATTGAAGGAAATCTTCAAATTTTGGAGGCACGCTTACAGCGATTTCGGTTTTTGACTCGGTATCGGTAGCTTTTTGGCTACTAGTGCCATATAATATACTATGACAGTAAAGTACGAGTACGGTACGTGGCGATAAATCACTAAAAAGTAAGAAATAAAATTTTTTAACAAAAAATAGAACCGACTCAAAACGCACTAAAAAGTAAAAAATAACTGTCATTTAGTTGCTTTAATTTACTTAAGCATATTGGCCAGCCAAGGTTCCTACTTTCAAGGACGTTACCTAGAACCCACAAACTGCTTTACTACGTAAAATAAATGTTCCTTAAACTTGGCTGGCACCGACTTCATAGATATGCTTAAGTAAATTAAAGCAACTAAATGACAGTTATTTTTTACTTTTTAGTGCGTTTTGAGTCGGTTCTATTTTTTGTTAAAAAATTTTTTCACCTTCTACTATACTTACATATAATTTCCTTAAAAATATCTATTATATGAAAAACAATAAATTTTATTTACGAAACGAAAATTGTGACTTCGTAACATCAAAAAAAGATAATAAAGCAATAGAAGAGATATTTTTTTTTATCGACTACAAGTTGGCCCTTGACTGCTATCACACCTGATGTTAAGTGATGATGCAGTCTAAGATGGAAGCGGGCTAACTTGTTAGGAGTGGGACGAAAATCCACACCCCTTTCGGTTTCTACACGACATCGTACCGGAACGCTAAATCGCTTGGCGATACGTCTTTGTCGGTAGGGTGGTAACTAGCCACGGCGAAAGCCTAAAAATAGATGCACAAATATCAGTTTTTATGTGTCGATGTGAGTAAAAAGTCCAAACTTAAATAAAACAAACAAATTATAAAACCTTCCTTGTGTAAACTGACACAAATATAACGATAAATGTTGGAAGAGAGCTTTCATTGAAAATGCTGCCTAAACTACTTGAGATATACCGGAACAATGTAGGGAAAGTTTGTTCCTTTTCAATAAGACTACAAAAAAAAATAACAATACATATTTATCTTTTAAGGACAGCTTGCTATACCTTTTTTTGATATTCCTGGATATGTGAATATTATCCTACTCCTAATAACTTCGCACACTTACCATCAGATGTGATTGCAGTCAAGAGCTAACTTGTAATGAATAAAAAGCTCTGTATACTATGAAGAGTGAGGAACAGTATTGTACGGGATAGTTAAAATAGGCTGACAATGTTGATGGGCAGAATAAATGACATCTATAATAATTATCAATTGACTTATTAGTTTAACCTTAAGATGACATTTCCAGTGCACAAGCGCTACCCCACATAAATCCACGGTGTTTTGTTAAACTAACTATAATGTCTGAGGGGGTGTCACCCCTCGCACCATGACGGATGACCGCGGGCGATGACAGGGGGTTAATGAGCGACCCTGGGAGGGGATTTATTAAACTACGACCTTTTTTACCCACTTGCAGATTTACCTGCGGGTGTCATACTTTACAACTTGTTAGTAGATTGTAAAAAAAAACTGTAATCGATCTTGGACGTTTTTTAATATTTATTTTGTACTAACCTTAGTAACACAAAATAGACAAGAAATTGTGGACATGGGATCACTTATCTCTATAAGAGATTTCTTCCAGTTACTCTTGGCAACTTCATATATCAAGGCTTTTTTTATCGACTACAAGTTGGCCCTTGACTGCTATCACACCTGATGTTAAGTGATGATACAATCTAAGGTGGAAGCGGGCTAACTTGTTAGAAGTGGGACGAAAATCCACGCTAAATCGCTTGGCGATATGTCTTTGTCGGTAGGGTGGTAACTAGCCACAGCCAGACCAAGACAAATTAAGAAAAACAATCTGCCCCGCCGGGAATCGAACCCAGGACCTCCGTCTTATAAATCCAACGCGCATACCACTACGCCACGGAGGCCGTCAAGGTACATTTGACACTCTTATTTTAACTTTGATCTCTTATTTAAACTTTGTAACTCTACTTCATCATTATCGGTCTTTTAAAAGCCCACTATAGGGCCAGGTCTCCCTGCTTATAGGAAAGGGGATGTGGAGCGTAGACTCACAACGCTGCTCCAATGCGGGTTGGCGGGCTTAGGGAGATAATGTTTCAATTGTTAATTATCAAACTATCACTATCAGATGTTGATGATAGTGACTGGGACCGAAGGCTTAACGTGCTCTCCGATGCACGGGGGTGTAACACCGACAACTTCCGGACTCCGGGCTCGGAATGTACTGAAAATCTCAAAGAAGAATGAAAAACTCAGAATTATTCCATGACCCGACCCAAGATTCGAATCCAGGACCTCGTGGTGAAAGCCACATAGGCCAACCACTAGACATACGAGGCAGTCTTCTTATTATTTTATAATTTTGTAAAAATGATAACAAATACAAGGAAGATTTAAATTGATATTCAAAGATCATTCATTAGCTCTTTTATAAGATAAATATTTGCCATCGCTGCATTAACAAAAAATATGCAATCACATCAACAATAATATTGTACTCAAGGAGCCAGCGGTCGCAACGCGCACCGCACGGCGCAGTACCCAGTACCATCTATTACGTACAACTATCATTACGGCACTATTGATTCCTAATCCGCACTTCCTGATGTTACGTAACCCCCCTCTGGCGGGGGGCTGACCCCCCGACGACCCCCCGCCCGCCCCGCGACCCACCCGCGAGATTTACAGCGGCCGTTTGACGAATGATTGGCCGGACCGTTGTTTTGTTTTTGGAATTGCCGCGTTTGGCGATTTCGCTGTTATTTGTAGGAATTTGATTTTAATAATAATAGATATAAAATGAAACGATTGCATAATATGCATTTGTAAAAATTCGATTGTAGAGTATACACAGAACGAGTTATGACAGACACACAAGTACATTACTTCTAATTTTGGCGCAGTGGAATTATAAGTCGGATATCCTAGGTTCGATTCCCAGCTAGGCAAAGTAAGATTTTCTAAATTGACCCGGGTGAGGCTGGTGGGACGCTTCAGCCGTGACTCGTTAACATCCAAGCGACTAACACGTACCGTCAAGCGATTTAACGTTCCGGTACGATATCGTGTAGAAAGCGAAAGTGGTGTGAATTTCATCCTACTCCATAGAAATTAGCCTTCTTCGTAGATTGCATCACTTATCACCAGGTCTGATACAGTCAAAAACTCACTTGTACCTAATTAATAAAAAATAATTAGTATTTCATACTCTATACTTTTTTTGAAGGTGATGGGTCTATGCTTCACCACCACTGCAGGGCTTTAGGGTGACGGGATAACCGTCACCCTAAAGCCCTGCAGCGGTCAGATATAAATAGGCTCATATTGATAACTTCCTTATTCCAAGTCTCAACTTTCTTATAAGAGGTTTTGGAAATTGGAACCATCACGCTGCTCCAATGCCGGCTCTACATTGCAAGAGGGTGGACTAACTTCCTGACTTCGTACTGATGAAAATTTTCATAGCCCATGTTTCGATGGACTGCTTAAACTGCAGGGCCCCATAAACCAAAATGACTGACTAAATGTCAGAAGTCTTTTCCATCATAATAGAAAAATGTTGATAATAATATGTTTAAATTGCTATACCGGATCTTCATCGTACAACTGAGACCCATTAACAATTTCGTATTCTTTTTTTTTTATCGACTACAAATTGGCCCATGACTGCTATCACACCTGATGTTAAGTGATGATGCAGTCTAAGATGGAAGCGGGCTAACTTGTTAGGAGTAGGATGAAATCCACACCCCTTTCGGTTTCTACACGACATCGTACCGGAACGCTAAATCTCTTGGCGATACGTCTTTGTCGGTAGGGTGGTAAGTAGCCACGGCGAAAGCCTCCCACCAGCCAGACCAAGACAAATTCTCAATCTGCCCCGCCGGGAATCGAACCCAAGACCTCCGCCTTATAAATCCATCGCGCATACCACTGCGCCACGGAAGTCGTCAAAATTCACTTTTAAACAACGAAAACTGCATCATAATCAACCCACTTGCTATAAGCTACACAGACATGTTTAACTTACAATACAGGCCATACTTAAAAAACTTAATTTCAGGCCGTTAAAATAAATAAAAAAAATGTAAAAATAATAAAGCCTGTCCAACTACATGTTGATTTTGCCAGTCTTACCTTGAGACTATCTTACGCAGGAGATATTTTAGCGCAAACACAGGTGCACTCCTGATTCTCTTACGTTCTTACTCGAACGGGACATACTCGTATATTTACGTGCTTTTGAGCAAGACAGGAAGGCAGGAGCGTACCAAATCTTGCGACTTGCAACTGCTATTGACAATTTTTGTCGTCAGTCAGTCTTTCCTTTATTGCACAAACAGCGAACAAGCGAGCAAACCTCCTTATGTATTTTTATCGTCACCGATTGTCACTGGACGTACTGCTAAACCTTATTTAGTTGGTTGTTAGTCTCAAGCCTTTCCCATTTCTATAGGTCGAGATTAGGCTGAACTCGTACAACCAGCTTACCAAATCCAGACTAAATAATTTGAATAATGTAGGTATTTTTTATTTAAACCAAGTTTTCGACGTCTGAACATCATAATCAAAACCAGAACCACTAACCACTACCTACACCAATGAGATGTTGGCATTAATTTCATAATTGGTATAAATGTAGCAAGTACGTAGAATTCTTATACCATGTCATGCCTATGGAGAGCTTCCTTCTAAGCTGATGAGCTTAAGATCATCTTGGTGTTAAGTATCGTCACAGCAGAAGTAGTGCATTATTCTGAAAATCTGTCTGACTGCACCCTGTTACATAATTAAAGAAATAAACAATTTTCTTCAACGTACAATCACTGTTTTAGGATTTAGTGTAGATGCAGACATTACTTTGTAAAAAATGAACAACTACCTAAAGAATGCTACTGTTACTTGCTGCTAAATTTAAAATCCTAAATCTACGTTGATAAAATTATTTCATACACAAAGAGAAAAAGGAAGGATTATTTTGAAGCGTTTTCAAATCTGCCTCTTTAATTCGGAAATATTAATTTTTTCAAGACTACCTAATTTACGGAAAATCATCACCATCATCGTCATTATAATTATCAGCTGATGAACGTCCACCGCCTCTTGTACCTAAGAACTTCCATATACCACGACCTTGAGCCACATTCAGGGCCTAACTTATGTGCAAAACCTGTCCTGAAAGGCGTTACCAGCCATTTTTTTATATTTACAAGCCAATTTTTTTTATTCAGAGACTATCTAAGTAGAGCGAAAATTTCAAAAATCCAAAAGATTCCACTAGTGCTTGATCCTAGTGCCATCTTTTGTAGTTGACTTGATCCTAGTGGAGGTTACGTAAGTTTCGAATTAAGCAAATAGTACCAGCTGTCATGGATATTTATTTATTAACTGTCATAATATTTATAAAGATAAATGAATGTGGTTTTAAATAGAATAAAATAGGTACACAATAATAACACATAATTTATGTAAAAGACAATAAAAGAAATTGAATTACGCTTTGTTTGACTACTAAAATACTAAAAAAAGTTTGATTTTTTTTAGTAGTTAAAATACTATAAAGCAAAAATTCTTGATAAAAATATTTTTAATCTGAAAATGTCAATTATACAATGTAAGTATTCGTGTCTGATACTATTGTTGCTCAACGCGTCGCAATACAGCGACGCGAATGCAAAGTTCGCACTTTCTGCAAAGCGCCAGCGCGTCTCTCTCAAGTCCGCCGTCCGCTGTCCGCTGCTCGTCCGCGAGCTTTCCGTGCAGTGTCCGGCGGCGGCGGCGGCGGCGGCAGGGCGGCCTGTGGGCGTGCAGGCTGCACTGCCCTGCCCCGCCCGCCGCTCAGCCCCCGCAGCCACCCCCGCTGTTTATTCTCGGCCGAGTGGCGGGGCGACGCCGACAGTCGCCCGCGTGACGCGCAACGGACACCACGCGCGTTCGCCACCCGAAAACGTAAACACTCGGTGCATTCACACGAGACGTCGCCGGACAAAAAATTCGTACACCTATACACCGGAAGAATTAAGTACGAAACGTTCGCACGCGTATTAACGGACACCGAACGTGGAAAGCGACGGGAAACGCGGGGGATGCATCTCGCATTTCCCGGGTGGGAAAATGCAAGGCGCAGGTCGCGGGGGGAGGGAAGGGTGCAAGTGATGATGGACATCGTATTGATTTCTATCTGCCCGCTCCTCCCTTATTGTGCAGGGCGCGCCATCGATCGTTGCACCGGCCCTAAATTAACACCCCCGCGGCCGCATCGGTCCCGATTGCCCGAACCTGCGATTTTTGTTTAGTGCCCGTGCGTGTAATGTGTTCCGATCTCATTTTCGTTCGATCACGTGGATGTGCTATTACGTGTTTGGATTTTTTTTCTCTAGTTGCGACATTAATTATTTATTAATTGGTCTATTAACTATTATTGGTATAGTTTACCTAAATTACTGTTCAATTAGACGCTTATAAATAAGTGTAACTGCAATGCCCGTTCAATAATTGTGTTGCAATTGAGTGCATTTGGTTTGTTTGATCTTTATATTAATAAGTTTTATTGGATTTTTGAATACTTTATTATACTAACATTAAAAAAAATATTTTAATATCACTATAAAAAATTTACTGCCAAATTTAAATAATATTTTACATAGGTAAATATGATTTTATTCTCGTTGCAATATTTATACTAATTAATAAGACATTAAAACTGTTTGATGTATTTTTTCCATTAATTGATATAATTAATATTAACTGTAACTTAATATGTTTTAGAAATTCCTTGTAAATAACTTCATTATAATTCAATCATGTTAACAATGAAAATCCGAAATGCGCTCAAAATATCTAAAATACGTAAATAGCTACTCGCACAAATTACTTGAAACAAAGATATAAATGACCCGTCGCTTTTCACTACAACCAAATGTTTTCAAAATAAAAAGTGTTGAATTAATTTTTACATCTCTAAAATCTTAACATACGAAATTTCTTTCAGAACTCAAACCAATACTCACAACAAAAGCTTTAATAAAAATAAAAAAGAAACAAAACCAAACGCTCAAACGGACGCTATATAGTCTGCGAACGCTGAAAAAAAAGAAACACGTCAAAGAATAAATAAAGCACGGAGAAGTGACAATCGCAAAAGTGGCGACGCTAGGGGCTCGCGTGGAATGCGCGGGAGCGGATCTGTTTAGCGCGCGCGCACGCCCCGAGCCAGCCGTGCCGCCCTCCGAACAGCCGGCCATGGCGACCGAGACCGGTACGTATGTCTTCATCAATCACTGAGCTTTTCCTAGTGTTAACTACTTGACTCACCATAGAGCACATTTCTTCTATCACTTCTTATTTTCATGGCTACAGAATCAATGTGACCTGATGCAAATTTAATTCCAACATTACTTCAAACATTATATTTCTATTGTTGCAGTATTCAGAGTCAGTGCAATCTAAGAAATGTAATTTTGATTCGTACATTATAAGTTCATTTGGAAGAAATCTCTGCATTCTAATTTTCCTGTTTTTGGTGTCTAAAAAGTCCTTAGGACGAAGTTTTTATTCGTCTATGTGTATGTGGTATTAGTAGATTTTTTCACCTACTTTATAATTAGTATTGGATCCGGCATCATCTTCAAGATGCATTTTTGATTGATGCAAAAATTGTATTATTATATTTTCTTTTTCGACTTTATTGCTATCACAATAATCGGCTTGTAATTTTATTATTTCCTAAAATACTTTTACTCATCACTGTTATGAATTATAAAAGTCGTAACATACTAAACTGATCATTATAATTACTGTTGCAATATCTCGTAAGCACATACAAGCACAACGAAGTTTAGGAAATACTATTCCAATAAGTAAAACAATAAGAATATGGTCACGCAACCCGTTATTGAAATCAGAACTTTAATTAATAGACTGATAATCATGAAGTAAGTTACAATATAAAGTAAGCAAATTATAATAATTTTCAAGCAAATCGTTGTTTATTCAAATTTATTGGCAAGCAATTTTTATTTGCCACTACAACAACAAACACATATTTTTTCCGAAAAACTATTAGTGTATTTTATTGTTCTACAAGTCACACTATCTCAAATCATTAATTATTATATTGGTTATCTTACACATATCTATTTACGTCACGTCTACAACAAATAAATTGATGACTGAAGATTGCATTCATTTATTTTTCATTAATATGTTTTCAATAATAAGAATGTAATATAATGTTTATTAGTTTATTTTGTTAGTACTAAATCTATATCTTTAAGTTTTCTTAAATTCTGACAATTACCTAATATAATTTTCCCTTTTAGCTTTTATGAATTGGATAATTTTATCAAAGTATTAAAGCCGCTTTAAATAAAATTATAATGTTGTAATTTATTTATCTTATTTGCCTATACTGAGTTCATTTTAAAAATTAAAAATGGTTTATGACATCATAAACCATTTATAATTTTTAAAATGAACGGCCTATATGAATTATGTACTCACAAAGGCGTCTTTAAAATACTGTTTTAAATTACATCGTTATTATATTTAAGCATATATTAAAAACGCTTAATTATAAACCACCACACATCGGAAGCGATCGCAAAAGCGAAAGCATGTTTAACAAAAAAGTAAAAAATGGCTCAGGCTCAGAATGCGATACGCAATTGTTTACCAACAGAATCTATATGAGCGTAACCGGCCGTCACTCGTACCCGTACGTACATGAGTTCGTTGATATTCAACCCCCCTCAACCCCCCGTCGGTGTCCTGGGATGATCTCCCAGGACCGGGGAGGGGGAGCCAGTTTAATGACGTCGCCTTTATTTGAAGATTTGGTGTGATATCCATCTTCTTTTAAGAAAAATATTTTCTTCAATCTTTATCTGTTCTTCAATTGTTGCTTTTTGCACTTACTTTTAATTTAATGTAATCAATAAAATTATTTATTTTACGCTTACGATTTATATTATTTAGTTGTTTCTTTTCTTGTTTTAATTGGTAGAACATTAGATTATATTACAATTCCACGGAAAGTTGAATTGTTCTTTATATATAAATGTATCTTGCACTTCACACTAATAATAAAAATAAATATTTTATTAATATAATTAAACTACTTAACTTAATTAACTTAATTTGATCAAATCAAACTGTTTTAAATATTGGATAGAAGTAGCAAGTTTGCGGAAGTTCATCATGAATTTCATTTATTTTGCTAGATTCCGCAAAAAATTAACAAATCCAAGCGCGACAAAGTCACGCAGATCCAAAAGAAAATTCTCTACCTATGTTTCACTCCGAAATATAAGCATCCTCAAGCAATGTTGACTCTACAATGTGCTATTTAAATGTTATTATTTTGTATCAAATTTATGTCACTTATTCCTTTTTTGTGTTTAGTAATATCTTTCTAGCTTCTGTTAGAAACCAGGTAGAGAAAGTATCGCTGTTTGAAGATTAGTTAGTGATTTTTGCAAATCTTTCCTATCTTACGTCTACCTAATTTACGTTCAACAGAATGGGCTGTATGGCTAGCTGGTGTTTTATAAAATGGGCTCTGAAGTACATACGTACTTTTAAAACTAAATTAATGGTCTATAAATATCGTTGTCAGTTGTCTCATTATAAATTTCAATATAACTTTAATTAATTTAACAGTTTGTGATGTTTTTTTTAGCCAAATATTACCAATTCTTATATTCATTCTTTTCGATGTGTGCATCAATCAAAACTATTATAAAAAACTTTAAGTTGCACAATTTACGGTTAAAAAATAAATTATTAGTTGTTAATGTTTTTGCAGTTAAGTGCAGTTTTAGTGATTTTATTTAAATGATTTGATTTACTAAGCTCCGTTTTCTCACAAAGATGTAAATGAAAAATAAAAATTAAAGATTTTAAACAAAACGTCTTGCGGCGTTATGAAACCAAGATGCAAATAACATGCGATAGATGGACGAAAAAATTTAAAGCGATTAAAAAACGTTTTAACCAATATCCATGCAAACGAAATGGACAAAAGCAAGTAAAATATAAAACAATACTTGGCTAGCGACGTCGCGTCAGTAGGTACGTAAATAATTATGGGTATATCGCTACAAACCCCCGTCTGAACTCTGAAGGGTGGCTGCGGGAGGAATATATGAATGCGAACTTTGACAATTTACAGCGCTGCTATTTATTGCTTGATATCATCAACTTCATCTTGACTAATGACCCGCCACTCGGCAAATCGCCTCTCATAGGCAATTAAAGGACTTAGAGCTTACACTCACCCTGCTAATACAGCCCGGGTGATCGGATTAACTATTATCAGTTTAATTACGGGCGAGACGAAAAATTATTTTTTTAGATCGTTATTTTTTTTTATCGACTACAAGTTGGCCCTTGACTGCTATCACACCTGATGCTAAGTGATGATGCAGTCTAAGATGGAAGGGGGCTAACTTGTTAGGAGTAGGATGAAATCCACACCCCTTTCGGTTTCTACATGACATCGTACCGGAACGCTAAATCGCTTGGCGGTACGTTTTTGTCGGTAGGGTGGTAACTAGCCACAGCGAAAGCCTCCCACCAGCCAGACCAAGACAAATTAAGAAAAATCTCAATCTGCAACTCTGTTTAATATCATTATTTTTACAAGACATGGTAACACTTTATTATAGTTAGTATATAGTCGAAACATTTTGTAAATGCATCTGTAACGGGGCCGTGTCTGTCATTGGTGATGTTTTTTTCTTTATGTAACGAATTCAGAGGGATACCAACCAAAACAATGGAGTTAAGAATTTTTATTTCTGTCTGACTTTTTATGCTATCTAAAAGCTGAAAATATTTTAGTAAAGTTTATACAATTTGGTAGCTTGATCGTTCGAACCGTAAACAATACTTATATTAGAATAAATAAACAATATAACTTTGTTTAATTATTAATAATTACATAAATCAGCTTTTGACAGAAAAGCACTAAGTACTTTTTGCTGATGTAGGTATAATAAACACTCATAAAACAACACCGCAGGTTTTTAATTAATCAACGCATTGCAATTTGAAATCCTGGCAATTTATGACATTGTTTCAACCAGAAACCCTCCTAGCGATATATGTAAACAACAACTTGCTAATAAATGAATGATTATTTTAAAAGAACAACCGCTTCAACAATGTGCGTTTCTTGTTCGCTCTTTTTAGCAGAATCTTCCTTTCAGAACGGTGGTAGAGTCACTACGAATAGTTCGTTTCATAAGTGCTTGTAAAGTAACCCTACTTGAAATGAACAAACAATTTTTAATGTGGAAAAATTACTCCGAAAAACATCGAAAAAAGCAAAGTGCGGATAAAAAGTAATACCAATGTAAAATATTCTCCGAATAATTCAGATTGCGTATAAATTATTTATGCCAAACAATTTCAATTTCAAAAATGTTGCCACGAATTTTTTCCAAGTGAAATTTTGCATGCGGTCGGATAAACTACACGAAAGGTCAGCTCAGTACATGCATGTGAAATGTGAAGGTGACATTATGGTGGATACGATCAGCTTGTTATTATAATATACTGTAGGAGTATTTGCGCCTTTCTTTTAACTTAAGTTAGATAATAATTGTTAGCATTTTCGGCTGCACATTTTTAGAAGACTCCTGCAGACATGCAGACATTAAAAATCTTAAAAAAAACACAAGTTCTCTATTAGCTCTAGGGGGTACCTACGCGATAAACAGAGTACTCAGTTCTCACACAATAAACAGTTTTTTTACCAGTTCGGTTGATATGCAATAAACAGTCTTCTCTACCAGCTCAGTTGGTACGCAATAAACAGAGTTCTCTCTAGCAACTCAGTTGGCATGCAAAACATACAGTTCTCTTTACTAGCTCGTTTGGCACGCAATAAAAAGTCTTTTCTATAAACTCGGTTGGCACGCAATTAACAGAGTTATCTTCTACCAGCTCGGTTGGCACTCAATAAACAGTATACTCTCTAGCAATTCAGTTGGCCTGCAAAATATACAGTTCTCTTTACTAGCTCGATTGGCACGCAATTAACAGAGATTTCTTCTACCAGCTCGGTTGGCACGCAATAAACAGTATTCTCCAGCAGCTCAATTGATATGCAATAAACAGTTTTCTCTACCTGCTCGGTTAACACGCAATAAACAGTATTCTCTACCAGCTCCGTTGGCACTTTTTATATAGCGTTTTCTTTACCAGCCCGGTTGGCACGTAATAAAGAGTCTTCTCTACCAGCTCGGTTGATACGCAATAAACAGTTTTCTCTACCAGATCGGTTGATACTCAATAAACAGTCTTCTCTACTAGCTTATTTAGCACGCTATAAACAAAGTTCACTTCTACCAGCTCGAAATGTACAGTTTTCTCCACCAGCTCGGTTAGCACAAAATAAAAAGAGTCTTCTACCAGTTCGCTTGGCACACAATAAACAGAGTTTTCTCTACCAGCTCGGTTGGCAGGCGGCGCGGGCGAGCAGCAGTACTCGCTGCGGTGGAACGACTTCCACTCGGCGATGGTGTCTTCGTTCCGACGCCTGCGTGATGAGGAGGACTTTGTCGACGTCACACTGGCCTGCGCCGGCGCAACCTTCACTGCGCACAAGGTGTGTAAACTACAGGAGCTTCAATAGCTTTTTCATCTATATCATCTTCACTCCAAATTACAAATACTTTCTGATTTGCAATTATTTAAAAAGCTTATTATTGCTACAAAATAAAACTAATAGTCATCATATAATCTGATGATATTTATTGATTGATTGAATTTGAAAAAAATTAAATGATTGTCGTGTGTAGAAACACTATATTATATATATATTTCTTTTTATTCGGCTAATCATTTAATTAATCGAGATATTAACTTACGTGCAAAAGACACATGATTGATTTTCATGAATTTTTGGGATATACCATAACCTAACAAATTATGTCATATGCCTAGTCACCCACTTGTTGGCCTAGTAACCAGCCTAGGCGGCTCATGAGTTCCTGGCTTAGGTTGTGAATATTAAGGTTATCTTTCATCTAAGTCTAATTTTTAGTAGCAGCACACAATTGGAAAGTAGGCAGTGATAAACACCCAAAAGCACATCGCGAACCCGGTCATCACCTTTAACATCTACAAATTTTCTGCGCCAAACTATCGCCATGCCTCTCTTAATCGCCACTGTAGTAAAATTCCCTCGTCTGCCAGGTGGTGCTGTCAGCCTGCAGTCCGTATTTTCGAAGACTTCTGAAGGCGAACCCTTGCCAGCATCCTATTGTTATACTGCGAGATGTACACGACAAAGACATGGAAAGCTTATTAAGGTAGATATTATTTTTACAAGAGCTTACTTATCTTCTTATTTACTTATATTTGTCATGCTCCGTTAGAAATCTGACGTATCTTTGGATTAAATGGAAAATTATTTATATAAACAACCCATACGACGCAGAATATTTCATACGACGTATGCAAGTATGGCCATATCTGAACTGCTAACATCAAATATTGCAACCACTGAACATCAAATATTGCAACAACTGAACTTTCCGGATTTCAGGCCATCCTTTAAGGCAAGAATTATTATTCCTATCATCGTTTCACTTCACATTGTCCTACTATTATCTCTCTGAAAACGACAATTCTGCTAGCCATTTATGGAGAATTTCAATAGCTACAAAAATCTCATTCGTGTGTATGCTTAACCTCTAAGCTATTGTGTTGATAGTTCCACTGTTCTCCAGGTTTATGTATCAGGGTGAAGTCCACATAGGACAAGAACAGTTGAAAGAGTTTTTACGTGCGGCGCAGTTGCTGCAAGTGCGAGGACTAACGGATGTGCCGCCTCCCGCGCCGCTGCCCAGCCTCGACCAGAAGGCTTCGCCAGTAAGCGTAACTACCCACACTTTAACTATTTTACTTACATTTAAGATTTTATTTACTCTGCAAGTAAACTCTTTAAAGTAAATACATTGTTTTATCACGTGCATATCTAATAAAAAAAGGTTTCTTAAAATAAAGTAATTTTACAGAAAAAAAGATTTTTTTCACTACAAAGTACTATAAGATACAGATAGAGCTTCAGACGGATAGGTTTTGGAAAAAGTTGCAGTTTATTTGTTCTTACGTACAGAACGGACCCTAAAAATAATATGGACACGTATAAAAGTTACCCCATTCGTACTTGCAAAAAGCTAATTAGAAATTTAACGCTACTAAAATCACGTTCTCAACGTTATTTATGAGTAATTCAAAATTGTTTTTTCTTGGTCAAAACTTATATTATTGCCTAAATCTTGCATGAGATTAAATAAAGTAGTAAAGTAACGACACTTACGTAACTTTTTTCAAAAACTCGCCAGTGTTAAACTCATCAAATCCTATCGCACAGTCCGCATCATCATGGACGGAGACAGGCAGCGGAGGTTCCCGCGAGGGTCGGGAGCCGCAGCCGCGTGAGGGTCGCCGCACACGACGACCTGATGAAGGAAATCCTTGCACCCCGCCCCCAAAACGCGCGCGCTCTTCCGATCTCTACCAGGCGCAGATGAAGACCAGGTATGAGAAGTACTGGTGTATAAACCATACACTTTTCCTCTTGTTATTGGTTAGAGACTAAACGCCGACCTAAAGTTACTAGTAACAAAGAAGTGACGCAACAAAATGTTTGTTGCTGAAGAATTTGTTTTGTTTTTTAATTATATTTCTCATGTTAATGCTAATGATAGAATAAAATTGTTTCAAAATTATTTTGTCGACGTTCTTTTTCAAGGTCCAATCTTATCTCTATTCATATAATATTATATCACAAGTGTTTTAGCTCTTTAAATTTAAGAATGTAGCAATTTTCAATATCCAAAGAGAACTACTGCTACTCTCTAATATCCAAACGAAAACTGCTAATAAGAAAATACTACCAACTATATTTTGTAAATAACTCATAAAAACTTCTGCTTATTTCAATAAAAGAAAAACTTGGGTGAGCAATAGACTTAACGATTGTTGGAGCATTTATAAGTTTTCCTTTTTGTGTACTTAGCTAAAACTTAGGTGACTAATACATGTAACGTAAGTGCTACAAATACCTCTATTTGGCTAAATCCGGGTTATAGGTCGTTTGTAATACGTGTTGTATTCGACACGCTACTGTTGACACCTGCACTCTCGAAACCTGTCTACTGCGTAACACGGGCAATCATTTAAGCCTAACAATCTGCTTAAGATAACTACTATTTACCAATGAAGGTATATTACTTAGACCAGTGATCCCCAAATTATCAATATCGTAACACCCACCAAATATCTTTTTTTACGGAACTTCACACTTTGTGTTTAAAAAACTGAAACCTCAAGAACAAACCTTCACATTTAAAGGACTCAGAAAAAATATTCGGATTCAGCGGATTTGGGATTGCTTTTTTTGTGTGTCAGTTCCCAATTTCAAAATATGTTTACACCTAGAACACCTTAGTATCTGTGCTGTTAATAAACTGTGCGGTACCTTAGAGACTTTTATACGGAACCTTTTGAGAAACGCTTTGTCTATAATTAATTCGCCTAAAAATATTTACTCATCATGTACGCTCAACTAGAAAACTATTATCTACCCTACATAGTTATACCCTACTTAGTCAAGCAGTTCAATAAAAAAACCGTACAGGAAAACAATTGCAAATGAAAATTTAATACGTCTATCCAACTCAACTTTATCCTTTTTAAGACATCAGACCAAAAATCTAGAGTTTTGTGAACCGTGGCGTCATCGCAACGGTAAACTAATTGCTGGATGCCATTTAAAGGAAATAATTTAGCAATAAAATAGTCATTTCCATATCGTAGCACGAACAATTATTTAGATGGTTCTATGTTTAGGCATCGCTTGTAATGTGCGAATGGTTTGCTGAATTGCTAATAGTTTGGAAAGCAGAATAATCCTCAACCTAAATTTTGGTTGCCACAAAAGAATATTCAATCATTTGAACAACAATATTTTACGCGGACGTCCATTAGTATTTCATTAAAAACAATTCCAACCCTTGTTTAAACAATAGGGTGTGTTGTTACTTATAGTGGGTTTCCTTTACTGGTGTAGGACGGAACAGCTGCTGGCAGTGCAAGGAGCGAGTCCGGAGCGACTGGGCACCAATGGACACGAGCTTGCCATGTTCAGCCAAGTATTGGAAACTGCGCAAAACCCACACATGTCTGGCGTATCAAATCATATGGTAAGACTCTGATCTCCCATTCTTTACCATAAGTTGTTTACAGTGTTATTATTAATAAAAATACCGATAAATATACCGACCTTTATATTTATGGCAAGACCTTCTTGAAAAATTTTGCAGTTATTTAGTCTTCCCAAATATTCCTAATACACTTATGATACAGGATTATAATTTTCGGGAAACAATAAAAATTAAAATTATCCTGGTTACACCTTAATTACATCATAGATAATTGTTGCCTCTCTTTGTAAAAGAGAAAAAGGATTATCTTTGATTGAGGAATGATTCCTAATTGTGAAACCTTAGCGATGCGCTTGTTCCATCAACATAACCTTAACCCAATGACATGACTCATACTTTGTAAAAGATTAATATAAAGTTACTAATCCGCTGTTGTTGTTCTAGTCAGGTGACGGCGACGAGTCTTCCTCGGATGCGGGCGCGAGTGACACGGAGGGAGAAAACAGAGCCAAACAAGAACCACTGGACTACGACGACCCCTCCACCATGGCCAACACGAACGGTGCTCTTCCGCCTAATTTCCCGGGGCTGCTCAACTTGCCAGGTCGGTAGTGTATCTCCCATTCAATGTCTCTTTATACTCTAGCTACGATTGTTTAGACTCAATAATAATTTGAAATCTTTTAACTTTAAATGCTATATTATCTCATAATTAATGTGGCATCATAATTTTACAGGATTTCCGGGTCTGCCAGGACCGTCAGGAATACCAGATAATTTCGGTGAGTAAACACTCTTACTGCACTAACGTATCCACTAGCCTAAATGACTGAGTAATGATTATGTATCGGACAATACGAATGCAATTAGATTCGACCAGAACAAATAATTAATTTGTGATCAACAACCTTAATGCTTTTAATGCGCTCAATTGCGTTTAGCGTATCATTAATTGTTCATTACTGAGTCATGTATTGCACGTTCTCAATAACACTAACAAGTAAATAACGAGTATGTAACCGATTTGTCGATTATCCACGAACACCGTTAGAAGCGAAAAATTCCTCAAACAAATTAAGAATGTACGCGACAAAGCAACAATGGAAGTTACATTGGTGAATGAAATGCACGTGTCGAGAGTCGTAATGCGCGTAGACGAGTGCGCGAGACAGTAGCCGGCGGGGGGCGCGGGGCCGCGTGCGTGTACTGATGTCGTCGTCTGCCCAGGAGCTCGCTGGGGCGGCGGCGAGGCGGCGGGCGAGGCGGCGGGCGAGGCCGGCAAGCCCTCGTGCCCGGCCTGCGGCAAGCTCTACAGCAACAATAGCAACCTGAAGCAGCACATCCTCAACGTGCACGCGGCCGGCGCGCCCACGCACGCGTGTCCCGTGTGCGGCAAGGCCTTCAAGACGCGCCAGTACATGCAGATCCACATGAACTCCATCCACGGCGTGAAGCAGCGCCGCCGCGACCCGCCCGCCCCGCTCGCCCCGCCGCCCGCGACCGACGCACCGAACGTAGCGCTTAAGCCTTCGGGCGACCTGTTCTAATGCCGCCTCTGTGTTACAGGGGCGGCTCTGGCGGGCGGGGCGGCGATGGGCTACCGGCCGCAGTGTCCGCTGTGCGGCCGCGTCTACTCCTCCACCTCCAACCTGCGCCAGCATATGCTGAACGTGCACTCGCAGACGGACCGCGACCAGTGGTTCCCGTGCCAGCACTGCGGCAAGAAGTGCAAAACGAAACACTACCTCATCAACCACCAGCTGCAAGCGCACGGCATCCGTCAGCGGCAGAACTCTTAGAGACGGCGCGAGGCCGAGCGCCCGTCGCCCGCGCCGCCCCTCCCGCAGCCCGCGCCGCCCGCCGCCTGGTGGTGAACCGGCACTCGATATATCGTCATATTTTTAGATCGTTTATTGTAAACGCGTTAGGGAAGGTAGACGCCGATCGTCGGATTTGCCAACCGCTGGTGGAGTAATTTGGTGCTGTCGGCATTGCAGATGCCGCGGCGCGGGGCGCGTTGGCAAAGCCGGCGATCGGCGAACCCGTCTCGGGGGACGGCGGGAGCGAGTTGCTAAAGTACCTGGAGGGGCGGGGCGAGCGGCTGCAGTGTCCGCTGTGCTCCTTGCCGCTGGCGTCGCTGGCGCTGGCGCGGCGGCACCTGGAGGCGCACTACCCGCGCGACAGCCCCGTGTGCCCGGTGGCGGCGTGCGCGCGCTACTTCGCGCACCCCAACTCCGTGCGCAACCACATGCGCATCAAGCACCGCCGCCAGTGGGAGAAGATGAAGACGCTCAAGTGGAGCTGCGGCTGGGCCAACTAGCGGTGACGCTCCGGCAGCGTGGCTGAAACAAACGGCTGTGAATCTGAACTACGAGAGGGACTTTTATATGAGGGAACCCGGAAACGATGATCTCCACGATGCATTTTCATATTCAGCGGTAATGTTCGTACGTAAACGATGTATAAACTGTAAACCAGTAGAGTAAATCGACTGAAAATTATTTTTGTAGTAGTATAGACTGATATTATTTAAGTAAGTATATTAACTTTGGGTGCACTGTAGCAAACCGCCGAGGGATCTACTCCTAAACTTCTAAGGTCCATTACTAAGGGAGAGCTTCTTGATTTCTCCTGAAAGATAAGAGGCAATCAGCCTCCCGGAAGACATTTTTCTGTTGAATCCAGAAGAGAATTTTCGTGGTGTTTGCCCCACTCAACAACTCCCTCCGAGGAGTTCCTCGAGGTATCGCTACAGTGTAAACTCAGTGTTAGTTTTGTAAAGCGCATTATGACTTGTGATGATTGGTGCCATTGATAGATTACGTGCAACTAGTGAGAAGACCATTCATCGCTTCCCGAATGAGTCGAACTTCCATTGTTGCTTGGAACTTTGCGTTTGTGTTTGTACTGTAATTACGTTCCTAGTTATCGTGTCCTGATGTTACTATACCGTACAATTAATTTTTAAATATTATTATTCTTACTTTTTAAGGGATTCCATTGCAAAGAATCGTGATTTACCAGGGTCACGGTCAATCCATGATCTGTCAAAAACTGTCAATCGCGACAACTCCCATAATCTCCTATGTTTTTAAAAGATGCGCCGCAAGTACATTTTCGAAAAGTATATTTTTGCCTTTACGTAAAACAAAACATGAGTTACTTAAACTACAATTTGTACGAGCTTCAGAAAGTGTGCACATCTTACTGTAGAATTCCAGTCTCTTTTTAAACGACTTCAAAAAAGGAGTTTCTAAATTCGACCATATAATTTTTTTTTATCACAGCACTGTCTAGCGTAGTTTACATGAAAATCGTTTTTGACAGATCACCCCTGCCACATCACGGTTCTGATAGCTCGAGAGAGATTGAGGTATTTCAGGCGGGTGCTTAATAAAGTCTCCCTACATTCCTTCAGTATGGAAACATTTTAAAAATACCCTCACTCCTTCTTGGGAATTAAGTTACTACACTCTAATGGTTCCGTATATTGTTATCTATGATTATATTCACAATGTCTACAAATATGTGAACGCACAAACTGATTTCAAGACATTTATTATGTTTATCGCCTTTAGGCATGATGTTATCTTTACGCGCAGAAATAGAAAAGAAAATTTAAACTTAATCTTTAAGCGAGGTCTAAAATAGGAACCATAAATGCATATGCACTGAACTGTGACGTTAATGAATACTTCAAAACTATCAAAACAGTCCATGTTCTCGTATTTCTCATTATTATAGTAATATAGCATTTTTCTGCGCGCGAATGTGCATGGTGTCAGAGGCTTTTAGTACTTATCTAATATTATTAAGATCAGGACTTCTTTGCCCCATTCCTGAGCAGTACGAGGTACAGAGACGTAGAATTAAAACTTAAAATATATATTTCTTAGACTAGTTATACAACTTTTTTATTTATTTCAATAGACTTAAATGTTAACCGATTTAAAACTGCTAAAATTGTAGTTTTGGTCGCTCCTAAAAATTGTGGTATGTAATTGTTGCAGTAGGCTAATTTGGCTTTGTTTAAAGAAAACTTTTAATGTTATAATTAATGATACATTCGTAACTATTCCTATTGAGTAATGTATCTGTTTAGAAATGAGCTAAAATTACTTAAAAAACATTATTAATTCTTAATTTTGGCTCAAAAATTTATTAGCCTTTCGAAATTAACATTTTAGTTACACATTGAATTTGAAGAAAAGAAGCTTTTGATTCTTATTTTTCCAATCTTTTTCTTATTTCACTTTTGTCAATTATAAAATAAGCAACTAAATAAACATTTAACTTATTGCTTGCTTATTTTTCCAACCAAATCTCACTTTTGGACAGATAGAAGGTAATAGTCCATAATATAAACTAAAATACAAACAATTAAACATTGTCAAAATAGCCTATTTAAAGTAGTCAAAAACTCAAAAAGTGCCTAGAAACCAAAAAATGACCTCTAAGCCTCGACTCGCTCAGTATATTTGTACGTGTATATTTTTGACCATAGATAAGACAATACGAAATAGATTTTAATGAAATCGAATGCCTTTAAAACGCAATAGTTAATACGTTCACAATAAATAGGGTTTATTTTTTAAAAATTCCTTTAGCCCTGTAGGCAGAGAGCACAATCTAAAACATATCTAGTCATAGTAGGGACATATAAAAATTAAGCCGAAAGCTTGTAGGAAAAGAAACTGTAAAATATATATTAAGACACTGATCAGAAACATAAAAATATTTATTATGGAAAACATTTGTTGTAGTCGAATATTACATAATGTAAAAAAATCTTATTTCTTTTCCATAAATTATAATTCGACTACATGTTTTGAATTTCAATTTATTAGATCTGTAAGCATTGTTACTAATTATTAATTTGTTTTTTTTTATCCTTAAAAATATGGTTCCATATTTCTCCAGTTTTTATAGAACGGAACTAAAGGATGGTCGTTCCTGTCTCTTTTATCAATGACCCCCATGAAATTTCCTACAAGTTCATCGGCTTTGAGGGATTTATTGTATATAATATGCTATTTCCATTCGCATATATTTTCATAGATGTAAGGAAAATACACCAAACGATATATTCAGTAGGTAATAGTTATATACGAGTACGTATTATATATTTTTATGGAAAACGTAAATTAGATGCCTAATAGAATATTAATTATACATAATAATATATACTGGACAATATAATATATAAGAAAATTTATACACACCTTCAAATTTTTTTCGTATCCTAAAAAGGTTATATACAATTCTGACAAAAAACAAGATCTCTTTTACTGAATTCTAAATAACTCTGACTTATTTACTTACTGTAAATCATTTTTAGTTTTTTCCTATTCAAGTTTACTAAAGTATAGAAAAGGTATTCACAGATGATTGTTACATTGCGTATAAACCCACATGCTTATTTGCCTTTGTTAAGACTGCTAGCGTATGTAAAAGATCTGCAAGTGACAACTTTAAGAGAAATGATATAGAGGTGTTTTTGGACGTACCTAGTATAGGTACCTTATTTATTTCTGCTGCCAGGTAGCAATGCTCTGTTGCGCTCATAACGATTACTTCCCCATGAAATTATAGCTACCCACATGAGTCATTTTCTCTTGAAGATTTTTGGGCGAAGAATAGTAGATTATAGGACGAGTTCCTAGCGAATAGTTCCTAATCTAGCACTAAGTCAAGGTTACTTAACATCCAAAAATATTAACATTCTTTATCAAACATGGCATAAATGCGAGTTCATGTTTGGGCATGCCAGAACTATTTATATCGTTCGATGGGGTCTGAAACGGGATACATTTAGTTTATATACCTACGCAAGCCTTAAAGGCATGCGAGAACTGTTTTCGGATTCAAAAATAATCTTAAAGTGAATCGTATGATTTTGTCAGCCGCTGATTTTATTGGCCGTTGGACCGCTTGCAGGCAATAACTGCATGCTGCTTATAGGCAAGCTCTTGTAAGTCCCCGAATGCCTGCTAATGATAATGATGAGTGTAAGTCTTGCAAAATGCCTACAAATAAAAAAAATGAATGAGTTCTTTATTCGGATAGGGACCAGTTCTGTGTTACAAAGTCACACGTGTCCAAATGCCACAACCATCTGTGTCGCCTGCCGTCAAAGCCTTAAAAATATATGCGATGGGAACGCAAAATGGATCTCCAAATCAAATAAATATTGGTAAAAAAAAATTAGCGAGTAGTTAAAATTGTTCCTGACGCCTTTGAGGCAACGTCGTATATCTTTATATTATAGAAAATATTTCTAAGCGTACCACAATGTATACTCTTGTTTAGAATGTTCCAAGTGTGGAAATATACATACAATAGACAAAAAACAATTAAACAAACTCACAAATTTAGACGTAGTTGTGTATTGCTTATAAAACATGATCTTAAAAGCGTTTATTCTCATGCGCTTTACAGTAATTCATTATAAACTAATATAATCTAAATACGAGTACATACTACTCGTAAAATCTGGAAACAGAAAACAAGTAGAAAGTTCATATTTGAAAGATGTAAATATAAATAAATACAAACTGCTCCTGTTTTCTTGGAAACAGCAACTTCAATATTCTTTACGTTATTCAACTAAACAATTTATGAAGTTGCCAAAAATGTTTGATACAAATGAGTACTCAAAACAATACGTAAATAACGGTACCGGAAAAACATTTTCAACGTGCTTGAAAAATCGTTAACAATAATTATTATATTAAAACCTTGAATTGCGTAAACAACTTCATGAAAAGCCCCTGATGAGTTCAAAACTAGTCAGGCGTCAAAATCAAATGAGTTGGACCGTTTACGAATGCCTGAATACTCAAACGCAAATCAAATTTAAGTACGTCTCGTGTCGACTTATTTTTACAGATTTTTATCACAATCTGTCAAAGTAAGTCGACTCAAAATTGAGACGTACTTTGATTTGCATTCCAGTATTTAGGCATAATTGCAATAGAATATAACATACAATAATTACGCGATTGCTCAAATTATAATTTAAAATATTTGTCACACATTTGGAATTTTCTAAACGGGCAGGGTTTAATTAGTATCTCAATAACCAAATGTTCAATGTGAGTAAACGATTCTAGTTGCGATTGTATTAGTGATACGACATATACGTAATAATTTAATTTTTACCAACAAATTGTCTGCTTATATGAAATGATAAACAATAAAACTACGAAGTAGAAACACGCTTTTTATCTAAACCTTGTTAAACGGCTCAGATACACAAAAAGTTTTTCGAATGCGAGCAAGTTTCTTTCTCGGCAACAATCTTATTGCCTTAGTGACACTATGGTATATTATTGACATTGTGGCAACAAAATGGTGGCCTACAAAGTAATTGAAACTCGCAATCTTCTTGTGTTATTTAGCTATAAGTCTGAGTATGAAACATTTAAAAGAAATTAATGTTTACTCTATTGTGCATTAAACGAAGCTTCTACTTTACATACTAATACTCTTCATTACCAAACAGGTAAGAAATGTTGAGGTGGGTACTAACTGGCGTTATAAGGATCTCATTGAACCTCGCACTAACTACACCGCTTATTTTGTGTTTCGTTAATTAAGACCCATAACGACGGTCAGTACCCTCAACCACGTTGCTCAAGGTAATTTTGTAATACTATGCTAATAGAAGGAAAGTTATTACTCGGCTCGAAGGACCAATTTTGTAAAGTGATAAAACAAGTTTTAAATTAAACGAGAAAGTTTTATTTTATTTATTTAACTCATCATCATTATGATGTTAGAATCCTTGCATCATTCTGAGCCCGAGCCCTAATTTCCTTCTACTAGTTACATAGAAATGAAGATTTCGTAACTTAATGTCTAAAGAGGTGTTTTCTTTTACAGGCGGGTGTCGTAGGACACAGGATCTATTGCGCGTGCGTGCTACGGACCCACGACCGTGCCCCAAGTGCGGCAAGATCTACCGTTCTGCGCACACACTAAGGACGCATCTGGAAGACAAACATACCGTGTGCCCTGGATACCGGTAAGACTGTTTTAAAGTAGCTGATCTGAAAAATCCACTGCTTCGTTGATCTATGAGGTTTTGGATCGAGATCATATATAGAGGCGCACGTAGATATCCCGTATTGAGAAAAAACATAACCACCGCCCAGAAGCAACGAAATCGAAAATAATGCTCCCTCTTTCAGCCTATGGATATCATTAATATGTATTTGGTTGTGGTCATCACATAGTCAAACAGTACCAACCCATAAATGCCCGTCAATTTGCATTGGAGCAGCATAAACATCCAAATATACCTTACAAAGTTACAACTAGTTAAGAGTTATGCATCCTGTTATGGTCCTTCTTAAAACAGGCAACTGATGATCATCCATCAAGTTTACCAACTCATTCCCATCTCCACAGTTGCGTCCTGTGCGGGACCGTGGCAAAGTCACGCAACTCGCTTCACTCGCACATGTCGCGTCAACACCGCGGCATCTCCACCAAGGACTTGCCCGTGCTGCAGATGCCCACGCGCTTCGACCCTGAACTCGCCAGCCAGTAAGTTTCATACTAATTCCTACTACAAATATGTACACTGCGTTTTAGACATTTTATATTATCTAGCGCTCTCCTGCAGGCGTGTATGATGGTAAATGATGAAGCAGCCAATAATGGAATGTGCTTACTTGGATGTCTTTCCTTGAGAGAAGTTTAAGTAAAAGTAAGTGGTAGGGAAAACGAAAACTGGAATAGCATTTTAGATTCTTTCAGAGGATATAAACTGCTTACCAAGTAAACGCCCTATTAATATCGACTATGTAATCCAGATATGAGCTATATCTTGCAATATACTAAAACTTTGAAGGAGATGAAATGATCATCTTAACTAAAACTTTGAAAAAAATTTTAACAAAAAATAAAAACGCCTTCAAAACGCACTAAAAAGTAAAAAATAACTACGTCATTTACTTACTTTAATTTACTTAATAACATCTATGAAGTCGGTGCCACCCGAGCTTTCTACTTTAAAGACTTTACCTATACTTGGATGGCAAGTATAGGTAAAGTCTTTATAAGTCGTAGTTATTTTTTACTTTTTAGTGCGTTTTGAAGGCGTTTTTATTGCCACACCTGCCTTACCAAGTAAACGCCCTATTAATATCGACTATGTAATCCAGATATGAGCTATATCTTGCAATATACTAAAACTTTGAAGGAGATGAAATGATCATCTTAACTAAAACTTTGAAAAAAATTTTAACAAAAAATAAAAACGCCTTCAAAACGCACTAAAAAGTAAAAAATAACTACGACTTATAAAGACTTTACCTATACTTGCCATCCAAGTATAGGTAAAGTCTTTAAAGTAGAAAGCTCGGGTGGCACCGACTTCATAGATGTTATTAAGTAAATTAAAGTAAGTAAATGACGTAGTTATTTTTTACTTTTTAGTGCGTTTTGAAGGCGTTTTTATTTTTTGTTAAAATTTTTTTATTTCATACTTTTTAGTGATTTTTCAACAACGAAAATATTAAAGAACCTACTCGAACTAAATCATAAGTACCAATATTCACTAGCTAGTTATAACATTCCAACATCCCTACAAATGTGCCTATAAAGTTTGAAGAGTTTCCTCGAGTTTTCGTAGATCTCATCATCAGATCATGACTTAGTTAACATTAAACCAATTGGAATTTATAACATTACAAACTTCTCATTGATACATATTAATCGAGCCCAATCACAAAGTAGCTACTGTAAACCGTTAAAGAGCTCCCTCAACGGTCCTTCGTCTTCATCGCCAGTCCCTTGATGACAGTCACAGCCCATCTAAATGTAAAGTTCTCATTGAGACAACTTAATTGAGCCCAAACACAAGGTAGCTACTGTAAACCGTTAAAGAGCTTCCTTAACTGTCCTTCGTCTTCATCTGCAGACCTTCAATGACAGTCACAGTCTATCTAAATGTAAATTTCTCATCGAGACAAATTAATCAAGCCCAAACACAAGGTAGCTACTGTAAGCCGTTACGGAGCTCCCTTAACTGTACTTCGTCTTCATCACCAGACCCTCAATGACAGTCACAGTCCATCTAAATGTAAATTTCTCATCGAGACAAATTAATCAAGCCCAAACACAAGGTAGCTACTGGAAGCCGTTACGGAGCTCCCTTAACTGTACTTCGTCTTCATCACCAGACCCTCAATGACAGTCACAGTCCATCTAAATGTAAATTTCTCATCGAGACAAATTAATCAAGCCCAAACACAAGGTAGCTACTGTAAGCCGTTACGGAGCTCCCTTAACTGTACTTTGTCTTCATCACCAGACCCTCAATGACAGTCACAGCCCATCTTAATGTGAAGTTCTTATCAAGACAAATTAATCGAGCCCAAACACAAGGTAAATGCAGTAAATCGTCAAGGAGTTCTCTTATATGTAGATCGGCTCCATCATCAGATCGACTCCAGACCTTCATCAAATTGTAGTGCTTTTAAATACTTATCGGAAAAATTAACAAACGTAATTGTTGTCCCTACAATTTTTTAAAGTTCCCCTCGGTTTCTCCAGGATTCCATCATCAGATCCTGGTTTCCTTGTCATGGTACTACCACCGGACTATCTACTTTCCAACAAAAAAAGAATTATCAAAATCGGTTCATAAACGATGAAGTTATGCGCGAACACACATAAAAAAAAAAATAAAAAAATATATATACGGTCGAATTGAGAAACGCCTTTTTTTTTTTGAAGTCGTTTAAAAAGGAGCGGGATCAAATGTTTTTAAATAAAATGTAAGTGGTTAAAAATAACTGAAAAGGAACTTTTAGGCTTAAAGGTAATTTTGTAAAATCATTAGATAATTTAGATTCCTAGTGGATATAAGTGAATTTCCCTTTTCTTATTTCAGGTTACTAGCAAAAGCTGGAGTGAAGGTATCCCCCGAGCAGTTGAGAGCACGCGCATCCCCTACCGGTCCTCGTCGATCAGATATTAAGCTGGACGCCAAGTCCGCTGCCTCGGAGAACAGCTCCCTTTGCGGCGATAACGATGACGATCTCAGCCAATCCAAGTACCAGGACTCTATACCCGTCTCCCCTCCACGTGAGTACTACCATTTACCAAAATTTCAAAACAGTTGCATGATTTCTGCCAATCAAAACCTATCTAAATGCCTACAATTTATTTATAACTAGCAGTGCCCGCGGAATTAGGAATTATTATCAGGAATTGGGAATTAGGAATTAACATGGAATTATTTGTAGGCATAGTACTGTTTGTAAAAATAATATAATAAGCGATAAATGAAATATAACTGATACTGAAACGTGGCGATACTCAACGATCTCGCAACATATTTGAAAATTTTGCATTCATTAGTTCATAATCTTTAACTCCAGTTTTAAAAATTACTGTCAAAGTAAAATAATTAAGAAAATACCCCTTTCCTGCTGGGTCACTGCTTCTACAGCTAATGAAATGTTTTTTTCGTTTCTAGATATAAACAATTTGGCAAACACAACAATCACAAAAGTGCCAGCCGTTCGAGCCGTCACAGCCAAGGCTGTGGAGAGCCTGCCGCACGGCCTGACTGGCATGAAGCACGACGATTACCCGCCAGGATTCGGCGGAGGATCGGCTATACTGGACACCTATTTGCAATATATCGGAGAGAACGTATTTGGTAAGACATCGACATTTTTATTACACATCTTAGTCAAACATAACTTGCTGAAATGTCCGGATGTCTGGACTATATTTTCTTGTAACATTTAAGTGATGGGATTGTGATCCAGGCTTATTTATTTTTTAACTTCGATATAAATTACTAAGTAAAACATTTGTTTACAGGCATGAATGCTGCAAAATTGGCACAAATCAACGCAATGCACATGGACAGAAAAACTTATGATGAACCGTCACCGCAAATGGGATCCCTTCCGCCGCCGCCTACGACGTTAGCCCACCAACGTTTTTTAAAGCAAATGCAAAGGCAATATACGGAGAACATGGGGAAGCCTGACATCATGAGAGATTCAGACGAACCATTAGATCTGGGCAAAGAGAGGCAAAGAAATGACGGCATGAGCGACGCGGAAACGGATAAACAGGATATGCTAGACAAGGATATGAATAAAGATTATTACAAGGGCTACAATGACGACGATAGAAACAGAGGGAATTGTGACCAAGATCTCGACAACAGCGGACAAGACGACGGAGACTATTCGGAGGACGAACACAACAAGACTTCGTCCTCATGAAATGATGTTGTGAATTAGTATTCGAGTGGAACTGTTACGTTTTGTTGATGGTTTTTGAAAAGGTGCTTGAGTGTTTTGTTACGTCATTAGCTGATTCATTTAATAACGGTTTTATTGTTGACCCGTGGAATGTCGTTGGTGCCATTAACCGATATATTGTACATTTTTAAGGACTGTGTCGATAGTTGCAGTCGTTGCTTAGCTTCGACCGGTACTACGGAGATTTGGCGTTTACGAGTGGATCTATGCGCTCATAGGATAGGGCCCTTAGCAGGAGTTCCCCGGAGCCACGACGCCGCTAGCTCGACCCGCGTACACGTAGCCACACCGAGTCGTCACTTGTGAGATTGTTTAGATGTAAAATAACTAGTGAGTAGTAAGTTTAATCGTATGTGTAAGGTCCCTGACACGATGTAGGGCCACTTACATAGTAATTCCATCCAACTACCTCAACATTCGGGCCAATAAGGCGACATTATATAAAAAAATCCACACAAATTGTGAAATTCCATCCATCTACCTCACTTCAATAGATTTTATTTAATATTTTATACAATTTATAGATATAATAACTGTTGTTTTATGCATTTTGCAGATTGCATTTATATATACTATATAGAGTATATCGTAGGTAAAATATTACGCAAGTCATTAGGTGGTTGTTAGCGCTGCCCGTAGTTAATATATCTCTACCGTTTTATTTTTTTATAGAGAAACGCACTCACTAGAGAAATGTTAGACTGTCACGGCCGTAGCGAGTAACATATTACCTTTATATCGAATGAGTATGCACCTATACATATATTTAGGAGAAAACAAAATATCTTTGTATACGAACAAATATAACAGAGCTTAACGTTATAAATATTTATCGATGTGCGTTCGACGAATCGCTGATTTTATATGCCGTATTGAAGAAGACGGCGATGCAATACGAGTGTTTTAAAACTCAACATCTACTGCCTTGAGACTGAATATTTTCCAAGGGTAAGTATTTTCATATAACTGTGTATTCTCGAGCGATTCTCAAGTGAATTATGGAATAAAAAAAGTTCAAATTCGACATAAAAGTGATCGTATTGACGCGTTGTATATAATGTTGTGGTGATATGAAAGTACATAAATAATAAACAAATAGAAACAAAAAGCAATAAATAAAGTATACCTTGATGTTGCCTTCGATACGTGTAAATAAGTGGGTAGTTTACAGATTGTGTTTGTTGGTTCGCGGGCAGGTGTCATAGATGATACCTTGGATTTGTTTCGTTAGATATGTCCTCGCAATAAATTCACACGTCATGAATTAATTCGAAGACCGACAATAATCTAAATGGCGTATAAAAATCATTGTCTAGGCAACCGACATTTATTTATCTTAAAAAAGAAGATTGTAACGCCATCTTGAAGAATATTTAGTTATAATGGTACGGTTACCAAAGTAAATATCCTGTATTTCATTTCAAAAACTATTTATAGTTGTAATAAAATACTATAAACATTATTTAATTACTTTGTAATATTGACAAGTTAAGGTAACATGCAATGAACAAAGTAAACGCGTAATTTTTTTTGTTGTTGGGGCATATCTACGACTGAAGTCTGTGGTTCGATACTCGATAGGTACAATACTGAGAGTATATTCTTTAGTAATGATGTGGGCTCGTTACTTGAATAACAATTACTGTGATTACAATCTCATATTAGCCTTCGATAATTATACATATTTTTTAGAGTACAATGTTATAGTTATTTAGTATATCGTAAGATTATTGTGTAAGCGAGTCACAAAAAAAATATTTACTTCCCAAACGTTAGGATTCACTTTATTTTTAAGAATTTAGAGCAATATGTGAAGCATTTAACCTTTTATATGTGAGATAAATGGGAGGTTTTTGATTTTATCGGCTTGCCACACCGTAGCTGTCTCTTTGACAGCGCGTATATTTTCAAATAAACTTATACAATAATTATATTATCTGATACTGTTTTTGTTTGGTAATAATATTATATTTATTTAAATGATGCAAACGTTAAGCATGTCACTACGGGATACACACAGAATTCCGTTAACAGTAGCTACAATATTAAATTAGAAATCAAAATTCATTCTCTTTATTGAAATGTTTTTGTTTCTAATTAATTATTGTAATTTGTTTACTTGAAAATTTACACCCTGAAGTTTGAATTGGACCTTGATTTGTCATTCAAATACTTTCAATTGTGTCAATGGTAATGGATAAATCAGTGTTCTTAGGACAACTGCGGTGGAGATGGCAAGTTCGCGTAATGCAAATAGAATAAGTGCTACGGGTTGATTGAATATTATTTTAAGTTAGTGAGATTTGACGTTTTCCGTCAGTTTGATTTTCGTAAACAATACAGTGTGCTCAGCATAACTCTACAATTGCTGGCAACATTCATGACATAAAATGGTGTAACTTTAAAACAGAAATTCATATGCAGTTGTGGGATTATGCTGGTTCACAGTAACCTTGTTGACAGTTAACGGTGTTGCCATAGTAAGTAATTATTATTTTTGAATGTAAATAAGTTTTGATTGTTTAGAAGAGAGATGTGTGCTTATTTTTGTCATTACGTTATAGAAAATTTGACTTGTTTATTTAGATGATACGCAGATACATAGACGTTGAAGCACGGTACACTTTACAATAGTCAGTTACCAGAATGTGATTAACAAATATATATTTTTTCAGAACACAGTTTTGCATACCACAATTTAAATATAGAGGGCGGTAGTGAAGTTACATCGATTTATCAATAAATGTCCTAAAGTAAACAAAATGTTTTATAAGTTTATTCAATAATCCAATCCAAAAAAAACAATATAATTGGATTTATTTTCAAGAATATGACGGTATTCAATGAAATATCTGTCTGTTGAATTATATATAAGAGTTCAATTATAATAGCAACTATCGAAAATTAATAAAAAGCTAGGGCTACTATGTACTTGCCAAATATTGACGTAGCATTTTTGTTAAACTCTTCGATGTAATTTCAAGTACCGCCGCATTCGTTGTTGATTATACTATAATTATATACCAGTGGAGATACTATAATAATTAGGGCTTTAAGTCGATCATTATTCTCTTAGTATTGTGTATAAAGTATGTTTAGTTACCTAATAGAACTTTGAAAGTTCGATAAATGTCTATCAAATCTTTTGTATGCTAAAATTGAACTGGACTTAATTGACGACCCTATAATATGCATTTCAAATATATACCGTAATACACACTCCATTATATTTCACATATTTATAATTATATGAAAACTTCAGAAGTGGGATAAATTAGTCAAACCACTTTCACTTCAATTAATTTCAAATCACTTTACTTTACTAAAGAATTAATAAATATGAATAGTTATTTCTATCTAGTTTATAAATTATTTCAGTTAATTAAAATTTTTATGAACATTTTAAAAAAGATATTTAAACTTCTCTTTAGTTAGAGAGAAGTTAAAAATTAGAAGTTTTCTTTGTTAGGTTCATGATCTTATAATTATGTTGACGACTAGCTTTTTTGTAAATCTTTTCTGAAATTTTCATTTATATATTTTATTTATATATTTCCTTTAAAAATTACTGCTGAATCTGTTAATTTAGTTAAGTCGAAATTTAATATATAAAAGAATTGGTAGCATTAGCATTTTTGTTTATATTAGTCCCCGACTATACCTCATTAGTCCGCGTAAGATTCATTATTTTTCGCAATTATTATTAATAGTATCTATTAAGCCAAGTTATTGATAATGATAGTTATTATTATGTTTTATTTCTGTCTCCACAAAAGAGTAATTATTATATGTTCTATTATACAATCATGTTTCACAACGGAAGCACAAAAGATAAGTTTTGATAGTTCTCAATTAGTTCATAGTTTTTTTAGATATATTGTTTCAAAACTACTCAATATGCAGGTTGTTATTACTTTATGTAGCATGTTCAAGTTAAAGAAGAAATATCCTAAAACGCACTCAATTATGTCAAAGAGTAAGTATTTACTGGTTTCCTTATTAAAAAATATAAACTATTTAAAATCAACGTGTCACTTTTATTTATTTATAAAAATTATTGAAGTTCTATAATGAATACAGTCTAGTTCAAGGGTTTACGTCCAAAAGTTGGTTAGATTGTTTAAAAAAATTAAATGTCATAGAGAAATCGGAGATAGTTTTGCGATATGCAACTCCATAGCTAGACTGGGGGCATTATAAAATGTAAGATTATTGCCAGTTGTCACTACCAAATCCTACTAAAATGGTAGAAAAATATGCTGTGTTGGTAACTTTAAAAATAAGAAAAGGATTTATTTTAAAATTAAAATATCAACGCCACGCCTCTGCCATTGTACATTAGTGTACTAGATGTATGCTGCTTCACTACATTATGATAAACAAGATAATAAAAATAATTGTTTTGAAAATTTCTGTAGTTTTCATTCTGTGTCAATTTAATAATATTTTAATTTGAATCGAGATGAAATTTCAGCTACTCCAAATATTCATAAGGAAAATCTCAGAAAACGTTGTGGGGAAGTATAAAAAAAAGATTTTAAAACAAAACCAATCACTTTTATTTAAATGGAATTAATTACAACTGCAATACATTTAATCACAGCATAGCAGCTCTTAACTACATTGAAGCCTACAGCTATAATAATAAATTATACATATTATATTAGTAATCCCTCTATCACATAAAACATTTACTATATTTTATTCTTAAAAAATAATAGACAATATTTTTAAATAATATAGAAACTCGATTATTCAGACATATTGTGTCTGCAATGGAAACAGACATTACTTTCCCGAAGTTTGTTATAAACAAAAAAAACTTTTATTTCATTTAAAGATGTCTTAAAACTGGTATTTAAGAATTATGTACAATCATTGACATATTAATACTATGGACTTCGGGTCAGCGATAAAAAGTGTCCGAACCAAAAGTAAGCCAAAACGCGAAATGAGTTCCAATCGCAATTCAGTCTCATATAAGCTGACTGACAGAATACACGTCGATAATGCCGTAATGTGTTATAAAAAACTTGTAAGAACTACCCGAGTAAGGTGAGAAAAGAAGACGGTGTACCATATTTTCAGTAAGTAAATATTTACTGATGATTTTAAAGTATTATTTTGCTTAGAAACAAGCTATTTTATTAAAATTTTAATAAACTATAGAAACGAATTGCATAACCAACCAAAATGAACAAAAGTATCTATCTGTCCTTTTCCCATACGCTACCCGCGTATAGGATAGAAGGAGTGCAATATGTTTATCTAATTAACCACATTTAGTTCGGATCTGCCGTGAGCAATAGAATGTTTCGGAACAACGACTACATAGAGTTATTTTGTTGTTTAACATTTGAATTATTTAATTACTTAATTTTTGAATGAAAATAATTTATTTTCAATTCAAAAATTTTTATTTATTATGTCAGCTTTTATTTTTCATGTCATGAATATTAATCAAATGACTTTTACCATAATGGTATATTAATTTGATAACTATAAGAATTATCTACATGAAATTAGGAACAGTTATTTAAAAAAGTGATCTAACGTCATTGAAGTAAAAAAATATATTTTCAGTTTAATTAAAAAGAGGAAAATATCGAGAACTTAAAATTTCAAAGTAAAGAACTATATCGAGCGGCATATCATTTTGTACATTAGTGGATTTGGTTTGTAATTAATTATTATTATAACTAATTATTATTTTATACAAGATAATTACAACAATTATTATTTGGTACAAGATTTATCCCAGCATATAGAGGTCAGGGATATGTAAATATAAATTAAAATTTGCTGTAAATATAATATATAAATATAAGATGCCAAAAAAATTTGAAAGCTACCGACTCCACACCATTTATGTTGTCCTATTTTCACGGGAAGCTGTCATGTCAAAAAAAGGCTGCCATGGTAACCGTCAATCGAAGCTGATTACTTATTGCATGCAATTAGACCGTTGCAAATTAGACTGTATAACAATACGATAAGACATACATTACAATGTTATTTTGTGTATAAAAACATAAATACATCCTAGTATGTATAAAATATCTTGGGACACTTTTGACGTAAATTTTGCATTAGACCCGAAGTCCATAGTATTAATATGTCAATGTGTACAATGCTAAAATATTAATTTAAAAAAATGTCACTTGCCACGTTTTAAAATCGCATAGCTAGGTAATATCAATCAAACACCAACAATTTTATCTTAACAATCGTGTTTCTACTACAAGTCGATCACGTCTAGAAGGCGTTTATATTTAATTTTTGTACAAAGTAGTATAGTTATAATCTAAGTGTGTACGCGTGTGGAAAATTCGTATTTTGTGTATCAGTGTAAGGTAGACCCGCTAGTCTCTTTTCTCCTTCTTTGTTAGAAGGTAATGAACACCGACGAGGGCATTCACTCTGGAAAAAGACAAACAATAATCATCATTTTCATCCTTTTTTACAGACCAGGCCTTCCTCCTTATAGGAAAGGGGACTTAAACTAACAACACTGTTCCGCAGGTAAGTGCGCTTAAGGAAGAAAATAGTGGATTTTAATTCCTTCCGTAAATCTTTCTTAACATAAATGTTAATGACAGTGACTGGAACCGACGGCTTAACGTACTCTACAAGGCACGGGCTGTAACAGCGTCGACTTCCTCAACGCAGGCTAAAAATTTCTTGGAAGAAGCTCAATATCTAAATAAATAAAGTAAATAAAGCGATAATGCCATGTAAGGTGATAGCGGGTATTTCTAGGCATCATCTAGGATGGTTTGTAAAATATGCAATATCATAGGGAATGCTGGTTTGGCGGTACGTCCTCATAGCCGAACCTTATCGCCAGATGAGAACTGAGCCAATGTAGAAAATATCCTGCATTGACGATTTGAATTGGGAATCAAACATGTTGGTGTTGAAACCAAAGCTCCATAAAATGGGTGCACGGTTAAGAGGCCAGATTACACCCAGAGACAGTCGTTATGTTAATTTGAAGGAAAGGGAGAGTATTGGTTTAATTTTTTTTAAAGGTGCACCAGAGGAATACACTTCTCAGAAGAATAAAATCAATCATGGTAAAATGTAATGAATTAACGTTCACAAAAACATAACAGATTAATTACGAAGTTGGGAACAAACGATGCTTTAAACGCAACTCTTCACAACAAATCTCAGGACACAAACAATCATAAAACCCTATGCCCACAAAATGCCTCAATATTTCCACAATAAAGTTGTCGAAAGGTTCTTTAAGAATAGATCGACAGAAATAGAAATATTGTAGTCTAATAGCGACGAAATTGAAAATATCGTTCTCTCTTTCGCCAAAACGCATTTAAATATGGAGAGCAATATTTTCGATTGCGAGCTATTGGACGACATGTATTTTTTTCTAAACGAGATATTTTCGTGCACATCTATGGCCTTTGATTTGTTCCTAACATGCTAGACTGAGTGCAATAACACAGACTTTTTGCTTTGTCATTTAGTAGGTACAGCAAAATAGGCTGATAATAATTATTCATTATAATTTAGCCTTTGATTGCAATCACACGTAATAGAAAGTAATGGTGCAATATAAAATGAAAGCAGGCAAAATTTTTAGGAGTAAGATGGCCAAATCAGGACCAATTAAGAAAACCGCCTCCGTCTTTTAAATCCACTGCGCATACCATACTGCGCCATAGAGGTGGTCAAAGGAGGATGACACAAATACCTCTTATAACACAATTGAACTGAATTGAGTAACTAGTTAACCTCTTTAGTCGTAATGATTAATTGAAGATGAAGTTAGTAAGGACGAGAAACAATACTGCAGTTAGTAATTATATTGAAGAAAAGCAGACAGAAACAAACACTTACAGGAAAGCCAAATGCTATTTCTTACTGGAGGCGAGCGCGATGCCGAGGCCCACCAGCCCGCCGATGGCGAGCACGGCGCCACCCGCCACCGCCATGCCGATTAGGCCCTCCTTCTCCATGCGCTTGTTGATTTGACGCTGAAATAATGAAGCGGGTAACCTTATTAACAAGACAATAAAATCTTGTAGCTGGTAGGTATCATAATTATACACCTCCGAAATTCAAGAAAAACGCCAGTAGGATGCGATAGTCATAGTCTTCAGACTGATCGCACGAGTAAAACAAAAAAATAATAAAATAAAAAAATAATAAAATATTCGATATATCATAAGAGTTTTTTTTTTTGTATATAATCGATACTGAACCCAAAAATGTATTTTTTTAGTTTTTTGTAGCAAAAATTAAAAAAAGGTCTTGTTCGTATATTTGTACATAATATTAATATATAGTTATTGATTCAAAAAATTTTAATGCGCCGTATTGGGGTTTAAAGTTTTCTTGCAGAATGAAATTCAAAGATTGAAATGGAAAAATCCCATTCTATTGTCTTTTACTAATGCCTGTGGGCCTAACCTCAAACCTTCTTTGAGGCCCGCGGCTACCTGGAAATGTAGCGACGCAGCTATAATGACAGCTATCATTATTTGCCTGTACGGTTGATTTAGGACCCCTGCTGCTCCAGTGGCTGTGAAACTTTAACTCCTACAATATCAATATTTTTTTCCTTAACTGCTAGTATTAAGAACAAACAAATTTTCACTAATTATGGCCTTTACTGGGCACACAGAGCTCATGCCCAGGGCCACTGACCTGACAGTGACCTGACAGATGTCCTGGAAAGTCAATACTTTGCTTTTACTAGTTCGCTGCCAAACATTTTGCTGGAAGTGACATTAGTAATTTATTGCATACACTGTGTCATGTTACAAAGTTATGGCATTAAGCCAGAAATTACATTATTTTTATATAGGAATTTTAAAAAAAATTCTTGCGCACTGCATTGGAATAGCTGATACGTCAAGTACATTTTGTTCTTAAAAAAAAGCATAACTGGATCTGGAATTTAACAATAGATTAATTGCCAATTCGTGTAGAAACCGAATGGGTTGTGGATTTCATCCTACTCCTGACAAGTTAGCCCTCTTCCATCTTACATTTCATCACCACTTAATGTCAGGTGTACAAGTGCCAACTTGTAGTTGATAAAAAAAACTAACATATTTTTACGAGTGATATCATCATGGATACCATTTGCCACAAAGAGGCAAGATTATGTCAGACTTACTAAATCTCCATGTTTCTACTCATAGTGTAATAGCTGTAGAACAAGAATCCTCTTATACACAAAATAGCGACTATGTACATAATAGGGGAAATAACTCAAATTTTTTATTAATTTATAATACAGTAGAATAAAAGTAGAAAATCAAACAACAATATCTAAATTTAAAAGTGCTAAAATCTTGTATAAATGTTAAGGGTCTACTGTCTCTTTCTTGCAAAATTAAAAGTTTTTGCTGAGCTACTATGGCATTACACTTCAACTAGGATTCAATCCCAACCCATACAACTATTAGCGCACCTACTTTTTAGACGATTTTCACATTTTTTGAATGAAAAGGACAAAAATATTACTCTTGACCAAAAACATAAGGTGTACATATATGATTGATATGAAATATTTTATCAACTTTATTTAAACCTACCACACAGATAAAATGTTTATGCTTCTGTTATCAACTTTATAAAAATGCATATTGAATACTATATATAATAATACAAAAAAGATAAAATAAATGTGAGGATATATTTAATCCTAAACTATGTTTTATAATACTTTTAAATGGTTCATTTTTGTTAATCAAGAATGCAAGAATGGTTGCAGATTTCAATTAATTTATATATAGGATATCTTAGTACTTTTACAGTACCCTAATAAAGTTATCAGATGACCCCACAAGACCAAAATAGATTAATAGATACTTAAATATTATAAGCCCACTTAGGAAAAAGTGGTGTGAGCTCAAGATGGGATCACTGCACTGTCAATGTCATAAATAGAAGTCAGACTCTCTGATCACCTAAATCTGCAAAACTCCCAAGGAGGGAGGGTACCATTTAACTCACCTCTAGAGTCAAGACCTGCTGGTTGGCTGGTTCAATCTCAAGGAACAGCTTGACATAATGCAGGGCTTTGTTGTACTCCTTAATTCTGGCATTGCCAATAGCAAGGTAGAACAGGTAATCTCTCTTGCCTTCTGAATGGGAATTGAACAGCTCTTTTAGCAGAAGGATGCCCTGAAATATAAGAAATCAATATGATTTGTGGCTTTTACTTTCCTTGTACATAAGTTCACCTGGTTCTTACACTGCTAATTACTGTTATGTTCATTAAGCAACCATAATTATAAAAATATGAGTTACAGGTGCTTAATTTTTTATTATATAGGCCTACCTTTTATGCTAAAGGTTAACTAGTCATTAATCATTGTTTCATAATGATTTTTTACATAAACAAGTACATCTGATTTAATCTTACACTCATTTTGTTCTCTTGAAACTTTGAAAATAAGGTTCAATTTACAATCTATTACATTAAGTGAGTAATAAATGATATCTTTATTTACTTGCAAATTAAAATTTAGGACATAAAGTGAAAATAAATGTTATGTTTTCATCTCCACAAATGGGAGAGACGAATATCTTAGCATTCCATGGATTCACCGTGCGGGTGCCAGGTCCATCGCGTGGCTGAGAGAAAAACTCCGAACAGAGCCCGAGACTTGTGACACGGGTGTAGGTTTAAGGGTACCCTTAGTGACACGCGTCAACACTCACCTCCTCTCTTCAAGTTATTCTCCCTGCCCAGCCAAATTTGGAAGGACCCTACTAGAGCAGCTTTGGACACTCGTTCCAATATAGAGCTTACTGCACTTCTAGTAAGGCCAAGGTCTTTTAGCAGGTTGTAGAGAGACTTCGCTGGTATACCCCTCGCACCTACTTCTACCACGTATAAACTAACAACATAGCCAGTTTTGGTTAATTCATTAGTAAGGTCATAATATTTATTCACTTTGAATTCATGGTCTTTAGGGATATTTGTTTCCCACGGCACTGTAAGCTCAACAAGTACTATACGTTTGATTTGTTTGGAAAAAGACTCCCGTAAAGATTTATTTATGGAAACATGTCCCAGACAACCAATGCCCATCAACCAATTTTCTAAACTGATGATTAATGACACTATTTTTATATGATTCTTTAGTTACTAAGAAAAGGTAGTAAAATGATTATCATCAAGACAACATGCTACGTTATTAATAGTGATCAGGACCAACAGCTTAATGGACATTCAGAGGCACTGGGTTGTACCTCCAATTTTCCAACTCCAGACTGATAATTTATAATAAATAGGTTATTAATAAAAGGGTGGCCAATCCAGGGTTGTCCATCTGTGAATCTCAATATGAGCGTAGCCTTAAAACGAGGCTAATGAGACAAATAATGAAATATGCGTTCAAAAATACAAAGTACGAACCTTCCTAATATCAGTAGGGTATTTGCTTCGTACGAGGCACCAAGCGTATTCGAACTGGGCTTTGTGCGTGACGTTGCCCTGGTGCAGCTGCTCATGAAAAATCTTCTCGAACTTCTAAAAAAAGTATTGCAAAATAAAACAATCATCGTGACTCACTGCACCAAACTGCATACAATACACTAAACACTTACCTGCAAATCTTCTGATGAGACTACTTCATCTAGCACGTCTTCCATATTTTTATTCTTTAGAATACTATTCAAGCTTTTACAATGTGCAACCAAATTTCATTATATTACGTTTTACTTGCAGAAAATATTAATTAATAGTTTGCAGTATCAAAATTCGGAAATCAACTTTGCCAATTTGCCATAGAAAATTGTTTTGACAGTTTGACAGTAATCTATGGTTGACTTTCCTCGGATGACAGCACTACAGATAGTAAAAACAGAAGTCAGCATAATATGCAAGTAATCTCAATAGGTATGTGATATACAATAAAGACATATTTTGAGAATATATAATATAAAGATCTCTAATTTAAAGATCAAGGGGATTAAAGTTAAAAAAGCTTTAGAGTATAGAGTATAAAAATTAAAAATATAGATTTCAATACCTAGGAGGATTATTGCTATTAATCTTTATACACTGTGGAATCTTTGACATCGTTCTCTTCTTTGTCCGATATTGTCTATTATACTCTATTCTGTTTTCGTTTGTGGTTTCTTTGTGCGGCTTTTGAAGTTATTTCATAAAATAATTTGAGCGTACTATTGTAATGTAACTAGAAAAATCTAAGGCAATTAATAAGTCAATAATCTTTTGCTAGTCCTAATAATTTTAAAATGCAATCTGTTATAAATACTGTTAAAGGAACCGCCCTCGGTGTAGCAGGTTACTTGACTCCCGTTCTGAAGGTATAATGATTTAATATCTTCTTTTCACTACCTATTATATGACAAAGGGTACAAAGTAGTAAATATACAATGCATTGAAGCTGTGATATAATATGCTTGTCGTTTATTGCAATAATGTTATTACATCGTGTTTCGAATCCTGATGACCCTTGTTTTGACCTTTGCCTTGATTTAATAAATATTTACGTTTATGTAAGCTCAATCTTACAAACTTTACTAACTGATTACTAATATAACTAGAATTGCTTATGAGTATAATATAATAAACATTTGAAAGGTGTAGTCTACATCATAAATAATGTTTTAATTGTCTTGTTATCAGGAGTCCAAGTTCCAAGAGACTGGTGTGCTGACTCCTGAAGAGTTTGTGATAGCCGGTGACCACCTGGTGCACCACTGCCCGACATGGCAGTGGAGCAAGGGGGAGGAGTCTAAACTTAAACCCTACCTGCCCCCTGACAAGCAGTTTCTTATCACTAGAAATGTACCATGTTATAGACGCTGCAAGCAGGTAAATTAAGGCATAAAAAAGTGGCCAACACACTGCTTTTCTACTAGTTAACACCTACAAACTAGTCAACTTACTACTACATTGAAACATAAAAGATTAACTATACTAGTGTATTCATTTGTGCCTAATGTCACATTATCTCACTTTAACCAATAATAATGATAAATATTAAATGAAACTCATCTCTAAATATAAATTCATCCTTTCTTTAATACATATTTTAAATTAGTTATCAGCACTTGGACCATATATCTAATATTTATTTCTCATTAATATTATTTATGACTAAACTGAAATAAAAGGATTATACATATATCAATGGTGTCATTAGTACAGACTCTCGATAATTCGAAAATATTCGTTAAATTATTAACAAAAGGTCTGAAATTTGTGAGAGAAATTATATAAAACTTTGAATTGTTTATTATTTAGTAATTGCTATTCTATAACAATATCAAAAGTTTAGAGCACACACATGATACATAATGTGAATTAATTAATCATTCGAAAGAACTTTGTTATACTGGTTTGCTTCAAATCATATTGCTCAATAAGAGAGAGACGAATATCTTAGCATTCCATGGATTCACCGTGCGGGTGCCGGGTCCATCGCGTGGCTGAGAGAAAAATTTAAGGGTACCCTTTGTGACGCGCGTCAACACTCACCTCCTCTGTTCAAGTTATTCTCCCTGCCCAACCATATTCGGAAGGACCCTACTAGTGCAGCTTTGGACACTCGTTCCAATATGGAGCTTACTGCGCTTCTAGTAAGGCCAAGGTCTTTTAGCAGGTTGTAGAGAGACTTCGCTGGTATACCCCTCGCACCCACTTCTACCGCGTATAAACTAACCACATAGCCATTTTTGGTTAGTTCATTAGTAAGGTCATAGTATTTATTCACTTTGAATACATGGTCTTTAGGGATGTTTGTTTCCCACGGCCGGTGAAACAAAGAAATATGTCCGGTCTAGATGTCGTAATAGCTAAGTCTTCCGGGATTTTATAGTGCTTATCATACGTGTCCATTAATATAGTCCAATCAGGAGCAGAGCCCAGAATTGAATAAGGCTTGCTGGTGGAATTTGTACTTGAGCCTGCTTTAACGAAGTTAGTTTGTCTTTTATTTGTCGTCAACCCTTTTTGAGCCCTAGCTACTGAAAGGCTTATAGCTTCACGTATGATTTCTAGTACTCTGTCGTGGCGGCGTGAGTAGAGACCCCTGTCACCTTGCATCCTACCAATAAGTGCCTTGCAGTGCCCACTGCCTCACCACAGGTATAGCAAGATTTTTCCGAGGCTTTTCCCCATCTTACTAGGTTACTCTGATCTGGGAGAGTCAGTTGAAAGGCATTAAGATAAAATTTCAATAAGGCAGGAGACCAATCATACAGCAAGGCGCGCCACTTCAAAGCCAGAGGGATGCAGAACTCGCCTAAGTTTAACCACTCGTTTTGCATTTCTAGGTTCATGGCATGCACTTTGTAGTTGTCGTCCTCATCTTGTTTAAGAAAAGATTTTATTATGTCTTGGTCTTCCTTTTTACGTCTTGCACCCAACCCGGTTCTATTTACCTGAGCCCCTGCCATAAATTGTTTGTAAAATTGAAGCCTAGAGTCAAGTTTTCCGGCACCCTTGTCTTTAGGAAGTGATGCAACTAGTTCGTCCTGGGACTTAACTAGAATGTGCGTTCTGGTAACCCTGAGGTGTTTATAGAGTTCCGATGGCCTTTTTAGTTTTTATAACACTAAAGTGTCCGAAATACTTTTAATCTGTATACCAACGAAAGACTAACAGTAACTGAATGATAACTAATCAAATCAATTTGTCAAATAGTTAAAATAATTATAATAAAAAACAAAGACTGCAGAATGTACTTTCTGCCTCTTTCTTTTTGCAACTTAAAATTTTCGAGTTTTGGACGCTGATGAGCTCAAATTAATGTGTTGTTTTGTAATATAGCAATGATTTTTCCATTTGAATTATCAAGTGGACGAAAATGTATTGATTTAGTTCGAAATTTAAAGAGATTTTATAGGGTACTCATGATAACGTTGAATTATGAAAAGGTTCAAATTATCACATGTTTGAATTAATGAGAGTCAACTGTATATGCTTGTCTAGAATTTATATATTTTATATAAATAATAAATAGGTACATTAGAAAATATTTATGTACTTGCACTAAATAGTCATACCCTGATGAGAGGCAGCCAGCTTGTTCAGTTCTCTTTCAGCGGCTAAATAAAACCTTTGTGTAACGGTTATTATTGTTCACCAGATAGAATACTGTGAAAACAATGAGAAGGTCATAGAAGATGAACATGATGAGGAAGGCGGCTGGGTGGACACACACCATTATGAAACTCCTGGCTCACCCACTGTGGAGGAAAAGGTAATTAATTAAAGCAAAGCTTTGTTTTTATTCTGTTTTCAAGACAAGACAATTCAATGAAGCTGATGATGACCTCGATGAAAATACTTGTAAGGTTGTAATAATAGGTATAAACTTCAAAAACTACCCAAATTTTTTATATAGGGTTGAGTAGTTTAAAGACTTGATATGAATTGGACCAACCAAACATAAGATCAAATTTGATTAATAGATGAACTCGAAGAATTTAGGTATTTTAAAAGTGCAGATTCTGTTTCTTGGTGGCTCTGAAATAGACTAAATATAGGCATACTTGATGTTTGAAAAGTAGATTTTTACTTAGTACTTCAACAACTACAAGTAGGTACTTCAAATTTGAATGTTCTTGACAGTGTCAGTCAACTCCTATTGGATCAGCAGTCGGTTCTATTTTTTGTTAATAATCTTTTTTCTTACTTTTTAGTGATTTATCGCCACGTAACATACTCTTACTAAACTAATAGTATATTATATGGCACTAGAAGCCAAAAAGCTACCGATACTTACACAAAAACCGAAATCGCTGTAAGTCTGCCTATAAAATTAAAAGATTTTCTTCAATTTTCCCAGGATATCATCATCAGATCCTAACAAGATGACTATTTTCTAAAAAAGAATTATCAAAATCGGACAACCTTGTAAAAAGTTATGCGTGGTCATACATAAAAAAAATGTATATGTATGTGTCGAATTGAGAACCTCATCCGTTTTTTTCGCTGGTTAAAAATGGGCTTAATATATAATGGTGATGATGACAGTCACTATTGTTCTCAGGTGTGTGACATGACCCTGGAGGCAGCGGAGACAGGGGACAGTGACGGCGAGGAGGCCCCAGACAATGACGACGATGATGACGACGCGGACGACGGCGAAGCTGAGGACATGGAGAGCTTCCAGGCTTCTGGCCTGCTGGATGAAGTGGACCCGGTATGGCAATTTTCATCCTCAAAAAGCCTCCTAAATTATAGGCATTTCTTACAGAACTAAATTCTTGCATAAAAAAATAACAAGCATACAGGCTCCATGACACTGTTTGATTCAGTAACAACACTTCCCTACTTCTATTTGCATAGGATTCTCCGCTAGAATAATTAAGTAGAAAATGCAATGTTGCCTGTCTATTAGTGTTCTACAAGATATAATTTAGAGTGTGCTCAGAACCTATTTGAACTCACTTCTCCATCACTATTCTATTATATTATTACTGCTAGGCATTGCAGAGATCTGCAGCGCTATATAGTCAATATCCCTTCGACGAGTACTAAGCCGTTCCTCATCCCTTATATGCACAGCTAAGATATGGAGTGCCCTTCCAGCTACAATTGGGGTATCTTCACATTGAGAGGCAATAGGCATCTTCTACGCAAAGGCTGTTCCACGGTAGGCTACATCTTAGCTTGCCATGTGGTATGATTACAGTCAAGTGCTAGCCGAGACACATTGTCGCTTAATAGTAGCGAATTTGCAAATGTCTCTCTTAAGTTGTTTTGAAGCAAAGAGGATTTGAAGCCATTCGATTTCACTGCTATTGGGCGAGAATATATCTTTTCTCAGGTTAATTTCTCTACTGCCTGCATAATATAACAACATCTCATAGCCCAAAATCATGACTCATACCCAAGACCCATGATCTATTGCTGCAACGTCTAACCACTGGACTAAAGAGAAAATAATATTATGTAGTAAGTTTAAATAAATAAAATACGATTTACAATCAGCCAAGTTTATAACTGTTTATCTTTATATAAACAACTGCATATGATTTATACAATGTCATTACTGCACAATATTTATTACCTATCATTACTATTAAAGCCGTATACACGTGCATTTCTAACCAAGTAAGGGATAACCTTTTGCTGGAAGTATATATTATGATAGTCAAGGGGTAATCCATATATTATGTTCCCACACTCATGTTAGGGTGGGGGAAAGAGATCAACAAAGTGTGACACTGTGTAATAAGAGGCAGAAGTAGGTCCTAAGTTTTACTGACCTAAGTTTATTTTTCACCTACAAAAAAACGGAGGAGTTTCTCAATATGATGTGTATGCCCACACATAACTTTTTACAGTTAGTAGTAGTTAGTTAGTAGTCTGATTTTGATAATTCTTTTTTAATTAGATAGGGTATTTCTGTACTGTATTTTTATTGTGTGTGGAATACAAATAAAGAATAATAACATCCATAATTATACTTTTAAAATCGTCCCATAGTCATCTTGTTAGGGTCGGGAGATGGAATTCTGAAAAAATCGAAGGAACTGTGAAAATTTTATAGGCACGACTGTTGCGGTTTTGGTATTTTTACACATGTCTGTAGGTTTTGACTATAAGTGCCATATAATGGTACTCTTATAGTTTAGTATGAGTAGGTTTTCCTATGTTCACTGTCAATAAATCACTGACAAGTAAGAAAATAAAATTTTTGATATTAACATTTAACTGACTTCAAACACACACTAAAAAGTAAAAAAGAATTGTGTCATTTACTTGCTTTATTTTGTTTAAGCATATCTATGAAGTCGGTGGAATAATCTTGGTACTGTAAACTATAATTAATATATACATAGTATGTTTTTGGTACTGAGTTTGATATTTCTTATGTGTCTCTAGTTTGCATGTAAAGTAAATTGAGCTTTATGCGAGGCTAATAGGGTGTATATTGCTATGAAAAACAAGTATGTATATGGGTATATCTGTTTGAATATAGTTGATACAGTTGGAGTTAATTGCTTTTATTTGATTAAACTTATTATCTCATTATTTTACAACACTGTTGTATTCATCTACCGCGATTGGATTGTTAATGATAGGATATTACTTACTAAGCGAACGCACACGACTCTGTCCGCGAGTTATTCTGTTTTATGATAGTTTGATAAAAGTAAAAATTTCACTTAAATTGGTTCAGTACTTTAGGCTCGATTGAGTCACAAACCGATAGCGAAACAGACACAACATTTATAATATTAGTATAGATTGTTGCATTTATATACCAGCGGTACCCAGCAGTTGCATCCGCGCAGCCTGTTTAATATTAACCCCTCAGTCCACAGCGCTGACGCAGCGCAAGGAGCGCAAGGCCAAGGAGAAGAAGCCGAAGTCTGATGGCGACGAGATCGTACGCACGCGCACCTACGACCTGCACATCACGTACGACAAGTACTACCAGACGCCGCGCCTGTGGCTCATCGGATACGACGAGGTACTACTCTACGACACGCTGCTCTCTTGCAGCGCACACGCACCTACGACCTGCACATCACGTACGACAAGTACTACCAGACGCCGCGCCTGTGGCTTATCGGATACGACGAGGTACGACACTACGACACACTGCTCTCTTGCAGCGCACACGCACCTACGACCTGCACATCACGTACGACAAGTACTACCAGACGCCGCGCCTGTGGCTTATCGGATACGACGAGGTACGACACTACGACACGCTGCTCTCTTGCAGCGCACACGCACCTACGACCTGCACATCACGTACGACAAGTACTACCAGACGCCGCGCCTGTGGCTTATCGGATACGACGAGGTACGACACTACGACACGCTGCTCTCTTGCAGCGCACACGCACCTACGACCTGCACATCACGTACGACAAGTACTACCAGACACCGCGCCTGTGGCTTATCGGATACGACGAGGTACGACACTACGACACGCTGCTGTTACAGCTCTGGTAGCGAGAAAAAATATCTCTGGAACACGAGTAGAATGTGGTAGAATGCCAAGGTGCCAAACTTTACTTTACAGTGAATCTATGGAATAATAATATAGAATAACTAAATAAGAAGTAAATATTACGAAATTATTATTTATTGGACGTTCTTGCTTCTTTCTTTCTACATAAGAGAAGTAGATGCAATTATCTTTCACATTGCCAAAATCCTTATTTGGGGTGATAAATGAAATTGAAATGCTCTTATAAAGTAACAGTAGCAATGTGAAGGTGATGCGCAGGACCGGCGGCTGCTGGGCGCGGAGGCGCTGTACGAGGACATCTCGGCGGAGCACGCGCGCAAGACCGTCACCATGGAGGCGCACCCGCACCTGTCGGGGCCCGGCATGGTCTCCGTGCACCCGTGCAGGTGAATAATTGATGTTGTAGTGATAACTCTTAAATACTTTCATTGTTATTGGATTGGATACACTTTAGTATATATATTTTTTAAATAAACGTAATATCAATCAAAAAATTTAACAAAAAATAGAACCGACTCAAAATGCACCAAAAAGTAAAAAATAGCTGTGTCATTTAGCTGCTTTAATTTACATAAGCATATCTATGCAGTCGGTGCCAGCAAGTTTAAGGAACATTTATTTAATGTAATAAAGCAGTTTGTGGGTTCTAGGTAACGTCCTTAAAGTAGAAACCTTGGCTGGCACCGACTTCTCGATATGCTTAAGTAAATTAAAGCAACTATTTTTTGTTGAAAATTTTTATTTCTTACTTTTTAGTGATTTGTCGCCAGGTAACGTACTTGTACTATACTGTCATAGTATATTATACGGCACTAGTAGCTAAAAAGCTACCGATACCGAGACAAAAATTGAAATCGCTGTAAGCGTGCCTCCAAAATTTGAAGAGTTCCTTCAATTTCCTCAGGATATCATCATCCGATCCTAACATGATGACAATGGGACCACCTTGGAAGTATGCCCTTTCTAATAAAAAAAGAATTATCAAAATTGGACAACTCTGTAAAAAGTTATGCGTGGTCATACATAAAAAAAAATACGTGTCGAATTGAGAACCTCCTCCGTTGTTATTGTTAATCAAACCCAAAAGCAATCAACCAACTCCTAGAGTTGGTGTTTGAACTGGCACACAGGAGGTAATGGCGGGGCGAGTAAAAATGATCCAAAAGTTCGTAATGCATCCGCTATGGCGAGCCTTGCCGTAACTAACTATAAATAAATCTGTATTCAGGCACGCAGAGGTGATGAAGAAGATACTTGAAACGGTGTCGGAGAGCGGCGGCCACCTGTACGTGCACTCCTACCTCATCGTGTTCCTGAAGTTTGTGCAGACCGTCATCCCCACCGTGGAGTACGACTTCACGCAGAACGTCTCCATGTAACACTGCTGATACCTACGCCTACACTTGCTTACACCTGGCTTTAGCATGTATAATATGGGCTCTATAGTTGATTACACCTGGCTTTAGTGTGTATATGGGCTCTACAGTTGATTACACCTGGCTTTAGTGTGTATATGGGCTCTACAGTTAATTACACCTGGCTTTAGTGTGTATATGGGCTCTACAGTTGATTACACCTGGCTTTAGTGTGTATATGGGCTCTACACTTGATTACACCTGGCTTTAGTGTGTATATGGGATCTACAGTTGATTACTCCTGACTTTAGTCTATGAGCTCAACAGTCTATAACACCTGGCTTCAGTCTATAGACTCAACAGTCTATAACACCTGGCTTCAGTCTATAGGCTTAACAGTTTATATCACCTGGCTTCTGTCAATTAGTCAAGTCAAATATTTAACAGTTGGTAAAACTTGACTTCAGTCAATCTAGCCAAACAGTTTATAACACCTAGCTTCAGTCAATGTATGAATTCAACAGTTAATAAATCTGGCTACAGTCTATATGTGGGCTTAAAAATGGAACACACTTCATTCAATTTGTGGAATCAATAATTGACTTCAATACATAAATTCCAACAACTACGAGTTCAGTCAATCCAAGGATATGACAGTTGGTGCATGCTCTGTGGTTGAACTACTTCGTTTATAAACTGACCCGGCGGCCAAAACTGGAACTAACATCGCAGTGTCACTCTTTTCTCGTGAACTCTTGACAGAAACAGCAACCACAGCGACACCCTCACCGGGGTAGATAAGTTTGTAGCAGTATAGTTGTATTGCACCTGCGCTTTACTGCCATTTTGAGTCAACTTACTTGCCATAATCTGTATTCTTTTTTGGAGACTCAACTTGTGAACGTGGCTCTATTATACACCTTGTTAGTAATGTGCTCGAGTTTTAATGCACCTCAACTGCTAATGAGTCGGTAGCAGTAAACCCTTTAAATCGCTTCAAGTAATCATTTATTTTGAAGTTCAAATAATTCAGCAAAGATTTTGCATTTTATATTTAAATATGAGTAAAAAAAGGTAAAATTTCTGGCAAATAACTGGTAGGTAATCGTTATAAGAGACTTAATTGCCAATTATGTGCCCCAGACTTTATTCTTGTTTTTTTTTATTTATTAATAAACTCTGAAAACTAGGCTTTTCATAATTTTTTTGTGGCAGTTATTTGCCAGAAACTTAACACAAATAATAGTGATAGGAAGTTCAATTGTTGCATATTGCCATTAATTTGTCAAATATTCGTTGTTTTCAATATTGGAACAAAATGAAGCACATTCAATATAATAATTGGAGAAATATACACTTAAGCATAATTATTATTGTGTAGATTTTTCATTAATTGAAAATATTTTTATGAAAAGTCAGTCAATCATGAAATGATAATGTCATTCTTATCATCATCGAAATATTAATCGATGGAATACTGGTTCCACCTAAGTTAAGCAAACAAAGCTTGCCGTTGAGGAGATGCCGTCGAACTATCAAGATTTATTTAAAGTCATAAAAATAGATGAAATCACCATTGACTTTTTATTCGATTTGATGAAACAAAAATCGTATGCAAAAATGTATGGCAACATCAGAAACGTCAAAAAGTAACAGACGTCAAAATACCACGGATCTGTCAAATGTCAATGTCATCTTTTCAATTAAATACAGATAATAATTCAAACTAATGGGCATTATTTTTTCATTTTATCTGAAAAGATGAAAGTGTTTCTGTTTTATAATAAATACAAATATTAGTTATTTGACTTTTCAATATTTATTGCGTAGTGAGAATCGAAGTGCAACTAGTTAATTAAGAATATGTTAGCTATATTTAAGTGAACATGGTTATATTATTTGTTCACAAGCTCTTGTGTATACTTCTATTATGTGTAAGCAAATCATATTATTCAAACTTATTACTGCTATATTAAAATGAAAGGATATTTTAAGTTTAATTTCTCATAATTTTAGTTGCACAAATTATTTATCTATACTAATATTATAAAGAGGTAAAGTTTGTAAGTCTGTAAATCGAACTACTGATCCGATTTAAAAAATTCTTTCACCAGTAAAATGCTATATTTATATTATGTTATGTATGTTTAACAAAAATGTAGAACTTTACTACACGGGACGGGGATATTGTTTGACGGGAAACTTTAAAAAAATTTAATTGAGAGGGGGAGCGGGGAATGAACAGACTTTATATGAAAGTCTGTCTTTAAAATTAGAAGGGTACCTAAGAGGTTTTCACGCGGACGAAGTCGCGGGCGACTGCTAGTAACATTATAAATAGAAAAAATATATATTAAAAGACATGTATGGTCTATTGAGAATGTGTACAGAAACATTCCTTATGGTTTTGAGATACTATATTTTAATGTCTTAAGGTATCTACTATGCGCTTGAAGCTTGTGTGAAGAGGCCTTAAGACGCGCATCTTTTTTGATCTAATTAATATAATTATATAGAATGCTTTATGGTCTTGGTAATGTTTGAAATACTCTTTTCTTATGTAAATATAATATTGTATAGCAATAAAATGATATAGTAGCTCAATTTTGTTATACTGTGTCTATAATAATTTATATTATAATTCTCTATTGCTATAAACTAAGTTTGTTATATTTGCAAATGCATATCGTTATTCGTTTGTGTATGGAAATAAAATATTTTGCTGCTAAATGCTTGGTGTTTTCACTTTTTGACCGACGAAAAAGTTGATGGAGATTCTCTTAACACGTTCACAGGAGCAGGTTCTCTTAACCATATAAAAAATCCAACCCCATAAGTCCAATTTTGTTTTTAATATTTATTGTTAATACTATGGACTTCATAAGATTTATAAAAATGTCCCAAGATATTTTAACAAAAATGATTGTTTAGGCAAAATTATGTATGTCTTATCGGAAAATCTTTTTGCGACGGTCTAATGCATGCAATAAGTACGTCGATTGGGTTACCATGACTGTATTACCTACGACTCTAACTGGAGTCACTAGACTTTTCAATTTTGATATTACTTAACATAATATAGCAATTTAATCCACATTCAAAAGTACATCGAAACTAAACTGTATTAGGCAACTAAATAAACTGTATGTAGCAACATAGGAGTAAGAGTATTAATTACAGACCAAATGCCATAAGTACGAATGTGGCCACTCGATACAGGGTTTTACTTGAAATTTTAAGTTCTCACTATTTCGCTTTTTAGTTAAACTGAAAATATATTTTTTTACGCTATATTGTTTGGCGTTACTAACTTGCCACAGTAGACAATTAAGTTTCAAATTAACATACTTGGCAAAGTATTGATTAAAGACATACTAAAAAATAAAAGTTGACCAAAATAGCGTGTCCACTCGATGATTCAGCAAATCAGCCTTAATGATATGACATGTCAACATTTAAAGTACATAATAAAACGTTATGTTTTAAAATATCAGCAGATAAAATAAGAAATATTACTTTATATAAGATAGTTTAGTAAAAGCATAATACATGAAATTTGCTAAAAAAATTTTAATATATCTAAGCTTTAAATCATCAATCAATGAAGTTTATGCCTACTTACGTATGTTAAACAAATTCCTTCGATTTTCTGTTCGCTGAGACTGTTGCAGTCGAAATCATTTCGATCTCCACTATAGCACGATAACGTTTAAATTAATACCGTAATGTTCAAAGTTATATTATTTATCAGCAAATTTAATAAAAAGCTAATAATTCCTCAGATATGTCCCATGTTTGTCACAAACTCCAATCTTGACAAACATTAAAAACGAACACGCTGAAAGGGACAAAAAATAATCTTGTGTCACTTTCTAATAAAGGCCGAATGAAATAAGTCTGTCACGCTCTTGAACCTACAGCCGCGTTATGACTCCATCTAGTAGTCTTTAATCTATGCTTACTGGGAATCTAACCTCTCAAAAATCTAACCTAAGATCTCCATCTTATAATCCATTGCGTATATTACGGCGTAATATGCCGTCGTGTTATGACGCACTATTTAAACTTTTGCATTTAAGCTAATTAAGTCGAGGTAAGTATGTGTCCCGCATTAGAGTAGCGTGGTGGATCTACGCTCCATATTTCCTATAAGAAGAAAGACCGTTAATAGGCTGATAATGATGAAGTATAATGTTTCACATCTAGGACATGTTAAATAATTCTAAGCATCAACACTAAACACGAATAATGATTCATGATAAAAGCTATTGTCTATAATGTCTCTATTGTTGGAATAGTCGATGTTGCATTTGGGTAATTGTAGTCTAGTCTATAATAACTCTAAGATAATTTGGGCCCGCATATAATACGATTCAACTCCTCCGCCATACAGTACTTCTAAGGGTTGGTCTGAACTCTATGATGATTTTAGGAGCCTACTTAAGTACGTAATTTGTTTTAAGTTAGGTTTGTTGACACACTTCAAGTTTATTACGTGCAAATTAATTAATCACTATTAGTAATTGTTCTGATGTATCTTAGGGGAGTAAATAAAAAGAAACTTATTTGCATTATTGAAGTTTATTCATATGTACAAATCACGTTCCGTAATAAAATATATTAACACACAATACAAGCCTAACCTGCCAGGAGTCGAGTCGGTCATACACACTTCTACAAAATATACTTAAAAGAGAAGTTTAGAACTACGTTCTTTTCTACATATTCTATTTACATTGTACCTTTTGTGTAAAACTAATTTTATATTGTTAGAAAAATTTAACATTTTTTACTATTAACAGCCCTTTACAGGCTATTAATAGTAAGTATGGTGTGCCAAAAAAGCGAGTTTCCAATATGGAAAAAGCAAACATTCTACGAATCTAGAGATAAGCAAAGGAAATTTAACAAAATCAAAACAAAAAAGCGATGCGTAAAACATTTTAAAAAATCTTCGCGTTATGAGATGAAATTTGGTCTTCATTGTTAGGATTTTTTTGCGGTTCAGTGTTGTTTCGGTAGTTGTATGACCGACCAGACACCATGGCGTACCATCCATCACATGTCAAATATCATTCAAATAAAGCTACCTTCCCACTGATGTCGTTATACTCCGAACATTGTACTATGCTTTATTAAACAAATTAGTTTGTTGCTAATTTTACATGGGTGGAAATATAGTACGGTAACATAGGCTTCACTCTATACCAAATACACATAAAAATACATATAAAACAGAGTTGGCAAATTCCGTGTTCCCAAAAACTAATTTTATTATATAACTGTTGGCATATTCTACATATTTACATTTACACATTGAAACCCCATACTATAAGCATGTAAACATTTTTTAAAGTGTAGTACAATGGGCAAAGGATATACGACAGTTTATACAGAACAAAATAATTTTATAAATTCAACTATAATTAATATTCCCAGATAATATTCACATACAATTTTTTAATAAATTATTCTCAAACATTCAAAAAAAGCAATAATAATTATTAATAATATAATTTTTGGTCATTTTTAATAACAATAATTACAAACACCACTGCATTATTTCACATCAATTGCCGCCTCACATAATAAATTAATTAATATTCGTTTGTTTTTCAATATAATGAAGAAATCCTAATAAATGTCATTCATAATTGTTTATAATTTAAAAAAATTCTACTAATTTTAACATCTACCACACCTACTATATTATATTGACCCTTATTATAAATGGAATACGTTTCTAAATAGGCCATAATGACAACAGTCTATAGCACAGATTAAGGGAAAAATAGATAGGTAAAAATGTTCTACAATAATGTAATTTTAAGGCATTGAAAGCCTACTAAAATTTTCTTAAAATATTTATATTGTTTTTTTTTGGTTTATCACTAAATGTGTATTCAATACACGATTTATCGTTGAAAAACAATTTCAAGTACAGCGGTATTTTCTATTAAAACGGTTTTGTATCTAAATTTTGAATAATGTTTGTGAATATATATTTTTTATTTACGAGCTCTAATACATCTGATTAATAAGATTCCGAGTCGAAACGAACGCCGAACTAAGAATTCATCTGGGTCTTTTCTTACGTCCCTTACCTCGGAATGCATCGGCGGTCGATACCTATACCCGTCTATCTTTTCCCATAATCTGTGTTCTAATTCTATGACAGGTATACTAACACCTCCTACAATATATCTACCAGTCTACAACGACGCGCGACGCAAAATAATATCGTACGAAGTCATTGATAATACTATACACACTACTTTGTGACGCGGAACATGAAATCAAACGTTAAAAATAGTAATATCAAGACAAGGCAAGTGCATCAAAACAATTTAACCTCAGCGCATTTATAAAGGATTGTTTGTTGTTTACACATTTTTTCCCGAAGTCGGGAAGTTAGTGGTGTTACACCCTCGTGCCTTGCAGAGCACGTTAAGCCGTCGATCCCGGTCACTATCATCAACATCTGATAGTGATCGTTAATAAATGAAACATTATCACCCTAAGCCCGCCAACCACATTAGAGCAGCGTGGTGGATCTACACTGCATATCCCCTCTCCTACCGGGAGGGAGGTCTGGCCCTGTAGTGGGCCGTTAATAGGCTGATAATGATGATGATATATTGAGATGCCAGATAAAATTGCAATACAAATACTTTGCATATACAAGACCCTGATATTCTATTACATAGCAACGTGATTACGTCACACGTATAGATCAGGGACCAATGAAAACAAATCGTGTATACGCACATAAACACGTTTATATAAGACACACTAGAATATTAAGCTGTACGTACATTGATGCATTTATATATTTGCGTTCAAGATTGTGCCACGTCTGTGTGGTAAACAGCCTCCACTGAAGGCTACCGTCAAACCAAAAGTTTTAGAAGACATTATCCAGAATATATAAAATCCTTAACTGAGTGGACTTTCCGGTAACAAAGTAACGCATAGACAATGCAAGATGCAAGCGTCAGTGTACGCACCGCTTTGCTTTACTCTAACATTAAGTAATCGGTTTGTTACAATTCGCATTCTACAGTTTGACATGATTTGAGTAATTTTTAGAAAACTAATAAATTTATAGTATAGTCCGCGCCAAAAACAACTAGTCGGCTCTGAAGTTAGAACTGGTTTTGTTACAAAATCAACTTGCACACTGCGCATACGCCTCGTGTTAAGAGCGACTAGAAGTTTGATGTGATATTTATTTACAATTGTATTAATTATTTTCGAGTCTTCTTTTATATCTCACAAATCAACCACATGGGTTAATTGCAGCCATCATGAATGCCATTTGGTATTATTTGCGCTTCTGATATAGGACTATATTGACTATGTGTAGTTCATCATCATGGGATTAGTAATAAAGACTTTGCCTACAGCTTAGCGTTTTCAACTCCAAGCTACTATTGAGAATTGTATAGAAGAAGAAATCCAATAACTTATATCTTGGCCTAACTTGGGGTTAAACTAGGACTCGGTACCTCCCTAGTCTCTATAGCTGAACAGGCTTAGATAAACAAGGCTAAGTATTGTAATGCAATAGCTAATGTAAGTTTAGACAGTCTAGTTGTCTATTGAAGTTTCAAAAGCAACCTCTTTGGTAAAAGGAAATATTTTGTTATTCTTTAGCCTTAAATGAACCTCTCGACAATGGGAACTATTACAACTTTGTACAATTCAAGTATACACAATTTTTATGTTATAGGGCAGAATTAAAAACTATTTTAGAAGTAAAAGTTTTTGTTTTTTAGACGAAATTTTTTCTAAGACAATTTTGGCATTTCCACCTACTTGTCGGTGACATGTTTAGTTATCTTTTTTTCATAAATGTATTTGTATCTAATATTGTATAGAAAAAACTGCATTTTAGCCTTTTTTCGTAATCTTTAGGGGTATCCTTTATATGACGTAATAAATGTTGAGACGAATATCTTAGCATTCCATGGATTCACCGTGCGGGTGCCGGGTCCATCGCGTGGCTGAGAGAAAAACTCCGAACAGAGCCCGAGACTTGTGACTCGGGTGTAGGTTTAAGGGTACCCTTTGTGACGCGCGTCAACACTCACCTCCTCTGTTCAAGTTATTCTCCCTGCCCAACCATATTCGGAAGGACCCTACTAGAGCAGCTTTGGACACTCGTTCTAATATGGAGCTTACTGCGCTTCTAGTAAGGCCAAGGTCTTTTAGCAGGTTGTAGAGAGACTTCGCTGGTATACCCCTCGCACCCACTTCTACCGCGTATAAACTAACCACATAGCCATTTTTGGTTAGTTCATTAGTAAGGTCATAGTATTTATTCACTTTGAATACATGGTCTTTAGGGATGTTTGTTTCCCACGGCACTGTAAGCTCGACAAGTACTATACGTTTAATTTGTTTGGAAAAAAGAAATATGTCCGGTCTAGATGTCGTAATAGCTAAGTCTTCCGGGATTTTATAGTGCTTATCATACGTGTCCATTAATATAGTCCAATCAGGAGCAGAGCCCAGAATTGAATAAGGCTTGCTGGTGGAATTTGTACTTGAGCCTGCTTTAACGAAGTTAGTTTGTCTTTTATTCGTCGTCAACCCTTTTTGAGCCCTAGCTACTGAAAGGCTTATAGCTTCACGTATGATTTCTAGTACTCTGTCGTGGCGGCGTGAGTAGAGACCCCTGTCCAGGAGCACCTTGCATCCTACCAATAAGTGCCTTGCAGTGCCCACTGCCTCACCACAGGTATAGCAAGATTTTTCCGAGGCTTTTCCCCATCTTACTAGGTTACTCTGATCTGGGAGAGTCAGTTGAAAGGCATTAAGATAAAATTTCAATAAGGCAGGAGACCCATCGTACAGCAAGGCGCGCCACTTCAGAGCCAGAGGGATGCAGAACTCGCCTAAGTTTAACCACTCGTTTTGCATTTCTAGGTTCATGGCATGCACTTTGTAGTTGTCGTCCTCATCTTGTTTAAGAAAAGATTTTATTATGTCTTGGTCTTCCTTTTTACGTCTTGCACCCAACCCGGTTCTATTTACCTGAGCCCCTGCCATAAATTGTTTGTAAAATTGAAGCCTAGAGTCAAGTTTTTCGGCACCCTCGTCTTTAGGAAGTGATGCAACTAGTTCGTCCTGGGACTTAACTAGAATGTGCGTTCTGGTAACCCTGAGGTGTTTATAGAGTTCCGATGGCCTGTTTTCTAACACATCTTCTAACTACAGGAGTAAATTTCTTGAATTCAATATTAGCTGCATATTGTTTGCCAGCAACTGCTATTTTATTATTTAAGTTTCTTTAGGAATCTTTCGTTACAAGTCCGTCATTACTGTTTACTCTTACACATAAAGAAACAACGAGACTATACCGTCATATTCATAAAAAGTCTTACCGAGACAAAGTGTTCTTCGAGCAAAACTGAACCTAAACGCCTGATAATAAAGTCGACATTCACTTGTCGGGCACAAGCCCCACTAGACGCAGCAGCACAAGTGCCAGCAGTTTGTCGACGGGGTCCAGGGTGCCGCGCTGCAGCCACTTGGGTATGGTGGTGCGCGCGTGGCTGAAGCCCAGCTTCTGTAGGATGTAGTCCACGCCGTAGGGCTCGATCGACTTGCCCGCCCATGAAAGTAATCTACATGAACACATTTTTTTTAGTTAACAATTCTATAATTTTGTAAATAAACGAAATTTATGGATGACGTAATTTTTCTTTTTTAAACTCAAAAATGACAAAATTATTGTTCACTAAAGTTATTTACTTTTAAACAAAATTTGACGCTCACTCTATGAAACAGTACATAGCCCAACGTGTCGGCGTCGTACAGACGTGCCGCCCGCTCGCCCGCATTGTGTTATTTTTAAGTCAGAAATTAAAAAAAAAGTTTCATTAAATGTACAGTCGATCTATTAATGATATAGAATTGCATAAAAGAATTTTCAAGAAGTTGAATTTTATATTCAACAAATAAATGAAGACAGACTGTACCTGACGGTGGGCTCGAGGTGCCACGTGAGGCAGCGGTAGTCGCGGTAGTCCTGCGGGGGCGCAGCCGGCGCCTCTCCGCTGCGACCCGGCATCTGCCATAACATGCCGTGTATGCTTTGTGATATCTTCTCGTTTTAAATAGATTCAAGGTCAGAAATTTAAAAAATAAACTGCATCAAATGCTATTAGATAAAAAAAAAAGATATTTTTGATATCAAAGTAGCCAGTATGTCAAAACGCCAATTTCGATTGTAAGGAGCTAATAAGTGGACACTAAAGAACAAGACTCACAAATCGCTCCTTCTCCTTGATGTAGGAGGAGATGAGGTCGTGCAGGAACAGGAACGCCTCCGCGTCCACCGACACGAAGATGTGGTCCTCGAACTCCGTGATGAAGCTGCACTCTACCACCGGCTTCGGGTCTGCGAGACATACAAATATTTGCTTTATTTCACATTTCTATACTTAAAACTGCGATCGCTGAATTTCCAAAAGATTGAAAAAGCAAACAGCATCGCTGTTGTCGCAAAACGATGCCGGTAAAACTTTCAGCATGCCTATCTCGACATCTGTTCCAAGTTAAAAATCTTTAATAAAAAATAGAATTGACTTTAAAACGAGCCAAACAAATCAAAAAGGATTGCATCATTTAGTTACTTTAATTTACTTAACCATAACGCACCTCCAACCTTAACCATATCATACTGTCATGTACCTACCGTCAGTTATGAAAAGCAACAAAGCTCTATGATGCTATGAAAATTTTTTTTATTATTTATAGCAGTCGAGACTGGTTTTTTAAAATAAGTTTCATCAGTGGCTGCATTGTGTCATGGCTCTATAGAAATTTGCCCAATATCCTTTGCTGAAACAGAGCAATGATCTCACCATGCTCGGTGGGCGGCTGCGCCTTCTGCAAGTGGCTGGTGCGGAGGTGCATCTGCAGCGCGGGCAGCGCGAAGATGACCTCCCGCACGTGGCGGTCGCTGGCCTTGTTACCCTGCGCGCCCGCGCTGCCCGTGCTGCCTGTGGTGCCTGTGTTCTCTCGCTCCAGAGAAGGGAACTGGTCGATCGCTGTGAACAAAATCAGAACGTTGTAAAATTAAAATATATGTACCGTTCACCCTAAGCACTCGCAGTACAAAACGTGCCACTTCGTGGTCGGTTCTTGATGGATTTAGTTATCAGCCCCAATAATCTCGCAAAGGTGGACACATCACAGAAGCAGACTGGAAATGGGCAACGGCAGTAGTAATTTGAAAAAATAACAGTGGTTTTGTACTGTGTAATATTATTATGCAGGGTTAGTAATAATGACTAAAGCTATAAAGCAATGAGTGCTTGTAACACCGCATGTTAATTTCTTAACTTTGGTTTCCAACAAAACAGATACAAATAACAAACTTAATGTTATGTATGATTGCGGAACTGGCGGTAGAGGATCCGTAGTCCAGCAATAGAATGCTCTGGCCGCGCCAGCCAAAGAGATTTGGGTTCGAATCCAGGCCAGTTCCACAATTTTCGATATTAAGTTTATTTTAAAAATTATATCCTAAAATGTGGTTAACACTGTTCAATAATAATATCTAGCTTGTGTTTTTATTACCCGACTGCGTCAGAAGGAAGGTAATGTTTTTCGAGCGTATTAATGTGGGTATGTATGTCCATTTCTTTGGCACGCGCTATAGCGTAAACGGCTGGACGGATTTTAAAACATGAGGTGTAGTTGAATTCATCAGAAAAATATTATTATAAAAACAAAAATCCGACTGCTTAGAAGTAATGAACTGAAAAGAGAAAAACAAATATCACTCTAAACAAGTAACAAACGGTAGTTTAGGTAAATATTTCTTTGCCCATAGTAAAAAGTATTGTTTGTCCCCGTCTTCAGCATCATAAAGTATTTAATTAAATAATTGTATATAGATAGAGTGATACTTGTTTTTCTCTTTTTCGGGTTTTTTTGCGAAGAGTGTTACCGTCTATCTCGCTGTCGGCGAAGGCGTAGTGGAACCACTCGTGCAGCGTCTTAAACTGCGGCGGGAACAGCACGGTGCGCGTCATGCGGCACACGGTGGCGAGCGACTGGTGGCCCGCCGCCGCGCCCGTGCTCGCGCCCGCGCCCGCGCCCGAGCCCAGGCTCGCCGTGAGCGACTGCACGCAGTGGACCTCGGGTGAACCTGAATAACCCAAACAATATAGTTCTTATAGTTTCGGAAAAAGTTGCCGGGGCAAACAGACGTACAGACAGAGAGACTTCACGAATCTTTAAGGCTTCCGTTTTATGCCATTTCTCCTCAGTTCCTTGCTACAAAAACTATGAGAGAGGAAAAAATAAAAAAGCAGAAGAAAATATTTATTACTAACGGACGACCGCGAGAAATTATGTTTAGATTTAGTTCGAAAAAGCCTTTGTCCTAAACTATATCTGTACTAAATATCATTGAAATAGGTTCAATATTATAGTCGCGATTAAGTAACAAACTTACCGTCTTCGTCTTCGATCTGTTGCGCTTCGGTGGCGAAGCTGATGCAAGGGTCCTTGAGACTGAACAACGCCCACGACTTGGCCTTCAAACTGTTCCCGTGGAAGCACGCCAGCGAGATGTTGGAGCCCTGCAGCTCCAGCGTGCCGCCCAACACCGTGCCTACGTGTATATGGAACATTACAACATGCCGCTGTGATAGAATTTGATTCATATAAAAATAAGAATCAATGTCTTCTTAAGACAAACAAAAGCTAAAAATCAATAAGTCCAGAGGTTAGGCTGATTTTTCTTAAAGTTGCAGGTGCCAGGAGGCTGCTTATTCTAGAACATGTATATTCTATTCTATATCCACTTGATGTAGATTGTAATGTGATGAAAATTTTCATCTCGATCGCTACTGGTGCCTAGCGATAGCTAGGTGTCGCCCTGGAAATTCAATAAAACCACAAAATAGTTCCCCCGATCAAGGATAGATGACATAGGTGGACTTTATTTTATGTAAGGTCCAGAGAACTGTTACAACTGCTATCTTCCCTGTTATAATGTAAACTAGGTGTAATATGAAAATTTTGTGCGTGGTCGGGAAGATACCAATGTTAGCAGACTGGAGTCCCCGTATCACTACGGAAGCCCCCAGCAACTTCCAGTTCCAGCTTGCTTCAATGAGATGATGATGAAAAAGAGAAAGTTTTGAAGCCTTGACCGCCTTTTTATCGCAAGCACTTTCCCCCTCAAGCTATCAACTTTTGCCGACCGACTTTCCTACTTTACCGACTTTTACGACCCAAATACCATTTGTGATCTGTGGTCTAAGTTGAGATTTCATTTACTCTGATCAAACTAAATTTTCTTTTAACAAAAAATTAATTATTTTTATATTCATAAAATAAAGTCCACTTACGCCATCTATCCTTGATCGGGGGAACTATTTTGTGGTTTTATTGAATTTTCAGGGTGACACCTAGCTATCGCAAGATGTCGGCACCAGTAGCGATCGAGATGAAAATTTTCATCAAGTTACAGGATATAGTATAGAATATAATAAAATAGATACAAATTATCGTTCAGAGGCATTGCCATAAAAGGGGACTAGATAGGACAGATAGAAAGAGAACAAGGGGATAATTGCAAAAATTAACAATTTTATAAACTGACTGAAAATGAGATAGATATTGGTATTATCACAAGACGGCCTCCGTGGCGCAGTGGATTTATAAGACAAATGTCCTGAGTTTGATTCCCGGCTGGTCCGATTAAGATTTTCTAATTGGTCTGGCTGGTGGGAGGCTTGGCATGGCAAGTTACCGCTTTACCGACAAAGACGTACAGTAAAGCGATTTAACGGTCCGGCACAATATCGTGTAGAAACTACTTTTTTAGTATTTTCTACTACTTGTAACAAGTTAGCCTACTTCTATCTTAAGACTGCATCATCACCATCAGCTGTTATAACAGACAAGTGCTAACTTGTAATAAATAAATAAAAAATTGTAGTGTGGATGCTCCGCAATAAATTGCGGCACGTTTTCCAGTGTCGTGCTTCTGCTCCTGTCGGACACTCACCACGTGGATGCAATTTGTGGTGAGGATGTGCCGCAATGAGTTGCAACACCTTCTGCCAGTGCCGGTGGTGCCTCAGCTCCGCCTGCTGCTGCGCTGGCTCGCTGCTGCCCGCTGCTGCTGCCGCTGCCGCCGTTGCTGCTGTCTCTATTCATGCGAATAGAAGGTTTAATGGGCAACTAGCCTAATAATTGGTAATTGTCAAGTTTAACGAGTGTACGTTTTACCACTTAATGACTTTAAGTTCGAAATTTTCATGCCGGAGTACCGGTTTAAGCAACTAGCTCCAGAATAAGAATCGTCATGTCCTACAACCAAGTGAATATTTCTTAAGGTGTTGGTCGAAGCTTTTCTTAATATGACCATTTACTGAAACGACTATAGGGATATTCGGCGAGCCATTATTCCACACGGTGGTAATCTCTTGAGCAAGGTCTAAGAACTTTGATCCTTTTGTTGACAACATTAAGGCTGGAAATCAAACTAAGTAATATAGGAATGATGTGTATGTATCTACATACGTACGTACGCGTCACTGGACGCGATCTCAGCGCTCGCCTTATGTACTCAGTATTAAACTCGGTTAATAACTAAACGGTTGTTTTATTTATCAACCGCGTATCATATACATATCAAGGAAGCATTTATCAAGAGATTTTCCACAGAATTTAGGACTTCGTGGCTCTTTTAAATAAGTGATTCGACTGGCAAGTACATTTGGGTCAAATTTTGTAACAAACACAAATCAACTTACGTTCCCTCTTCTCCCTGGGCAGGCGGGTGGGGTAGGGCGGCGCGGTGGAGTGCAGCGACGAGAACACACGCTTGCCCGACTTGAACTGCTGCGTGAAGAACTCCTCCAGCTTGAGCTGCATCTTCAGCAGGTCGGGCGTGGTGCTGCGGCTGATGGCGATCTGCAGCTGCTGCCAGCTCAGCGTGCCGTGCGCCAGGATCGTAGCCGGACGACTAAACATATTCATTATCATCAGATTATGTCAACCGCTTTACTAGAGTCAGGCCTTCTTCTTTTATAGGGGAGAGGATTTAGAGATTTACTCTTTAAATCTCAGGGCATGCTGGCCGGTTTATTAAGATATGTTTAGACTCTGTAAAGATCACTAACAATGTTAATAATATTGATTGATGCTTAAATGGCTAAAATTGTTTTAATTGGTAGTAATGGCTTAGTGTTCTTCGAGGACAGGTTGTGTAACAACACCAACTGAGTTCCACTTATGCTAACTAAGGGCGGTCCCACGTATTCCAACGCAACCAGGCTGAGAGTCACCACGTGCTGCAGCAGCGTGTAGGCGCGCGCCGCCGCCAGTGTGATGGAGCCGCTCATGATGTGAGTAGTTACCTGGCGGAGGGCGTGGCGGCGGGCGGCTGCCAGCGGTCGTTGAGCGCGGCGGAGAGTCGGCTGAGGCGCGCCAGCAGCGCGGGCGCGCCCATGTACTCCAGGCGCAACTCCAGCGCGGCCAGGCGCAGCGCCGCCACATGCGCAGGCGGCTCCTGCTGCAGCAGCGCGTGGGCGCGCGCCGCCGCCAGTGCAATGGAGCCACCCACGATGCCGCCGCGAGCCTCAAGCGCCGCGCCGCCCAGCGCCACGCTGCCCGCCACCTGCCGACGCCGTGCGCTGCCGATGCTCAGCCGACCCCACGCGCCCAGTGAGCGCGACTGCCAGCTATAAACATTACAAGCTTATTATTGGTGAAGACATTAGACAGCCGAAAAAAAATTATTCCATTTTTTAAATCTAAATCCTTGACATTTTTTTTGGCGGCACTAGAGGATTATCGTATTATATCTTTGGGTAGGTTAATAACAAATAGCAAAGTCTAAATACAAATATCCAACGTACCTAACATTGCCCATAACGTTGCCCATGTTCATGTGCACGTTGAGCCGCTCGAAGTTGACGGCGAACAGCACCAGCGTCTCCCACGCCACACCGCCCTTGTCTTCTGAAACGACAATCGTAAATACGACAATCATTAGCGGAAATTTAAATATTTCAACTAGGTAAGAAAACTAGCGGCCCGCCCCAGCTTCCCACGTGTGCAATGCTGGTTACCAACGGCGACGCACGCACGCACGCGACCCCTAACCGCTCATCCCTGCATTTTGAATCTGACATATCTTGGAAAATATGCACTTAAAACATGCTGTAAAGGGCTATATTGAATGCACAAAGTTTTTAAGATACTCAATTAGATAAGCTTTAAAACAGTATTGCTTAAAATGACTTCGCAAAAAAGCCATTACTTTTGGTTGAAAGTAAAAGATAAAAAACGGTTATTTTGGGTTATCCCTAAGAGATATACCATAGCGGACTTTTTTCTTGACCTTTTTAAGGTGTGCAATACTGTAAACATTATTTTGATACATCTCCTAGGGTTTAGCCAGCGTTTGCAATGTAAGCGCAAAAAATGCGTTAATTTACGACATCACATCAGATACCTCTAAAATTATCAGTGTTTCTCTACCACATTGTGCATGTATTATACACATAAACCATTCCTGTTGAACCATTCTATCTGTTAAAAGAAACACATGAAAATCGTGTAGTGGAGTAATATAAATAGAAGTACTGTAATAGCTTAAGAGTAGTAATAAACATACTTTAATCACGATCGGTTGTGTTATTATTTAAACGCCCGACACCACATGGCGACCGTGACAGCGAGGTGTCCAATGTCCGGCGAATAATGCTGACGCGGGGCATTCGTGTGTGCCTCGGTGTTCGAATCTAGACTTTTACGATGAATAAAATTAATAAGTCAATTGTCAGGGGTACATGTGCAGCGAAGGAAATATAAATTATAAAAATTATGGGCAACAAATGCGCAAAGTGTGAATGCCAAAACAAAGAGGTAGTGATACAAGACGGCAACAACACAGAGGTAACAACTAGCAACATATTGATAGCCTCAATTCTGGGAGTTTGTGCGCTAGCCATAATTTATATTGGCTTAAAAAAAATATAAAAAATGCCACACCGGGCTGGTGAGACAGGAGCTACGGGAGGAAGCTCTTAGAAGGATACGGGCGCGTTGGTCCGGGCATCAACCGGCGGTCCGCGACCCACCTAATCCAGAAGTACAACAGTGAAGTGAAAAAAAAAAAAAAAAAAAAAAAAAAAAAAAGTGAGAAAAGAAAAAAGTGAAAGTGAAAATAAAAATAAAATAATGGGTATTGATGTATTAGTTATATTAGTATTGATGTATTAGTTATATAAATATAATAGTGTATGGATAGGTTACTAGAGATTTATAATTATCTTATATGTGAAAGTGAGAGCATTAGAAAGTTGGGACCTAAAAGGCGACAAGAAAAGTTAGGCCAGCAAAAATTTAAAAATGTTATTGCATTATATAAGGATTATAGATTACATATAAAAACTTTGCACTTAACAAAGTCATCAGATATAGAATTAACTTGTGAAGCGATTGAGGAAACTTATAAGAAAATTGTTAATTATATGCAAGTAGGTCCTATAGAAATTGTACAAAAAATGGATAACTTTGATTTAAAAACCGCGAGTACGTTGATTCCTTTAATGGATGGTAGGCAAGAAAATATTGAGCAAATTATAGATGGCATCGAGATGTATAGTAACTGTTTAAAAGGTGAGGAGAGCAAGAAATTGTTGATTTCATTTGTTTTGAAAACAAGATTATCTAAAACAGCTAAGTTGAAGCTGAATCCCGAATATTCTACAATTGAAAGTTTATTATTAGATATAAAGAAATATTTGCTAACTAAGAAATCAGCCAATTCCTTGCTATCACAGATAAATAACTTATCTCAAAATAATATGTCCATTAGCAAATATGGGGAAAAGTTGGAGGAACTTTTTATAGGGCTCACTATAACACAAGCTGGCGAAAATGAAAAAGCACGCGAAATATTGAGACCTTTAAACGAACAGTTGGCAATAAAAAGATTTTCAGATGGTCTTCGAAATCGGCGGCTGAGTACAATAATATCAGCTAGAAACTACAGCGCGCTGAAGGATGCTGTGCGCGCAGCGGAAGACGAGGAGCTGGCAAGCCCCGGGTCTTCGTCCCAAACAGCAGTATACTCCTACTCACAAGGTAACAGAAATCAATCATATTATCGTTACCCCAGGTACAATCGCGGACGACAGTTTTACCGCGGCTATACACCTTCGCGAGGAGGTACGTATCAACCCATATCCCAGGTTAAGAGAGGACACAATCAGCCCAATATAAGTCGCTATAATTATCAAAGTAATACGGCACCAACAAGGAATTACAATCAGTCCCGATATCCGAGGAATAACGTAAGATTTTATAGAGGTAACTCAAATAATAATTATTATCGCAAAGGCAATGCCTACGTCACAGAGTCCGAGCAGAAGGAAGAAGATCTAAATTTGGCAGAGTTTTTTCGAGCCTAACTATGCATTCATATGTGAAGGGTTGGATTTCATCTATCTGTTCTGCGGCAATCGAAAATGTAAGTTTTTATTAGATACTGGTGCATCTTTATCTATCATTAACAGTCAAATCATTCAAAGTAACATAATAAAATATGACAGTAATACAATCATAAAAGGTATAGGTGGAAAAATAAAATCGAAATGTTTCGCGTATATTCCATTGCGGTCAGCAAACGGTTTTACATTTCGTCACAAGTTATACCTATTCGATCACGTTCCATGCGGAGCGGACGGTATTATCGGTTTAGACTTTCTTAGAACTTATAATGCAAACATAGACTTACCTACGAACCGACTCACATTACATTTAGAGCATTATGAAACATGTACCTTACAAATAAGTAAATGTACTAGTAAAGATGTAGTATCAGAAGAATATTTAACGGTTCCATCACGTAGCGAATCAATTCATTATTTGAGTATCAGTAAAAATGTATATAAAGATAGTGTTATATATCCGAAACAGTTACATGAAAACATATTTTTAGCAGGTTGCATCGTAAAGCCAATTAGGGGAAAAATACCAGTAAAGATATTGAATACGGGCGAAAAACCAATGAAAATTCTCAAATCTAACATTATTCAGTCGGGAGATATTGATTATTTAGAAAACTACGATTTATGTTCATTTAGCCAGTCTCAAAAAGATGTTAGTCGTGTAAAGAAACTATTAACAGAATTAAAACTAAATCATTTAGATTCTAACGATAGAAAATCACTACAAATAATATGTGCCAAGTATTCCGACATATTTTTCTTGGAAGGTGACAGGTTAGGTACAGCGAACGTCGTAGAACAGTCGATTATGGTGAAACCTAATACCAAACCCGTGTATACAAAACCTTATCGGCTTCCACAGTCATCGAAACAAGAAATTAATAAACAAGTGCAACGGATGCTCGATGACGACATAATAGAACCCTCTAATAGCGAATGGAATAGTCCAATACTATTAGTGCCTAAAAAGTCAGAAGGTAACAAAAAATGGCGTTTAGTAATAGATTACAGAAAAGTTAATGATTCGATACAGGACGATAAATTTCCCTTACCCAACATAACTGAGATATTAGACTCTCTGTCCGGAAGTATTTATTTCACCCATTTGGATTTGTATCAAGGATTTTATCAAGTTAGTTTAAAACCCGAATGTAGGAATATCACTAGCTTTGGCACAAGTACTGGGCAATACAGAATGAAGCGATTAGCCATGGGTTTAAAAATTAGTCCTAATGCCTTCTCGAGGGTTATGTCCATCGCAATGTCAGGTCTAACCTATGAAAAATGTTTTATTTACTGCGATGATCTAATAGTTTTTGGAAGAAATATGGAGATTCATAATAAAAATTTAATGGATGTCTTTGAGCGTCTTCGAACAATGAACCTTAAACTCAACCCACATAAGTGCGAATTTATGAAAAGACAGTTATTATATTTAGGACACGTGGTGTCAGCTAATGGAGTTCTGCCCGATCCAGAGAAAACTAGAGTATTACAACATTATCCGGTACCAACAAATTCGGACGAAGCTAGGCGATTTGTAGCGTTCTGCAACTATTACAGAAAGTTTATACCTCATTTTTCCGAAATCACTTTACCATTGAATAAATTATGTCGAAAAAATGTAAAATTCTTATGGACTAAAGAATGTCAAAACAGCTTTGAAACTTTGAAACACAAATTAACTACACCCCCAATCTTACAATATCCAGATTTTTCACATACTAACACCTTTGTTCTCCAAACAGACGCGTCAGGCATAGCTATCGGATCAGTATTGTGTAATAAAAATTTAAAACCTGTAGCATATGCTAGCAGACCTCTAAATAAAGCGGAGCTAAATTATCCAATTATTCAGAAAGAACTTTTGGCAATAGTTTGGAGCATAAAACATTTTAGACCGTACCTATACGGAAAACAATTTGTCATCAAGACCGATCATAAACCTTTAATTTATCTATTTAGTATGAAAGATCCGTCAACGAGACTTTTAAAGTTCAGATTACAGTTGGAAGAATACGACTTTAAAATCGAGTACATAAAAGGCAGTGATAACGTGGCAGATGCTTTAAGTAGGGTGACCATAAGTTCGGAAGAATTGAAATCATTAAATAGTAAAGTTAGTTTGGTTATGACGAGAGCACAGAAAGCTAAGTTATGCAAAGAGGAGGTGAATAAAAGCACAGACACAAGGGATCCTTGTATACCTGCCGAATCAAGGTCTGGCCAACCGAGAATCGCAGAGATACTAAGGAAACCGAGTGACTACGTAGAGTTGAAATTTATTCAAGGAAGTCAGTTAACTAAGAAAACTCTAACTTATGAAAAAGAATGTTTAGCGTATGAGGTCTCGACTCATTCAATTTACATAAACCTCAATTATATGTCGCATTTTACGCGAGTCGAATTTGCGAATTTATTGAAGGAATTTTGTAATGAATTGAATATTGAACGACTATGTATAATTAAAGATGAAAGAAACGTAGAATTTTTAAAGCAACTAATAAATGAAATAAAAAGTAGAGAAAAATGGTCCGGACCGCAATTAAATATATTAAAAGGTATAAAACGAGTCCTCAATGATGAAGAAAAGATATGCATACTACATGATTATCATCTACTACCTACGAGTGGGCATGCGGGTGTACAACGCATGATCAACAATATAAAAGGTAAGTACTTTTGGCCTGGTATGGAATCCGATGTGCGGAAATACGTAAGCAAGTGTGCCAAGTGCCAAACTAGTAAGTATTCTAGAAATATAGTGGAACCGATGGTCGTGACGACGACAGCATCGGAAGCTTTTGAAAAAATATACTTAGATATCATAGGTCCTTTAGATAAAGACATAGACAATAATGTTTATATTTTAAGTTTACAATGCGAGCTGAGTAAATACGTCGAGGCGTATCCCTTACAAAGTAAAGACACGGTAAGTGTGGCAAAATCTTTTGTCAATAACTTCATATTAAGGTACGGACTTCCCAGAGTTATCGCGACAGATCGAGGAACGGAATTTCAGTCAGAAACGATGAAAGAGGTGTGCAAGCTACTTAAAATTGAAAAGGTAAGCTCGACAGCTTATCATCATGAGTCGATAGGCTCCTTGGAAAATACTCATAAACACCTCGCTGCCTTCTTACGAACTTTATGTGATGGACATCAAGAGACATGGAGTCAGTGGCTTCAGTTTTGGTGTTTTTCATTCAACACTACTGTCCATACTCAGACTAAGTATACGCCGTACGAACTCGTATTTGGCAATAGTTGTAACTTGCCTAGTAATTTAAGAGATAATGTGGTAAAGCCACTCTACAATCCAGATAATTATGCACTAGAGCTTAGGTATAGGTTACAGTTAGCATGGAAGGAAGCGCATAAAAACTTAGTTTTAAGTAAATTGAAAAGGAAAGATGTATGGGATAAAAAGTGTAATTCGATCAAGTATCAAAGAGGTGATTTAATTTTAATCAAGAATGAAACTGGTAAAAAATTAGATATGCTATATAAAGGACCCTATAAAGTAATAAGTGAAAATGGACCTAACGTTACTGTTGAAAAAGACGGAAAAGTGGATAGTGTCCACAAAAACAGAACAAAACCATACGTAACCTAGTATTAAGTGTTTAGCGTTAGTTACGATAGATACCTATCCATTATTATAGCTAGCTACTACCTAGCGGTATTGTATTTCAAGCCTGTGTTAACAATATTATATTTGTTGGGGTTTCTAGGCCTGTAGGGGTCCTAGGTTTCCCTACTTGCAGGGCTCGCTGCTTGTTTGTTGACAATAAAAGATCACTTGTATCGTGGTGTATCAGTGAATGTTTATTTCAGACCTTAACCTATATTTATACTAATATTTACAACCAATCACAATTACGATAAATCTTAACCACTAATTACGTCTACTTTATTACCAATAATATTAAACTTAAAACTAAACATCGAATTCGTTTCCGTGCCCTGCTGCTGCCGGTCGCGATGACTTCCGAGCCGTGTCTCCGAAAGCTTACATTTCGATATATATACTGCGCGCACGCCGCTCGCCCCTCATTTGCCCGCCGTTCGCCGAGGAATATAGACGCGTCACGTCCGTCGTACGCGCGACCCATACCGGCTGCCACATTCCACGCGCGGTGCGAGATGGGACACCGTCAACGCTGGATGTTCGTCTTCCTGACTTCTATATCTGGTGCTTGGAGAATCTTCAGCTGACGTCTGTGAATCGCCAAGGGAGTCGTCTGTGCGTGTGCCAGTGTTGTGTACCATCCGTGCCAAAATTATATATATATATATAGTGTAAACGCTTTTGTGACCACATCATGCCATTATTATATAGTAGTGCTCTGTAACCATGTAACCATCAAGTGCCATGACTATATAATAGTAACTTGCTAGGTATCCATCAAATCTGTCACGTAGGCATAAATGTGCGTGTAGGCAGGTAGGTCAAAAATAAATTTTCTTCTTGTGTTTTCTTTATCTCTGATCCCGTCCTGTATTCCTTTGTCCCATATCGTCACGACGGGCAGGCGAAACGGCGCGTGACGTCACGGGACGTGTGTGGAGCTATTTAGTCGTAAGTATTTAGGTAGGTAGGTAGGTATTGGTAAGTATACACCTACATTACCCCCCTTCAAGCGAAGCGTACGACCTTTTTAACCACACGTCCGCTTCTCGTGACGTATCCTGTAGGTATAGCTGTAGACGTAGGTACAGGAACGAATCCAGGATCTTTATTTTTGTTCTTTGTTACTGTAGGTTGCACGTTTTCTTTAGAGACATGACCTGTGCTTGTATTGCTATCTCTTTCTTCGTCTTCGTTCAGTAGGTATGCAGGCTTGAGTCTATCTGTAGATACTATCGTTGTTCGCAGCGGTAGCTGAATTTTGAAGTATTTCTCGTGACGCTTTAGTACTTCGTAGGGTCCGTCGTACGGGGGTGTCAGCGGTGCTCGTACTGTATCGTTTCGTACGAACACATGCGTACATGTTGCTAGGTCCTTGTGTACGAATGTAGACCTTGTTGCTGGGGATCGCTCTGTAGGTGATAGCGATGCCATTGTTTCAGTTAGCCTTCGCACGTAGTCTGCATCCTCTATTTTCGACTGTGTAGGTACGAGAAAGTCGGAAGGTATGCGAAGCGTTGTTCCGTAGGTCATTAGCGCAGGACTCAGGTTGTCCTCTCTCAAGGCGGTTCGTAGGCCAAGTAAAACGGTAGGTATTTCGTCTGACCATGACGTAGTTGCCCCGCGAGCTATGAGCGATGCTTTCAGTGTGCGATGCAATCTTTCTATTTTTCCGTTCGCTTGCGGGTGGTAGGCTGTAGTACGTATTCTCGTGATTCCCCATCTTTTCATTAGGACGTTGAATAGCGCCGATTCAAAATTCGTTCCGCGATCGCTGCTGAGTCTCAATGGTACTCCGAATCTCACTATCCAGTTATCATACAGTGCTTTAGCGACGGTTTCTGCTGTGGTTTCTTGTACTGGTACTACTTCAGGCCATTTGGTGCATCGGTCGATAATAGTGACACAGTATTTGTATCCGTTCGACAGTCTTAGAGGTCCGATAACGTCGATGTGAATGTGTTCAAAGCGCTGAGATGCCGGGAATTCTGCTAGTGGTGTTACTACGTGTCGATGAATTTTGCTACGTTGACAGTCGATGCATGTTTTTGCCCATGTTGCTACTTGTTGATTCATGCCGGGCCAGAAGAACTTTGATGCCATCTGTTTTCGTGTTTCTCGTACACCAGGGTGACATAGCCCGTGTTGTGCTTTGAAGGCGACGTAACGGTATGTCTTGGGTAGGTACGGACGAATAGACGATGTTGAAACTTCGCAGGTGATTGGCCTTTTGATACCTGGTAGTGTTATTTCCGCGAATTTCAAGTTGGTTTGTTTCTTTAAATTTTGTAACTCGATGTCGTCAGCTTGGTCTAAGGCGAGCTTCTCGTAGTCGAGTGTTTCTGTTGTTTTCACCTCTTCTATTCTTGATAGCGCGTCTGCTACTGGATTTTCTTCGCCCTTTATGTATTTTATGCTTGTGCAGAATTGGCTGATGAAATGCAGTTGACGTTCTCGACGTGGTGTGTCGCTGCTGCTCGCAGGTCTGTGTAGTGCGTAGGACAGAGGTTTATGGTCGGTATACACAGTTACTTCGCTGCCTTCTATGAGTCTTCTGAAGTGTTTTACAGCTGTGTAAATCGCTAGTAGTTCGCGATCATACACACTGTAGCGTCGTTGTGTATCACTCATGCTCTTCGAATAAAAAGCTAGTGGTTTCCAAGCGTTTTCGATCTTCTGCTGGAGAACTGCGCCTATGCTGTGTTCGGAGGCGTCTGTCATTATAGTTAGTTCTCCACCAGGAACAGGATAGCTCAGCGTAGTTGCCTCTGTGATGCTTTGACGGCATCTTTCAAAGGCTTCATCAGCTACTGGTGTCCATTCAATGGGTGTTTTATCGTTCTTTTTCTTGTTGTGAAGAAACTTGTTGAGCTCGTGCTGGTGGTCTGCTTGATGCGGTAGACAGTCGCGATAGAAATTGAGCATACCAAGGAATCGACGCAGCTCGACGACGGTCTTCGGCTTCGGGTATGATGATATCGCGTCGACTCGTTCCTTGGGTGGTTTAATTCCGCTTGCTGAGACTTCGTACCCCAAGAAGTTGATAGTTTCTTTACCAAACTCGCACTTCTCTATGTTCAGCGTTACGCCGTACTGGTTGAGGCGTTTTAGGATTTGATGTAGAAGTGCCTTGTGTTTATTTTCGTCTTCGGAGAAGAGAAGTATGTCGTCTACGAAGCAGAAGCAATTGTCTATCCCTCTCAGCACCTGATGCATGAAGCGTTGAAAGGTTTGACTAGAGTTCCGAAGTCCAAAGCACATGACGTTGAATTCGAACAAACCAAACGGTGTAATTACTGCTGATTTCTGTGCATCTTCTTCACTGGCCATAGGTATCCAGTAGTACGCCATCTTGAGATCGAGCTTGGTGAAGATTTTCTTTCCATTTAGTGCGTACGTGAAGTCTTGTATGCGGGGTATTGGATATCTATCCGGCGTAGTGACAGCGTTCAGTCGTCTGTAGTCACCGCATACTCGTAGACTGCTATCTTTCTTCTTTACTACATGAAGAGGGCTTGCCCAGGGACTCTTTGATGGTTTGCAGATCCCTTGTTCCACCATGCGATCAAATTCAGCTTTGGCGGCTGCGTATTTGTCGGGTGGTAGCGGTCGGGCACGGGCGTAGAGCGGTGGGCCTGTTGTCTCGATATGGTGGACGACTTCATGTTTGACTGGTTGCTTCAGTGACATCGGGCGTAGGACATCAGGATATTGTTTCAATATTTCGTAGTACTGTTGCTCGGAGCTGATGATGCGTACTGATTCGATGTTATCGGATGTTATTGCAACGGCGTCGATGCTGAGCTTGGTAGTGTCGTCAATTAGTTTCTTCCTGTGTAGGTCCACCAAGAGCTTGTAATGTCGAAGGAAATCTGCCCCCAGGATTGAGTTCTTCACGTCTGCTATCACGAATGTCCAGGTGAAGTTACGCCGCAGTCCAAGGTTGAGCCTGATAGTTTTTTCTCCGTAAGTGCGTATAGGTGTGTTGTTAGCAGCAAATAATTTGTAGGCGCTTTCTGTTGTCTTCTTGTCGAATCTCGATGCAGCCCACACAGAAATGTCCGCTCCTGTGTCTACGAGGAACCGTTCGTTACTGGTGCGATCGTAGACACTTAGGCGATTGCTGGTACAAGGGACACCGACGTTCGCCACCGTCGGCGCCGAAGTTAGTTTTCCGACGTCTTCTTGTTGTTCATTGCGCACGGTGACTCGCAGCGTCTTGCTTTATTGCCGAATTTGAAATGGTATCGACATTCCCAATCCGGATCACCAGGCTTCTTTCTTGGTCTTGTCGTCGATGGCGTTGACCGTGAGTGCGAGCGAGAACGTGTGTGAAAGGGACGGCGATAGGCGTTTCGATGTGGTGCGCGGCCTCGGTCGCGCAACTCGGCAACCTCTAGTGAGAGTTTGTCTAGCCTCAAGCGTAGCTCTGCGTATTCCAGGTCTTCGATCTTTCCTTTTGAAGTGGATGGAGAAATTGCTGCGACGGTGTTGTTGGCTGTGCTCCCCATGTACTCCATCATCTTGTCGGCCATCGCGGCGAGCGTGTCCAGCGAAGATTCGTTGTTGACGGACAAGGTGCAACGGATGTGTGCTGATAGGTGATTCAGCCACTCAATCTTCAGGCCTTCCTCCGTGATCAAGCCGTTGTTCAGTTCTCTCATCTTTCGTAGTAGCACGCTTGGTTTTTGGTCTCCCAGTTCCAAGCCGCTAATCAATTTTTGAAAGTTTTCCACTTCGGACTTCTCGTACACCGCCAGCAGCCGTTTCTTGATCGATGCGTATTTTTCTGTAGCCGGCGTGTTGTAGAGGAGGTCGGTGACGTGCTGCAGGTCTGATGGTTCTAACTTTTGAAGTACGTATCGAAATTTTTGCTCATCTGATGTCTTTAGCGGATCTACGACGGCTTCGAACTGCACGAACCATGCTCTTGGAACTTGGCGCCAGAATGGTAGGAGTCTTGACTGTACGGTGATGGCGGCCAGGTCGGCCACTTGTTTTATTTCGACGGCTTCGTTTTCCATGTTCTCTTCAGACTTCGTCGGTTGCTATTTGTAGGTCTTGAGCGATCTTCGTGTTCTTTTTTGAAAGACTTGGGCTTCTTTGTGTTCTTTTCAGTCCGGGGCTCCTTTGTGTTCTTTTCTTTTAGTCCGGGGTCACCATTTGTAGGGGTTTCTAGGCCTGTAGGGGTCCTAGGTTTCCCTACTTGCAGGGCTCGCTGCTTGTTTGTTGACAATAAAAGATCACTTGTATCGTGGTGTATCAGTGAATGTTTATTTCAGACCTTAACCTATATTTATACTAATATTTACAACCAATCACAATTACGATAAATCTTAACCACTAATTACGTCTACTTTATTACCAATAATATTAAACTTAAAACTAAACATCGAATTCGTTTCCGTGCCCTGCTGCTGCCGGTCGCGATGACTTCCGAGCCGTGTCTCCGAAAGCTTACATTTCGATATATATACTGCGCGCACGCCGCTCGCCCCTCATTTGCCCGCCGTTCGCCGAGGAATATAGACGCGTCACGTCCGTCGTACGCGCGACCCATACCGGCTGCCACATTCCACGCGCGGTGCGAGATGGGACACCGTCAACGCTGGATGTTCGTCTTCCTGACTTCTATATCTGGTGCTTGGAGAATCTTCAGCTGACGTCTGTGAATCGCCAAGGGAGTCGTCTGTGCGTGTGCCAGTGTTGTGTACCATCCGTGCCAAAATTATATATATATATATAGTGTAAACGCTTTTGTGACCACATCATGCCATTATTATATAGTAGTGCTCTGTAACCATGTAACCATCAAGTGCCATGACTATATAATAGTAACTTGCTAGGTATCCATCAAATCTGTCACGTAGGCATAAATGTGCGTGTAGGCAGGTAGGTCAAAAATAAATTTTCTTCTTGTGTTTTCTTTATCTCTGATCCCGTCCTGTATTCCTTTGTCCCATATCGTCACGACGGGCAGGCGAAACGGCGCGTGACGTCACGGGACGTGTGTGGAGCTATTTAGTCGTAAGTATTTAGGTAGGTAGGTAGGTATTGGTAAGTATACACCTACATATTTCATTATCAAGGCACGATGACAGTGTCATTCCTTTAACTTGTAAACACTTTATACTTACACCTTAAAATATGATTATGATATGAATGTGTTAACTAATTAATTATAAGTTTTAGGAAATAAAAAAAAAAAAAAAAAAAAAAAAAAAAAAAAAAAAAAAAATCGTATTTGACATTTTTTTTTTTTTTAAATTTACCCCGATGATGTAGTGGAGTAATATAAATAGAAGTACTGTAATAGCTTAAGAGTAGTAATAAACATACTTTAATCACGATCGGTTGTGTTATTATTTAAACGCCCGACACCACAATCGGATGCTAAGTTTCAAAGATTTAAGCATACATACGAACAAACATAAAAAATCGACTTTGTTTTATACTATGTAATGATAATATTATTTTCCGAATCAATAAAATAATAATAATAGCTTGTAACGAAGTGCACAAAAGCCACGAGATTAACTCAGACTCCGCCACACGTGAAGTGTCCAGTGAGGCAAGTGCGAGTTTGTTACCGAGCGACTGCGTAAAAACGTAACGCAATTTTTTATGGAATTTTAGTAGCGCCATCTAGTTATATCGAAAGTAAACGCTTTTTTGCTATATAATTTGACGTTATGAGTGACTACATTTTTACGCAGTCGCTCGGTGAAAAACTCACATCAACTTGCCCCACAGAAGGGCCAAGTGCCGTCGCAGACTACCTCGGATGGATGAATCATCCCGATAATACCGCATATACAAATGACCCGAGATCAGTAGTAGGAGAGAACATTCCTGCTACGTTACTAAGCTTAATTACCTTTGGATTTCTGTGGTTCAGCCATCTTTGCTTTTTCGCGCTGCGGCAGCACAGGCGACAGAGGGACGTTGGTACTGGACGAACTGAAAAAATGTACTGATTGTAAATTTTCCACAACAAAGAAAACTATTCAGAGAGATGGAAGCATTGATGGTACCACGACTTGGAGTACGACAGTATCTCTTTCTGTCGCCGCATGTCGTACTCAACCCACGCCCACTATTGCTGGTACCACTATAACATGTAATGGTAAGAAGGCCACATACGGGTGCGCAGTGTGCACGCTGACGTCGCCGAGGAACAGCCGGCGCACGATGCTGCGCCGGTACCACGCCTTGGGGAACGCCAGGATCTCGCTCAGCCGCCGCATGTCGTACTCAACCCACGCCCACTATTGCTGGTACCACTATAACATGCAATGATAAGAAGGCCACATACGGGTGCGCAGTGTGCACGCTGACGTCGCCGAGGAACAGCCGGCGCACGATGCTGCGCCGGTACCACGCCTTGGGGAACGCCAGGATCTCGCTCAGCCGCCGCATGTCGTACTCAACCCACGCCCACGATTGCTGGTACCACTATAACATGTAATGGTAAGAAGGCCACATACGGGTGCGCAGTGTGCACGCTGACGTCGCCGAGGAACAGCCGGCGCACGATGCTGCGCCGGTACCACGCCTTGGGGAACGCCAGGATCCCGCTCAGCCGCCGCATGTCGTACTCAACCCACGCCCACTATTGCTGGTACCACTATAACATGTAATGGTAAGAAGGCCTCATACGGGTGCGCAGTGTGCACGCTGACGTCGCCGAGGAACAGCCGGCGCACGATGCTGCGCCGGTACCACGCCTTGGGGAACGCCAGGATCCCGCTCAGCCGCCGCATGTCGTACTCAACCCACGCCCACTATTGCTGGTACCACTATAACATGTAATGGTAAGAAGGCCTCATACGGGTGCGCAGTGTGCACGCTGACGTCGCCGAGGAACAGCCGGCGCACGATGCTGCGCCGGTACCACGCCTTGGGGAACGCCAGGATCTCGCTCAGCCGCCGCATGTCGTACTTGAACCACGCCGAGCCCACGTCCACGATTGCTGGTAATTAATAATAAATAAATACTATCTTCTAATCTTATCGGTAAGTGCATAAGGTTTACAATTGCTTATGTTCTTCGATTGTTAACATACACTTGCTGTTCTCGAATCGTTTGATTTTTATGAATCTAGCACTTTCTACCCCTTTATTTACGTAAACAAGGTTCTTGGTGTCGGGAACAGGTACACAAATAGCCGAACCGAGGAGCAGTTTACTTTGGAAGACTATCATTTTGGACTGGAAGATTGGATCGGATTGGAAGACAGTGAATTTAGATCTTTGTAAAGACCTAAATAAATAATATAAAAAGGTAAGGTAAGGAAACATTTCTCTTTTTAAACCACTGAACCTATACACTATACACTAAGAATCACAATTTTTTAGGGACCACTAAATAATATAGGCTAGCAAAAACTTAAATTAAAGAGGTTTTTATGAATATCTCAAAGAAACACCATTATGTTTAAGTGAAAATAATACTCACTAGAAAACCGAACGGTAGCTTTAGACCGGTCGTGATCAGCGTGGAGGTCCAGTTTCCTAAACCGGGACAGGTGGAACTTGACGAACTCGACGTTGATGGAGAGTGAATCCTTCCGCTCGGTGTCCGCCAAGGGAGACCACTGCGCCTCCTTCAGACTGGACTTCTTGCCGCCGTACGGATGGAAGATGTACACGGAGAAGTCGGCCAGACAGCCTGTTACGCTGAGCCCACCCATTGCGATTGCTGGTTCAGCCATCTCCCTATGCACGTGAGAAACGAAAGGTGTTAGTATTCCGGCACTTCGTGTAACATTGTAACGAGATAGCCACTCCGAGACTCTTAGTTGTGTTCTACCAAAGGAATAAGTGAACTCACTCGTCCGAGGCCCTTTTAGAGCTGAAGACGATCTGCAGGCTGGGCAGCTGCAGCAGGCACTCGACGCGCGAGGCGGGCAGGCAGCTGAAGCGGAAGGCGGAGGGGCGCGTGTGGAAGTGCACGATCACGTCCACGGGGAAGGACGCGTACACGTACTGCCCGTAGCCCTCCGCGCCCGCCGCCGCGCCCGCGCCCGCGCCACCGCCCTCGCCCACCGGCGCGCTCGAGCGGTTGCGTTCTGTTTCTAATCCGGAGGTAGAACACGAAAATGTTTTATTCAAGTTCAATCATCAGATATTTATTTATTTATTTATTTATTAAAGGCAACATTTTTCACTAAAAATTTACAAAGTAAATTTTGGCTCCTGTTTGGGTAAAAGTTTCTTCTTATATTAATGACTCCGAAATTACGCAATTGGTATTTTTTAAGATTCGTTATAAGTGCTTATAAATGATTTATTTTGGAACTATTTTCTTACCCGTTGGAGCTGTGAAGGATGTCTTAGTAGGAATTGGCTCTAGAGTCTGCTCGAGGAACTCCAGGATATGTGGGCTGATGATGGTCTCTTCGGGAATGCTCTGCAGCGTGATCCAGGCGAACAAGGACGCCTTCTTGGTGCCGACCTTTCGCACGTTCGGGTTGAGGGGAATGTTGGGCATCGTTTGAGGGGACGCCGTCTCTTCTGCTAGGGTTTTGGATTCGTAATGTACCTGTCAAAATATTTTAAAAAGTGTAAAAAAATATATGTTGAAGAAGCCGACAATTGAAATTTTATAATATCATAGATTTTGTAACAATTTTATTATTGTATAAAACGTATAAAGATAATAATTTTCCAATTCAAGTCCAATGGCTGTTATTTAATCAATCCCTTGAGTTAACAAATCGCTATGTATCAGAACCTAACTAACCTAGTTCACTGCACTGTTTCGTAAAATATATTGATAAAAAATACTGAAATAATTTTTTAATTACTAAAATGATCAATAATAAAACCAATAGTGTCATAAGTAATTCTCAGATGTTAGTCACCTTGAGCTGCAGGCCGGGCACTTGGAAGACGGTGAGGTCAGGAGGCGGCGGCAGGCGCGCGCGCCGCGTCTCGTTCAGCCCGCCCGACGCGGAGCGACCCACGCGGGACTTGCTGCTGCCACTGTGAATGTGGCAATGTTTTATTAACATAATTAGCCATTACGTATGTAAAAAACAAAAATCTTTATGGTGTTAGCCACCGTAGTTCATAAGCGAAACGTATGCTGGCAACTTGTTATACGGGTTCAGAACGGATGCGTATGATCGTCCGTACACGTACATGCGTGTGCGAAAATATTATACTTAACATAATAACAACAGTTTGTATGCGTTACATTTTATCGTCGTCTTCGCGTCCAGGCTCCTTTGTGTGCAACACGCACTTGCCGCTGTTGATGTGCACCTTTACGTCTAACTCGAAGTCGATGTTGGGCTCCGCCGTCTTGCTCTTGCTAGGCTTTCCCTCGCTCGCCTGGCTCGCGCCCGGCGCCTCGCGACCGCTGCCCGGACAATTTCTATTACTATATCTATATATTGCCATTGAGCTAAAATAGACATAAAACAAAAATCGAAATTGGTTAAACCAAAAAAACGTTGTAAAATTTTACATAATCATCATTCCTGTACCGTAACCCGCCCCTCGCCCGCCTATTCCTGTGCTCTCACCTAGTGTCGAGGTTCTCCCGGGACCGCGGCCAGGGCGCGGGTAGCGAGCTCGCCGCTGCCGCCTATTCCTGTGCTCTCACCTAGTGTCGAGGTTCTCCCGGGACAGATGTAGGTGCGGCGGCCAGGGCGCGGGTAGCGAGCTCTGCCGCTGCACGCCACCCTGGAACGTGACCCGCCCGCGCGACTCCCGCCCCTCGCGCGCCTCGCCCCCACGCGGCCCGCGCAGAGACGACGAGCGCGACGGACCTGCACCTGTAACATGAAAAGCCCTAAATATGCTACGTCTCGAGTAACAGCGCGAAGTCCGCGCCGCACGAAACTTCCTAACTAAAAAAACGTCGATGCACCTGTTCGCACTTAGAATAAATTTAAACTATCCAGTATTAGTGACGTTGGTCGCGGATTTAGGAAGACTATTTAGACTATATGCGTGATTGAAACCGCAGGTCACAGGTAAAAAAACTTATTTGTAATTAGAGATATCCTATAGAGAACCGCAACAAAGTAATCTGACTAAATTTAATTTCACCACAATAACAAAACTCTCTGTCTCAAGTTGTACGAGTCTCTGATAAGAACAAAAATCTTTTATGCTCTGTATGATCTGAAATGCTCTGTAACTCTTTAAGGGTTTCGTGTATCTCATAACTTCACAGTTTTATTCTTCCATGTCGACCCCTTGAATTCGTACCTGTGAGAGGGTCACTGTCAGCAGAGCTCCACGAGGCGCCCTCAATGATGTCAGCGAGGCGCGTGTCGTCCTCTGCCAGCAGCAGCGTCTCACCCGAGTCGGCAGTGCCCATGCCTGCGCCCACGCCTGCGCCCAGCGGTTCATCGGGCGGCGGCGCCGACACGAACGAGTGGCTGCGGTTGGAGCCCAGCCCCAGCTTGCCCTTAGTGATAGAGCTCGCGCGCACACTTTGCCGACGCAACTTCTGGATCATGTCCCTGATACGTCACATAAAAATGTTAGAAAAATCATATTACTGACGATGAATGTGATGCTAATGTTTCAGTAACAGCATATCAAATTTCAAGTAGCATACATTTAGCAATCGATTTCGATGATGACCCCTGTGTGGTAATTATTTTCTCATTTATACCTAAAATTTGACACACATATCATTGGCACCAGGCCTGGGTTTTTAGCATTTTCCTGTTACATCTACCTTCGGAAGTCCTTGAAGACGAGCGCCTCCAGATCGTGTAGCCTCCTCATCTCATACTCCACGGTGCTGTGCGAGGCACCGAGCGCGCGCAGGTCGGTGATGATCTTGGCCTGCTCCGTCATCTCCTTCTCGATGAGCTTGGAGCGCTTCTTGGCGTCGATACTAGTGTCGAACACGAACGCAGGCAGTGTGTCGGTGTACTTGCGCCGGAACACTATGCTTTCCTGGAAATTTGTTTTTGTAGTCTCTCTCACACCTATGTATTTGCAATCTGCAGTGCGAGTCTCACTACCACATAATAAATTTTGTCGATTGTCAACATTGTGATCATTGCTAACGGGAGAAACTTAGCCGGTTAAGACTATAGTCATAAACTAGCAGGTGGCGAATAAATCCTACTAAACTACACATAAAAGCTTTTATTTTGAATCACTCTATCCATTGCTGAAGACCACATTAAATACCGTTGTTTAATTGAGCCACCGAAAATATAAAACAAATCGATTTTGAAAATCTGACCATTTTTTTTTGCTTACGAGAGATAAGGACAGAGATAATACTTGTCCGTTTTCACATTCTGAACCTTTGTTTATCTTTACTCTGTCATTTTGATAGTTCATATTTCAACTATAGTTTAAAAGATAATATTTAAGAGAAAGCAACCTTGTTATGCCATGATTTTAAAGCTAACCTTTTAAGCTACTTTAAGAACTTGTCGACTTAGATTTAAATATAATTTTATTTTATACTACAATTGTTTGTTTCACATTACCTGCGAATCTTTGCTGTTATCCGCTTCGTCATCCAAATCACTTTCATAGTCCATTTTCAGAGGATCTTCTTCTTCAAACCCTAAAAAAAATTCAATGTTTTTATAAAACTGTGCCACTCATCGATACAAGAAGTACAAGTTGTGTAAAAGGAAAGCGGTGTACCTGTAAGCATAGTAAGCGTATGTCCTAAGGCCGACAACTGTTTGCCGACGTTGACATCGAGGTGAATATCCACGCCTTCCATTTGCCACGACACATTCAGGAACCATTTGGCGTTCTCTGTTAAGGGATAAATTACGTAAATAACTTTAGAGTGAAATTTCTGTAAAGCCTTTTTTTTATTGACTATAAATTGGCCCTTGACTGCTATCACACCAGATGTTGATGCAATCTAAGATGGAAGCGGGCTAACTTGTTAGGAGTAGGATGACATCCACACCCCTTTCGGTTTCTACACGTCATCGTACCCAAACGCTAAATATCTTGGCGGTATGTCTTTGTCGGTAGGGTGGTAACTAGCCACAGCGAAAAGCCTCTCACCAGCCGTTTGTACACCGCGATTGAAGTGAGGATGTCACGAGCACCGTCTAAAAAGTTGAAGCGCTACCACTTTTTCATACATACATAACACGCTCATTCGCATTGGGGTAGGCAATTACCTACATCCTTCCATTTACCACGGCCCTTGCATGCTTCTCTCATTCTCATTAACCCTTTCATACAAGTTCGTCAGTTCAGGGTACTCTTGACCTTCTAAAATGTCCTGAATTTGGTCTAGGAACAGAGTCGTAGTCCATCTCCAGATAGAAATGTTAAGGATTGCAGTTGGATTCGTTATGTCGATTAGTCTGAATACCGTTATGTTTCGCCGCCGTAGTCCGGCTGCACACTTCATAGGTCCCTTCGGAAACGGCGCACACGTTGATACAAGCTTCTCCAGGGTCCGGCTTCCAGTCGTCCAACGAGGCCTCGAAATCATCCGCGAACCGCAGGCAGAGGCCCACGAACCGCCCCTTGCTGACGAGAGAGCCGGAGCTGCACGCCGATATGCTGGTGCTCTCCAGCGTCACCACCACCGCCCCGCGCGAGTCCGGCTCGTAGCCTCGACCCCATGTCGACTGAACCGTACAAACATATTAATGCTTCTAAAGGGCATTCGACAAATATGTAGTCATGACCTAATGTGGCCACTGATAAAAACTTATTTTAAAAAGCAGGACTGCTATAAACCTTAGTAAAAATTATTTCGGTCAGATGTGTAGTTACTTTACTTTTAGATACTTTTACTTTTTTGTAGGTTTTTTCATAGCAAATCAGCTATAGCATAGAGCTTTGTGGCTTTTCATAACTGAAAGTAGATAAACCTTTGTGATGCATGTGTAAATAAATAAACAAATACAGATCAATGTCGCCAAATTTTAGGACTGGTTCAAATTTGTCCAATACCTTTTCGGGTAGAAAGGCCTTTCCCAAATTAAGACTACAACACAGAGAATGATATTGATTTTCTACAGGAAACATTAAGAGTTATTTATTATGTATGTCTCAAATTAATAAAATATATATTTTTTACGCAAATACAAACATCGCATACAACATTGTTAATACTACATAATGAGCGACAAATACAACGGCGAATTCCATTTTAAGACATCCACGCAAGATTTTGGTGCAGTAGTTTTAGCCCAACCAAATTTGTATTTGCCACTCACAGTTCGGTAATACTCACGAAAAGAGATAATAACTTACCATAGGAGGCTGGTTCAGAGGCAAACATATTCCGATATCATCCACATTGAGCTGCAGGAACAACGTACTGAGGTGGGGCGGAGATATGTTGGAACTTAATTGCACCTGGAATTTAACACAAGTGTTTTAATCACAATAGGCTTGATGACTATTTTTGAAAAACTGTGCTATAATTTTTTGGGAGTGTCCTCTGATTACAAAAAAATATATATATTTCCTTTTTTTCTCTATAATTTATCTGCAATCGATCGACAGTAGGTTTTTGGCAGGATAAAAAGGCTTCACCAGACCTGGGGACCAGTTTGCTCAAGTCTGTATAGGGTCAAGCACATCTGCTCGTTTTAACCTTTTGATCCTTTCCGCAGACAATATATATTTCAGCATAAAATAAAGGATTATTTTTTTTAAATGCATTTTAAGTTCTAATTCAGAAAATTCACAAAACTATTCAATATTCATCTAAAAAGCATAGTTTAATGCCCAAGTAGAACCCACCTTTTCGAAGACCTGCTGAGTGGCGGTGAGCACCTCCTTGGTGAGGCTGAGCCGCTTCTCGTTCCAGTACTCGTACGCGTTCTTATAGTTGAGCCACACGAGGATGGCCTTGTCCACAGCCACGGGCTGGATGTAGATGAGCGGCCGCTTCAGCGTGATGAGCACCACCTCCTTGTCGTCCTCGCATACTATCTCGTCTTGGAACGCGTTGCGCATTGCTGGACGAAAAGTGGGTTATATGACATGTCGAATACCACATAAAGGATGCTGACTGAAGTGCTGAACTCTTTTTTTATTCAGTACAAGTGTGTGAGCGCAATCTAACCTGGTGACGATGCAATGCAATGCTATATACTAAATACTATGCTACTCAAAACGTACTATATTTTATATATCTCTAAGCTACTTAATACTTAGAACTATTATCTATATTAACTACCTACTAGTTTAGCGCATACCTATTCTGGTGTTGAAGAAGGCGTACTGCTGGAACTCAGGCTCCGCCTCCTCGAACATCGCGTTGCGTATCAATTGGCCGAGACTCAAGTTCACGTCGACCTGTTCATATAAAGTATATTCAAAAATGACAGAAATATTATTTACCTTAATGTTTAACTTCAATTGAAATAAACAATTTCGAAACTTTTTGGGATTTTCTTGTTATAATAGTAACCGCACGTACCTGCGCCCGCGCAAAGAGCCGCAATCCGTGCGGGCCGGCGGGCTGCGGCACGTTTTGCACGCGGTTGGACAGCTCGAACTCCACTGCGCCCGTCTCTAGTCGCACCGCAGAATTACTTGGCGTTGTGGCCGTCAGTTGTATACGCTGCATACAAACAGGGGACAGTGATAAATTGTAAGAAAAAAACCCATGTCAAGCCAAAGTCAGATAATTGATATAAATAAATAAATAATCATTACATATGAGGAATCATCAAAATCAATTATCAGCTTCACAGTCCCAGGCAAAGTTTCCGCGTTTGTGTGCAATACGGTTTTTAGAGTTCCACACTTCAAAAGGAAAAAACGGAAACCTTCTAGGATCACTCCTGTGTTTTGTTACCATTTAACCATCGATTTTGATCATATAGCACACATACAAGCAATGCAAAACTGTATCAAGAGAACAAATTAAAAAGTAAATACAATTATTTTGAATAAAACGAAATAAGATTTTAGACGCACACATCTGATGTTAAGGGATGATGCAGTCTGCTAGACGGAAGCGGGCTTCCTTGTTCCATAGCGGCACCGGCTTCTCACCTCCGTACACTTTCTGGACCACTTCGTTCACTTCCTACAATTTGAAATAATAATTTATACAAAAACAAATGCTGTTTTAACAAAGAAATTCGCACAGTTCGATTTCACTTTTAAACTGTTTTACGGATCCTAGTGCTCTGGACGAGTGCCAGATATCTGAGGTGCGGATAAAGTATGCGACACAGACACTCGATTGTAAACACACTAAAGAGGCAATACCACGCCTCGACACACAACTAACCAAAAAACTCACCCGGTTACCTCAAATCCACCGGGCATACCACTGAGCCAGGACCTGTCCACTAAATAAACTGATTTAAGTTCTAGACGCACCGAATTCTATGAAGAGAAAACAGTATCTGCAAAACGCAGACACCGATACACGTTCTCCTCGTTCCAGAGGAGTATCGGAACATCTCACCTACATGGCTCCAAGCGCCACTTCGTTCACTTCCTACAATTTAAAATAATAATTTGTACAAAAACAAATGCTGTTTTAACAAAGAAATATATGACGCACAGTTCGATTTCACTTTTAAACTGTTTTTCGGATCCCAGTACTCTGGACAAGTGACAGATATCTTAGGTGCGGATGAAGTATGCGTACCTTCATGAAGACCTTCTGTACGAACACGAGATGGTTGAGCAGGTCGGTGGACAGCGTGTGCTCGAACAGCCCGATGTCTGCCGTGGCGGACAGGTAGCGGCCGGCGCGCAGCACCACGCCCTCCGGCGCCGCTGCAGCAACATCACAATATATTCCGGTTTCGGCATCAAACCAATATGTTATTATTTATAAGCATCATTTAACCAGCCAACGTAGAAGATGAGTTGTAAAAGCTTAAAAAATACAAGACGTGTTCATCATCAAAATATCCATAAAAGTGTAAAGCTTTTTTTGGAAGTAACATTCATTAATCAATGGACTTGCCAAGAAAATGACCTGACATCTCAAAAAGACTTTTCATGAAAATTCACTGATAGATTTGTGAAGAAGGATCGTAGTCTTGAAAAAGACATCCATAAAAGTATGGAAGTCCACCTTGGCTAGTATCACCGACGTCAGCGCCGTTGGCCCCGTCCGCTGCGGGCGGCTGCTGCGACGCGCGCGCATCGGCCGGGTCTCCGCAGTCCAACACGCGCGCACGGCAGGACACCGCAGGCAGGGCGACAGATGCCGCGGCAGGGATGTTCGCTTCTGTTACCTGTTGGTAATTATACGTTAAAGTTCAGAAACCAAAACAAGTTATCAACACGTACATTCCGAAAATCGATGTGGGTAAAGGCTTTGTCAACACACACGGCGAATCGAATGCGTGGCATAGCGTTTTTATTTTGTATAATATCGCTGGAATTCAGTCATGTAGACACCGGTAATTGCGAGCTACTAGTAACCATTTGGATGTACCAAATAAACGCAGAAAAATAGGCACTTGTTAAATTTAATATTTTTAATACCTTACATGGTTTTAGTTTCAGGGTTTGCGTTGCCTTAAACTACTAATCACTCATGAAAAGCATGTACGAGATTTAAATTAGGATGCAGCACGTACCTGCAGTTTAGTGACAAAGCTGAGCGAATGGTGCGGCAGGTCCACAGTGAAGTGCGCGCGGCCTGCTGTCACGCCTGCGCTGTGGACGCGCTCCATTTTGTACTGAGCCTGCAGAGATGGCAGGAGCGCCGCCGTCACGCTCAGGCTCTGCAGAGACAGTACATTGTTATAGAAATCACAATAAAATAGTATAACATCCAATCAACGTTTGTGACGTTTTAACGCCCTAACCTGCAACACTAGTGAAAATTGTAGCTGCAAAGGCTGCAACAGGGGATCGGAAGGCGGCGCGGGGGGTGTAGGCCGCGGGACGGGAGGGGGACTCCGTTCTTCTTCCTCTTCTGGTAGACCGCCTCCCACTCCTCCGCCGCGAGAAAGACGGGACGAAGTTCTTGTTACACCAAGTTCCTATAAAAGGATATTTAGATATATTTTAAAGGAACTTTAGAACTTTTCAGCGCTTGTCTCTTGCACCAAGCAGTACGCCGAATTCTCACCTGCAGGGTGGAGGAGAGCTGCCGGCTAGAGCGAGTCATGACACCGTGCAGCGCCACTGGGTGCTGCGGCAGGTCCACGCGCACACTGCCGATGGACGCCAGTGCCGTGGCGCCCAAGCGACCACCCTCCCACGTGTACAGCGCCTGGCTCTTGCCCACGCTCACACGAACCACCGTCCTATAAATTAAAATATATTATTAGTCAACTGCAATCATCATTACCTAGATGCCATGTAACTACTGAGACTCACTGGTGATTGGGCGCGGGTCCTTCCAGCAGCACGATGGCAGTCCGCCCCAAGTTGCCACTGAGCGACCACTGGCGAGCGCGCGACGCGGACAAAGACGCCTGCAAAGACGTAATCTCCGCTTCCAGCTTCAACCCCGACAGCGACGCCAACAGACGCGTTCGGTGGATTCTGTGGACAAAGGGATGGAGAACATATCTTTGTGGCACAGTTCGCGAAATCCGCAAGAAAACAAAATAGAGATAATTTTAATAATTACATTTTAAGCATAACATAAAAATTGAATGTAATGACCTGGCAACCCCGACGACCACCATGCCCATAGCCGTGGCACTAGAGGAAGAGTTGGACGCGTTCTGTTCCCGCGAGCTGGGACGCACGCGTCCGCGGTACGCCTCGGGAAGCTCCGTCGACACAGAGAACCTGGAACCAAAGAACCTTTTCATCAAATACGTTCTTACATCCTTTCCATATAAAATAGTAACACGGTTTAATCAGAAGTATTTGGAGGGTCTCAACTAACTTGAGATTCGAAAACACGCAATTGCGGTAAACAATATTTTGGAAGTGCAACTATTTTAAATTAAAAATTTGTCGCCTCTTTTTTAATGACCTATGGATCCGAGACTTTGTCATTAACTGCGGGTCTCATAAAAAGGCTCAGTCGTACAGAGAGTGATGGAAAGAGCAATGCTTCGATAATCTCTGCGTGAACGAGTCAGAAACGAGGAGAAGAGCCAGAAACACATAATATCCTTCTTTATTCACCTGTGTGTAATAGTGTCCGCGTCGGGCATGTTGGCGTACAGGTCGAGTAACAGGTACACAGTGCGCCAGCAGCGCGGCGCCAGCTGGCCGGCACCGGGCGGCGCGGGCGGCGGTGCGGGCGCGGCCTCCGTGGGGAACATCGGCGTGTGCGCGCCCTCGTTCAGCGAGCTGTAGCCTGCTCGTCATATTTAAGTATTTTAAAAATTTTCCACAATGTTTATAAAAATTATAACACACTATTAAAAATTTATAAAAAAAAAATCCAGTTCGCCTGCTTCGAGGCTCGGGGGCTAGGCAACCGGTAGTCAGGACTCCAGAGTGAGGAAACTACAGAATACGCGCCTTAACAACATTATTTTATACATGAATGTTGCTGGATGTCTTTTTCGTCATTAACTAGCAGAGATGTACAAAATGGTTCCATAAAAGCATTTAAATATAAAATGCAAAATACTTTTCAGATTTACTATTTAAAATGCAAAATACCAAATACTTTTGAATTTTGTATTTCAAATGCAAAATGCAAAATAGGTATTTTCAAAATAAAATACCTTTTGACCAAATCGTATTGTTTGCTTTAGAATAGTCACTTATAACGTTACTAAAATAAGATTGCCCTAGGTTACTTACAACATTAGTAAATACTCGTCTAAATAGGTCCAGGTGTTTCAGAAATTGGCGGGATCAAACAGGTTGACAAAAAATTGATTGTTGGTGTAGTAAAGTTAGTAATTCTATAAAGATAATTTGATTTGAATATTTAAGTTAACAACATTTGAAAGGAATTTTACATAGAAACTTTCTACCCCTTCTACTTTAATTTTCGCGATAAAAAGTATTCTATACAATACTTTAAAATATGAACTATGAACAAACATGCCAAGTTTAATTTTAATATATTTAGTATTTTAGCGTGAATCGCGGTCGACAAAAATCCGTACAGACAGACAGTCAGACGGACAAAGAGACAGACAAACATTTTTTTAATTAAATTTTTTTGACTAGTGTCAGACATAACATAAGGCGCGCACTCTGACCAAAGAAGAAAAATAGGCACGCTTGGCTAAGAGGCGCCACTATCGGTCAAATTCGGCAACACAAGCGTCATTTGTTCATTTCATTTCGTTTGACTGGTAATGTTGGCTAAACTTAATCACAAAGTATTTTGCATTTTGAAATGTATTTTAAAAATGCAAAATACATCTCGAAAGGTATTTAAAATAAAATACAAAATGTTTTTGTTAAAAAGCATTTAAATGCAAAATACAAAATAGGTATTTTGCATTTTGTATTTGCATTTTAAATAGAAGTATTTCAAATAAATCACATCTCTGTTAACTAGCATCGGTCCAGCGCCCCTTGTAATCAATGGCTCAGAGCACATTCTTCATTTACCGAGTTTTCCTTTAACCGTCTTCCCCGTAGATCTCAGCTTCTGCGCGAAGGACTGCGGCCGAGGCCGGGGCGGGGTGGCGGTCTCCTTGTCAGCGCCCAGCGTGGCAGCCAGCTCGGGGCCCAAAGTGGCGGCTATCTCAGGGCCCAGTGTGGCCGGGATGTCCCACTTCGTCTCCAGCACCGCGTACTGGCTGTCCTTGTCTAGCGACGACATGCTCACTACATTCTCGGGGAAGTCTGAAACTGAAAATAGTAAAATTATAAGCATATAATCTAACAAGAAGTGATAAAAAATAAGAAGACAGAAAGAAAAGAAAAGGTTTTCACGTTTTATTCCATAATCCTTTTATCAGTTTTTTAAAAAGAAATTTCTTTTTGTTTTAAAAAAATATGACCAAATTATCTGATCTCGTTGGTATATGATAAAGTTACCCATTATTTTTTAACCGACGGAAAGAAACGGTTTCTCAATTCGACGCGTATATTTTTTTCATGTATGACCACAGTCAAAGTTTCTACTTTAAGGACGTAATGTCCTTAAAGTAGAAACTTTGACTAGACTAGAAACCACAAACTGCTTTACTACGTTAAATGTTCCTTAAACATAGCTGGCACCTGGCACCGACATCATAGATATGCTTAATTAAATCAAAGCAACGAAATGACGTAGTTTTTTTTACTTTTTAGTGCGTTTTGAGTCAGCTCATTTTTTTTTATCTAAAAATTTTTATTTATCTGCAAATTATTTTGTGGAGAATTGCGGCATATTTTATATTTTAGTGTATTCAGTGATCATTACCCGAGGGGTGTTTGTTATGCCTTCGTGACGTGTTTGTCTGCGTGCGCAGCTCGCTCTGCGTGTCCTTGACATTCTGGTACATGTTGCTGATCTGGTGCAGCAGGCGCAGGAGAGGCATGTTTACCTACAACGACATTGTCACCATTATCATACAATTGTTAAAGATGACTTGGCCCAGCCTTTTTCTATCCTTCTTCTGATTCATGCGGTGTTTAACAATAGATATATTGGTTGGTGAAGAAGATTTTAATATATAAATTGTTAAGGAAGAAGATGAAATCTTCAGGGGAGCTTTCATCGAAGCTGCATTATCTATTTGAGGTATAATGAAAAAGTGTACGGAAGAATTGTTTCTCATTATTAGGGCTACAAAAAAGTCCGCGATGGCAAACATCTATTTTTTGAGGATAACTTGCTTTATCCATTTTTCTTAAAAAAAATAAATGGTTACGTACTTTATGATGTTTTTGGAAGGTAGCAACACACTATTTACCACGCGAACATAGTCGCGGGCATTTGCTAGTTTAAAATAATTCATAATACTTAATCTTCGGTTTATATGTATTTTTTTCAATAAAAATACCTCGAAGTGAATAAGCCTAAAGGTATACGTACCTGCTGCGATATAAAGCGTATGCTGATGTTGAAGTTGAGCATGGTGCTGATGTGCTTCTTGAGCTGCCCGCGCGAGATGTACAGCACGTTCTGCCGCTGGATGAGGTCGTCCACCGCCATGTCTGCCACCTTCTTCAAGTCCACGTCTATCGAGATCTTCTCGCAGAGGAACGCTGGCGTCTCCGAAGGGATCTGATCTTGGGGCATGTTGGCTGGGAAGAATTCCATTTCGTGTAAAAAGACAAACCCATTAACAACAATTACTAAGGGCATTTTAAAGATGAACGTGTAACTATGTAATATGTAAAAATAGACACTTATTTTTTGCTTTTGTCTGTACTGCCTATAAAATTTCGAAATGTTATTACTGATAGGCCCTTTACCATGAAACACGGATATACAAAATGAAGTGGGCTGACAATGTTGAAGATGTATCACGTGTGGAATATGCTTGTAGCATTATCTTTTTAAGATAAAGGTAATGTATACCTTTCCCCTTGCCGGTCTGATGGCGCCTGTCCCTGGCCAGCTCGCCCACCACGATGTCGATGCGGAACACGTCTACCCAGGCCAGCAGAGACAGCTTGGAGCCCAGCGACTCCAGCCCCGAGCCGGCCTCCGCGCCCACACCTTTCACTTTTGATTCACCTAACAGAAAAAAAATGGTTATGAAATCGTTCTTTGCAGGATTGCTCTTAGTAATAAGGTGTAACGTTGGTTTCGGCGATTCGGCGATTGGTCAAAACTTGTTTATGCAGCGCGGCGTGAAGCAAACATTTGATTAAGTTCGAAGAACTCCGACAACAGTGACGTGAGTTTCAGTTGTTTCTATTTTTAATATCTGTAATGCTTGTATAAAACTTTTTCAATGTTAAGGCATTTGCTCATATGGGCTTATTATTACTACATACATGCCGGCACGGTTGCTGCCGTGGCGTGTGGTTCCTACTCACCATGGGCCACCTGATGAGGAGATACCCCCAGAGCAGACAAGAAGGGCTGGAACACGAGGTGAGCGTCCAGCAGCATCAGCGAGCCCTGCAAGGGGTAGAGGCTGCACGCCGGCATAGCGGCTGCCACGGCACGAGGGTTCATCTTTGATGGCGGTATTATTTGCTTCTTGCTTTTGGGCTCCTACAGAATATAGCAGTATTATATTAATAACCTCTCCACAAATATCTGCGAAATTGACAAAATGCACGAGTTTGTTATAATTGACCCATCAAAGAAAACAAAAGAATCATTTTAAAATTTTTTGAAACGCCTGCACCATGCAGGCACTTTGAAGCCTTAAGTTTCAAAACCTTACCACTTTGATAGGTTCTTGTTTGGCCATCCACTGGTACAGGTCCTCGCGCGCGCGGTCGCTAGCCATGTTGTCCTGGCTGCCCTGGGAATACAGCGACGGGTTTGAGCCCACTGTCGGCAAATCTTCGTTTAGCGTTCCGTAATCTGTACAGACAAGATACGGATATCTTGAACATTCCATGGTTTCACCATGCAGGTGCCGAATCCATCGTGGGGATGAAAGCAAGATTCCGAACAGAGCCCAAGACTTGTGACACGGGTGTTTATTTTTACTAAGTTCTGCTAAATATTAAATTATTTTCAGGGTTTTCACAATGCCGAAAAAGGTTACTATTAAATTCCAGTAAAACATCAAGTTTTAGCACGACTTTGCAAATAATTAGGTTACTAATATTAAGAGTGAAAAGCCCTTTTTTCATGCAAATTCTCAGCAGTATACCAGAAAGCAATTAAGTCATGTAGTCATTTGGAATCCTAACCGTGAGTAACACTTTAAGGTGCTAGGATTTCCTCTTACTTTGAAGTGCACGCCAAGCTATCAGTCATCACTTATAACTAAGGGTTAAAACCAACGATGAATTGACGATCATCCATAGTTTAGAAAGATAACTATTATTCTCGTTTAATCTCTAGGTTATCTTTAAAAGTCTGTCAAAGCACTTTATTACAATGGTCAAACTTTTATGACTTGTGTGTTCGTAATTTTATAGCATGAATTGTTATGATAATAAATAATAAATTTGACATCTTCACTTACTGGCAATTGCGTCATCTTGGAAAGGCGTTTTCCTGGTGAATGGCAGCGACGGGAAGACAAGGCTGGCCCGACTCGTCTGGACGGCCCGCACTGTCATATTGATGTTGTTAGAGAATTTGTCACACAAATATACTTTGGTATAAAAGCTTTAATGAGATATCAACAAAAAAAATGATAAAACTAAAATACGAGCATTTCAGTATCATATGATTGTCACTTAATAACCTATTTATCTCTAAATTTGCCTCCTCTCTTTTTTCTTACAAAATGCAAATAGTCATTTAAGGAATTGTTTCAATGTAATTGATATTAAGCCTTTTTCAAACAAGTCCTCGTTTCCTACCAATACAATGTTATGAAATGAAAGCTACCAAGTGAAAATTTTAGAAATTATACCAATGGTGCAAAATATACATCGTTGTAAAATTGTAAAAATATTAATACTTTAAGTAGGAATTATATATTTTTACAATATATAGATCGTGCATAAATATTTATATACGATTATAAAACATGTTGACATTATATGAATTGGAACATAGGGTTAGACAATATTGAAGAAATAAATTAATTCACATTAGATACATAAACATAAATATTATTCTTTGAGAGACGGGGAATTGCAATACAAAAAAAAGATAAATTAATGTTCAATCAAAAAGGTACACATAAATATATATATATTTGTAAATAATATAATATTTGTTTTAACAAGAATATTGAAAAAAAGCCAAAACAGTAAGAAAGTCACATCGAAAGCAATAAGTAATAAATTCACATCATGTAAAACAGCAGTTAGTAAAACATAGCAGGCAGCAAGCGAGTACATAACCCGATTTTTGTAAACAAAACTTAACACTATTTGAATAGACCAATAATTGGCCAAATAATTAGAACAGCTAACAAATTTTTACTTTGTTTACAAAAAACCGATTTAAATTTTTGAGTGATGTTGTGTTTTCTCTTAGGCCGATCGTTTTCCGTAAATATTTAGGCATGAGGTTTACAGGGTAAACGAGATCATATTTAAGTACTTTATGAATCAAAGTTTACAAGTTGCCCAGTTGTGTACCCGCTAGCAAACAGCAAAACAACGCTCATAACACAAGAGTGGCGGTCCAACATGGCCGCGTGTGCGTACGAACCAGACGGCGGCGTGGACGGGAACGAGCGCGGGCGCGCGGACGCTGACGCCGCGGTCGCTTTACAGATTACAAAGCGTTAGTTTTCATGTACCATACTTGAATTTTTTGAAAAAATAGCCAATTGAATAATTCTATATGATGTTTTCCCCCTCTTACTCTGCTTTTGATGTTCGAACATATTCATGTAATCTAGTTTCTTCAGGCCATTTTCTAATTTGTGGAACTTTTAGTCAACGTTTTTGTAACTTTGTTCCAGCCTTAGTATTTTTTATAATTTATAAATTTGAAATGGAAAAAAAACTACTGACGTATATCAAATTACTTACTGTGCTTACACCCCCCTTACTTAAATAAACGCGCTTAAAATCTTTCTAAAATTATGTTAAAAAATTTAAGCCTATTAACCTGCACATAGAAATACATACATAGGACAAATAAGTCACTTGCACATATTCCTGTATTCCAATAAATACATCATACAGTGTTTTGTTTAGAAATGAAATATATATCAGGCAATACTTACTGGGTAGTGACGTCACAAGCTTGTCGACGTCCATGTTCAACAAGAGGCAGTTTTCGTCGAGTCCTTCGTTGTCAAACTGATACTCCTGCCAGCCTTCCACAGAGTCCTATACGATTGGAAGAGTACAGTAATTAAAAACATTTTATCAACATTTTTAAACTTAAGTACACTTAATTTGTGAAACACCATTCGCACATCCTCCTTTTTGCAATCCACCTGCAACACGGGTTATGAATATCTCAGTCACAGTCATTGTGTGCAGCATACTTATAGAAAAATTGGCTTTATTTATTTATTTATTTAAAAGAACGCTAACAATATAAATATTTAACATTGTTCTTAAATAATAGGTAGATTACGACTTCTGATATTTATATCAATCAAAAGCGCTCATAACAATCACATAATAAAAATGACAAGTAGAAAGTAGAGTTAGTGAATAAAATTACATAAAAAACAAACTTATCTTAAATTACACAAAAAACATACATCTAGGTACTAAAAAATTACACGAAAAGCAAATATAAATAAATGAAATACTAAAATTAAATTAAACTGAATTATTTTAATTGAATTGAGTTATTAGGACATGTTGAAGATATTATTTAATAGGAATATTGATTGGAAGTTAAAAATTTGAACCCTTTAGCCGAATTGTATCAAGCTCGTGTCTGGTATATACGCTTGCGTTGTTATTGATAAAGGAGTTTACTTTGCGCGTAATAACTTCTCTAAGTTACCGTTTATTCAATAAGTTTGCCGACATTATATTTGTTCAATAAGTTTGCCCTATTTCCTATTGCAAACGTTCCATCCCAAGATACACATGTACCAAACTCACCTCGAGCAGGTCGGGCAGAGCGAAGGTGACGTTGAGCGGCTTCATCACCTTGCTCTTGTAGTTGTGCTCCAGCAGCAGTGGCGTGTACAAGATGTTCTTCCACTGCCGCGTCAGCACTATCACATCCCAAGATACACATGTACCGAACTCACCTCGAGCAGGTCGGGCAGAGCGAAGGTGACGTTGAGCGGCTTCATCACCTTGCTCTTGTAGTTGTGCTCCAGCAGCAGTGGCGTGTACAAGATGTTCTTCCACTGCCGCGTCAGCACTATCACATCCCAAGATACACATGTACCGAACTCACCTCGAGCAGGTCGGGCAGAGCGAAGGTGACGTTGAGCGGCTTCATCACCTTGCTCTTATAGTTGTGCTCCAGCAGCAGTGGCGTGTACAAGATGTTCTTCCACTGCCGCGTCAGCACTATCACATCCCAAGATACACATGTACCGAACTCACCTCGAGCAGGTCGGGCAGAGCGAAGGTGACGTTGAGCGGCTTCATCACCTTGCTCTTGTAGTTGTGCTCCAGCAGCAGTGGCGTGTACAAGATGTTCTTCCACTGCCGCGTCAGCACTATCACATCCCAAGATACACATGTACCGAACTCACCTCGAGCAGGTCGGGCAGAGCGAAGGTGACGTTGAGCGGCTTCATCACCTTGCTCTTGTAGTTGTGCTCCAGCAGCAGTGGCGTGTACAAGATGTTCTTCCACTGCCGCGTCAGCACTATCACATCCCAAGATACACATGTACCGAACTCACCTCGAGCAGGTCGGGCAGAGCGAAGGTGACGTTGAGCGGCTTCATCACCTTGCTCTTGTAGTTGTGCTCCAGCAGCAGTGGCGTGTACAAGATGTTCTTCCACTGCCGCGTCAGCACTATCACATCCCAAGATACACATGTACCGAACTCACCTCGAGCAGGTCGGGCAGAGCGAAGGTGACGTTGAGCGGCTTCATCACCTTGCTCTTGTAGTTGTGCTCCAGCAGCAGTGGCGTGTACAAGATGTTCTTCCACTGCCGCGTCAGCACTATCACATCCCAAGATACACATGTACCGAACTCACCTCGAGCAGGTCGGGCAGAGCGAAGGTGACGTTGAGCGGCTTCATCACCTTGCTCTTGTAGTTGTGCTCCAGCAGCAGTGGCGTGTACAAGATGTTCTTCCACTGCCGCGTCAGCACTATCACATCCCAAGATACACATGTACCGAACTCACCTCGAGCAGGTCGGGCAGAGCGAAGGTGACGTTGAGCGGCTTCATCACCTTGCTCTTGTAGTTGTGCTCCAGCAGCAGGGGCGTGTACAAGATGTTCTTCCACTGCCGCGTCAGCACTATCACGCCCTGACAACATTCATTTACGAACTATGATGAACAAATATAAAAACTCTTTGCAAATATAACAAGTATACATTTTAAAATTTTTATTTTTTTAAAGCTGCTGTCTCAGTGCAGGGACGACTCTTCGCTTAGCTGATTGGCCATCGGCGCATGTCTGCCTTAACAACTTTCACGGAACATGTTTCACCTGTCTCAGTGTAGATAAGGATGGCAGATGTCTCTCGGCCAAGTCGGCCTGCACCGCCGCCGCGTCCGCCTGCAGCGCGTACCGCAGCAGCACTGCGCACAGCTGCAGGGACGGCTCCTCACGAAGCTGCTTGGCCATCGGCGTGTGTCTGCCGTAACGACTCTGCATGGTACATAACATTTTATTACCCAGATGAACGAGTTTGTTCGGTATTTTTTTTTGGAAATTATAGATACAAATTACATAATAACGCCATCTATTGTAAAATAGCTAAAGTGTTGCTGTGTACAGTTTTTCATTACCTGAAAACACTAATGAAACATTATTTCTCTAAAAATGAAACCTGGCTAGATAGATTAAAAGCCCCAAAATTTCATGAAAATCATTAGGGCCGTTTTCGATTTTCAGTTATTATAATACATATAATTAATTTTCTCATTCTTGTCCCAAGATGATATTTCAACTTAAAGCAAGTTACCTCAGAAGCGTGACATTTCACTTTTTTGCATTGATACTTGAACATCGTGCAAAAACAGCATTGTACAATGTTTAGATCGACTCAAATATCAATTTCAAAAGTTAAATAATTACCTTTGGCAAAGTGTGATTAGGTGCTCTATCAAGCGCCGAGGCCATGAGACTGGCGGCAGTGGCAGCAAGGCGACGCGCGCGAGCCCGGTACAGCGCCACTACACGGATGCCCAACCGGTTGCACGGATTCATCCACGCGTTGATGGCGGGAGACGCTGTGCTCAGCAAGTTCCAGTCCAATCTGAAACAAAACAAAACTTTTCTTTGATTGACCAGCCAACCTATGGTTACAACTCGGTTACACTCCTGGAGCCTGTTTCGCTTTCGGGCATGGCAGCCAATCAGCCATCAACTTATTTGATATTTGAGTGCAGCAATGTGTTGTAACTCTTGTGCCTATGTATGTATGAGAGCATATTCTAATTACCGTCAAAGGAAAGTAGCACCAACAAGAAGCATTACCGGAGACCATCTCTAAGTCTCTAAGATTTTGCAACACCAAGCTTCGCAATCTAAAAATGTTAATAAGAACTTCTTGAAAGATATCCGGTGCAGAAATTTAGCCAGAAGCGCCAGAAATAATGTTACTCACCTGGTAAAATCAATCTTCTTTGTGATCGGCGTCCGCGGCGGGGCGGCGAAGTTGAACCAAACTACCTTCAAATCTATTGAACAAGATGAAGTGTTTCCGCTATCTTTGACCGGTACAACGGTGGCCGTGCTGTCATTATTGGACGGCTCGTCGGGGACCGGGGTGGCGGGTTCCGGCGGCGCCGGTGGGACTGGAGGCACTTGGGGTGACTGAGCTGCACCCAGGTTAGGGGTGCTAGGTTTAGAATTTGACTCCTTTTTTCTGAACAAATCCTCGATCCCCGACGTACGTTTCGATTTCTCTTTATCCGGTTTCAGTTCCTCCGCGGACTTGACCGATTCCCTGCAACTCTCACTGTCTGTTTTCGCAGATTTCTTCTCTTCGTTAACTTTGTGAGACTGCGAATGTTTGGACACTTTGACGGAAACGCCTTCGATGCCACATTCGAACATAATGTATCCGATAGAGTTTTCTTTTTGTCCTTCGGATGCGCCGTTCTGACAACCCTTCAAAAAATAATACCTATTGATTAATCAGAGAAGCACCAAAAATTCGAGGCGTCCTTTTTTATTAGTCTCTGATATAAATTAAAATTAAAATAAAAAGTTACAGATAATTACGTACAATAGAGTCACATCCTTTAGCGCAAGCGTCGGCCCTGATGAATTTGAATGCAACTTTTGAATGTTGGCACGGAATGCCGGTGATGGCGGCGTCCTTCAACTGTGACGACTCGTTGCGTGTGCGCCGCAGTTGACCGTGGACTTTTCCTAATGAGCACAAAATATCCAAATTGCACGTTTTTAACAATATATTTGAAGTGAAACAAACTTAGAATACTTTTTCTACTACTTTTCTCTTCACCCATGGTAACTTTAAAAACAATTCTATAAAACATTGGATTTTATTTTGTTATGTCTGAAGGCTCATTGAAATTAAGTTATTGAAAAGATAATAAGAGATTTTTAAACTAATAAATAACTTACCGATATTTAGAGTGACCGTAGTATCTTCACACTGCTGTTGCGACGTCTCAATATATACAGGTTCACCCTTCTCGGGTCCTCTCTTCCGACCTGAGGATTGTGTCGATATAAGTGCTCGAGGACCCTTCATGATACCAAATGATTTCTTGCTTCCCAATGCTCGTAAAGTAGGTCGGTAATACAGCTGCATCGACTCCAAAGTTTTCTTAGAACTCGTGTATTTAGCTACGATATTTTCCACAGAAACACCGAACAACGATACGCACGTCAAATCTTGGATATTGTCGAGGGCTGAGAATGATATCATGTCTTCGACGACCGAAGATTGGATGAAAATGATATTAACTTTAGGCACAGTTACTGTCGCCTGTAATTGATCATATATCGTCTCTTCGTACACGTTCGAGTTGGTTATAGTTGCGAGCTTACATTTGTCATCTTTCTCCATGATAATACTCGAACCATTACATCCCTGCATCTGTGGCAGCCAATTGAGAACGTATTGCTTTTGTTTCAGAATGTTGGAGGACTCGACAGAAGAAATACAAAGCAAACGTAAATGGTTAATAACAGTTATGGGATGAATGTTTGCTAGGACTGGGGTCAGCGACTCCACAAACTTCTGCGTGCTTTCCAACACCAAAGGTGTTAGCATAACATCGATTTCACCGCGCAATTTGATGATGACGCCATTTTTACTGTCACTAGTAGTCGTAATTGTTGATGCTGTACTTTTGTCTGTAGTGTTCTCCTGATTGTTCTCTTGCACATTTTGCTGTAAATCCCACCACCCCTGTGGGTAAGGATGTGCTTTGATTTGAGAGTTGAAATGTGGCGCTAAATTAGAGAACTGGCCATGCTGGCTTTGATTCTGCGCGTCTTTTCTAGGTATTAATTTCAAAGTGTGAACTTTGCCCACAGGTTCGAAAGCGGGCATATACTTTTGTCCTACATACACCAAAGAGCCGTCTTCAGCTCTTCTAAACAAAGGAAGCGTAAACACATCACTGCCACTGGGTAAAGAGCAGGTGGACCAGTTACAACATCGATACTGCGGTAAATTGGACATATAACTCGACATGAGTAAAGGAGAATCTACTATTGGCTTGTTAGTTTGCATATGGAGATTTACGAGGGTCATGTCTTCTTGGGAAGAAATCGCTGATATAAAGGACGTAGAAGATACAGAGCCACTTTCCGAGTCGGGTTGGACGCCTGCGCTTAAATTGCTGATTGTATCAGGTGCCACTTCTGATCGAGGTGCGACATTGAGCCACTTTTCGTTCGTAGCATCAGCAATAGCGTATGCGACCTTGTCTTTACTGTGACGACTTCCGAAGGAATGTTTCAAACTCGAGGATCTGCTGGGAAACATGTCCTCATCGGCCGAAAAGAACGCCTCAGAATGGTTTTCGCTCGTTATCGACATGGTTCGTTGCACTTCTTGGATCACAGCATCTTCATGAGGATGTTGAGAGTTGAGTGAGTAGTGAGATTCCGACACCGCAACGCTTCTTGGCGGCATTCTGGGTACAATGAACTGGTCGTTTTCAGATGTTATATGCTTTTTAGCAACGTTAGTACCGTTGGCTGCGCAACTGAGAGTCAGCTTAGAATCAGAAACACTGCTTTCCATTTGGGGTACGTTTAGTACTGTCTTATTCAATTTAGAATCGCTGTCTATCTTAGAACTTCCTAGAGGCGCACTCGAGTCCACTAAACGTGCATAAGGAACATCGCTCTTAGTGCTCGATACCAAAACGTTGTTACTTCCTTTGCTCATGCTCGTGTAAGAAAATCTTCGGGTGAGGCTTCTTCTGTCGGCGCTTTGGGGCGATTTACTCAGATTTTGAGGCAGCGGGGATGGAATCAGAGTTGACACATTCGTAGGCTGTAGACATACATTCAAACTGTTATAGGGCGGAGTGTGAAACACAAGCTGCCCTTGGTGCAACAAACTTTGACCGTAACCATATTCTCCGGGAATAGTTTCGATAACATTAAATATAGCAATATTGAGGCCTTCATGCAAATCAGATGGACTGGGCTTTAAAAAGTTTGCGCCATTTCTGTTTGATCCGAAAAATGCACAACCACCAGTGCAACCGCACTGTGTTCCCTTGCCTTCGCTAGGCCACAGAAACCACAATCTCTTGAATTTGTCGTCGTGTAACTTTAAAAATTTCTGTTGCACCAGGTGCATATTTTTAGGACTCTGCGGTAACGACGAAGCAGCTTCTATCAATAGGGGGCCCAGAGACATAGACCCGACGCCGACCCAGTTATCAGTATCAGGTACTTTGTTCTGACTCTGACTGCCATTGCTCCCGCTGGAATGATGATGAGTATTTGCTTGCATATTTGTCTGAGTGAAGAGAGCGAGTTTTATATTTGGCAGTAATCCAGTAATTCCGGTTCCGAATCCAGATCCATGGAGATTACAAAACGACAATCTAATGGGAGATATCCAAGACTGTAGAGTTGTATTTGTGTCAGCAATATACAGGTCTATTAAGTCGATGGCCACTCGAATCATACGGTATTTAATTTCGTTGGAAGTCGGGCATCGATACTTGAGAGTGAGATCAGTTTCTGGGCAGAGAACATTGTTCAAACCGTGATGGCATTGTCGAGCTGTATTCGGCGCCGTCAGTTCATTTTCATTATCGCAGATAAGTAATAAAAATGTTTCGAGTGATGAAATTATCTGATACAACTGTGGCAGAGTTAGTCGACCTGTCAATTGTCCCAACTGAAGTTCCATCATCCAAGCGTACTCGATAGTCTCTTCTTCCACAGATCTATTTGTGTCGCTGAAGAAACCGTTTCCTCTTAATTGAAATGATGATAACATTAAATGTCCATTTTGTAATGCACTCGAGTTGTTGCTACCGTTAGAACCTGATCGCGATGGACTATTGGATGATACTAGGATCGATGGGCTTAAAAGCAGCTGAAGTTTGGTTTCCCGAAAGCTCTTGTCCATTTCGAAACCGAATCTTTCGATCAATATAACTGGGCACGGTGGTTCATTTTCGCTACAATTTTTTACGAGGTGCGCTTGTATGTCATGTATTATTATCGAAACAGACACATCTAAAGGTCGGACCCGTCGCGGATCGAAAGGGCCTTTACTCGAATCGCTATTTTCGTCTATCGATATTTCAGTGTGCTGGTTAATGCTACTTCTGTCGTTCACTTTCGATGGGTTTTCGTTGGACCAAAAGTAAGTATCCATATTTGGGGCTTTTTGCATGTCCGTGAATATCTGATCTTCACCGAATATATTTTCCAATAAATTCATAAAGCTTGTGATTATGGTTCCGTAGGCTAAAAGTATCGAGGGTCCTACTTCAAGTTCCACGCTCACTTTATCTGGAGCGAGAGTCGTACGGTCAAAATTGTTCCCGTCGATGGCCCAACTGATTTGCGGCTGCTTCCTCATCCGCGGTATTCTCATGGGCGATAATAAAATTTCCTCTTTCTCCGGAGTTGTAATATCCGCTTGCGGCTCTGGGCCCAGGGGCGGTATAGGATGGTAGTTATACCTGACGCTTAATGCTACAATAGGAACAGACCAGCAGTCTACCCATCCTTGCGATTTTACGCATTTTCTACGCCACTTCGAAGCCTTTAATCGGCAAGGCACAAGTTTCATATTTTTGTCAATTGACAGCAAAAGTAACCTTGAAGTATTCACTTCAGGCAAATATAAGCTCATATCGACTGCTTCGCCTTGAACCCATATCTTCAGAGGTATAACGTCCGGCAAGAAGTCGATAAATGGCAAATCGAAGGAAACGTCTAACAAGTCGCCGCAAAAAGCGACGTGATTGTTCTCTTGATTAGTGGAGCTGCAATCGACCCAGTTGTACTGATTGCTTAATGTTACCACTTCACATTCCTTTAGAAGTAATGTTATCTTCCACGTGTATGGAACAAAATGAAGAATATCTGGGCGTGCTTTGCTAGACCAATCGTTGGTGAGATCTTGAAAAAAGTCAATGTGCGTGTATACAAAATGTGCAGTAGCTTTACATCCAGTCAAAGACAATTGCCAACATTGATGATGATTCCACACCAGCGGATAGTGGCATTTGACAGTGTACTCCAGGGTTTCACTTTCTGCTAGACTTCTGTATTGAAGACTAGTAGTCGCCTCTAAATGCAGCAGCTGCCCAGTAATCTTTGTCGTGTATCCGTCTTGTAGGACAATCCATGGTAAAGTTACCTCGAGATATGACCCAGCCCCAATGTTAATGTGGACTGCATTTGTTTCTTTATTTTTCGTAAACAAGATATCTATTGTCGCTTCATTTAAGGTGGATAATCGAATATCAAATGACTGCATCTGCCTCCTATCGCCAGGTTTCGGTTGTGGAGTTACGACTAAGCTTTTGTAATTTGGTGGGAAAAAAAACTTAAACAAGTGATCTCTCTGTCGATCGGCCCACGGTCCATAACTAAAATCTGTCCCCTTTCCACATTTTATATCCAATCCCCAAATCGGAGGTGCAGACTCGACTATATCTCCATTGGCTAGTTGTAGTAAAACGGGTTCTTCAGGTACCAAACCAGGCTCATCCATGTAGAAATATACCTCAATATAATTCGAGCTCATAACAACGAAACCTTCTCCCATATACCTTGGTGGCTCATCAACCATCGATGTGTAGTTTGGACTGGGAGCTAACATCACTTTACAGTTCTCAGCTTTGGCTTTTACGAAATGCATGAGATGGTCTAGACTAGACGCGGGAGGTTTCGTGCTGTACATTAGGTGAGCTTCTTCCACGCTCACAGAAAATGTTGTAGGCACTAAACGGTTACCGAAAACGACACGTCCTGTGCACACATCGATTTTTATAACAGGAATGAGATCTCTCCAGGTCCTTGCCATGGCTGCTTCGGATCGTACTGTATCTTGAGCTCTTCTTCGTTTCTCGTTCGCGTCGTTCATAGCTTTATCGCGGTCGGTGGAATCATCGTCGTCGTGTTGTTGTTTGATTACAGGGTCGAGCCCAAAAGTTTTCTCGAGTTCCGCGTAAAGGTCGCAACGATTATAGAAGTGCAGTTCAAAACCATTTAGCATTATAGATAGACGGGTGTCGGAGTGGGATAAATCTGAAACAAATATTGCTCATAAAATATTAAATACAATCAGTAGTCATAGTTAAATTATGAATAAAATTTGATTTCTAATATTCGCTTACCTTCTGACACATCTTTGGGTACGTAAGAACGCCACCACCGGAATATAAGATAGCCATCTTGAATGCGTAGTGTGTAGTCGTAGTTAATGTAGACAATATCACAGAACATAATCTTGCCGGACAAAGCGTTCAGTGTAAATGAACCTGAAATATTAAACTTATGTTATTGCATTCGTTTTGTCGCCCATTTCAATCAGAAATAAATGGTAGCGCCGGAAATTTCGATTCTCATTTTTGGGCTACAAAAAATTGTGGACAACGATCATTAATGCATAATTACTTAATATACTTACTTACGTTACTTAAGGTGACAAAAGAATATATATAAGGTGAGTTTGAATTATCTACCAGCGTCGAAACTGGAGCAAGTCTTATGTATATAGATTGAAATAGAAAAAAAAATTGTTCCCAGAACCAATAAATAAAAAATTATAAAGCATTACAAAATACCTATTCACTTACGACAGTACGCATAACGCCATCCAATACAACCATAAATTATCCCAAAGCCAACCAGCCATTAACCCCAAGGCAGTTATGTACCTTTTTTTTTCCGCTGGGAAATGCATTTACGCATCCCCGGAGGTCGCGCTTCCTCCCGGAGGGTATGTGGGACTCTCTGACCGGAAAGCGGTCACAATACCCACTAAAACCCAGCGCTGCCCTCGGCATCATGAGTGAAGCACCAAAGGATCGAAGCGGACATTCTACCTTGGCACTTTGACGCAATCCTCGATGGTTTAAAGTCTACACGGGAGGCATTAAGTCGTCGAACCTGCGTCTCCTGCCGCCCGTCCTTTTTCTACGAATTTGTGGGGCATCTGCTGCCATCTCTCTTTCGCGTTCAGCTGCTTCTTTGAGGCGTATTACTTCCTCGCAGAAAAAGACCATCTCCTGCCATTTACTTTCGTTGCTGATCATTAAGTCTATGATGTTCAGCAACGAAGTATCACCATTAAAAGCAGCCAGCAGTGAGTGCCGTTGCGGAGCCAGGCAGTTATATACCTACATACATACTAGAATTGATCAAAATAACAAACGTAACAGCTGATCGACGACCAAGGTTTCAACGCAGACAGATAATTCAAACTCACCTTATATATTAAGACACGAAAGCTTCTCGGTCAATATCTAAGACATGTCAAATCTGTATTGATTTCGGCTAATCTACTACCAATTTCATTATTGAAGCACTACAAGTTGAAATGAAGTAAAGAAGTTACTAATTACAATAGCAAGGTTCAGGGGTTAAAGTAATTAAGTGTAACATTGCATGATTAATATGTAATGCCCAAAATTTTATCAAATTTAATTTATCTATGATTTCTACTAAAATGCCAGGATATTTATTTCACATGTACCAATACCAATGGTTTAGGGGAGACATGAAAGTGTTCTTATTATTTCTAACAAATCCCAGTCAAAAAGATCTCATATCACTAAGTATGCTATAACTTCTAACATCTAGACTAGCCATGTTAAACTCAAAGTACACTGAAATCTTAAAGAAATAGTGTAGGCACCATATTAAATATTGGAACTGCGTCTCTGAAAACTATTCTCATAAAATAGCCAATTATCAAAACTTTTTAAATCATACATATAAAACTATACATAATAGTACAAAAAGCTCATAATTATAAAAAATTAATAAAAAAATAAAAAGGACTTCAAAATGGATTAAAAAGTAAGAAATTAAAATAACTACTTAAAGATACCTCAATTTACTTAAGCATATCTTTGAAGTTGGTCAAGTACTTAGAACTCATTTTGAATACAATTTTTTCAATGCCCAAGTTAAAAGTTTACTTCCCCACTTTAATTTTTTTTTTCTTTAGTCTAGTCGGACTACGATCACGCCTGATGTTAAGCGAAGATGCAGATAAATAAAACATCAATTTCAATAATGGTATTAAAAATCCAAGTACGAGTACAAAAGGTCCAAAAGGGTAGAAGTGCATCTGCTATGTCAGACTATTCTATGGTGTTAAAAATACATTGGTAATTTAATCCATAATATTTAAGAAAAATCAAATTTCGAAAATTTTAACTACAGCAACCCTAACATTGAAAAATCTAATTTAGGACAGGACTAATAACTTTGTCATCCCCAAAGTAATTTTTAAAAACTAGTCAAACTAATTTTTCATAATTAGGTGACTTATCTCCCATTTTTGTTTATTACAGGGCACATGTATATAAGGTTAAATTGAGAATGTCCTTTTTTTGTCAAATATGTAAATATCACAACAACATTGCTCACTATTTAACTAACAATTTTTAACACCCTTCCACCCTCAGTGGGCCACATGTTTGACATGGCTGATCTTGATACAAGCTATCACAAACACACTATAATATTACCTATCTTAAAGTTTTCATCTTGGAAGTAGAAGCGGTTGATGAGGCGGGTGAGGATGTAGCCCAGCACCCTGCTGTTGTAGTAGGTGATGTACACCACCCACAGCATAGCCGACACCAGCGACACCAGCAGCAGTGCAAAGTTGCGGTCCATGGTGATCTCCCCGAAGTCTATCGCTGAGGAGTTCCATCTCTCTGCCACTGGATCCAGGGATCCAGTGTAATTCCTTTAACAGAATTATACATTGCTATCTCTGACCTTATTATTATAAGATTCTATGGCCTTTTCATTACATTTTAAAGCTTTTGTAGCTTGGTTAATCAATGTTTATCCTGAACTACATCAGTCATTAGTATAATTCATATTTGTTTAGTGATAATAATTAATCACTTTTAGTTTGTGTGTATGTAATGATGTTGTTATTAATTTATATTAAAAATTTATGCTTAAGAGATTGCAAGTCTTCTTGAGCTGCTGCACATACTTGCTTAGAATAACACCCCTATCCCACCCAAACAGAAATAAACCAACTGCAAGGTCTTATACAAATTTTTTTGAGTTTTGAAGCCGTGAGCAGTGTGGCAGATAGCAAGCAAATAAGATAGAAAGAGATAGACATATTTTGTTTGTTCCGTTGTCGCTAAGAACAGCCAGCCATATTTACTTCTGGTATCTGATTATATATTTTTCTCTCAGCCACACGATGGACCCGGCACCTACACGGTGAATCCATGGAATGCTTCTCTCTCTCACTTTAGTTTTGTTACAAATGATGTTTGAGTCAAAATTTTTTTATATCTTGAAGACTAAATTATAATAAACGCTTAACCGGGGGTGGTCAGAATAGCAGCGTATTTGAGGTATATAAATGAGACAGCAGCGGAATTGTTAGACAAGATATATAATTCTAAAGTAACACATTATGTACGATATTTACAGAATTATAATTATATATTTTATGTAATTTTGACAACCTCCATAGCGCAGTTTGACGACCATCGTGGCTTAGTGGATTTATAAGACTGAGGTCCTGGATTCGATTTCGGGCGGGGCAGATTAAGATTTTTTTTTAATTTTTCTTGGTCTGGCTTGGGAGGCTTTCGCCGTGGCAAGTTACCACCCTACCGACAAAGACGTACCGACAAGCGATTTAGCTTTCCGGTACTATGTCGTGTAGAAACCGAGGGGGTGTGGATTTCATCCTACTCCTAACAAGATAGCTCGCTTCCGTCTTAGATTGCATCATCACTTAATATCAGATGTGATAGCAGTCAAGGGCCAATTGTAGTTGATAAAAAAATTTCAACATGCAAATATAGTTAGATGCCAGGGGAGTTGCTTACTAGACACTGGTTAAAAAAATGGTGTTGACTGATTTGTTTAAATTTGTATTTGTTTATTCATCCTTAAAATACCCCATACTACACCTAAACCCTATATAATTAAATATGTTAATTAACTTAATTATGATTAAACTCTATTGGTTTTCAAAACTTAATCCATCACAATAATAATGGCAAAAGATGAATTAATCTATACTTGGATATTATGAATTTCAATTGAAAAACCACACATAATAAGCCGCTTGTAAGGTTTTTATTAGATTTATTGGTAACTTTGCTTGGAAATATTGTTATCAGAAAACCCATAATATATTAGAACAACAACTAACCTAAGCGATTTAGACATAGATTACAGGAAGATAAGTTACTTAAACTGGAAGTAGGGTAGATGTATGAGGTAGATGAGTTTCGTTTGTTCACAAACGATATCAAGCATTGGATGATAATCATTGCATCAAGAAAACCTTGAAATCTAATAAGTGGGTATAGAACAGTAAGTAGTCCTTTGAAGTACACCGCGGACAGGATACGACGACAAACAGGACTCCTTTATGTGTCATCCTTGATATAAACAAAAAATAATATACGCAATAATACAACTTACATTGCGCGACTTCAAACACTAGCACAGTTCACATTTTTCCCGTGAGCACTCATAATTGTAACTAATTACAACACAGTTAACATTTCCTATTCCTATGTAGTTAAATAAATAATTCCTATTAAAATTAATTAATTTTCGATAAATTCACAAATACACTTCCCATTCCCATTGCTTATTTTCACCACAGAGCACAGACTAACGAAATAATAAAGTCACGAATAGAAATGTCATTTGTGATGTCGAATGTCACCTATGAATTTTTAATTGACGATAGAGAAATATATATTTTTTATAATCATAATTAAAATTAACCATATATTGCTTTATCAAGTTATTTAACTCATATGATTATATACACTAATTATATTAAGTTCTATTTAATACATCGCCATCTTGCGGCGAGGGTCGTGAACCGCTAGAAGAAAGAAAATTAAGATTATTAAAATAAAAGCTATTCTTAAAAGAAAGATATTTGACATATAAATAATCTTTCCACACATTGTTTCGTTATAGGTATCTCAAAAGGGTTAGGCTGCGTTTTCAGTTTAACCCCTGGGGGCCTGACAGTTGACAACTGCTGTCAGTGTCAGTTACGGGCGTAGTGCCCTCCCGCTCGCGCGCTGTTTTCTATTTCGGTCTGATACGTTACTCTACAAAAAATTAATAAATAATCTTCTTTTAAGCCATATTTTGCCATTCTGTAAAATGTAATGACTTGATTGATATATTTCCTAACTTTTATCTATCAAAATGTTGATATAATCAAAGCTTTATATATTTATTTTACGGGTACAACATTTTGGAACTATGTTGTGCGTTGGATTACGAAAAATAAATGAAAATACAAACAAAGTCTAAAGAACTGGTGTCTATGCTATCTATTTATTGTAAACAACATAACAAAAACAATTGGTATGATCACCATAAAAACACTTGGAACACGATCCACCCGACACTTCGAAATATATAAACAGCTAGGGATGTGTTCTTTTACTTTTGGTAATTTTATCGACAGTTATCCTTTTTGTAAGGTATTATTATATAATGTAAATGAAAATAAAATGATTCTAATTTTTATTAATTTTAACTTTTAACTACTTACCTCTCGCCAGTTTTCTGCCATACTGTAAAATAAATAAATGAAAAGTTATTGTCATCATGTGAGCACACGGATCTTTTGATTTTTTTTTTGTTAAAAAAACTCTAAACATAAATTTTCAAGTAGCTTGTATTTGCTTTTTATAATTAATTTATACAAAATACAAATATAAATTGAACCAAATTTATCGACATCTTTTACACACAGCGATGTATCGATACATCATTATGTCCTACTTTACAAACAAACGGATTCTTATTGGTTACCGGTAAACCGTCCTTAGCGCTTCACAAATAAAGACCAAAATAGCTCGTTTTACCAATATCAAACGAAACTGTTTTGTTTGGTATTGACAGACCAAAACGGTCGCTTTGAACTCAAGATACGTCAAATTTTAGTTGCACAATAATAAATAATTTTCTAATATTTTACAATAATATGTTAGTAAATACTTATGTAAACTACTTCCAAGTAAATTTTATACATTTTTAGTAATATTTACTATCATTCACATGCGTAAATAAGTCGTAATTCGGGAAGATACGTATCAGATGTTTTCATGATTTATTTAAAATTTTCGATGTATTTCTTAAAAACAAATAACGTGAAAACAATCACTGTATGCAAAATAATGAGTTTTGTAATAAAAATTGTACTTACATTCAATAAATTTGCACAAATCACGAAAAAACACTCTTATAATTTCACTTTCGTGCACTGTCCAATAAGATTAAAAATAAACACAGAATAATACCAATTTCAATGTCAATGTCTTGGAAATTTATCACAGAATATGAAACAATTCTTTTTTTAAACTAAAACTTAGTTTTTAGCGCCTAATAAAATTAAACCTTCGTTGAGGCCCGCGGCAGCCCGCGGCTACCCGGGTAGCGACGGAGCTATAATGACAGCTGTCATTATTTGCCTGACGGTTGCCAGGGGACCCCTCGGGGCTGTGAAACTTTAAGCTTACAGGCGGAGCGAAACTTTCGTCATATTTGAGCCAATTTGCACAATATGGGTGCATCCCAGTAGTACCCCATACCGTAGTTCTATATTAGCCGTATTACCGTAGTTCTTTATTAACTGGTGGGATATTTTCCGTGCTGTCAAATTTTATCCCAATAGTTCTATATAGTACTGTAGTATAGTTTTTGCTCTTGATTTTACTTATAGCATATAAGTTATAAACTTTATATTATTTTAATTGATATTTCATTTTGTTTTTAATAAAAAAATGTCCCTTGCGACAAAAGCTTAGTCAATTCATATTTTAGAAGTTACATGGGGGGTACACATTTTACCTCTTTGGAAGTATCTTTCGCGCAAATTATTCGGTTTAGAAAAAAATTATATTAGAAACCTCATTATCATTCTTAAAGACCTATCTATAAATACTCCACACGTATGGGTTTAATGAAAAAAAAATTTAAACACCCAAAATTTACTGTTTTTTTTTTCTATTTTTGTACGAAATGTTGTGTGAAGGAATAAATCTACTTAGTAAATTTCAATAGCATAGTTCTTATAGTTTCGGAAAAAAGTGACTGTTACATACAGACGGACAGAAAGACTTTACAAATCTATAACGATTCCGTTTTCAGCCATATGTATGGCTACGGAACCCTAAAAAGATAATTCCGAATCATCCACATCGATCGAATTGTTTTGCTTATGATCCATATCGGTTTTTGACTTCTTGTGCAATGCTATTAGCATGTCGCCAAAAGCTTTTTTGAAAGATTATTTAAATTTTTCGTCATTCCCAAAATAATCTTCAGCAATTAAAGAAATAAATTGTTGCTGACGTTTTGTCCAATTTAAGTAAAGCTGTATTCGGTATAGTATGTTTAGATACTTCACCATAATGCATTTCAGTAGATAGATACTCTCAAATTTAAGTGGACATTTATTATTGCAATAAAAAGAGATTCCATATTATACTTATAAAAAGTAGGTAATTTATATGTAACGTACAAACAAGATGTTGATATCGACATTTCTTTAATTTTATGTTTTGTTCTATATAGGACTAATGGGACACTAAACTCTAATATGGCGTGTCAACAGTTCTATACAACTAAAATTATGGCTTACTACTGGGATGCACCCCACAATATATACATAAATCTTCCTTAGGTATCACTGTATCTATTGGTAAAATCTGCAAGTATATCCGTTCAGTAACCTTTAAATTCATAGCGAATAGACAGACAGACAGCGCGGCGAAGAACTTTATTTTATAACATGATAGTGGTACACAAATTATTAGCAAATAGGTATCGAATATCTCTACCCTCCATAATCAAATGAAATGAAATGAAATGAAAATATACTTTATTGCACTCACCAAGACAGGAAAGATAAGAAACAGGATACAATTTACACAAGAATTCATAACTTAAATATCAAATATGTTTTTAAAAAATAATAATTTACCTATATCATTGCTTAGCAACGAATTTTTGTTTAATGCCTAGTAAAACGTCAATCGTACTTTATGTGATACCGTAATTTAAAAATTTAAAAAAATATACATAGGTCTACTCTTATAACTTAGATATTAATATATCTAGTAAGGAAAACGATTTTCACTATAGCTTCGTAGTAAACAATATTCTTACGACGCACAGACGATTGAACAATTGTTATGGCTCAAAGTGCTGAAAATATAGGAAACTTGGAAGAGGAAGACTCTATATACGATCCTAAAGTCAGGTATTCAGTTAAGTTTTCTGAATAAGAATGAAGTATTTTCAGACCTAAATATTTCTATAAATAAACCATAAAAAGCAAAGGCTGTGGTATATACACTTGTCAGTATTTTCACCGGGTCTGTTTCGTATCAGATGGGCGTCTCCGCAAAGGCTAGACTTCATGACGTTCGTGGGCAGAGACGTGCTGGCCGTGGCTCACGACATCTACATCATCTTCCTTAACCTGAAGCTGAAGACTGAGTTGGTGTATGTCGCTAACAGCAAAGATACAGGCGATGGAGTGGATGTTATTTCAGGTACTTATAGACCAAGGAAGGTCTAGTGATTAGCCTTCGGACGGTGTTGTGCTGTTGTTTTGTGAAATAATTGTAGGTTTTTTCTACTTTCAAGAAAGGAGATGGCCCACCGCCCATACAATGTTTGCCCCACGAAATATTAAATGTTTAGGTATTCGTCTCAATGGAACTTTAACCTTTGGGTTGGTTATCCTATCTAATTTAATAATAAATAGTATATCTGGATAGAGGGGTTATTGCTTGCATAAAATCTTACTAAAATACCTGCCTAAAAGGTTATATATGGCTATAGGTAATTTAACGAACACAAAGTGAAATAATTACCTATTTTATTATATCATCCTTAGTGTTATTTTAACTACCGAAAATAAAACGTTATGAAGAAAAGTAATTTCTTTATATCTACATTTTGTATGCAACTGTCGATGTCAACTTCGACTCAATAGGAATTAAAAATAATACCTTTGTTATGTTTATTTTAAAACCCCGCTAGTTCTAATATTTCTATTTATACATATAAAAATTACAATTATAAAGCTATTTTATTTCGTTTATTTTGTTAGGTCTCTAGGTGTTTTTCATATAAAACCACCCTGGGGCAGTTTTGAGACTCCTTTCCGTACAATTCTAAAACCCGAAGTCAGGACGTTAGTGTTAAATATTCTTAGATGAAATTATTTTGGATCTATATAATTTCAGGACATAAATCTCATTTCTTTGCTTTCACGGAGAAGATTAAAAATCCTAGAATTTTCATCGTCTCATATCCAGCGTTTTCCATAATGGCAGAATTAAAAGGTAAGTATGATTGCATCGTCTATTCCTGGATCACCAAGAATGTATGTTCATAGATCGAAAAAGTGTTTAGGGAACATTCACTGTTAGACTCGAAAATAACTTTACCAAATTTATCAAAAAATATATGTTTTGTAAATTCTCACGTCTGCTATTTTCAACAAGTAAAATATTACATTTACAAAAGAATCCTTTTCTGACGTATTGTTATATTTTACTACTTCATGCCTTATTTTATTTCTTTATCACTTTAACTCTTACAGAAATAAAAACCATGGTTATTACTTCTGTAAGAGTTTCACACCAATATAATACCGCTTAAGTTCAATACAACAATATTCTAATATTTTATCGATCATAAAGTGACTCATAAGGAGTTCAGATTTTGACATTAGAAAATAATGTACAATTATCTCATATTTGTTTCTAAGGCAGATATGTGGCAGGCAGTAATATTTTTTGTACCCAGATACAGACGTCAACCGCTACAAAGGCCTGTGCATCATGGAGTCAGACCTGGTAGCGGCGTTCAGCGGCTTCCCCAACTACCTCATATCGGTGTGGAGCTGGCGCACTAACCAGCGCCTGCTCTCCATATCCACCGACGTGGTGCGACGCGGACAGATCTACATGTAGGCTCATTTGAGTGGTAGTAGAGCTGTTTAATAAAGAGCTCTACATTACCGTTCTAAAGCGACTATCGCCATGCTAATTTATGTCATCAAGCAACATTGATTTCGGTCGGGATATTCAACGGATAGCCGGTCAAGAGGCCTATCACTAAGATATCCTCACGCTGACCGGTGCATTAGCATGCCCTACAAAGTGTTGCTCAGTCTTAGATCAGGTGTGCCACTGGCTTGTTCCTTAAACTAATCATATTGTTTCACATTCCTATTTTTATAGATACGCGATTGTTACAGATAACCTCTAGCATTTCCACCGTTGTAATTTGCACGCTTTGTCATATGATTAGTCTCGTAGAAGAAATAGTAGTACTTGTGACCTAACTATTGCTCTAAAAGGCATGTATACGTTTATAGGGCAAGCCGTTCTCACGCGCTAATATGTCAGTGCTGGGGCGAAGGTCTCACTGTGTGGGAGGTCGCACAGTGCTACAAGCGTTGTCTAATGATGAAGCGTACCAAGCAAGAGGTCTCGGGCGGGGAGGTCTCGGACACCAAGCTGGTGGGGGTCTGCTGGAGCAACGATGGCCAGCTGTACGCTATCGACGACAGAGCCAATCTTTACAGTGTAAGTTATTTATGTGATCTCAAAGATATTTTGATATTTTGGCCGTAGACAGACTAAGAGCCAACTAATCGTGATTATATTAGTCTAATTTTCGGCCTCCAGCTTTTTAGAAGATGTATTTGTCAAATATCAGTTGGGGAGTCATAAAAAAAAGGCAAAGCCGCTGACGTTAATAAGGCTATCGGCTGTTATTTTACAATAATTTATTATTTAACTGCGTAAAACACACTTATTTTCAATTTGGTCAGCTATTTAATGAATGACAGCAATTAACTTGAATTTGGTCAATAACTCAATGAACAATAGCAAGGAACTCTAATTTGGTCAGCAATTCAATGAATAATCATAAAGCAAATCAAAGTAATTAAATTTATTTAAAACAAGTAAAAAACCCAAAAAGCACACAATATTTCTTTATTTAAACCAACAGAGGTTTTACTTACAATGTTATCTGAACGAGTTCCAACAGCAGACTGAGCGCTCCGTACTCAAGTCACGCCTTTATATAAGGTTAACAATGATGACATCACAAAGGAGTAGCAAAACATCTTTTAATACAATATTTGATCAATGTCATAACGAAAATACGTTAATTATTGCTAGTAATAAAAACAATTTAGTATTTAGTTCTGGGCTTATTCATCTTAATTAACAAAATTTAGTTTATAAACATCCTAGAACAAAAGACAATAAATTTGCAAAATCAAAAATAATTACTCATTAACTCTGTTGTTTTGATTAGACTTAGCTAGTTATGTTTATAACAATTATTTGATTGTAAATCTGTATGTAAAATAAACTTATTTTATTATTAATTATAATGGTCGCGGCGACATATTAATTATTTTTTAAAGTCAGCATTTCATAGCTTGTGGCTCGTGACGTTAGACGCCCCTAACCCGCAGAGGACATCAAGCCCGCCAACCAGCACTTGGTGTCTTGAGCAAATTTGTGAAGTCTTCGAATCCCGTGACACTTTATGAAGAGAGGCATAGCTATTAAAACATAACTAAAGTTACAGCTATTAAAAAATACCTGCAGTGATCATCGTCACAGTCAAATCGGGCGGTATAATTAGGATTTGACTGAGAGTCACTTGAGTTTTAAAACGAGAGTAAATCATCATCATCGGTCGTAATAAAAAAAATATTCTAAAAGACAAAAAAACTTAATTGCCTTGTTTAACAGACATAAATTATACTTTTGTAAGGATTTTCGTCAGCGACATGCATGGGTTTGCATTTCTATTAACTTCATGATATCCTTACAGTTACTTTCCGATGGCATTGATATGCTGACGAATTTGGAGTGGTCGGAAAATATAAAAGGATCTCGCAAGACTTGCATGTGCTCATTTCACAATGGCATTTTAATCTATGGTCCTGACAAAAATATTCGAGTAAGTACCTAATAAATGGTTTTCGTGAAATCAATATAATGAACATAATTAATACTTAACCTAAATAGATAAGTACATGGTTAAGAGCAAGATAAAAGTTTAATGTTCATCGATCTCTCTAAATATATATACTGATGACATCAAGCGGATTACAGGAGCCACCGTAAACCGGCGACCTTTTTTTTGAGGGGGAAATCTCCTAGAGACATACTCACCTCACATGACGTCGAAAGAAAGCAGAAATCGGATTATGTGGGACTTGTACACTAGAACCCCTTTGGTAGCATTCGTCACTGCATTTGCGAGGTATCGGGCTCTCCAATGAACTGCCATACCTATGCTTCCCTCGCGCTATGCCTCTTGGGTTCATCTGTGGGCACTGTCCAGGAAAAGTACTGCTTGATTCCGAGTGTTAGTAGCAGCTTGTGCTACAACAAGTTACTATCTGGAACTAAAGTTGGAAGCAAGCTACTTGCGACTCCGATAACCCTACTCACGAGACAATGGGTTTAAACGGAACTCAACTCTGTTACATGCGGCCTATGACCTTTAAAGAGGCCCATGACATCGCTTAATAGATGATAACTTAATCATGAAATTCATTATTTCTCTACATAATTAGAAATTCAATATTATGTCATAGGTATTTAGGTTATTTTATATTTCAATTATTTTTTCAACCTTAACCTCACTAGTATAATTATGAAATGTTAAATTAACTTTCCCAGAGTTTAAAAAAGGCTGAAAACAAATGGGTAGTGGCGTGGAAGTACAAGCCTGAGGATGAGGTCGTCCGCCTCGTCTCCAACTCTATGTCGGACGAGGCCGTCGTGTGGACTGAGAAGGGCTTCGTCTACAAATTGACGGGCGAATCGGAGGACAAAATTAGCGTCACGTTGTTTACATTCAAACAGAGGTGCTCATTACATACATTCTTACGTACATATACATAACATCACAACTTATTCCCGTAGGGGTAGACAGAGACCACAACCCTCCCCTTGCCACGGTCGTTGCACATTCTTTAACTTCTTCCACTCTCACGATATATGTCTACGATTCTTCTACATCTTCTACATAAGTACGGAGCTACGGCGTAGCAATAGTTCACATTGCGTTTGTTAGATTTGAACACCTCGTTGGCCTAGTGGTTAGCCCATGCGGCTTCGATCACGATGTCCTGGATTCAAATCCTGGGTCGGGGTGCGGAAAAATTCTGAGTTTTTTCATTCTTCTATTGAATTTCAGTACATTCTAAGTATGCGTGGTGGTGTTTACGCTCCATGTCCCCTATCCTACAAGGAGGGAGGCCTGGCCCTGAAGTGGGCCATTAAATAGGCCAATAATGATGATAATGATGATATTAGATTTTCTTTCTTTATTTCTCTACGATTTTCAGGAGCATTAAAAAGATTCAGTTAATCGCTCCCGACTATAAATATCTTGCAACAATGAGCAATAATGGCGTCGTTTGCATACACGAAATCAGTTCAGCGAAGCTGGTGAGTCTATTATCTATTAGGAAATTTATTATCATCTTTAGAGTTTGGCTGGTGGAAGGCTTCGGCCCTGACTAGTTACTACCCTGCCGGCAACGCGTTCCGGTACGATGTCGTGCAGAAATCGAAAGGTTTGTGGATTTGATCCTACGAGTACATCATTATATCGGCCTCTTAACAAGTTAGCCCGCTTCCATCTTAGACTGCATCATCACTTACCATCACGTGTAATTGCAGTCAAGTACTAAATTATAGTAAGTAAAAAAATTGTAATAACCTGTGAAGAAAATGACCTGTATTCTGTAGCGATTTTTTTATAACAGGATAGTACCTAACGTGTGATCTTAGATAAATAGAGATTAATTCGAAGCTTACACTTTATAGTTATTAAAACATAGTCACAAAAGATCCACTTTTTTCAGGCGGTTGTTAAATACGTAAAGGGGTACGACATAAGCTTCGAGGCCAGTCCTGTGGATCCTCTATTAATTATATTTGGTGAAGTAGGCCAGAACTACGGCATGGGACTGTTCGCGTTTAAGCCAAATGATGGCCTGCAGAAGGTTGGTCGCATGTGCCTCACCAACCAGATCGTCTCCAAGGTCGTGTTCTCCCCGACGGGCAAACATGTGGTAGCTGCTGCCATGTCGGCCGGACATATCTTTATTTTCGAAGTAAGTACTCCTGTGTTAATAATATTATTGCATTTCTGCGGAGTGCTTTAAATTCCTGTTGTCAGTCCGCACTATTTAAATGTTCCCTTGCAACTCCCAAACGGCTTAGGCGATCCCCGATATGATGACATGTCCTAACAGGAAAAAATCTGAGGAGTGTTATTAGCCACTTCCGGTTGATATTAGTCTACGGGAAGTGGGTGTAAATTGCGAAAAGCACCTGGCTAGTTACCACCCTGCCGACATAGACGTGCCGCCAAGCGATTTAGCATTCCGGTATGTCCTAGAAAACGAAAGGGGTGTGGATTTCATCCTACTCCTAACAAGTTCATCATCATTATAACAGTGCACATTTTTGATGATATTGTTGAAACGAAAATGTTTCTACACATAAAAAACTTAGAATATGCACTTACGGTTAAAATTTTCAAACTGGAAAAAGTAAAGTGTAACATTGGGCCCAATATCGGGTGTAGCAGAAAGGCAGGAGTGTGAAAGGTTCCGACTCAAACTTATTAATATTAAATAGAGGGCACTCGCACAAACCTTCCTTTATTTGTTGTAATTCTATCAAAAGTTTAAGAATTAAAATTGCTTTTTTAAGCTAAGCGAAGGATATAAGCTCAACTTAATTCGATACACGGAGCTCGGCCGCGGACTGGCGGACTGCTTCCTAATGAAAGTCGGTGAATTTATGCGCGTCTTCAGCCTCGTGTTGTTCTCTGACAAATATGCTATTGGTTCGTAAATCTCATTATCAATTTGCAATAAACAGTAGGTAGTAATGCTTCATCTTCTTATCTCCTAAGCCTTTTCCGAATGTTGTTGATCATTGTGTGCGTTGAGGTAGTAATTATTTGCGACTGCGGATGTGAACAGTTGTGGACCATGTTTGTAAACGTTTTTGATGTGAACAGTTGCTCGGTACCTCGCTTTGAGGCGTTCCATGTAAGGCTTGAAGTGCAAGCGAGAGCGCGGAAAGAGCGACAAAGAAGCACAATCGGCCTTTGCGTCCGGCAGCGTTCGACATCCGTTTATTTTAAATTAAAAATAAATATTTTTATTATATATTTAAAATATAAATTTATAAAATCAAAATCAATTATTTTATTAATTTAAATTAATATTTATAAAAATATACTTAAATTAAAAATTTTAATGACCAATTAAATGCTACAATTTCATCAGTATTTTCTTGAGACGTTGTCACGTTCAACTATCGTCAGTAAACCGACTTTACAGACAACCAATTTTTTTGGAAGAAAATAAATTTTCACAAAATAGTTTTCACAAGTTGTTACTTATGTATTAACCTTCTGAAATAAAACTTTCATTTTCTGTAGGCGAGCGTATAATTTGCATCAACGCTGAAACAGGCAAGGACAATAAATTCGCCGGCAAAATGGCGGGTCCGTACGCGCAACTGCTGCCGCTCAGCTTGAAGGACATGGCGGCCGCAGTGCCGCACCTCACCTCGCAGCTGCATGTGCTCAAACTGTCCGGCGAGGTGAGTTGTAGCAGCCAGCTGATCATCATCATGCAACAATATGACGGCTCCATTCACGTAGCTGCTGCCATTTAGTAATATTATGTAAATACACGTAGAGATAAACAGACTAATATCATTAATGATCTGCCCTCTGCATGTCTACCATCCTTTAACAGAAAGGTGTCACGGTGTCTGTGAAAATGGCGCCACCTGTAGAAACGGGACACCATCTGAAACACTTCGCCGTGTCGTACAACTCAGACGCTCTCATCACGTATGGCGCCGACGGCTCGGTTATATTGCGGACCTCAGATTGTCCTCATCAGTACGGTACGTATCCAAAACTAAACGTTACATTATGCTCAAGACTTTGATGATTATGGGGCTGGACCTATGAAACCTCCACGCTCCCAAAGACTCGGTCATTGTGGTCGTAACTCAAAATGTCTTAGTTGACAACCGCATTAGATAATAAACGTAAGAACCACAATAAGTCGCGATTGATGATACCTATTCACCTTATTTTTTAAAGAAAACTCTCCACTCGCAGCCAAATAAATATTTTTTACAGATCTACAGCTGACCGTCTCCCACCGCTACGAGTCAGGCGTAAGGCAAGCAGTCATCGACACTGGCGGTAGTTTCGTGGTTCACCTCGGCGAGAACCGGAGCATGGCGGTGCACTTCCTGCTCAGAGATCACGAGCACGACACTAAGGAGTTGCGCCATTCGCCGCCAGAGCTGAGCATGTTCGACGAGAGTGCCCACACCATCAACATGTTCTACGAAAATGACAGTCAGATTTTTTCAACTCTTGTTTACTCATCAACGTTTTGCCAACGCGTTACACACAATTTGGGAATGTTCTCAGCTGTAACAAAATGTACAGTAAATTGTATGCAGTTGGTATAGCTGCAAATTAATAAGTTACATTGCAAAGTTTCACTAGCATAGTGGTTTCATAAAACTTCACGGCGCACTATGCTTTTCATGTTGCAGAAAACTACCTAGATCTCCAAGAAGACAAGAAAGTGAGAGAGGAAGCAATGGACTACAAGCGGCAGCGCGAGGAGGTTGTGCGGACATTCGAGTCGATTCAGACGCGCATGGTGCGGCTTCTGGAGGAGAACATCGGGGAGCGGCCGCTGCACCAGCTGTCGCTGTCCGAGTTCAACCTGCACATCGAGCACAAGAAGGAGCGCATCAAGCAGGTTGGTCATCATCATCCAGTTGCGCATGGTGTGCTTGCTGGGGGAACAAATCGGGAGCTGTCGCTACACCAGCTTTAACTATCCGAGTTCAGCCTGCATCGAGCACATGAAAGAGGGCATCAAGAAAGTAGGTAATTTTCCTATTAATTGATGAAAATGACATCAGCTAACTATAGGACTGGCAGATCTAAATTAACGTAGGACAAACATATAATGAACTACTTACACTTATGTGCAGGCGGAAAAAGAGCGTGAGCTGATCCGCCTCGAGACGGAAGCGCGTATCCGAGCGCAGGACCACGTGACGGCGTGGATCAAGAAGCAGTGCTGGGACACCATGCTGTGTCCGCGCGTTAAGCTCTTCGCTATATTCAGCCACTATCAGGTACATTTTTACGTGCTGGGGTTCGCTGATTTGGAATAAAAACACCTGATGACTCTGATGAGACTTTGTTTAGTTCTTCAGCACAAAGATCCAAGAACACTTGCGACTTTTGACGACCTCCGTGGCGCAGTGGTATTCGCGGTGGATTTATAAGACGGAGGTCCTGGGTTCGATTCCTGGCGGGGCAGATTGAGATTTTTCTTAAATTGTCTTGGTCTGGCTGGTGGGAGGCTGTCGCCGTGGCTAGTTACCAACCGCCAAAGACGTATCGTCAAGCAATTTAGCGTTCCGGTACGATGTCGTGTAGAAACGGAAAGGAGTGTGGATTTTCATCCCACTCCTAACAAGTTAACCCGCTTCCATCTTAGACTGCATCATCACTTAATATTGATTTGATAACAGTCAAGGGCCAACTTGTATTCGATAAAAAAAAAACTTGCAATTGTAGTCAATTCTAGTCCAAAATTACAACTGAGGTTATTGGTAGATCACTTGTATCGTTTCGATGTGTCTTCACTAGCTTCCCAAGTACTTCATCCGAAACAAGTGACAAGAGTTCCTCTAGAAAAGAGATTCAACAAACTACTTGTAATGCTAGACTTAATCATAAATTAGTTTCAACCTAAAATTAAAATGTATACATGGTTTTATGAAGGTATAACTTGTCCAATGTTGTATTAAAAATGTGAAGACGACTACAGGTGGAAAACTACGCAGTGTTACCAACCCAACGCGACAAGTGGCCTGAGTTGCAGCAGATCGAAGCGTTGCGCAGCATTGAGATGGAGAACGACGGGGATCTGTTCAAACCATGGGAAGAGCATCCCGTCAAATTAAGCGTGGATGACACCAATGCGCTCCAGTGAGTTCTAAAATTGCATCAGTAGGTCACTGTTCAAGATGTTTTTCGGGGATTCTCAAACAATAATCCATAAGATAGATATTTAAGTCACATCTTATTTCTCTGGTTGCATTTTCCTGCTACCACAATTCCTGGCACTCATGCCGGTGTACTCTAAAAATTCGATCATACAACTCATTTTCTTGAATGAGGTGTCAATAGATTCAGTTTGATCCAGTTACAGTTTTATAGGACAAAACTGATTTGGCGAATGCCATATCTATAGGGAATGAATTTATTTTTTCACCATCCAAGTCCCGACAAACTGGAACAGCCAATGCATTTTCTGATTTAGGCAATTGATGGCATTTGACTAATAATGAAAAAATCACTTACCTTTTTTTTGTAATTGTTGTATTAAATTTCAATTTTCAAGACAGTGTTTTGTTTCTAAGGCCAAGGTTAGGTGCAGTAACATCTTCATTAGCTGAGACGCGTAAAAGCGTGGACAGCCAGTTCCTATCTGAAGTCCCGGATGAGGAGTCAGAGGAGGCAGTGGCAGAACCATACGTGCTGTCCGGGTCCAATGCACACCGGTTCATCGACATCCCCACCGTTATGATCCCGCAGACCATGGCCTTCAGCTTCTTACAAATGAACTGGCTCCAGCATATTACTAAGGTACGTACATAGTATATTGAAAATCAAGCGTCATATTTTCACTAAATTATACTTTATCTGACCTTTTAATTTAACTTTATATCTCTTTATCCTCTACCGCTACTAGTACTCTCTCAGTAAGTACGACTTTGGATTTCCTCAATACTCCTCAAAATTCATTTAAATGAGTTGCCAAAATAGTATAAATAAATATTTTCATTTAGATTCTAGAGTCTTTCTGTAAGTAATAACAAAAGCCGGATTTTAGCATTTTTTTATGGGTTTATTTGTTCAGACTGCCCGGTAGATAATACCTTACATGAAGGAGTATTATGCTTTACAGCTCAACGCTCAGAACATGAGGCTGTGGTTCAATAAACAGTTTGACGATTTGATGAACCAGAAGAAACGCGAAGTTGGTCTCGTGGAAGATCGCAATGCTCGCCTTCGCTTCATTATTGACGGTCGTTATTGTTGAATCATTTATTTATTATTCATCAATTGTTACCTTACCTTTATCATTATTTCGGCTCACTATAGAGCCAAGCCTCCCCTCTTACGGTTGCAAATATTATAGTAAAGCTGTGGGGTTTTGTAGCCCATTACGCTCTCCAAAGCGGGTTAATTCTGTACCAATTATTTTCGACGTCTTAAAAGACTGTCCGAAGCACGGGCTTGTAAATTCTTGGAAGAAAGAAAACCTCAATATTTCTTAGCCTGACCCAGGACACATGATAGTTGTTAAACATATCTTGTCTTACCTATACTTTTAGTTTTACGTCTAATTTATAGTAAATACCTAATAATAAATGCTCCCAAATCACAGAACTCAACAAGCTCTCAGATTTACGAGGGAGTTTCCACCACCTGGCCATCCATATACAAGATCCTGAATGGGCGCAAGAGGAACAACCGCAAAGATTAATTAAAGTTGATCCTGAAGAGGTAATTATTAGAATCTAATCAATCTTATTCATTCAAAGGAATTAAATACTGAATAGTGCACTCAGAATAAAATGAAATGATGATTGTATAGTGGCGAAAACTTCTGGTGACTTTAAGTGTAGAAGTTTTTGACAAGAAACAAATAAAAAATTAAAAGCTTTTAATAATGCAGCCATTTTGACTTTAAAGAATTGCTCGGTATTCCAGTGCAGCATAGAACCGTACATAAGCCCGAGCCAGGTGGTGATCCCGCCGCCGGAGCCCCAGCCCAAGGACGATTTCCGCGAGCGCGCTCTCATGAACATGATGGACGGGGTGTTGGAGAAATTGTGGCACGAGGAGATCAAGAAGCCTATTCCGATGCCGCAGTGTATGGTCTGTTATCACCATTATTAGCGTACTAAAAAGCTCGCTATAGTCTCAGGCTTTCCCCTTCATAGTAGAGGAGGACCGTTGGCTTATTGTGCTTTTTTTAACGCCCTGAGAAATGTTCCAGAAAATTTTGTGGAAGAAAGGAAAGTCAAAGCCTCTATGATCTTTCTTTTAACATTATTTTGCAACTTCATATACACTTTGAAGCAGATAAAGCTATGGACACTACACACTTCAATAATTAAACAGACGTTAGAAATGAAAAGAATCTGGTATGTTTTTAGTTGGAGAAAGATCCAGAACACTTTAACGAGGAAGATTTACGATATGTGTTTGAATACGAAGCTAAAGTTGCGTTTAGAAACGAAGAACGGGACAAGTATAGGAAGATGTTGCACGCTGAATACGCAAAACTATCGCAAACACTTAATGAAGGAATCGTAAAGTTTAATCAGAAGGTAAATGAAATACTTACTGCGTAATTTTTTTTATGACGATATGACATAATAATATAGCACAACGGCTAAACCTGAAAACAATTTATAATAATTAAAGACATTATGGTAAATTCCAATTTACAGGTAAAGGAAATGTGGCTCACAAAATTGAAAGTAGATTCTGTGATTGGACAAGAAAATCTGAACCTCATGCGTCTGCGCAGAACAAACTTGGATCGTGTTGAAAACGCGGAAAAGTTGGAAGAGATGCGGTCAGTAAAATTATGATGTTAAAGCCGTAATAGAACAATTTAAATCTTCACCGTGTTTTTTCCCAAAAGCAGCGCCGTAACTAGGGCAGAGCCAGAGGTGCCCCGGCGCAGAAATGATCAGTCACCAGACAACACTAACAATGCCTTGTTATTATTATTTATAGGGTCAGTTACAAGTCTTAAGGGGGCAGTTATCACGGTCGCACAGGGCGCATACAAGCGGGTTACGCTACTGCCCAAAAGTAAAGCTATGACACTCAGAATATTTCGAGTTTGTTTTTAGTTACCGTATTGCAAATATTAGTCGATAGTGTTTGTTTATCGTCTAATATTTGCATTGCTAAAAATTTTACACAACTTTAAGATAACAGATATTTAATTGAGCTGCGTAGTTAGTCAGCCACCGAGGGGCAGCCGGGTGTCTTGTTCCATTCCGTTTCACCCAATGGGCTTAGAATAAAGAAATACTAACAATTATTAAAGTAAAGAAATAATGTCTTATTCTAGAAAAGATATAAAGAAAACCGAAGACGAACTAGAAGTGATACATCATGAAATCCACCTGATCCAGGAGCAATACGACGACTGCCAGGCTACGTACGAGAGTCTGGCAACCAAGGACAAATATCTCGACCGCACGTTCAAGAATCCTTTCGCTGATCTCTCGCCCATCATCGTCGATCAGTGTTACAAGTTCTTCAAGTAATCTATCAGCACCATTTACATTAAAATTATTAATTTTATCAAATTTTTTATTACCTATAGATTCGAGATTTAGTCTACTCATAGTCATCATAAGATTCAGCCGCTCAGCCGGTAATGGAGCGAATGATGCTCGGTGTATCACTGATCGATTCAGCAAAGACATGATCTGCAAAAGAACCAAACTTATTGATAGGTATAGCTCAACGAATCCCAAGGCTGTTTGAAAGTTCCTTTTAAGGGTTTAATTATAAAAAAATTTAAGATTGATGAATTTATTAACTACAAGAATATTTACTATTATTCTTTTTAATTATAAGGAAACGACCCAAATGGGTTCAACGCGCTACAATGATCCCGGTGGTTTTGTATGATCTAGCCAACGCTGTGCTGACGGGCGTGAGGCCGCCACTTCTACACTCAGACTGCATTGAATACTTCAAGGGGTGCGTATATTTTTTATCAAAGTTTTAATTCAATTTTTTTTTAATTTATCTTCATATTTACTACTAACAACGTCCGTACGACTAATTTGATAGGAATTTTAAAATTGATCGTATTTCATAAATATTGCTAATGCTTTTTTAAGATTATATATAAATCTTTACAATTTCAATGCCTGTTTTGCTCTGCTTTTTCAGAGTTGAACAACTTGACCAAATTAGCAACATGCCGCCTGTAATGGACGAAGGACTTTGGGCCAGTATGTGCAAACTCAGACGCGGTAAAATCGAAAATGAAATACGTGTAAGCTACATTTCAAATTAATTATGAGATCGTCTGGTTCAAACTGCCGAATCTCACGCTCACGAGAGAGATAGATATCTATGTTAGGTATATAAAATAATAAATGTTTTCTCGCATTTTGAAAACTCTCGTGACTGTAAGGGGGAAAGATTTCACTAGGAAAAGAGAACGATAGAAGAAAAAGGGATCAGGTAGGTAACTGGTGTATTGCCTTTTAACACGTTCACCGTCCTCATACATAGTCATCTGACCACCCCACCAAAGAGGTTAATAGGTACGAGTAAGTATTATGAGACTTCATTGGGCTCACTATAATGTGAACATGTCTGTGCTAGATGCGAGCCGTGGCTCAAGAAGTATCGTACGTGGAGGCGGCAGGCATCACGTGGCGCGCGGCCGCCGCAGCGCGCAGGCACCGCCTGGCTGCCACCAACGAGCAGATCCTGCGCCACAGAGACACGGTGGAACTCGCTGCGCGAAACAAGACCATACAGGTGTCCATTAATAACAGTTATACAGCAAGAAGCCAGAACTAACTAGATGTTTCATCTTCATTGAGACGACACCATCGAGATTTTGAATTGTTTTACGACATTGCCCCGGTAATCAAGTATACACTTGATGAATTATACACCCTGTTCGACTAGGAAAAATCGAATATATATGTACTCGTAGGTAGGAAAGAACGTGAGAAGTGGCCTGTATTGGTTCACCAAACCAGAGCAACCAGCAAATTATGCGCCCTATGCCAGCGTGCGTAACTGCTAAATAAGGTATTGTTAATTATGCTCTGGTCATTCTTGCCGGTTCTTCACAGTAGAATCTTCCGAACTATTGATAGAGTTACAACAGTTAACAAACATACAAATGATACCTTTAAAAAAGACGTGTGGCACTCGGAGACTGCCGCGGTAAAGCTATTAAATAGCATTTGCATCACTGGGACTGCACCAAACTAAACTGCTGCTTTTCTTAGCTGATTCTTAAAAGTCATTAATTTTTTTTTACAAGCGAGTTCTGGTATTAAACAACTGATACTTTTTTCCATCTATCGATAAATACCAGAACTTTTAATGACTTTTTGAAATATCACGCTTGAAAAAAAAATAAAAAAAATAATTGCGAACTATTGATCTCTCTGGCAGAGTTACAACAGTTAACAAAAATTATGCTTTTGATACAAGTTTTTCGTTACGGAATTTCTGATACCTTAAGCTATGAATAAAATGCTTTGTGAGTTCAATTTAATTATTTAACGTTATTACAGCTAGTGCTACCGGCGGGGCAAGTGGAAATAGTAACAACTGGTCACATGATTGACTTTGAAGACGCGACTCTCATTTCTCGTGAAGAAATAGATAAAGTCAATCAAGTGATACTGGTGAGTGAAGTAATTATAGAAGAGGTGAAGTAATTATAGAAGATGACGCATAGGACTGTACGGTATACAATTTGATTTTGTGCTCTAGACAGTTCGACATCTTTACCACCAGGCGCGATAGTTAAAAATATTCCAGAAATAATATGAAATAAAAACAAAGATATAACGCCAAGTGATATAACGTCCTCCGGTTATTTAGCGAACCCTCCAGTCATAAACTATAACAAAATGGAATAATGCACAGCAATCGTCTCTTGTTTTTTAGCGCGTAGGTGATTGGAAGCTTCGTATGATGCGCAAACAAGTAGAGTTCCGGAAAGGCATCCTGTCCAAGGAGTGGGAGCACGCGCAGATGAAGATGAAGCTGAGGCACATGGAGCAGGAGCTGTACTCCTACCAGCGGCTAAAGGTACGCGTAGATGCAGTTTTGTATCAAGTACCTACTTGAACACGGTCTTGATTAGACTGCGACCTACCTAAAAAAAAGGAACCCATAAAAGTTCACTTTGTTGTTCGTTCATCTGTCAGAGCTATAACTCAGGAACGCGTGGAGTTGAAATTAAAGCCATGTCAAACTCGCACTTATCCGTTTTTCTAAAGAATCTAATTTTGGGAAATATTCCCTTTACCCTCAAATTTCGTAAAGACTGTATTAGCGCCAATAGTCCAAGAACGGAATTCGAACCATCAATCATCACTTTCAACCATGAATGCCTATTCACTCTTTTAAACATGCCTCACTAAATTGTAAAAAAAACATCGACTAACTAACTAATATAAAACTAATAAACCGACTGACTAATTGACAACCTTTCAGAAGAGTTTCACATACATACAACAACTTACATTGAATAAAGTTAGCGAACGACTTTAAGCAAAAAAATAAATAATTGACGTTTATTTATAGATACCGAAGGAACTGCAGACTTATTTGAAGAATAAGGAGCTCGGCTACACAGACGAACAGGAATACGCAAAAATGGAGAAAGAGATGGAGGCCTCCAAAATATCTGTCAATAAGATATTGAATGACCAAATCAAGAGTGTTGAAGAAGTTGAGGTATTTTATATAAATACTCTATATCGACTCTTTACTTTATTCTGTATATCAACTATTGTCAAATAGATAAAGTTTTGAGTTATATAGGTAAGTGCTTACTGCGTGGTAGTAAAATACTGTCACCTAACATAACCCAGATAACCTAATTCTCAAAGGATAATAAATATATAATTTAATTTGTGACTTGTTTCAGCTGAAAATCAATGCGATAGAAACCAAATCGCAAGAGTTGGAGAGAATGATAGTGGCCCTCAATGTGAAAGTATCGGAGAAGAGACTAAATGAAGATCCTCTGGAACCCATACGCATTCGCCGCGTGTTTAAGAAACGGTATGTTTCCTTCATTGATTATTTATTGATCTATTCCATACATCAGATGCACCACATCAAGTAAACGAAGGCAACTACAAAACATCCAAATGATACAACTAGTCTCGAAGATGAATGTGTAGGCTAATATGAAAGGTTGGGAAAGTACTTTTTACCCGACTGCGTCAGAAGGAGGGTTATGTTTTTCGAGCGTATGTATGTATGTATGTATGTATGTATCTATGTATGTATGTATGTCCATTTCTTCGGCACGCGCTACAGCCTAAACGGCTGAACAGATTTTGACATGTGAGGTGTCGTTGAATTTGTCAAAATTGTGGCAGTGATATAGGCTATATAAATTTTCAAAATGACGGCTGTAAATGGGGGAAAAAGGGGGGGTGTGTGTATTTTTTTCTCTTATCTTAGCATTATGGATACCAATTGAAAGGTCGTAAAAAGACCATTTCAAAAATATAAATATCATATCATGTTCATATCATTTTTTTAACAAAAAATGGCAAAAAGTGTACCAAGTGTACCGTCTCATTTGTATACCATAAACTAAAACTAAAAAGTCTCAAATAAAATTATTATTATAAAAACAAAAAACCCGACTTATCTGTATAAAATTCTAAATACTTTATGGTACTACTATAGTGATCCTTGTTTTTCTCTTTTCAGTTCATAACTTCTAAGCAGTCGGGTTTTTTGTTTTTATAATAATAATTTTTTCAAATTAAGATACGACTTTGTGCCCATTAAGACTTATATTTCTTTGCAATCATACCTTTTAGACTTGAATCAAAGTGTATTGCCGAGAAGTTATAGAAGCTTATTCCAATATAGCAGGCATCAAATACAGGCGTGTCAGTAATTATTAACGGAACAAGTTTACCTGTAACCTATCTTAACATCTTCGCCGATAACAACATTAATTCGCAGGCCATTCCAGGAACCTTGTTGACAAGTGCAAGACAATACATCATGCACAGCCTTGCACCTGTCATCCTAATATAGGTCAGGTTGATTCAGCAATATGCCTATCATATCTAGACCGGAACACAGGAACCAGTGTTTGGTGGTACTTCCTGGAAAACATCTGTCACATACTACTACTGAAATGTTTAACTTGTTCAATAGAATGGAAACGCTAGTGATGCGCAGCCAGCTGATCCGCGAGGTGCAAGCCAACCACACGCGCATCGTGCTGCTGCAGACCGAGCTGGAGCTGTTGCGGCTCAAGACCTACCCCACGCTCGCCTCCTTCCGCACCATCACCTAGTGGTTCCAAATCAGTAGGCAATCGACTTGTCCGAATTTGTCCTAAAAATAAATGATTTGAAGGCATTTTTTAAATACCTGATTTTGGTCCTATACTTAAATATACAGTATGGTGATAGATTAACAACTTATATTTATTTTCAAAGTAGAATGTATTAATTTATTTTTGTAAATGTCGATTTCATTTTATTGTAGTCGTTATCGTTACGTTTCCGGATAATTATAAAGTATTTGAGTATAATAAAATAAAAAATAAACGAATATTGTCATTTAAAGGTATTTTATTTTTCCAAAGAAACATTTTAAAAACATTTAAATGCTTACCCAAAATATACATTATCTAAATTAGATATTCCAAACAGAATCATCCATAGATTAAACGGAATCATCAATGAGCATGAGTCATTGCTAAATATTTTAATTTTTACTGTAATCAGACTAAGTATATTTTGGGTTTTCAATTTGGAATGTTCTGTAAGGCCTGTGTGCACCAAGATTTCGGTATTATAACCAACGGTTAACATAAAGCTAACTATAAATTTACTATTCACGACAACCCGTACGCCGGTTAAGGACGTAAACCGGGCGGTTATCTTAACCGACCTTACGTCCTTAACCGGCGTACGAGTTGTTATGAACAGTAAATTTTACGTTTAGCATATGTTAACCGTTGGTTATAAAAACCGAAATCTTGGTGCACACGGGCCTAATAAGCTGATCGTTTAAACTGCTCAACAGACATTATAAACAATCTTCTTTGAGCTTCACATCAATTTACATACTGAGCTAGAACTTGAGCGTTGAGCAGTATTTAAACACGAAGCAATAAAAATGTAGGTAGTTGCAATAAAAATTCTGTCGTTTAATGTAGGCGTCTATACTACAGCCAAACTCGATTGAGAATGGTTGTCAACAAACAAATTTAAAATGAAGGTAGAAAATGCAACACATTTTATGTCTAATTAATTTAAAATTTTGTTTTGTTTTTTTTTTATAAAACCTTATTTAATAGATATTGAATATATTAACCAGTTTTAAGCTAACTAATTAAAACTTTTTTTTATTCTGTTTGTTATTCCTTAAATGTGTGCAATAAAGATTTTATATATCTAATGTAATTTATTGCCATGAATTCTTCATTAACAAGTTAATTAAAAAAATAAGGTGTAAAATGACTAGTGATTTCTACCTTCACTTTTAATTTGTTTGTTGACAAGCATTCTCAGTCGAGTTTGGCTTTAGTATATATATCAACATCATACGTAGGTATGTACGTAGGGATCGCATCACAGGACGATTTTTTACAATGCATCAACAATATCTAGAACGATCATATTTGTCGACGCTACTACGCGATATATTTTAATACTTTTCGTCCGTCTTTGTCTAACTCTTAAAACTTAATATTTAAAGTTTTTTTTAATATGTAATCATTAAAAAAAATTTTAAAACAGCAGTTTTTTTATTGACAAATAATACTACCATCCGTATGATACGATTCGTCCGATACTTAACGATACTTAAATGTGGACGCCTACTTTAAGTCACCATCTAAGTAAGCCTATAAGCTAATAGAATTTTGAATAAGCTATAATGACACTTGACAGTATAGGTTTCATATTCGTCTCTGTCTCTCCCTGTCTAATACGATACGATGGACAGAAACACAGACAAATTCGAAATGTAGGTAGGTGGATTGTCATCAAAGCCTATACAAAATAACTATACTAGTCAAAAGAAAGCTCAACTCTAACCAGCTCGATTATAGTTCGGTACAAGACATCAACGATTATAAACTATGTTATAAAAATCTATACAAGAATGTATATAATACTTCAAATGTCTGCTTATATACAAATTACCTACAAGCCCCTCAACTCTATTAAACAGGGACGTACATAGAATCGCGTACATTATACCTAACTATTATTTTACTATTGTATATTTTAAATAGACAACAGAGCAACATTTAATAATTAACTAAGCATTAAATTTCGACGTATTATTATGATTTTTTAATGTTATATAAGTATACCAGTCCAAACTTTTCACAAAGTATAATTAAGTTAAATCTAGTATGGGAATCACCTGATCTACAAGAATAAGAAATATGTATTTAAATATATTGAAAATTGGCTCCTATTAGCTTCTGTATCTATAGTATATTTGCATAACATTTCATCAAAACTGCGAATAATAATTTTCAAAACTTGCAACCAATGGTCGCATTAACATTAACTACATTAACTAATATAAATGATTGGATACATTTAATACATTCTGTACGCGATAATACGTGAAAATGTTAGAAAACGTACGAGTTAGGCCACAATTTCGTTATTTTATAAATAAGCAATAAATTATATATATCACATAGTCAACAGTCATTGCCTCAAATCCTCAAATATTTAGATTTATCTAGACAAAGTAATATTCAAATGTATTAGCACGATCTATGAGTTTAAACTTTGATTTAGTTATATTTCCACTTTTCATAAATATTAGATAGATGCGCAAGATGTTGGTCTGTTTTTCAGGTGCGAGTTCGTAGCCGACAATTTAAAACTTCATTGACTGTTATACCTATAGCTCGTTCGCGCTAAGAATGCAGTGAGCGCCGGCCTAACCCCACCCCTAACCAACCAAATCTTTTCAAATTACAAGGTCAAACTCACAGAGACCAGTTGAAGGTATAGCTTCGAACGCGACGCGCGATTTTATTTGTTAGAGTGTCGGATTTGGTCGGCGAACAATGATGACTCACTGCATTCTTTACACGAACGAGCTATAGTGCACGATATATAGAAAATGTGCCATCGCATCATACTAACGCGCGCGTATCTGTGAGATGCTTATGCTAGAACACACTTTTAATTTTGTAGTAACAATTTAAAGTAATATTCATAATATTGCATCTACAGCAGCCTTAACTAGAAGTAGCTACTTACTAAGTTATTGTTATTTGTATGAGTCCATCATTTACACGGTCAGAAATATTTATTTTTAATCGACGAAAAAAAACGGAGGAGGTTCTCAATTCGACACGTATATATTTTTTTTTTATGTATGACCACGCATAACTTTTTACAGAGTTGTCCGATTTTGATAATTCTTTTTTTATTAGAAAGGGCTCACTTCCTAGGTGGTCCCATTGTCATCATGTTAGGATCTGATGATGATATCCTGGAGAAATTGAAGGAACTCTTCAAATTTTGGAGGCGCGTTTACAGCGATTTCGGTTTTTGTCTCGGTATCGGTAGCTTTTTGGCTACTAGTGTCATATAATATACTATGAGAGTATAGTACGTGTACGTTACGTGGCGATAAATCACTAAAAAGAAAGAAATAAATTTTTTTAACAAAAATAGAACCGACTCAAAACGCACGACGATATGCTTAAGTGAATTAAAGCAACTAAGTGACACAGTTATTTTTTACTTTTTAGTGCGTTTTGAGTTGGTTCTATTTTTTGTTAAAAATTTTTAATATCTATAGGCAAACCGCTTAACTGACTTCTTATCCTCGCGATACTGTAACTTCCCCTTGGTCTCTGCTCCGCATCCCGGTGTTCCAATTGCAAGGTTTAAAGGTCCTGAGCATTATCAACTACTAGTAATCGTCAGCTCTTCTCTCCATACCTCGCTACGCTCATGTTGGTTATACTATAGAACTATCAAAGGTGGTGAATTCGTTTGACTGGAAGTACTAGATACAAGTATTTTTAGTAACATTTTTCCCGTACGTACGATATTTCTGACCATATAATTGATATAGTTAATATTAACTGATATGTCGATGTTAAGGGGTAACTATGTAAACTAGACACTGGTAATGTAGTAATCTCTTAAGCGTAGGATACATTTATCATTTATACGTAAAACGTAAATGCGACTGTATAAATGTGCCCGCCGCTTAAGTTACAGCTTAATGCGGCAGCTTAAGCTTATGTAGTTCCTTTCATTGATGTAAGACCTATAGTTTAAAGTCCTTCGTTAAAAACAACGAATACAATGCAAACAATAAAAATGCGTTTTTAACATGTATTTAAAGCTCAAATTTTCGATATTCGCCGATAGGAATTTCATCAACATTTTTTAATTACATCTAAATAGTAACAATTAGATTGAAATATGACGTCATATATGAAACGTCAGCGTCAAATGTTTCATTTGGTAAAGAAAATGGGAGATTTGAATGATATTGTTAAAAACGGTCTCTTTTTGGCAATTAGAAATAAGGTATATGACGTGCCTACAAGTTTGCTTTGACCTTCAAATATTACGTCATTTTGTTATAGAAATTGAGATTATAACCACGTTTTTATCCTTGGATTATAGATAAAAAATCATTTTTATTGGTGATGTCAAAGGTCATTTCTAAAGTCAAAACTTGGTCCATTATCTTGGTAATTCCTTCAGCCTAAGTACACTGTTAAAATTGGTCAATAGTATACATACGACGTGCGTATCCATGCGTTGCACTGATTCTATGCCTTTATGTTTTATTGACTTCACTTATAAACGTTAATTAAAAATAGTAACTAATTCGTAATTATTATCCGTTTTCAAAATATTTTTAGGAGAGGAATTGGAGATTAGACCCATCACGTTGCTCCAATGCTAGTTGGCGAGCTTGGGGTGGTAATGTTTAGCTCTGTAACAACCACTGTCAAAGTATGCAGTGGCGTGCACAAGGCTACATCTACAAGAAGCCCAAAGATACCCCGATGTTTCTTCAAATCAAAGTAAATCTATTGAACCTTTAGATCAATTAACGTGTATAAGTAAGGTAATAGTAGCTATACTTTAATGAACACATTAGTTCGAGATGGTACCGTCTATCTTATTCCTTTAGCCTGTGATGTGTAAAAGCGTCACGTAAAAAGAGCGCTGACATATTGTCATTGTGTTGGACAATGTACAATATTTATGCAATTAGAAACATTAGAATATTGTACGTATGAAATATTTTTGATTTATTTAATAGCTTACAATTTTAGTTGATTTTCGTTATAAAAAGCAATACAGACCTTACTAACGTCAAACATTAAGCCCGGTGGACTTGTGGTGACCCCTTTAAAACGAAGAAGGTTTCAAGACTTTTTTTTATCGATTACAAGTTGGCCCTTGACTGCTATCACACCTGATGTTAAGTGATGATGCAATCTAAGATGAAAGCGGGCTAACTTGCCTGGCAAGTTGAATTTCAATATTAAGAAGAATATTTCAAATTGAAATATTAGGACTAAAATTTTTACGATGAAATATCAATAGGTTCTAACTGGAGGCACGGCCGGCTGGAGATGTTCCTGTAACCGAACACGTTGATCAAGCAACTTTCCCAAATTGGTGACCCCGACGGGACTTTAAACTTCAAAGCACATTAAAGCAACAAATATGACCCATAAGATTTATCTGTCAAATTCTTAAACCTAAATAAAAAAAATAGTAGCTGCTCGTTAGTCACTAGATAACACATGCCTTTATGCGGCTTTTATACCAATAGAAAAACATTATAAATATTTAAGACCCGTAAACGTTCTTTTTACGTGACACCACCTATATAGTGAAGGTATATTGTCAGTTTTACATGCATTACACATTGCATCGAGCATCTATAACGCAGTCCGCTGGTCGTACACGATGACTGCGTCCGCGTCAAAGAACTGACTCTGCGACTTGCTCAGAGCGATGATGGCGGCGTGCTCACTGCGCATGCGGTTCTTGTACTTCTTGCTGAGGTTCACCTGGCGGTAGTAAGTTCATCATCATATTACCATCATCACCATCAACCTGACAAAGACGCTGACTTATGGAAAACTTCATGGGACTCGAAAAAGTGGTGAAGTGCGATACACACTGATCGACCGAGAAACAAATAAAATTCATCAACAAACATTTGTGTTGGTGCGGCAATCGAACCAGCGACCCTTGCGCTAAACGGGTCGTCAAGTAATGACAAAACGTCCATCCCTAAAAGTAAAACTGATCTGTTTCTAGATTATCAGGGTGTTCGCCACCCACTGTTTATTTTTTATGAGTGCTCAAACTCCCGAGCACCCTCGGAGTCGGCGCCCCTGTTTGCAGGGCACATACACCTCCTCTTGTAAGAGAAGAATTTAATGTACACAGAACGTGCGAGTGCTTTATAAGACATAATACTTACACCAAATTTCTAATTCGGTCGTTCAAAATAAAGACCAGAAAAAGTTTACCTTAAATAAACTTTTTTTATGTAGAATTTGATAGAGCAAGCGATGCAAGTAATGCAAAGAAGTGGACATTGCGTTTCTATTGTACCTGGGAGTGGGCATGGGCCGTGGTGCAGCTAATGTTCATGGGCGGCGGCACTTAGCATTAGGTGACCTGCATGAATCTGTATGGTGATGAGACGTAAGGTACGTAGGTAGTACCTTGGCGTAGAGCTGGTGCAGGTCGTCCTCGGTGGAGAGCGGGCGCGGCTTGGGGCGCAGGAAGGCGGGCAGCGAGCGCGTCTTCAGCGCGTCGATGCTGGCCGCGCCCTCCATCTCGTCCAACACTAAAAGGAGCACATGCTTAATTCAGCTTTTTATTCTAACAGTCTGTGACGTACGTAGAGATCTGTCAATACTACGGGTAGAATATCACTTCGCCGAGCGTACTTACTATATACCTACAATGCGCTGAAACACAAGTAAACTTGGTTGTGCAATTCTACTAACTACCAATTATACCCATATCCACACTTGCTGCTTATATTTCTGCAGCCAGTTACCTAGTAGGTACTTAATATATGTCCGTACAAATTTTGTCTCGAAAACCACTAAACTGTTGTCTGGATCGTTAGCTTCTATCCAAACGTTTGTAAGTTGCTTATACGGATGACAAAGCACTCACGGCCGGCCGTATGTGGTGCTTCACGCGTATCTATGGATTCCACTTACTGCCACTGGACGCGTACTGCACGGCGCCGGCGTGGTCGCGCGGCGCGTCGGGCACGCGGTTGACGTAGCAGTGCGTCTGCGCGCGCGCCGCCTCGCGCCCGCGCCGGCACTCCGCATCCCCCGCGTAGCTAGCCGGCCGCATGTGGCGCTGCACCTGCACCTACGGATTAAAAAGCGCTCACTGACTGCCTAGTTTCTCAGAAAAAAGAGTCTGTCTGTCAGTTTAAACAGGCATACAGTTTTGTAAGCCCCCGAACCCTCATTTAGTTGATCACTCAAGACGTGACTGAAATGTACGTGAAAACGGTTTTTTTCTTTATCAACTACAAGTTGGCCCTTGACTGCTATCACACCTGATGTTAAGTGATGATGCAATCTAAGATCGAAGCAGGTAAACTTGTTAAAAATAGGATGAAATCCACACTCTTTTCGGTTTCTACACGTCATCGTACCGGAACGCTAAATCGATTGGCGGTACGTCTTTGTCGGTAGGGTGGTAACTAGCCACGGCGAAAGCCTCCTACCAGCCAGACCAAGACAAATGAAGAAAAATCTCAATCTGCCCCGCCGGGAATCGAACCCAGGACCTCCGTCGTATAAATCCACCGTGCATACCTCTGCGCCACGGAGGTCGTCAAAATCCGTAACATCCGGCACGCCTTGATCAGTTAAAGAACGTAAAGGGGAACCAGACCAGCAAATATAATGTTGCGACTGTAATCTTCTACAAAAATGACTTACCTGCCTCAAAATCGCCAGCTGTACGATGGAACACCGAAGTATTTGAAATTAGGTACTTAATTAGATCACACTTTGGAACCTACACCAGTGGAATCACGTACTTACAACGGCTAACATCATGGTCAAGTGCGCAAAAAGCCCGGAACGAAGAAAAAGAAGGCCACACTTACCTCTGTATGTTTCACGCGGTAGTTCTCTTGACTCGTGTATCCATGCCCTTCTTTTATTGTATAATGTTCTTTGAGGTATTGCTCGTCTAAAAAATATGACATTAAATAAAATCAATTTTATTAAAACTAAAAAGAACACCAAGAAAAGTGTAGCATAAATGAATATCTATATTTTATCTTATATATAAACTTCTCGGGTCACAGTGATAGTTACCATAATCCTCCGAAACGGCTGGACCGATTTTTATGAAATTTTATATGCATATTCAGTAAGTCTGAGAATCTGCTACTATCTATTTTTCATACCCCTAAGTGATAAGGGTTGTCCACTCTTATCACTTAGGGGTACACACCCATAATGTGCCATTAAAAAATACATACAACCCTAAATTTTCACCGCTACACAATCAACCCCTATGTAAAAAAAAATGTTTTCTAGAAATAATATACATGGCAAAACAACGTTTGCCGGGTACAGCTAGTAATCTTACAATAAAACTCTCGTCTATATGTTGATGATAATTATTAGGTATCACAGATTAGACTAGATATCATTTGTGTGCTATGGCATTAACTGACTCATCAAACATTTCTAAAACTATACTCTATTTACTTTAAATTTAGCATAGTTAATCATTTCACTATGTAGACTCTGTCTAACAACGGATTTCTCTATATCTGCTAAAGATAATATCATCATCATGTTTTAAAGATTATAAAAGCGAATGTTTGTATGTATGGGTGTAAGAAAATTTTTTACTCTTTTACGCAAAAACTACTGAATGGATTTTGATGAAACTTCACAATAATATAGCTTTTACATCAAAATAATACACTGACCACATTTTATCCCGAATCTCTCACGGGAACGGTAACTACGTAGGTGAAACTGTGGGCGTCCTCTGGTACAGTATAAGAAGTTCCAAAGACCATTCGAGAAAAGCATTCCTTTACTTTCAAATTATACAAGTACCGTATGTTTAATTTCATTTCGGTAAGGAAATATAATTTCACAAGCTTTTTATTATAATATGAAACAGCAGATAAACCTTACCGAAAGATTTCTGGTGGCGCGGCATTAGGCGGCAGTAACAAATAATAATCAACAGAATAACAACGCCGCAGACCCCTCCGATAAGCCACGATAACAAAACAATTATAACGCGACCCTGAAAAACATAAACATTGCTTAATATTCGAGCTTTTTTTACCAAAATATTGATTATACAATCATACTCCTACCTGCAGAAACATTTCAATTTTTAACAACAAAGCGAAAATCGCTTCTTTTTGATCCCCTAGTTTTTCCTAACATTTTAACCTTTTTATCTTATCAATGAACTACTTAAATCTAATAAAACTATGATAATTATATAATAAATTGTAAAATGCTAGCCTCTCATTTTGCGTTGTCTTTTTCTTAAATCTCGCGCGTGCGCGTTTTTCATTACGTGAAGTTGCGTTCTGAAAGTACCTATACAAATCCACGCAAATTCATATTCACATTCTCGTATCCTGTTGATTTTAGGTAACCTAAATAATTTACTTTAAAATTTTGATTGAAAATTTATTATGCTCCTCAGAAAATAATTTTATTAATGAAAATAAACTAGATTTCTAAACAATTATTTCACTTGACAGTGTTGACACTGACAGTGCAGGTAGATTGGGTTTCATTTCATTATACGAATATTTTTCACAAAAAATTTTAGTAATTAGCAAATTTTTTCTGTCATTTTGAGATATCAAAATATAAAATATTAACTATCATATAGTTTCACATTATTATTTTTTTAATTTAAATTGTTTTTTTCAAAATTTCATGTAATTTTAAATTCAATAAAAAAAACATATGAATTTATAGCATAAACTGAAACGCCAATGCAGTACTTTGGTTAGCTGATAGAGCGTTCCAGTTTTCAATTTGCAACTTTGCACATATTTTTAAAATATTGTGACAATTAAAGATCTTCGACCATAAATTTTTTTACATAGAAAGGAATATATTCTCTACTTTAGCTTCAGTTGATTAAAGTTTCGTAATTGATTGTCTCGTATTTGTTTTGTTATCAATTCATACTAATTCTATCATGCTCCGCTAGCATCGTACGATATTCACGTCATCGAATAACACAAATAAACATTCCCCGTCTGAGGTTAAAATATTATTAGATTGCGTAAAAAGCGCTACTGGCAAACAGTTATTTTTTATAGTTGCCTTGCGTTTGCTGCTTGTGTTCCGCGTGTGTCCATCAGTATTATAATAATATGTCGGAAATAAAATGGTACTTTTTCTCAGTGTTAATATTTTGTTTGCTGGCTCGAAACTCCTTAGGATTGTCGCCGGTTATTTTTAGTAAGTACTAATTACATTATCTCATTTAGATTAAATATATAACTTAAACGAAATAATACATGTAACGTTTCCAGAATATTTTTTGTAGATCAAACTATGAATTTCTTAAATAAAGGCACAGTAAAATAAATTACCGAAATAAAACTTCTTGAACAGGAAAAATAAAACTGCTGTTTTAATACAAATTTGGATAATATTTTTAGAGTGAAAGAAATCTTAGATTGTGATCTTGAGAGTAGTGATTTTTTCTGATAAGGTTTTATGAAAATGAAATAACAATCTTTTTTTAAATTAACAGTACCAGGTGACGGTGGCAGCCAACTAGAAGCCAAATTAAATAAAACAAATGTAGTCCATTATATCTGTGCAAAGACTTCCACAGACTATTACAATATTTGGTTAAATCTTGAGCTCCTAGTACCCTTTGTCATAGACTGCTGGGTAGACAATCTGAAATTAGACTATGACAATGTCACACGAACAACGAGGAATCCTCCTGGGGTTGATATCAGGATTCCAGGTTGGGGGAACCCGGAGCCTGTTGAATGGCTGGATCCATCTCATGATTCAGCCGGGACTTACTTTAATACTATTGGTGATGCTCTAGTCAAGATTGGTTATGTGAGGAATGTGTCTTTGAGAGGAGCTCCATATGACTTCAGAAGAGCACCGAGTAAGTTATTTTTAAAATTATTGCAACACTTTTATAATTCTTAACTTAGTATGGACATGCACTTCAATGAATTAAATAATTCAATTAGGCTTTTCATGAATCACAAATTTGAGTAATTTATAAAATTTTCATCAGTCTGTATTTTTGTTGTCCTATTTCTAATTTAATTTTTGTGATGAATTGTAATACCTTACAATATGAACTAAGATTGTGCCGAGTTTCATTTGAATTAATTCAGCAGTGTTGGCGTGAATCGTGGCCGACAAAAATGCGGACAGATAGACAAATATTTAAAAAAAAAGAATACATTTTTGGGTTCAGAATCAACCATACAGTACCTTTTTAAAAATATCCTCAATGTACAGAATTGGACCTGTTACAGTTATATTATAATTATAAATATTATAATCTATCTATAATCTATAAATTCTCTAATTAGTCAAGTAAATAATTGGAGATAGAAAATTATATATAAGTAAGTAGATATAATTTTCTATCTTTATGTAATTTATCTTCATTGTCATCTTATATTTAATCTGATCAGTTTCCAATGTCAGTTTTATTATAATATACCTATTAGAGAGTTAGACTTAACTACAAAATAATGTCTGCAATTTTATGGTTAATAAATATTTTTTTAATAATCCTTCTTTTAGGTTCTTTGCACATACTAATAACCACTCACACAAATATCAATCAATTAAAGTGTCTAAGGTTTCTTAAATTGTAATCCCATAAAAAAATACTTTTGTCTAAAACTTTTAGTAACTCTATTTATTGACAATATTTTTGTGTTTCTACTAAGAATTACTAAGTAAAAGTTATCAGTGTATATTTTCTGTTCTTCCAAAAAGATTCGGTAAGTTAGGTAGCAAACACCTCTGTGCCATTAAAAATAGATAGCAATAGTTAAAAGATCCAAACAATAGCCAGCCTCCCCTCTTGTATATAGTGGGAGGCCACCACAAAAGCTGTAACATTTTATGTGCCATTCAAATAAACATTAATGATGACTACCAGGTACCTCTTTTCATTTAAGGTTGACAACCAAAGTAAATCCTTGATGTTATTGAGTGGTATTAATGTAAATAATCCTCTTTTCAGATGAAAATGGAGAGTTCTTTGTTAAGTTAAAAACCCTTGTGGAAGAAACATACACAATGAATAACAAGTCAGCTGTTACCCTTCTGGTGCACAGCATGGGAGGCTCCATGGGGCTGCACTTCCTGAGGTTGCAGACACAGGTGTGGAAGGACCAGTACATCAGGCGGATGATCTCTCTGTCCACTCCGTGGGGTGGAGCTGTGAAGGCACTCAAGGTATTTGCTATAGGTAAGGGCTTTAAAAAAACTATCTAATATGTGATCTGGTTGACTAAAATGCAAATGTTGATTTTTTAAGGTTTTGATTATTCCTTCAAGAATTTTCTTTATTTGTTAAAATCACCTTTGCCATTGTTTACCACTTTTTTAGAGATAGTAAACAGACTTCAATTGTCAGTTGGTCTACCAGTTGCACAGGATTACATGGTGTTTTTTTTAATGCTGGCACTTGACTGCATTAACGCCCAATGGCAAGAAGAAGATGCCTATTCACTCTTGACTTAAAGATACCCATTTTTTAGGAAGGTAGGGAAAACTGAAGCATTTTACTGAAGCATGTAGGTATGAGGAACCATTTTGGCTGGTGGGAGGCTTTCGCCTTGGCTAGTTACCACCCTACCGACAATGACGTACCGCCAAGCGATTTAGCGTTCCTGTACGATGTCGTCTAGATACCGAAAGGGGTGTGTGTGGATTTCATCCTACCCCTAACAAGTTAGCCCTCTTCCATCTTAGATTGCATCATCACTTAACATCAGGTGTGATAGCAGTCAAGGGCTAACTGGTAGTCAATAAAAAAAAACCTAACTGCTTAGTACATAACATGTATGACTACGTAGTGTAGATCTCTGTGATACGACTGAAATCATTGTTTACTATCTGATTTATTTCTGTAAATAAACAACTCTTGCGATGTGATGTCGTCGTGGTTAGTAAGAAGATGACGTGATTTCATTTCATTCATCTGATGGTTAGTAACAATTCCCCATAACATAACTATACATTGCTGGTTGAAGCGAAATAGTAAAGGCTTTCAAAAATTCAAGATATATTTACCTAACTGAGGGGATGCGTTGAAGTTTACATTACTTTATTGCTTACTGGCCGCGCGGCCACTTGGCAAAAGCGCGTTGGGTCGGCACTCGGCGCGAACAAATTCGTTTCAAATAAACGCACCCTAAATGTACAATGTAAAATTTCATAGACGAAATGAATAAAGTCAGAATTTAATTAATAATCCAGAGGATTCGAACTCGGAGACTTCGTGGTCAATTGTTGAACCACTGTCCACTACACAAACGAAGCAATCATAGTAGTTAAGTAGTATTATACATATACTATTTGATTATTAGGAGTGCTAGAGTTCAAGCACCTTCACAGTAATGTGTATGTTAAACTTATAAAGATTTCTTGTGAAACCTATAAAATGTTCTACAAGTATGTAAGTAACGCAAAGTCATCGTGACAGTGCAGTAGGTATTAGAATAGTTTTATAAGGAAAACCACAACCTCATTCTAGCTTTGATACAAACAATTAGTTCTTATTCATGACTATATGAAAGGCCGTCGGTCCCGGTCACTTTCATCAACATCTGACGGTGATCGTAAATAAATGAAACATTATCACTTTAAGCTCGCCAACCCGCATTGGAGCAGCGTTGTGGGTGTACGCTCCACATTCGCTCTCCTATAAGGAAGGAGGCCTGGCCCTGTAGTGGGCCGTTAATAGGCTGATAATGATGATGATGATAATGAAATAAACCTTATAAAAAAAATCCTCTAAGTATATTGATAGTAAATCAAGAACTCTAAAACCTTACAAACTTACAGATTACGTCAGCTTACCATCTTCGATAAATAAAAACGTAATTGTCTGATTGCTCGATTAAACAAAAAATGTTTTGCCTACCTTACATAAGTGAATAGTGTTGATACGATCACAACACTCAATAGGATATTATTGCTCACGCATGCGATCACTTTATCAGTAGCCTACATAATTACTTGTTTATCCATCGTCGTATGTCATCAACCCTTTCATATTGATCGCGGTAAATATTATGAGTGTGATTCTACTACTTTGTTTATGTTATGTTATGGAGTGATTTTTACCTAAAAGGAAAACACTCGAGCATCCTCTAGGCCGCCACTCACACTGCTTGGCAAAAATGTGTTTTAATTTTATCACTTCGGTGTGAATTCGGACCAAGAAGGCATTAAAACTTTGAGCATTAGGGTCAGGGTCAAGCCGTGCCGCAGTCACTGCTGGGCTGGTGTAAAATACGACTTCTTAAATTGTTTTTTCGAAGCTGCTTAAAATATTAAGTTATTGTGGAGAGTCCACGCCGCATTGGAGCAATGTGGTAGGTTTAAGCGTCGTATCCCTTTCTACGAGTATAACGAACGGAAGGTAGCCTACTCCTGTAGGAGGCCGATTAAATAGACCGATGACGATTGTGGGAAAATTGAGATCCTCTAAGCAAGTCATTGACAAACTACGGGCTATCTGTGAATTAACGCTTTACGTTTCAGGGTGGCTATTGTTACGAAACTGGGTCTTTGAATGTTTAACCTGCTGAATGTTACTAAAATATTTCTGGACAAAAGTCCAGCGGGCGGGGACCTATGACCTCTAAGTTTTGAGAACTATTGAGTGTTTGAAAATAGATTTGTTAGATCTCGACGTTCTTCAGGTGACGACCTCGGCTCTCTGATGCTGAGTCAGAGCACGATGCGCGTGGAGCAGATCACGTGTCCCTCTCTCGCGTGGCTGCTGCCGTCGCCCAACTTCTGGAAGCCCTCCGAAGTGCTCGTGCAAACGGACAAGTTTAATTACACCATCAATGACCTTGAGAAACTTTTCAAGTAAGTACATAACTTGGATAGAGTACCGATATATTTCATTGACTGCCTTATTAGTTTTGTGGTTAGCCTATGTGGCTCCGATCACGAGGTCCTGTGTTCGGATCCCGGGTCGGGTGGTCGGAATAATTCGTGGATTTTCGTTCTTTTATGAAATTTTCGGTATTTTCTGAAGTTCGAAAAAACCGATGTCAACCCCCGTGCCTGGGAGAGCACGTTAGGTCGTTGATCCCAATCATTATCATCAACATCTGATAGTGATGACTGAATAAATCATCACATAGTGATGTTTGAATATGTACCGCCATCCCGCGTTGCAGTAGCTTAGTGGGCTTATATCTTTTCTCCTACAAGGAAGGAAGGTTTGGCTGACGATGATGATGATGATATTTCATAGCAAATGCACCAATATAACACGTACCAATAACTTACGTTAATTCACGTCTCAGCCACCGGCGTGTCCGTCGATTAAAAACCCTCAGAAAAATAAGAACAAGTTTTCTCAATGACTACGGCACTCAATACTTGATTTTTTTGAATTTGTGTGTGTGTGCAGTGACTTGGACGTGCCGAACGCGTGGGAGATGCGTAAGGACACGGAGAAGTACTCGCGAGACTTTTCCGCGCCCGGCGTCGAGCTGCACTGCCTCTACGGGTACAACATTTCCACCGTGGAGAAGTGAGTGCAACCATACTCTAAGCATTCACTTTATACAAATCCTAAACTTAAATAATTATAAAAATTTTAACTACTATTAAGATTATCGGCCTTACCTGCAAATTGTAGCTGTTTCAACGAGTCATATATATAAGGAGAGCACTACACAGACTAATATAAATTATGCCCCGTGATTTAGAGAGCACGTTAACCCGTCTGTCCCTGTCATTATCATGAACATCTGATAGTAATGAATGAATAAATCATTATCACCCTTAGCCCGCCAACCCGCATTGGAGTAGCGTGGTGAGTGATGAGTCCATATTCTCTCTTCTACAAGAAGGGGGCCTGGCTCTATAGTTCATGTGTAGCTTAGGGTCAGTTGATTTCTGTTTATCCTCGCAATTTCTAAGAATAGTATAAGTTATGCCTATTATGCATATGTAATCTAACTTGTACCTAATAATTTTTTTTATAAATCATCTTTATCATATCTGCCGATTGGATGTGTGTTACCGTCTTGTATACTTATCCCTTTTATATCTCATCAAGTGACTTAATAGTTACTGCCACATCTCTAACCTTGTTCTTGCCGTCACTATACAATCATGTTATAAATATTCCAGGCTAGTGTACAAGCCCGGCACGTGGCTGGACGGCTCCCCGACGCTGGTGTCAGGCGACGGCGACGGCACCGTCAACCTGCGCTCGCTCAACGCGTGCGAGCGCTGGGGCAAGCGCCGCCTTGGCTCCACCGTCAACAAGCGGCCCATCAAGTCCGTGCCTCTAGCCGCGGCCGAACACCTCAAGATACTCCACGACCCGCGCGTCACCGACTACATCACCGCTGTACTGAAGATCGATTAGTCAGTAAGTGTAGCTGCAAATAAATGGTCTCCTTAGGTTGTAGATATCTTTACTTATAATAAAACTGTAACAGATCCAATTCTGTACATTGAAGATATTTATAAAAAATATTACTGGAGGGCACTATATAATCGATACTGAACACAAAAATGTATTTTTTTAAATTTTTGTTTGTCTGTGTTTTTTTAAATTAGAATTGGAACAATTTTAGTTCATATTGTAGTCTCTGAAACGGCTGGAACAAATTTGACGAGACTTTCAGACACTTACCACTAATTTTATAATAATATATAACATTAATCTTTTTTATTTCAGTAACATTTTAATTCCACGCGAACGGCGAACGAAGTCGTTGTGTATATTATATTTATAGGAATTATAGGATTTTTTTTACAATATCTGTGTGCCTAGTGTAAAAATTTACCGCGTCGATATCGATAACAGTAAAGACAAATTTTATATGGAATTGGTGTAGCGCCATCTAGTTATAGTGAGAGTAAACGCTTTCTTTTCTATATAATTTGACGTTATGAGTACGTTTTTACGCAGTCGCTTGGTGAAAAACTCGCACTTGCCACACTGTTTCCTAGTCAAAAAAACTTGATAAAACTTTATACGTAATTTATCGCTAAAGGACATTAAGTCTTTATAAATGTTATAGATTACGAAATATAAATAGATACTAAATATTATCTATTTAAATTTAATAATATCGCTAAATGAATTACAATTTCCATATCAATGAAATAATTTTCAAATTAGAAAAATTCTAAACATGGCGAGTTTTTCCAAAAACTTCATATTCTCAATGGGTATTGGTGGAATATATAATTATTTAATTTAGTAAATTGCATTATTTGTAGTATTTGGATACACAGGGATTCGGTTTTGATTTTCCGAAATGTTTTGGTTTAGGTAATAATGTCAATAATTTATTAGGCAAATGTTTAATGTGGTGAAAAATACACAAACTTTATTGGTTTGGTTTTATTTTAGTTTATTCACAATTGCCCTTTAGCGCAAAATAAAGAAAAAGAAAGGTTGACAAACATAAACAATAATACTATCCTAATAGGACGCGAGCATTAAGGTTTCGCTATTTGATACGATACCTTATGCTAAGTGCTTAAGACTAATTATTAATTAAGACTAACACATACTTAGAACTAGTTAGTATCTACTTAAAACTAATGCTAACATTGCTTTAACTAACATTCAAGCTAAAATTAATTTTATGGATGCCGCACATTATGGGATACAATTGTTAAAACATTTCAATTCGTTTAGGACGTAGCTGGCAAACTGGACAAATGACTCTAGGGCAGATTTCTTTTTCATTAATTCGTCTAGCTTGAAAGGTGCAACTCTAAGGTTGTCACAGATCATTGTGTGATTGAATCGCTTCGTGCCAAACCTTGGACAGCTCTCCAAGAGGTGGTCCAGGGTTTGGATGACAGAGGCGTCGCACGGACAAATGTTGTCAGTTGTAATTTTAAATCTGCTTAAGTATTCTTTGTGAAAACCATGGCCTGTTAAGATTTGGGTGAGAAAGAAGTTACGTTTGGTATGTTTGAATAGTTGTGTAATGTCAGTAAGATTTGGAAACAGGTGGCGTGTGCGTTGAGCAGTAGCAGCGCTTTCGTACCGAGACTGCCACGTGCTCCGGTTTAGCTCGCGTAATTCGCGCTTTACAAAACTAAGTGGAAAGGTGCAGTATGTAAATCTAGCACGCATGGCAGCAGCACTTTTGGCCGCTGCGTCAGCTGCCTCGTTGCCGGTGATACCCGCGTGGCTCTTGACCCATTCAAATCGTGAGGAACCTGGTGTGCGTGTGTGAATGAGTGCATGTATTCGTGTGACTATTGGGTGTGTACTACTCCTATTCCGAAGTGCCTCAAGAGCCGCGCGGGAATCGGAGAATAGAGTAAATGGCATCTGAGGATGCTTTGTATTGGCCCAAGAGCAGGCCATATCTATTGCGGTGAGCTCGGCCTGGAAGACCGAGCATGAATAATGCAGTTTGTATTTCTTAACAACAATCTGTCGGTCCCCAGAGTAGGCGACGAAAGCCGCTCCAACAGAGGAGTCCTCCAGCTTGCTGCCATCGGTGAAAATGTTAATAGTGGTCTGAGCATGATCTGAGGGAGATTGTCCACTGGATTGAGGAGAGATGATGGAAATTCTGTTAGCAGGATGTAGTAATTTGTGTGGAAGTGTAGGGCGTTCAAGTTCTATATCGTCCGGAAGAAAATGAGTGATGCCTGTCAATTTAGATTGTTCCAGGGTGTATACTTCTCGAATTTTGAGATCTAGAGGGGTGAGTTCTGCTAGTGCAAGTGCTGCTATAGTAGATACGGTCCTAAAGGCCTTGATGATTCTGATAGCAAAGCCGCGCTGCATTGCCAACAATTTCTTTCGGATACCTTTTTTAAGTGCTGCCTGTCCCCACACACCGGCAGCGTATGTTACAGTAGGCTCGATGACCTGTGTGTATATGGTTTTAATATTCTCGGGATGTATGCCCCAAGTGGGTCTGCAGAAGAGGCAGAGCCTGTTAAAAATTCGCGTGGCTTTGTCGATCGTTTGTTGCACATGTTTGTTGAAAAGCAATTTTTCGTCTATCAATACTCCCAGAAGTTTAATTTCTCTGACGAATGTAAGCTGGTTGCCATCCATAGTGATGACTGCATCCTTGGCTTTTGGCGTGAAAGCGATCATCTGTGTCTTTGCCGGACTAAAGCTCAGCTTGACACTTAGGCCCCATTGAACAATTTGCTTAAGGGCTGCATTGACGATCTCCTGGAGTCTGCTTACGCTGCAGCCGTGCGCGACTAGGAAAACATCGTCCGCAAATGCCTGTATGTGGCAGCCTTCAGGGAGATGCATCTCCAGCAGCTCGTCTAGAATGATGTTCCACATGATAGGGCCACAAGCTGACCCCTGGATACAACCTTTTGACAAAGTCTTGACCACTCGCTCACCAGCATAGCACAGCACGGCTTTCCTATCTCGAATGTAGCTTTCAACTAGGCCGAAGATGTTCCTTGAGCAGCCTACACGTCTGAGCCCATCCAAGAGAGCAGGCCACCAAGCATTGTCAAATGCCGCCTTAATATCCAAGGAGACCGCAATTACCTGTTCCCTGTTTCGTTTAGCAGCGAGGATTACTTTGAGAGCAGTGGATAAAGCCACTGTGGTGTTGGTTTGCTCTCGGAATCCAAATTGACGGCAGCTAAATTTACCTGCTAAGGATGCAGTGAACGAAATTCTATTAATAAACAGTTTCTCCATTAACTTTCCGAAGACAGGTATAAGTCCGATAGGTCTGTGTGATTCGAGCGCACTATAATTTGGTTTTTTAGGTTTGGGGATAATTTTTACAAAGGCCTGCTTCCACTGCTTAGGAAAATGTTCTAATTTAAGACATCTATTGTAAATTTCTGTAATTAGTTTCGGATATGCTATGGTAAATTCTGAGCAAATATCAGCGGTCAGGCCGTCCATGCCTGGTGCCTTCTTAGCATTCATGTTTTTGAGTTGTTCCAGCAACTCCTCGGCAGTGAAAGGAGGCTCATCGGCGGTGTCGGGTCTCTCGTACATAAGTCTTCTCAAGTGCTTGTGTCGCGCGGAAGTGTCAGGTGTGTCGTCTGGGTAGAAGTGGTCCAGAAGAGTTTTGGCTGTCTGTTTGGCATCAGTTGTATAGCCGCTACCTATATTGAAGGTAGTGGGAGGTCGGCGGGGTGTCGAGTCTTTTAGAAGGCGGTTGGTCAGTGACCATACGTTTTCTTTGGTCTGCAGGTTGCAGAACTCGCGAAAGTTAGCAGTCGAAGCTTCCCTAAGTTCTTGAGCATATATGGTGCGTTTTCCGTTCAACTCGTCAGCCAAACGAATCACATCATCTTCAGAGTTGCGCCGCTTTGCGGTATATAGATTACGGTGTAAGCCAATGACCTCTTGTTTCCGATTCTCGAGCTGGTCGGTCCACCAGGGGGGCTTAAATCGGCCACCATGCCCCCTGGTTGGCATAGAGTTTCTGCATGCTGCATGTATCACTTCGGTAAGTCTGTCAATGAAGATTTCTATGCCGTTCGTGTCAAGTTCTGATATGTCGTCGAGTAAATCTGAGTTGGTCATAAGCGTGTGAATTTCAGCCTTAAAGCTTGCCCAGTTTGCTTTTTGACTATTATACACGAAGGTAGAGGATGAAGCTGTGTGTGTGGTTTGGCGATTGCTAGATAGCTTGATAGAAAAAGTAATAGCGTTGTGTTGGGAAGTGGGGCAAGCCTCAAGGCAGACCTTCCAGTCGCTAATAAGGTCAAGCACTGATGCCGAAGCCATAGTTAGGTCAATAAATGAAGCGCGCGGTCGTCCATGGGTAACAGTTTCGTAAGTAGGAGTGTGGCCGGTATTACAGAAGAAGAGGTTATGCCCGTGTGCAATATCGGAAACTTCATGTCCGCGAGCATTTGCTCTAACGCTGCCCCAGATAGGGTGCCACCCGTTAAAGTCGCCCCCCACCACGCAGCGAGAATCCCCAATACTTCCTAGAAAAAAGTCTAGTCTATCAAGAGTACCAACATTATCGACACCTGGTTCCACATACACAGAGGTTATGTAGAAGGAGGAAATTCCAACTGTCAGCTGTGCTACTGCCATATTGCCTGTGGAGTATTGGGCAAAGCCAAGTGATTTAAAGTTGGTGATTCCCTCCCTAATAAAAATGCACGCTTTTACCCGGTCATTAGAACTGGTCGGGAACTGGAAGATTTGTAAGCCCGGAATATTTTGTACTGTGTTCCATGACCCCACATATGGCTCAGATACAAGAGCCACAGAATAATTTGCTGTTATAAAAAAACGAGTGAATTCTTGTAGAGCGCCTTTTGATCTATCTAAATTGCATTGGATAACTTTAAATGACTTAAGCGGATCCATAGTCAATCCTGGAAGTTACTCGCCTTTTTATTGCAACGGCTATTGGGCAGGAAGAAGCCGTGGCTCTGTGCGCAACGTCGTATTTATTATCAAACTTTGAGTTGTGTGAAGCGCAATTGTAACAACGGGGAGTGTTCTCCTTATATGTACACTCAGTGCTCGTATGAGAATTGTCTGCACAGTGAGCGCACCGCTTGATCTCACTGGGGCATCGCGTCTGGATGTGTCCAAAATTTAGACACGAGTAACACTGGGTAAATGGAGAGAAGTCCTCGCAGTGCACTCTCTGATGGTCTACTCGGACCCTTTTCATAGCGACGGCTATCTGCCATACAACAGGACTAACTACTAGTGCTGCGTTGTATAGTTTGGGGTTTCTGTTGTTTCTTTTGAATTTCAGATGTATATTGTTCTTCTGTAGTATGTATGTACCTAATACGTATCCATAAGGTTAAGGAATGAATTACTCTAGTTTAATTGAAAAGAAATATTGCATTAAATATAATCTCATATTCCTTTAAACATTTAATAATTGCCTTCGTAAAATTCAAATAATTTTACAATTATGAATATGAAAAGATATAAACAGAACTTACATTATATTTAGTGCAATAAACACTACCTCTATTAAAATTATGTTAAAGTTTTTTATCGAGTTCTTAGAAAAATTATGTGTGAACTTGTATTAATATCAAGTCTATAATAAAATGAATAACGCCGCGCCTCGCCATAATAGTGACGTACTGATGACACATGAGTAGATAAACGGAACAGGCAAAGCTTCATACTATCGCGCGAATCGGTTGCACCACTACAAGCACGGGGCTTGTGTGAGTGACCACCAGCCGCTTGTCGCGTACGCGGCGAGACTGGTACAAACCGGTTTACGCTGGCACAGTTAGTTGACAATGTTAGGGTCATGTCAGTGCGACACGTTGTTTGTTTGGTTAGATGAAAGCAAGTTAACTTATTGTGACATCCCTACCAAAACTACCAAAATAGGTAACAATTTTGTATGTTCTTAAGAAGCTTTGTCTCTGTTCCGTTTTTCTACTCATGTGTTGACGAGGCGTAATGACATTTTAGCGCATTTTTAAAGTAACTCAAATTTTTGAGCAATCCAAGCTTTTATGGCTGTGATATATGGACTTCTCATTTAAAATGCTCTCAATATATTTTACGTATTTTAAGGTATAATTTTAATGTAATCTCCCGGATATTTAAACGCATGTATTTGTTTTTTACAACCTGTTTTATTGTGTAACTCAGCTTAATTTTAATTGGAGCCCGTTCACACTAGTGTTTTAGACGCCACGACTATGTTTCGCAGCGCCTAAACGATAAGCCATACTTACCAATATTATAAATGCGATAGTAACTCAAAATTTTAGTACTAAGTATTCTTGGAGAAGGCCTTATATGTTGTTTATAAGGTGGGTGTCAATAAGTAATGAAAAATTGGTTTAACCGGGGTCTTCTAATTAGCAAGCTTTCCCACCAAAAGTGCCGAAAAATCGGTATCAAGCGCTTATTTTGTTCACTTAAATATTCAAATAATTTTGTTTACTCTCTGATATCACTTTAGCTGCCCAAATTATTCCATCATGCATGGTTGTGAAGCAGAAGCCTTTCCTGGTGTCGCGCGCACTGCCTATATAAAGTGCGTTTGAGAATCTAGTGTGAATAGGCGCCATGAAAAAAGTGGCGTGTCAGTATTCGACGTTTATCATATAAAATAATATAAAACATCATAATATATGGATATAATCCAAATATTGTAGAAGCTCAGTTAAATAATAATTTTACATAAGTGATAGATAAATAATATTAGTGTAAATTTACTTTTGTTTGTTTTAACGAATTTATTGTTTTTTAGGTATATATTAGTAATCAATTATAATAATGTAGCCAAAATATTTTCGACCTTAATTATTTACATATTTACCGAGGATAAATTTGTAAATAATTCGAAGTAAATAAATGAAATAAATAATTTAAAATAATTAACAGGTTTTATTGTCACCCTACATAGTTCCTATAAATCCGGACTGTCTTCCCGATCCCTGGAAAGTAGAAATTAACGTATTTAAAAAAATATTTGATAACAAAAACTAAGGTGGATGGTAAAAACAATTTATAGAGCTGAACGCACATTTATGACCACGCAAGTACAAAATTATTCTCCCAAAATAAATGAAAAGCCCATACAAAATATACCAAAATCTGAAAGTACCGGCCAAAGAATTAATGCTGTGAAACCTTTATTTCTGTTTATGTTCAAGTTTAATAACGCAGAACTTTTTCGAGAATTTAGTTTTTAAATAAATTGATTTAGTTATTGTTTCTTCCTAGACTTTCACAGCTTTGCTGTCATAGTAAAAAATATTATAAGTTCAAAATAATACCCTCAATCGATTTTTATTTTCTTTGGCTGGCACTTTGAAATTTTGGTACATTTTGGATGTTCTCCATTTAAATCTTATTCAATTTTAACAATTAGTCCAGCCTATGGATAAATACGACCTGCGTATGATTTTGACCGGCAAATAATCCAAAACTTACAAATGTAATTACTACTTATTCTATTAAATGAAGCAATAAAACACAACCTCGTAATAAATATGTATTATAGAAACACCTTACATCACCCCCTACATTAACTATTTCAAACTTAACTAGTAAGTTAAACAGTCTGCTACACCATAAACATATAAGGTATAAACAGGAATTCAATGTGTGACGTCACATTTTTCTGTCCAATCTGTTCTATGGGATTGTTGAAAATACAGCCTATTCAGTCACCCAGTATTCTTCATGCTTTTACGAACAAATTCATTGTATTTATAAATGGGCTCAAAAAAGCTAACACCCTAAGCTAACAAGCATAGAGTTCAATAGAAATATCATCGCTGAAAATTAACTTGAAACCATTACAATACAATTTTATAGGTTGAACGAGAATTTCATAAAACGAACTAGAAATACCAGAATAGGTATTTAAAACGATAATATAGACTCGGCATTAAATAAAGCAAGTAGGTTCTTATTATATTTATCCAAATATTACAGAAACATTTGATAAAGTTAAGGAATTTGACAGATTTTCTATGCAATAACACTGTCAAAAAACAACTAATTCCATATATAATAGCGATGGAAACAAATCCTTTTAACATACTTTATAAAATATACAAGATGTTTATAAAAGGGACAATATTGAGTATCAACTGCTGTAGCTATGTAACCTAGCATCTTAACACATTCACTCATTCGACTTGTCTATGGTAGTGTTAGACCAAATTAAAGAAACTAGGATTTGAAGTTGAAAAAACCAGGACAATTGAATATAAAAATATGACGCAAAAAAGGGATAATAATCATAATTAATAATCATAATTTGTGGGCCGTGCGTGCGATGTTTACTTTATGGGCAGTGTAAAAGTTATGCACAGATTATAAATGACTATCAGGGTGTTTAAAACTCAGGACGTAGCTTAAAAACTATGCAGGACCTTACAAAAACTGTCCTTGGAAAACAGAACAATTGGCAAGTCTAATCTATGATCTATCTACAAAGACCACACACCACCATAGATTGTGAATGTGTTAAGATGCCAGGTAAATGTGCTTGACATGAACCAATTTGAATATTTCTTATATGACTGTTTATAATTTTTCGGGTTGTAATGCATGCTTGTATACTTCTGTAATACATCAGGTATGCACACTATAAGATGCGAATTTTGTATTTCAAATATTTCCTCTATGGTATGCACAAATAAATACAACTTATTTAACGTTTTAACACATAACCTACATTCATGTTCATTTATTTGTCTTTACATGTCCACTAAATTTAACCTCATAACCATGACCTAGTCTGCGCGATTTAGAGGGATAGGTCTACAGAGGAAAGCAAGAGGTGCAGGCGGGAACATACGAAAATTAATGTACGAAGCATGCCGCCCTCTTTGACCGATCCTTTCCTCATATTCCTGCAGCAGAAAATGAATCAGTCACGTTGGTAGGGGACCTGACCAGGGGATTTTTGGAAATACTAAAGCGTGGCAAATTAACTTAAGGAAGGATACTTTTTATGTTGATGAATATCTTCACCAAGTATGAGCCCTCAATGTAGGGGCGCACGTTCAGGACAACCCGTTAAAATATTTAGAAAATGTAGATCAATAGAAGTACTCAACAAAAACTTTAGATTAGGATAATATTAGTTGGTAGTTAGGCAAAAAAAGAGCATTTCGAAAATTTGATGATTTAAGGGAGCTCTTAGTCTCTCTGACGTTAAGGTGAAATCGTCAGATTTAGAACACTAGCACGCTACAAATAGTAACTGACCTATACTGCCTTAATCTGACGTTTTTATTGAGTATTCCCTATGATAGACGTTTTTGAATATTTTAACAGGCTGCCCTGAGGGTTCATATCTGTAAAAAAGGCTCATACTTGGTGGGGGTACTCAACAACATAAAATCCTCCCTTTATGTTCATCTGCCGCGTTCGAGTATTTCCAGAAATTCCGTCTTGTGGACCCCAACTACGTGGTTTGCCTACATCATGGCGCGATCAATTTATTTTAATTAATCTAAATCAATTGGAAATGCTTTGGAGAATCAGATAAAATTAATTCATACAATTATTTTACTTACTATAGTTTTAAAAATAAAATTAATAATGTAAATAAATTAACCTCGGTATAAAAAAATACTTAAAATTATTCAAACACAATTTAACATTCACACTTCTAAGATCATAATGATCACATTTTTTTCCTTAAAATTAAGTGCAAAACATACAGATTAAGATACCTTTTTATGAATAAAATCCATACCATATACACAGTTAACTTTTCGATCTTAATAATGTAGTAAACAAATAAGCGTTGACATATATAATAACTTACAGAGTATTTAAAAATAAACATTCTATAAAAATTGCGGAACCGACGGCATTTGGTTCTAATGCCGTCGGTCGTGTCTCTGGTAATCCTTGTCTAAGCGCCCTATTGCTAGGATACAGTGTTCGCTGGCGTTGGTGTTAAGTTCGTACTAAGATGGCATTACAGGCCTTATACCTGTATATCAAAACACAATATCATTTATAATTTCAGCACCGACATCAGCAGATACAGTAGCCTAGCGGCAAGGCGCTCAGGCCCAGATTGCCAGAGCGGCGCGGGTTCGAATACCGTCGGTTCCGTCATTTTTGATATCATGTTTATTTTCAAAAAGAAATTATTCCAAAGTACGGGTAACTACTCGATAAACATAAAAAGAACTTACAGAGTAATATGAAATATTTATGATTTTTATGAAACGCTCTTTCCATTTTTGGCTTTTTATTAAACGTGCCTATAGCGGACGATAATCCAAATTGAATAGAAAAAGATACTGAAATGTTTATATGATTAATAAGGAAATAAACTAAAATATACCTACTTATATTATAACAATACATAACTTTACACAAAATGATTATGGTCTAACGTTTTAACTAACGAGGAATGGGTGACACAATTGACTTGCATGAACTTATATTAAATTTAATAATTAAAAAATATCACAATTTAAATATAAAGCCCTTCTATTTCAAGAATACCGTTTATTTTTTAGTATAGAAGTAAGATTTATTGCATAAAACGTAACAAGACATCGCTAAACGGGATTATTGAAATAGATCTACTACACAAGTATTTTTGAGTATGATAACTAATAGTTTAAATTAATTAACGCGCTACATTTAAACAGCATTAATAATAATTTAATTGCATTTTGAGTACATTTAGTATCGATCTATAACCTCTCTAATTTTGTATAACCTATGTTATACGAATTAAATTTAACTTTGTATCAGAATTATATATGTAACAGAATTTACGCATTTTAAACTAATTTTGAAAGACGACTAAAAAGGACGAGGTCTTTAAATCGCCTTATTATAAACGACTTTTTTATATCTCGGTTTTATGAATAAATGGTAGCTCATTCAGCGATATAAATTCCTACTCGTAAACAATCTTAACTTTATTCACTTGTACAAAAGCTTCACTTTACTCTAGTAAAGGCAGTTATGAATATTAAGTTATTTCTTAGGCATTAAAATATCATGAATTCAATAATTAATTATGATACTAAGCAACATAAGTTTAGCAGGCCTAGGATGGGACCCAATAAATCACATGTAAAAAAAAGAGAATTTTGTCTATTACGGGTGAAATCGAAAATATCGCTCCCTGTCGTTCTGTTACGGTGAAAGAGAGAGCGCGATATTTTCAATTTGCCTACGGGTTTACATTTTTTTTTTTAGTTCTATATTGCTGTATTCAACATAATTTAAGCGATATTAATTTACTATATCTATACCCACTGTAGATGGAGTAAGAGTTTATATATGTTGTATAAGAAACTTGTATTATGTTGTATATATTCGCCTGTCAAACACAGGCGAAGCGAACTGTGTCGAGGCGGTATTTTATAACGTACGTGTCGCTCGGCTCTCGTTTCGTTTCGTTCTCGCTTTGCCACGCGTTCTGCTCGTAGTTGTAGATACAACTCTTCCTTGTTCTCTGTTCTCCCTTTCCCTTAATTCACTAGCTACAAACACTCATACCTAGCTAACTCTAAACGGTTACATTTAACCGATAGGTAACATTTCATTATAACGAGTAAGCGATACGCGCAACTATATGTATCAACATCAGTTTGTCCTTACACTTCAGGCTTCGTGAGATGAGAAGTGACATCGCTATCAATGTATGATGGATATGATTGAAATTTTATGATATTCTTGGAGTTAAAAAGTGCTTCTTTGCATTTTTTATTTTTGATACAGAGTGGGACAAGAGACCAATATCTTGGCATCCCAAAAATTTACTGCCCAGGGTCATTGTGTGGCTGGAAAACTCTCGACTTGTGACATGGGTGTCAGTTTGATAGGCCCCTTGAAGTAAGTTTTTGTGTAGTTTGAGCAAATACAAATAAAGAGCAAATGTCTACATAACCTTAAAAGTCTAAGTTTATGATAATTGAATTTTAATATGACTTAAACTAAGCAATCTTGCTGTTCGAATATTTAGCAATATTCCTCTATTTAAACTTTCGTGTGTTTGTTTTACTTAGTGACACTCCCTAAAATGACTTGATAATGTTATTAGTACTTTTGGGTTAGTATACACACTGAGAATACATAGAAATGCTCCTGATTAAGCGATATTAAAGTTGTAAGTAAAATTATCAAAATTCGTTAGGGTTACGCCTTAGATGAGTTGGAACGTCATTCAAAACGAAGCGAGAACACCAAATCCTATCTTAGTGATTTGGTAGTCTCAAATGTTCTGCACAAGTTGGTGCCTCTTTACAAAATAGTGTGACATTTTCACCAAGTGACCGGGTAAATATATAAATATCTTAACGCGTTATAAATAGAGGGCATCGTTTTAATTTCATGTAAATTGACGTAACGAGTGGTAACGTTTTTATCAAATAGATTGGCAATAAAGGGCTTTGACCCCTCGAATATATATATATACATAGGTAAGATAGATAGATAGATACGTTCCGATGGCGCAGTGGCTGGCGGGCTGAGTGTATCTAACGATACCGAGATCGAATCCTAGTCCCGAAACACTTTTAGGCAATGGTTCTGTTTTGTGAGGAAGTAAAGCAACTGAAAGCGACGGAACGCGAGAGAGTTAGCAGCGGACGCTCCACTGATTCGTAGAAGAAGGACGGGTGGAAGAAAACGTAGGTTTGCCCATTTAGTGCCTCTTGCGTAGATCGTAGGAAGTGTGAGGTTTGCGTCGAGGTGCCAATGTAGAATATTCAATCATGATCCATTGGTACATCTTGTAAGACGCGGACACATACCCGGGAGGTCCCTGTACTGCCCCCGGAGGGATGTGTAAATGCATTTCCCAGCAAAAAAAAGGTAAGATAGATAGAAGCAGTATTGTCTTCTCTTTGCTATCTTATTGACTTCCATGGTTCAACACTCTTTATTGCCAATCTATATATTTACAATTAAAGGCACCCTGTCTACATTCATACAAGTTTTGAGAGTATTTCACTATACGAAAACAAAGGTTAATACATATCGTATCAATCGACTGGAAATTACTGCACCAGTATCATATGATATCGATGTCCCAACTCACTTGCAGGCCCAAGAAGCACACGCAGAGGTATCTTGTGGAGAGAAAAAGAGGTCGCCAAGTTCAGGCGATATCGAATATACCTGTCTATTTCGTACACAATATAAAAAGACATTTTCGATTTCGCGCTATTGAGCGTAAATTTTTTCTCTACATGGTTTATATCTTCGTACGCATCTTAGGGCTACAGCACACGTCACGGCTCAGTGCCGGCCTAGAAGTGGAAGAGGACAAACTGATAGGCGTGGCGCTACCTGAACAGCTCGGGGCGGTAGTACACGTAGATGGCGAACAGCGCCGCGGTGAGCGCCAGCGCGGCACGACGCCCCGCCGGCCGCCGCAGCGCCGCGGGCAGCGTCGCCAGCCAGCCGCGCCCGCCCCGTGGTGCCACGCGCCCTGCTTGCCGACGCTTCATGCGCTCCTGGTCTAACTTGCGTTGCTCTTCTCTGCAAACAAATAATAATTATGTCGATGTGAAAACTTCTTAGGCACATTGGCTCATTGGCGATTCGAGCGTAATGTGACGTTCATGCCCCTAAAAGGGGAGAGTGGTGAGTATTCCGCAGGTCTGAGAATCGGCTACTATCTAATTTTCATCTAATATATTTTTTTAATTTTTAATGCAAAACAACATTTGCCAGGTCAGCTAGTATAATATAACATCTGTAGGCCTGTACTTACTCTCTTTTCTCCAAAGCATTGACTTCTGCTTCGAGATCACTGGGGTCGTTTTCATCGTACAGCTTTTTCGCCGTCACCAAGATGTCTTCAAATGGTAAGTCATCTGGTAACTGCAATGAAAAATAGTAGATTGTTATACAAGGGGAAAATTTCTTATAATATATGAGGTATTATTAATACAAATACAACCTTATGAGTTCCCAGATATTCAATTAATTAATGTTAATAATAAACAATTATTTCGTTTTGGTGTATGGTTAAGATGTCATCACATGCATATCACGTGACCATTTTGTCACTGTAACCATAGTGATTGATGGACTAGGCAGTTAGTACGATTATTGAATACTAAATGTGAGTTATTGTAAAAATTTCTATGCCATATTGTAAACCACATTTTTTAGATTACAGATCTTTAATTATGAATCCCATTGTTGAAATATTCATAACTTTGTAGGAACATTGGATCAACCATGAAATGGGATTTGAAACTATAATATGAAGAATTTGTTATTAGTTGGCTGTGTGTTTTTATGACTTGAGATTAGTTTTTGATAATATTTTTCTGTAAATTCCATAAACTAAGTTTCTTTTCTGTATATCATAAACTTTAAATGATTAACTTTAGCAATTATGACCTTTGAGTGTGTGTTTGAGAGTGTTTTGCAAGTATAAGCAACAGTAAAAATTTTGTCACCAAAGTAAAAATCGTAAATAGGGTGTTTCCCGAATACTTATTTGGAACAAACTGTAAGAATATACACATATATGACGGTACACTGCACGCTCACCCTGGACAGCAGGCAATGCATCATGGCCATGTCGCAGTCGCACTGCAGCACGTCGGGCGCGCGGTGCAGCACGAGCGCGGCGGTGACGTACACGGGGAACAGCGGCGGCGCGCACAGGAAGTAGTCGTACAGCCGCACCACGTCCGCGTACCGGTTGAGGCTGTGCCCGAACCATGTGAGGTACCACGGCAGCGCGAACATCGTGCCCACGCCCGCCCTGGAAGGAATCACCTTCTCTACACTACTGACAACAGAACCAAAGTAGCCAACATATCACAAATAGAAGCAAAGCTAAAGTGGCAATGGGTGGCGTACATAATTGTAAGCACTAAGTGATGTTGAACTCTCAAAGTATTGGAGTGGCAACCTCATAACGGAAGGCGCAGTGTTTTAATAGGCTACTAGAAGGAAGGACATGAACATTAGGAGGGTCAAAGGGAGCCACTGGTTGCTGATGATTAAAATACTTAAACGTCCGTAAGAAGGCTTATGTCCGACAGTGGACATACATATTCCGATAATAATGTCAGTGCCTCATTGATCCAGTGGTAAGCCTGTTTGGTAAGGTCAGAAGTCGGGATACAAAATATTTGGTTGCCACTCCAATTATTATTAGAGTGACCATGAATGCAGTTATTTTTTGTGTACAAATGAGAACTGCCAACTGCTCTTAAATAAGTTAGTGTGATTACCCATATTGCTTCAAATTCAACACATGCATTGATGTGTTGGCTTTTCTGAAAATTTATACATTATAATTGTGAAGACCGAAGAAGCCTTTTACGAGAGCAAATGCCTTGAAAAATATAGCAAACTAAAAAAAAGATAAAATACTGAGAAAGTTCAAATCTTAAATTTATTATTAATATTAACTTACTTGTCTAGACATTCGGCGAGCCTGTCATCGGCCCGCCGTATGACGGGGAACATGTAGTTGAGCAGGTGCTGAGTGGGCTGCAGCGTGGCCTGCATGAAGGGCGCCAGCGGAGCGCCCGGCCCGTACGACAGGCGGCACAGCAGTGGGAACGACGCGCGATCGCCGCACACTAGCAGGAGGGTGATCGCCACATCGTGATAGCCCTACAACACGGTGGACCTAGCTCATTTCAGAGAATTTAGATAGATCACTATTTCGAATCAATAACATATTATTTAAAAATTATTTATAGCATATGTAAATAATATAATTGTCACTTTCGCTTTTGATTTTTTTTAGTATATTCAGCGAAATACTTTATTTTTATATATTACTAGCTGACCCAGCAAACATTGTTTTGCATTAAAAATTTAGATGAAAATTATATACAGGGAAATTTTATATATTAGATAACCAATGAAAAAAAAATTATAAGTATCACTTTTATATTAATATATTCTAAATATTTTAACTCTACAAAAATAGATAATTATCATAAATGGTATTTTGTAAATTTGGATTTTTAGGTATCATTCAATACCAATTGGATTATCCCAACTCCTGAATAGCTGCCAAAATTTGGTGAAAATTGGTAAAGCCGTTTATTTAACCAAAGTAATTACCATTATTATCTATACATTGCTGCCATCTAATAGGAAGCTCATTTATGCCTTTGTGGTAACTCACATGTGTGACAGCATTTTGCACTGTCTCCTGAAATTTTATATATTGTCCAAATCACGAAAAAATGGTAATCCATGTGGAAAAAAAAGTTAAAACGGTGGTAAGTATCACTTTTATATTAATATTTTCGCAAAGATTGCTTGACCAGACCGGAGAAAGCTATAGTGAATAACACCACGCTGAGACCACCAATCAGTTACAAAATTATAGATAATTTTTATAAACTATTTCGGTATTTTGTAAATTTGCATTTTTTCAACACATGTCCCTTTCTACAGATCATTCATCACCATTTTTCAACTAATTGGATTATCCCAACTCATTGTTTTAATCTTGTTAAGATTTTTTTAACATAGCTACCAGAAGTATTACAATAAAATGACAATTTCATTCTTTAACCCCTATTATTTAGTAATTTTACTTCTTAACAATGTCATATTTACACATCTTAAAGTATGAAGGTAGACCTACTTGATAGTATTTGAGGTGTGGATACTTCATGATGACCCTGAGGATGAGCACAGTGAGCTGGTCCTGCAGTGCCACCCTCTGCTCATACGGAATGCCTGGAGGGAACCGCTTCAGAGATCTGTTCACATCCATTACCACCTGAAAAAATAATTTCATTCATTTTTTTTAACATGTCCAATATTCCAATTAAACCCAAAACATCACTGGTTTTAATCAGACCCCATAAACTTGAAGCAATTTTGACTCTGAGATAATATCTAAATGTGAGTACATTTTATTTTAGTTTATTTGCAAAGGACAATAATTTTTTGTAAAAAAAAAACACAAGCCCAACACAAACAAAAGGTAATTCACTTTCTAGGTTGAAATGAGAAAATATTTGTTGTACATAGAGGGCGCAATTGATGGCCAAAGAGGCATTTATTTTACAAATCAGTAATGGTTATGTTTATAAAATTTAATACTTTTAAACCAGAATTGCAACTTTTCATTCTGAAATGGTACCTGTAAAAATTCAAACAGCATTTAGCCATTATTTCTATAATGTACCCAACAGTAATTACATACTCATTTATACTTTAAAATTATAAATACATTACACTTGTGTCAGGTAACATTTTTTAACACAGTCCTTTATATACCTGTTGTAAGCCATCCTCAAATATATTCAATGGTCTAGAAATAATATATCAGAGATGGTTTTCCTTAGAAACCTATAAAAAATATAGCCCTCAATCTTGAATGTATAATATATATAAACAGTACCCGTTTTAGTATACAAATATGTTATGCAATGGTAAATAACAACTACATAAATAAAAAAATAGTTATATAACAAAGTCTTGAATAATGGCTTATAGTCAGAAAAATGCACATCACTACTGTAATAGAGTAATAAACAAATTTTATAGTAGCATTTTTTGTTTGTTTTAACTATGTTATTATTATTCTCTAGAATTTTTAACAACTCTACTGGTATGGGGCTAAAGCCAAGTCCAAAGGACATTCCTTCATCTTTTCTAAGTGTCAAACCAAGCTTTTTGCTTATTTAAACAGGAAAGAATAATATTGATTGGTTTAGAATATGGCTAATGGGTAATATCCTTTTTTTAAGAACTTCCAACTGACACCTAATTTACCTTTGCTGAGGCCCTTAGGCACACAAGAATTTGGGGCCTTTTTGGAAAATATCGAAAATAATAATAAAATACTGAATATTAAGAAATTATTTTGATTATTTCATTTTGAACTGTAATTGTTTTTGTGAAAAAGTGTTTTTGAGAATAAACAAAAGATTAGGGGCTATGCATGCCCATATAGTAAATACAGTAATGCATCCAACAAGACAGTTCTAAACAATTTCCAAGTATGACTATGAATCCTAAAATACAGATAATTCACTAGATAAGTAATAGAATAACTAACTTGATGGTATTCGCTATGTTTGGAGAGATCATCTAGAGAAGGTGGATCTGTCATTTCATCTTCTGTAACTCCCACTAGCAGGGGCCATATTTGTCTTCTGTATTCATCTGTAACAATATAAAACACAGATTAAGTGTTGGTATGCAACAGTTTGAGTATAGCAATACATTTTACAACAGCTTATAATGTAACTTTGTATAACAATAAATTGTCTTGTTTATTTTAGCTATTGATCCTTACTCAACAATAAGTGGCAGTACAGTGCAAACTTGAAAAGGTACAGCTTATTTAACTCATAAGGTTGAATAAACTGTACCTTTTCTTTGAATGAACAAATTTGCATTTGTAAACATCTGACAAATAGATCCTTTTCTTATGAAATAGATCCTTCTCTTTTCTTTATGAATAAACCATAGATTATAAAATTTGAGTATTATAGTACTGTTGATATTAATTTGTAAGATCATTGATGTTAATAAATAGTTTCTATTTCAAAATTCCCACAATATTTAGGTAAAACTAAGGTATAGTAACTACATTTAGTGTACAACTAAAAACTAAAGCATGTTAGATAGTATTTTACACTGTTGTTAATGCTTTATCATTTTTAATCAGGACATCTGTTTTTTCTGTTTAATGAGTCAAACATTTGAGTGTCACTACACATAGAGTAAAAATAATTTTCAAAGAGAAAGTTTATTGCAACATGACGCGGTATATTAATAATAGAACCAGATGGCTTAGTCATGATTATAAACTAAATGTTTACCTGAAATTAAACCTGCTTTGCTCTTTGCAAAGTTTTGCCATTGCTCCAAATTAATGAGATCCGGGTTCTTAAGACATCTCTCGAGTTCGTTGCGCTTCTCGGTAACATCTGGGTCCTCGAATTCAAAATCTACAAAAAAAAGTAAGACGAGTGGAATCACTTCAAGTTGTACAATAGTTTTTAATCAAAACAACAATGATTAGCTTCACGCATTCACGTTATCGCGTAGTTTAAGTACTTAACAGTGTACTGTATTAAGAAATTGATCTAAGTATCAATTGTTTACAGTACCTTCATCGAATTTTAATTCAGAAGGCGTCGAGATGTCGTCAATGTTTTTCGTATGATTGAAGCTGGCCGTGTCCTTGTTCGATATCGGTGAACAGTCGCCATTTATATCGCATTTATCGCCAGTTTCCGCGTCTGGACTATGGGATTCCATTTTAAGGAAAAGAAAATTATCCAAGCGAAAACATTACACCATTCTTCTCTTTAGAAGTGTGTGACATTTCGTTGAATTTGCTCTGCCTACATTTTTCAGTTGTGTCAATTGTCAACTGTTAACTGTCAACACATATAGTAATGTCAAGTTTAGAAATTTCAAAAGAACTTGCCTTATTCATATGAGGAATAAGCATTCAATGTTGCAAAATATTATTAGTAGAAATAAATAATTCTGTAGGGTTTGAAGAAAAATGGTATACTGTATACTTGAATTTATGGGTTATTATTTATACAAACATATTCCTTCGAAATTAAACATGAGTTGAGTAAATTATTAATAAACGTTATAACGTTTCTATTTACGCAGAACATTTAGTACTTCTTTATTTTAACAATGTGTTTGACAATGTCTGTTATTTTGAAATAATACCATCGAGATTTGGGTTCAAAATTGAAAAAGTAGTCTATCGTTAGACTTATTTTAAATTGTTAAGTAAATATGGACATAGCAACTGCAGATATGCAAGAAAAACCTATTAGGAAAATTGAGGATATTATAGACTTACAAAAAGCCAATGGCAACATAAATGTACGGCAAGTAGCCTTCAGGTTACCATCTGAGACTGATAGTAGTTTATCTGCGAACGTAGCCAAAAGTTTAGAAACCGGGTTGACTAACGCTAAATTAGAACACAAAAAGAAAGCAAAAAAATTACGTTCCAAACTGCGGAAAGGTTTATTACCGGATGTAGTATCTTGGCCGAGCGATTCTGATATAACCGTACTAAGAATGAAGTTACATTCCAATACCGGTGATAAAAAGATGGGTAACATATTATTAGGCGATGGTCCCCACCAGCCTGACAGTTCATCGATGATAAATTTGGCTACTCTCATTTTGAAATCGCAACCGCCGTCCAAGCAAAGTCTCGTGGAAGAATATTTATTACCCCTGACTTCATGGGAACATGCAGTGGATGCAGATGTAAAGAAATCTACTTTAGTGAATACTATTTCGAATACGTCAGATGATACCAGGGATTTAAAATGTTACCCAGCACGATGCAGTCATACAGATGAACTGTCTCTCAAGGATAGCGATGCGTGTGACACGGATGCCATATCAAAGGTAGCTAATTTTCTGCGTCTCTATTTCTGCCCATGCTGCACTTGTCTCTACAATTTGGAAAAAATGCAAGAGCCCTGCACTGAAAAACATTAGTAATTAAATCGGATTCTGCGTCAAGAGCCTTACTCGCTCAAATTATGAAAAATATAATAGGTACCTACTTAGTTAATAGGTACCTAATTATTTAAGATTTTTGTCCATGTTGTATTATAAAAAATAGCAAAAATAAAACAAATAAATGTTTTCACGTTTATTCTTGTACTACTTGTAAAATTAACTTAATATAAATTAATCTGTTCCTGCTGCATACGGCATCAGTGTTTCTAGGTACGTTAGACATTGTCCCTGTGTGGCTTCGACTTTGATGATAATAACCGGGACCGATAGTTTCAGGTATATCGTTAATCCATGTTTTATAGAAAAAACATCGATATACAGACTCTATAGTCTATACAATTATTATTGTTCTACAACCATAGTTGTTGGCTGGCAGTCGACTTTTTGGCAACAACTTTGTTAAGGTAAACTTGCATACCTACATCAAAAGACTTCAGAGTGACTTTCAATTCATAAGGAAATAGAATAAGACATCAGAGATTGTCAACATTTTAACAAGTTTAAACTTTACACAACCGATTCATGCAAAATAAGTAACATTGATAACTACATTGTGAGCTGTTACGAAATAACGTTATTCATAATACAGGGACTTTTTTTACTCAAACGAATACTGAAATCTTTTATAATGGAACAATATCAAAATGGGAAAGCTAAATGTATCTAATTCATTGTGTTAAGCAAGGTCCTGAGCTGGAATGTCAATATTAACCCATATTTGCGTCAACGTTTCTATCATTTCAATAATATTTAATTTTGTAACAAATAGCAGAAACGATGAACATTTACAGTTCAAGCAGGTAGGTACGTACGTTAAATAATAATAAATAATAATAAATTCTTTATTTCGACCATCAATGGATCATATTATGTGTTAGTAACGAATAACTTAAAAATCTAGTGTTAGTAACAAAATATCTTATAATCTAATCTTACCTAACCTACGACAGGACCGATTTGCCAGCATATGAATCATAGAACAGTGATTCAAATACTGGCAATCTAACCTGTCAGAAAACGCCTTCAGAATACCGTTAGAGCTAGCCCGGACCCTACTCAACAGGGACGTACATCGCTTCCGCATAGTCGTGTAAAAACAATCTACGCGAGCGTCGGCGAACATCCCTGATGCGCTGCAGGAAACTACTCGCAAAACGACACAAGTCGTGTTGATAAGTAGAGTTACCAAGTAATGCAATTGAAACTGCTAGATCACGTGGATCATCCGTCGTAACTTCGTTGGTAGTTAAAATGATAAATGAGAGATGAATGATGAATGAGAGAGCATTTTAAAAACATGAAAGAAAAATTAAAAATTGTACTTTAATTCGTTCTTTTTTATGGTTGTAACCCCGGACTAAGACTAGCAATTTTACTTATGGCAACGGCTTTGTTAGCAACGCTTTAACAGGGCCTCGTGTGAATGTTTTGGTAATACATTTTTTTTATACCAAAAAATAGAACCAACTCAAAACACACTAAGGCCTGAATGCACCAAGATATCGGTTATCATAATCAACGGTTAACATAAGCTAAACGTAAAATTTACTGTTCAGACGACCCAGCCGGTTAATAAACATTTATTTTAACCGAGCTTACGTCCTTAACCGGTGTACGGGTTGTCGTGAATTATACGGCACTTGTGGCCAAAAAGTTACCGATACTTATACACAAACTGAAATCGCTGCAAGTGTGTCTATAAAATTTGAAGAGTTCCTTAAATTTTTCCAGGATATCATCATCAGATCCTAACATGGTGTCTATGGGATCATATTGGAAGTATACCCTCTACGAAATACCCTCTAAAAAAATATATATGTGTAGAATTGAGAATCTCCTCCGTTTTTTTTCTTCGGTTAAAAATATATCTACATGTATGCTAAATAAATAAATAACTAATAGGTACCGTATTTAGGTAATGCCACCAGTAGCTGTATTCTGTAAGGATGATTTTATACCTCGTGTATAACTGTGTGATTAACGAATTCGTTTCTGTCTCTCTAACTAACGCGGTACTACATACAAAGAGAGGTAGAACCAAATTCGATACTCACAATATCTTTTTATTACTTATTTATTGGTTTTATACTATGTCAACGAATAACACCATAACCTTTATTTTATAAGTTGACATAGTAACTACAGAATAAGGCCATAGGCTATAGATCTAATAAATGCCATAGCCCGACCCAGGACTTGATATATAGATTGGCGAGAAACAAGTTAGCTATTTGACCAACGTTACATATTTAGTTAATGATTTATTTATTTGGTTAAAAACCGTATTCAAGTCATCCAGGAAAGCCTCACTCCGGAACTGGCTCATCCTCACACGATGTGGACTCGAAGTTGTTACGAAGCCTTTGTTACCTTCTCTGGAGTATGTAAAGACCAACATAAAGAGTGAAACTGTCCAAGTGCGAGTCCGACTCGCGCTCGAAGATTTCCGTAGTCGACCAAAAACTGAAAGTTTATTGTATGGGAGCCTCCCTTAAATATTTATTTTATTCCGTTCTCAACATTTGTTGTTTTAGTGGAAAAAGATATACACATCTGTGAGACTTTCAACTACGTAAGTATTACAGCTTGTATATAGTGTAGTAAATTATAGCATAGTTATGTATATATACTACATACATAACAGCTTCGTCACAGACAAACAGCAGAGAAGTCTTACTAATAGGTTTTCATATTTTGTTCCTTAGAGTACGGGATGGTAGCGCAAAAAAGAAAACTTTATGGGGCAAACTTTCTGTGGTTAAACACACAACCTTTATTCGTTTATTTAATTATAAAATGTGCAACAAAATAATAACATTACATTAAAAATTTAAAAAATCCCTGACCCAAATTAGAAACATGAAAAGAACCAGTCAAGACAAATTCAACGATTTGTTGGATTTACTAAAAAGGTAGACCAGGGTTACGTATCCTACCTTCAAGCCTTATCATCAGACCAGCTCAGTGGTTCCAGAAGACATTAGTGTTTTAAATGTCAGATCACACACATGCTTTCAAGCAAACGACCTGATGCCCTTGAAGACCTGAACCGATTTCCACCAAACATAGCTAAGAACACTCTCGACTGATATACCTTTCAAACAAAAAAAAACCGCATTAAAATCGGATCAACCATTTGGGAGTTACGCAGACACATGCACATACATTTACACAGACACGTCAAACTTATAACACCCTGTCGTTTTTGCGTCGGGGGTTAAAAATAGAACTTAGACAATGGGGTTATATAACGAGATGCCCAACGAAATAAGCTTTATGATCTCTTCTCTTGTGGAGTTTCTGCGAACAGCTGCCAGGCCGGCGTGAGAGCTAAAGAGAACACGTGTTTCAGAGGATTGCGTCGGATGAAGACCATGTGTTAAAAGCGTCGCACTGCAACTTCCTATAAGATCCGTAAAAAGCACGTTTCTAGTGAGGAAGCTCACTAATCACCGGTAGCGGCAATTTTAAAGGAAACACTTTCGATTCCAATAACAAAAATGTCAATACAACCAGTTATTGATTGGGTCTACTTTTTATTTCTGATTCTGCTCTTACGTAATGAAATACATATCTATAACCGCGGGTAGATATTATTACAATATTATATCAGTTTAACACTTGTGTTCTACTTTTTTATCTACGTCTTGAACAACAATATATGGCGTCGAGTAATCTCATTTGATTGCTGTATAAAAATCAGTCGATAGAGTTGTTTAATTCAACGTTAATAATTATACATACACTAGCAGATGCCAGTGACTTCGTCCACATAGAATTAAAAGATTACGAAAATAAAAATAGCCCTTTTAATTAATCATTTTCCCCGATATTTCCAAATTTCCTATGATTTTTTGCTCCTGTTGATCAATGCAATGATGATGATGTTATATAGCCTAAAGACGATCCTCGATAAATGGGCTAAAACAGTAGTTCCTGACATTACTGCGTTCAAACAAATAAACAAACTCGCCAGCTTTATAATGTTAGTACAGTTATTATATGGGTAGGCCATTTGGCTATTTGTCTCTATTCTGAATACTTGTCGTTGAATATACGAACCTATCTCATTGCCTTTATGATGCCTAGCTATTTCGACGGCCTCCGTGGCGCGGTATGCGTGGTGAATTTATTAGACTGAGGTCCTGGGTTTGATTCCCGGCTGGGGTGATCGAGTATGGGTAGTGTGAAGCTTTGGCTGTGACTAGTTACCACCCTGCCGGATAGACGTACTGCCAAGCGATTTAGCTTTTTTATTAATTGACACAGGTTTGCTTATTACAATAATATAAGCTTAAAAGATATTTCTACTGTAAAAATAATACTTAAAGTGTATTTAACGATAACCATACGTCCTGATTTCCGAGTTTAAATTACAAGTCAGTGTTTTTTTCGCGGTTACGTATCGGACTGCTAAATCTCTTGGAACTGTCTACCTCCAAGTAGTGGCATGCAGAAAGTTTTTTATTAGAGTAGGCACTTAAAGAAATTTAATCGCTACCCTCTAAGCAATTTAGCACTCTCAGGCATTACTATTACATAAGTATTTCGAAAATAATAGTCGAAGACAAATTTTAAAAGTCAGGATTATTTACATTGTAAACCTTGTAAAATTTTTCAATGAAAATGAATTGGCTTACAATGTAAATAATTGCGGCTTTTACATTTTGCCTTCGATTAACAATTAATTAGCAGCAAGCTAATTATGTTGCCTCAAATGTGGGCAACTTAGATCTTTTCATATTATGTAAGCATATCAGCTGTTCAAAAGATTGAGGAATTCATTTCAATTATTTCGCTACAAAGACAGATTGTAGTCACAGGCGACTCAGATTCAGGTTTCCACTCGTAAACATCTAATCAAGATTATACAATAGGTACTGTTCGATAATACTAATTGTGTTATAATCGACAAATTAACTTTCAAATTTTTCGCTAACCCTAATTTCTTAGGCGATAAATTGATAAATAAAGCAAGGTTTGGATACACTTCATTGGCATCGGGCTCGGTTTAAATTTTAATATTTTTTTCGAAATTGTTCAATTAGCTTGTTGTTATTAAGTCCATCATAGAATAATGAAAAACCAGAAAGACTATCGTATGTTACTTGTATAAAAAAGTTAACCTTTGTTTGGCCAATTCCTAGCAAAGGGTAAAGGGTCTTCTAAAAGGTTCTATGTCTATATTTCGGCGGTGGCCCATTTCTTGTAGGTATACATTACTGCTACATCACCATAGGATATTCGAGAGTTAATTAGTTTACTTTGATCTGTGAAGTTATCATATCGGAAATGGAAAATCGGTAATGTTAGATATGCCGTGCCTTGTAAGGTACATTGATCCATCGATCGAGTAACGTCTAAACTGCACTTGTCATCTGCATTCGGTTCAAAAAAGGATGAATATAATGATGATGGATCAGTTGTTCCTTTTCAAAAACCGTACTTTACAACTACAATCGCCTCGTCCTCTCTCTACTGTTTATTACTCTGCATTGCCAAACGGCTTCAAGCTGCGAAGCATGTCTTCGGAGCTCTGTTTCGGCCCCCCGATGGACTGGAGCACAGCTTAGCTTATAAATAAAAGAGAAAGCAAGCAGCCGCGCAGTCTCTAATCGAACGTCCCGCGTTCCGTTTCGCGGACTTTTCGAAACCAGTGTTTCTTCAATACACGGATACTTTTTGTGCATTAAAAAAATGAAAATGAGGTAAATATGAGATTTTTTTGTTACGGCAACTGAGTTTTATGTCTTCGTACGCAATAAGCTTGTAATGATTAAAATCAAGTGGCTTCATCTTGTTGCGGCTGGCTATCTGATTTTGTAAATCATTATGCTCAGTCTGCTCTTAAATTATTATCTACAATCTTACATTATTTATTTTACATCACTGAAAATCCTATACTAAGAAATAACAAGAACAATAACCGAGTGAATAATTAATTAAAACACAAAAAAATTGGCATGGATCTAGATGAATAACATAATTTTGTATTTCTGGTAGTTAAATAGGCAAGAAACATTTGTTAAAATTATTGTCTTTGAATACTGAATAGAGTTTTATATGATTTTTACAGGTAGATTAATGTAAGTCTAAAAGGCAGGCGTTGTCCAAGATTCAATTACAGTAATGCTGGTCGATCTATTTTGGCGATAAAATATAAAACAGTTAGGTAGTTGTAAGAGTTATTTTTAACTATTAGTTATAATAAAAGTGAGAAAAATAGTCAAAATTTTAACCTACTTTAACAATGGAAAAACAGTAATTCATTTAAATGTATATAAATACTAGCTGACCCGGCAAACGTTGTTTTGCATTAAAAATTAAAAAAAAAATTAGATAGTAGCCGATTCTCAGACCTGCTGAATACGCACAAAAAAATTCATCAGAATCGGTCAAGCCGTTTCGGAGGAGTATGGCAACGAAAACTGTGACACGAGAATTTTATATATTGACTACAAACTTTTTGCATTAAAAATTAAAAAAAAATTAAATGAAAATTAGATAGTAGCCGATTCTCAGACCTGCTGAATACGCACAAAAAAATTCATCAGAATCGGTCAAGCCGTTTCGGAGGAGTATGGCAACGGAAACTGTGACACGAGAATTTTATATATTAGACTAGCTGACCCGGCAAACGTTGTTTTGCATTAAAAATTAAAAAAAAATTAAATGAAAATAAGATAGTAGCCGATTCTCAGACCTGCTGAATACGCATACAAAATTTGGTAAAAATCGGTAAAGCCGTTTCGGGAGTAGGTAAAACTGTGACTTTAAATATTAGATTTGCCATGTTCTTCATCACATTTTTTAAGTACATAGAAAAATAATTTGTTATTCATAATTTAATATATTATTGATATATTTATTGATTGTTTGTCTATCTTTTTACACTAGTCTCCATAACCACTAAGACTATTTGCATGCAATTTTAAAAAGTACGTTAAGTAACATCTTAATTGAGATTCATTTAGATGGGTACGAAACCAGGTGGACGAAGTTATGGGTAACACAAGTCGTTGCTACAATGCAACTGTCATGAGAATAAAACGGTTTATTATAATATGCCGCAAGTTAATTTGCAATAAAATGTGAAATCAATCACTTTCTCCAGTCATATTGCTGCTCATATTGCTGCCTAATGTCGAGTTTCTACTAAATTGCAAGTCTAGACACACTCCGCCAACTATGAATACTTGCATATGATATAAAAACATAATTATCATAGATATAAAAACATATCATTGTACGTTTATTTATGGCAATGTCTAAAAGCATAGAGTTTGGATTTAATTGGAAAATTTGTTATATCTGATCTTTATACGATATTCTTAAAATCTCAGTTTAAAAGTCACAAGAACATTTCAAATATTAGCATAAACAGACGGGAAAACAACGCAAACAGACAAATATATGATGCTAATCAAAATCGTCATCGTAAAATTAATTTATATCACAAAATGAAAATGAAATCATTATAATTTATTTTTATGGTGACATTTTCAAAGGTACTTACGATGAAAATTATATCGTTTAGTGTAATAACTATAAAATGTCACATTTTATAAATTATTATATGTATTTATAACCATAACGATGACATTCACTTAAATAAACCATATATTATTAAAGATGTGTTCGTAAATCTTATCCCAAATCATTCTTGTTTTCACTTTTTATTTATTTATGGAGGCTAAATATAAATTTTTGTTCATTGTGCTTTGTCATTCAACCCATAAGGTTTAGGTCCCAGGTATCTAACCTAATGTCCTTGAACTTGACTCTGTCTGTCCTTTGAAATAATATTATCTCCGTACCCACGCTCGCAAGTGTTCACAGTTCTTTAATTTGTATTTATAAGCCTAGTCTAGGGTTTGGGATTTAGGGATTGTCGTATACTTGTGTTAGTATTGTTAGTGTAGTTTTGTGGTTAGTGTGTCGTACATTGTCGTAGGTACTCGTAACACAGACAATATTGGGATGGAAAGTCTAATATTGGTTATATTTAAAAGACACGGTTTGCTCGATTTTTCATTCCAACTTCTTTCTACAATCTGTCTTCTATATTAGAATGAATTATAATTTCAGAAGTGCTTGTAATAAATAAATTAATAATTTTCTGTATTAAGCAACAAAGGCCCAATTGTGTCAGTAGGTAATTTTTTTTAAATATATTTGTACATGAACATTGTCTAAATTATTATATTTAAATAGGCCGTGTTCTTTTTGTAGAGAGTATTCAATAAAATTAAGACTATTTTTAGGTTGTAAGCATATCTATAGCCAGGATTTTTATTATTTTTTTGATACACGTATCTAAAGCCGTTGGGAGATGGCTATGGCTATTATTTTACAAAAACAATAATGTATAAGTACGCGTTGATGTCTTTAATATGTAGGTAAAATATATTCTTCAGAAACTACACATACCTACCTAAGCCATTGAATTGCTATGCAAAAAAATATACTATACTAAAGCCAAACTCAATTGAGAATGCTTGTCAACAAACAAATTAAAAATTTTTTTAATTAACTTGTTAATCACGAATTCATGACAATAAATTAGATTAGTAAACTTAAAACTAATTAATATATTTAATATCTTTTACATAAGATTTTTAAAATAACAAAACATAACTTTAAATTTATTAGGCATAAAATGTGTTGCATTTTCTACCTTCATTTTTAATTTGTTTGTTGACAAGCATTCTCAATCGAGTTTGCCTTTAGTATAGAAATGTAGACATTTAATTTGAATAAGCATAAGTAATCCCTTTATCCATTATTATATTTTTATACAACTTTTCAATATTATTGTATATTAACATCATACTTTATGATAGATAATATACTCGTAAAATATAAAAACAATTAACAATAATTCATTAACTTCCCAAAATATAAATTACCTGATTTGACACAGAACATTAGAATCTGTTATGTACAAATTATTCATATAATTGAAATTTTAAAACATAAACTTGAACGAAAATGTTTTTAAGTTCATGGCTAATGATATGCTGCGATATTATTTAATTTAGCATAATAATTGACATCTTATCATTTCATTTGTTAATTTAATTTCAACTAACGACCAGATTCAGTTTGATTAGAATGAATTAAATTCGCTTTCGCGGGGAGATGAAGTAAAGACTATTATTCAAAACAGTTAGGCCTTTTTTATTTTAGGGAGATGAACCAAGAGATGAACGGAAATAAGATATTAATAAATATTTATTTTTTAACAGACACAAATATTTAAAGCAATATACATGTTTCTTTAAATATATTATATATTTATTACCTATCTAGTAGATGAGCCCTAGAAACTGCGTAGCACTTGAAACGAACAACGTATTATCAATTCTAACTACTACATACCTCTTTAATATAGTTAGATAGTTATATAACTAGATCTGATTATTATAAAATGAAAGAGCTGTATATGATAGGCTAAAACTGCCTTTTGTGGCATGAGCACTTGACGCGTTACCGCAAAAGTTGATCACAGGCGTCTCTGCGTTCACACGCGCAGACGCAGGTGGGCATTGCACAACCTCGTATCGGCTACAAAGCTCGGCTAGGATTGCAAGACTGGGCCCTCGATCTCACCGACATTATACACAATGCGGCACCAGATACACAGTCAGAGGAACTCGTCTATCCAACCTGTGCAGGCTGATGTTTTCTGTCTCCTTTCATCCACGCCTGGGGCGTGAGTTGTTTAATAAACCCATTTTATAGGTATTGGGAATAACCGTAGTGAGACCCTGGTCCCACAGTTTGCACGCTTGTGAGTACATAACTACATACAACAAGGGAGCATATAACTGACTCACGCTTAACAATAGTATGTCCGTAGAGTCAGTACCTACTTATTATTACCAAGCATATTTTAACTGCAAAGAAGCATTGGTACACTTTAGGCCGGAACACAATTCCAGTCTGAAGGGTTAGCGGTGAAATGGCAAACATTAGCTAATTAGCAATTTGCTTTATAACTGACATAATTATTCGCAACTTTGTCAATTTATTTGAACAGTAAAATTAGTCCTGTTTTATGACCGCATTGTCATTTAACATTATGCAAGATTGCAAAAAGCGTTATTATTAAATTGTATTTAAATATAAATAAGGCATAATGTTTGACTTTTCAATAAGTAGCTGGCTACATCGAAACTATAAAAGTTCCACATATATAATTTCAAGCGTTTAACCTTTACTTAATTATTACTGACTCTACTAGTTTATTATTTCTGACATATTTACGATATCTGCATTTGATTTGGCCTTTAACCTTATGAGCAATAAATAAACGGCGTCTCCGGTGTATTGGACAACAGGCTGGCACCTCGATCACTTAACGTTACAATATTTAACCAAATTCTAAATAGTAATAAGTAATAAGAACAATTGGATATTAGTGGACTCCTGCAATTTTTTCGTGGGAGTATAGAATAAAGTAGTAAAACGAAACTCTGCCTGGTAAACTAGCACTACTAAACTACCTGTAAAATCGACTAAAACATCTTGTATCGGATAATCAGCTAAATATGACCAGACTAGTAGTATTTCTAACGGAAGCCTTTGGTCTAATAAAGGATAAAATCTCATGTAAATTCATCAAAATATAAATAGGGGTACTTTTATCTTTATAATGTGGTAGTTTTATGATAAAAGAAATTATGCAAAATTCAAATCAGACTAATTTTTAACCCACAGACTACCAACTAAATATATATCCTATATTTAATATTTTTACTTTGAATAACACCATATCTCAGGATTAATAAAACCAGCTTATCAACTAAAACCAAACTAAGTTTCCAGATCAATTAGTTTGACCAATTCTCAAAACGCTTTCACGATTTAAACGCTCGGATAGGAAACTATTAAAGCCTATCATTAAACGCGTTGCAATACAATTTTCCAATGGAAATTGACGTTGATTCAAATCACCGCAAACATATATAAGCACGCGTTTTCAGATCGCGTGAAGGAACCGATTATAACCGACAAATGGAATTAATTAAACTAATAATTAGTACAAGTTATTATGACTAGGAACACGTAATATGTGAAGTAATTTTGTTTCAATGAATTATACAACCGTTAATTAGCGGAAAAGGCAAAAATTATAACTGACAATTTTAACTCGATTACAATGTTGCGAACTTTTGTGTAGGTGATATTTTTACACGTTTCTTTATTTCTTCTTGTGTATTGAATAACATACGTTATTTTGCGGAAGTACGCCCTGAATAGTGAATATTGTTTTAATTTGCAATTTTTGGCGAAAGACTACGTATTAGATACCTCTGGATGACGTTGTTTGGATTCATTTTATTTTCGTGGAAAGTAGCTGAATTAAACACTTACTTCAATAGGTGTTAAATCTTCGGGGACGAAGAGAAGAGGACGATTTCGCGAGCTTTTTGTCACTGAGTCCAAACTTTTATAAGATAATTCAATAAGATTTTAGTTCTTCACAACAGAGCTCTCGTTTCAATTATTTCAATCGATACATTTAATTTCGCGATCGTATCTAGTTGCATTTACCGAAATATTGTAATTAATCTCTGAAATTGTTGGAGCTTAACAAAAAATATTAAATTGAATAAGAATCGTTCCTCAAGGGTTCCGTTCATTGTAAATTATTCTGATAATTGGGTTTCGTATCAAAATAACAACAATTATTATAATTGACAATGTTTGTTCATACCCTTTACAATCATTTATAAAAAAAATTAATAGAAAATGTAGAAAGCTCGGATGGCACCGACTTCATAGACATGGTTAAGTAAATTAATGTAACTAAATGACGCAATTATTTTTTAGTGCGTTTTGAAGTCGATTTTATTAAATAAATTAAAAATTAATTTAATTTATTAATTTTTTTATTAATGATTGTAAAGGGTAAGAACAAACATTGTCAATTTTAATAATTGTCGTAATTTTGATACGAAACCCAAAATTTTACGAAATAACATCACATAAGTATGTAATGAGTTCGTATGTGTCAAGATAACGGCAATGAAACTACAGTCGTCAGTCGGCCGATATCCGTGAGATTGTACAAAATAAGAAATCGAAGAGCAATAATTAAGTAAAATTAAGTGATTACGAGGGATATTACCAATCTCATTTCCTCTTACTAACGACTTGTTAACCTGTGAATTTATTTCCAATTATTTTAATGTTCCTCAATTTAAGTATCTAAATAAACATAATAAGATAGTGAATATAATTAAACTATACTAATATTACAAAGAGGTAAAGTTTGTAAGTTTGTAAATAAAGTTCCGTCGGGGCTAATCTTCGGAACTACTGATCCGATTTTAAAAATTCTTTCACCAGTAGAATGCTACGTTATCGCTGAGTGTTATAGGCTATATTTTATATTTGTATTGTATATATTACCCGAGTTATCACAGTTTTTGACGCGCGAGTCGGACCTTGAAATTTATCAAATTTAATTTATGCGCGTACGCTGCCTTACCTATTGGATATAATTGAAAATATTGTATGAAAACTTTATGCATCTTAAAAAGTTCTACAAAAAAGTACGCAATAGCATATTATATCTATCTTTTATATTTTGCCCGATATATAACTTTTTGTGTTTTAAAAAAATCATTCAATTCATATGCTTAAGTTTACGTTATTATTTATACAACTAAACTTAAATCTTTATCAAAATAAATTATTTAGTAATTACAAGAATATTATAGAGATAAGATTTGCCTTTTACAGTGTGTTAATTAGTTACATAATTTCAGAGATATTATAAAAATTTCTAAAAAAACATGACAATGCCGCTATATCGTCCAAATTAAGTTGACCTCCTCCGTGTTATGTTATACGTACTGAATAGGGGTTAACATTTTGGTAGTGATATTTTTTGAGAATTTGACCTTTGATCTTTTTTTTCAATTTATTTGCATGGCAGACCATATTTAAATAATATACGAAAAAGTTTGTTCGTTTGTTTTAATAATGGGCTTATCTCTAGATCTGCATGTCGGATTGTAAATTATTTTGTTTATTATCAAAGCTAGACTCAAAAGTGAAATAGACTATAAAAAGCTATACACATCAGCTTACCATAAATATATACCGTTAATGTCAATACACTGTAATATCGTACAATATTTTACAAAAATTTAGATCTTTAGTACACGGGACGGGACGGAGGATATTGCTTCACGGGAAACTATAAAAAAATTAAATTGAGAGGGGTAGCGGGAAAAGAGCACACTTTGTATAAAAATCTGTCTTTAAAATTAAAAGGGTACCTAAGAGGTTTTCACGCGGACGAAGTCGCGGACGACTGCTAGTTTGTTTATATTATACTTTTAAGTAGGTACGCACCTCTTACAAAGCAAGCACAGTAATATTATTATAAATTTTATTTTACAAGAATGATTATAAAAATATGAAGATGATTAATGTATACAAATATAAGAGTTGATCTTCTAATAAGATAATTGAAGTTAGATTAGATATATAAATAGATATATTATTGAATGTTACCATTATCATCATAATCAGTCTATGGACGTCCACTGCTAGACATTTTTTTAGGGTGGACATCCCTAACACAACGATAATCTGTTTCCCATAAAAAGAAATGTCTATAGTAACCACTTAGGTGGACGGTTGGTCACCAGCAGGGTTAGACTATTCGCACCAGTGTCACTGCTGCCTGACACTGGCCTCTTTGAAAATTATAATTTCTATTTATTTCTATAGAAGCCAATAATTACAGCAATCTAAACCACTGTCACAAATTTTAGAGAAATACATTTACATGGAAGTGCGAATCAAATTCGCAGTTACCCAATTTCGTATTGAATCTTGAGGGCCATTACCTAACTGACGTTAAGCAACTCGCTTTTAATCAGTGTCACGGCACTTCTATTCAAGAAATTCAATGTATACGAATTATAGGTATTTGGTCTCGTTAATCTGTTAAAAGTACTGACCTTATTTTAATAGACATGTAGAGTAATGTAGTGCGTGAACAGCGTGATATAGAATAACTAGTTTTAAGTAATTAGTTTAACTAGCGTATAGGCAATTGTATTATTTATTGGTATGTAAAACTAAGTATTTTTTCTCTTGAACTTGTAATTTTTGAAATTTAAAATCCTTTTTTGTTGAAAAAACATTTTTGTTCAAAAGATACGATCGTATATGATGTTTTAATAATGAGAATGCTATTTTTGATTTGATTTTAACTTGGAAAGGGTATCCGATCCAAACCCGGATCACATACGTTAACACGGTAAACTAGCATCTTTATCACTTGGGGTCTGTGGATGTAAGGCAGTATCTACCTATACTTTGTTAATCTTATTATAAAAGTACCTATCGATATTTTTTTTTAATTATACGTTTTCTGAAAATGAAACCTAGATCTATTAATCGCCCCTGAAACCCCTTGTATACAAAATTTCATTAAAATTGTTAGAGCCGATTCCTATATTCAGATTATATATAAAAAATAATTATTCGTTTAAAGGTATCAGATAAACGTAGAAAAGGGTCGGTATGCGAAATCAATCGAGTACTATCTCTGTCAAATTCTCTCCTAAATAAAAATTTTGTCAATATTTCAATAATTTCAATTTGTCGTTTTGCCAACTATAGTTCTTTTTTAAAGCTTTTATGTATGTATGTTTGTAGTTATGTTGTAACACATTGACACGTAAATGCGTGACACACTACGCGACACAATAGCTTACCTTTGTACTGTGGACCAGTTCAACTGGATGCTATCGGTGTCAATGTTTGGCTAATTAATATTGTGCTGGCTTTGTCAATCAAACTGCACGACCTTGGCAATACAGAGAGCTTTCTATCACCTATTGTGATGTTCGAGTGAGTAATCATGAATATTCACACACTCCTAATTGTTCCGACGACACGAAGAGAAACGAGATTTAGCTCGTAATAAGTCATAATTACATGACTACCACCTGAAAAATTGGCAACATAGAAAAAATTGTTAATACGATAGTGATATAGGATATAGATACACTGTCAAATAAGCTTAGTATGTAAGGACAGGTGTATATAAATAAATAAATAATAAATACATTTTTGGTAAGCCTTCTTGAACTCTGGTCTTGTAGCTTTAAATTTAAAAGGTCTGTAAAATAATTGAAGAAATATTCACTAAAACTTATACAGTGGGTGGTATTTTTTATTTTTGGAAGAATATTATGTACTCTTTATTACATTTATTATTATTATTTATTATTTAATTGTACACCACAATGAAGAAGAAGATATAGGTAACAGAGACACAAAAAGACTTACGAGTAGTCATGGTATATAACATATGAGAAAACTGGGCTGTTCTGGAAATATTACATACATACGGGTCGAATTGATAACCTCCTTTTTTTGAAGTCGGTTAAAAAGTAATGACAATAGTAAATAAAATCGAGCCATATACCTTTACTGCTTACCTCCTTTTTTCTGTTGGTTTGCTGTAGGCTTGAACAGTAAATATTTTTACGTCCACACCTAGTTGCGTAAAATCAAACAGAAAGTATTTATAAGTTTTTAAATAGAAATAAAAAAAATATTTCTAAGAATAGCAAACACTGTCCTCGAAATAAATATAGCTGAGTCAACGTCTTTCAGAATAATTGTTTTTATTTAATAAGACAGGCAACCTGTAGCTAAGCACTGTATTTTATTAAAAAACTTAGTGTTGTAGTTTGTTAAACAAGATTGAGATTGTACAAAAAATAAAAAGCAGATAAATAATAGAAAATTTATCCTCCAGTTATTTAACAGCAATCGAATTAGATGTTGCAGATTAAAGAATAAATTTTACAGATCCTATTACATAATCTGTATGAAAAATAAATTACAATTTGTTTAATCCGCCATGTTAAAATTATCTTCAAAGGTTAACACAGTAAAAACAAAAGTTCATGATTATTTATTTAATCTCAGCGAGATGAACTTTAAAAGTTTTCCAAGTGTATTGCTACGTAAGTAATTGTATCTCAAATAACAATACTTGTTGAATAGAAACAGGCTTTACTTTGCGGAAGTTCATTATAAATTAATGAATAAAGATGAAGAAGACGCTGAACAAGATCGCAACTGAAAACTTTAGACTTTAGAGTCAATTAAAAACTTGAGGTTTCTGAGTCACATGTATGTAAAGGGATTTCAGTCGAATCTGGGTGGCTGTGGATTAGTTGATTTTATGCGGAAAATAGCAAAATAAAGATATAATTCACTATTTAAATACTAGGTACTTGTGTCTATCCCAAATAACGCTACTTGTGGCTACCTCAAATAACGCTACATGTGCCTACTTCAAATAACGCTACTTGTGGCTACCTCAATTAACGCTAAATGTGCCTACTTCAAATAACGCTACTTGTGGCTACCTCAAATAACGCTACATGTGCCTACTTCAAATAACGCTACTTGTGGCTACCTCAAATAACGCTACATGTGCCTACTTCAAATAACGCTACTTGTGGCTACCTCAAATAACGCTACATGTGCCTACTTCAAATAACGCTACTTGTGGCTACCTCAAATAACGCTACATGTGCCTACTTCAAATAACGCTACTTGTGGCTACCTCAATTAACGCTACTTGTGGCTACCTCACCATCGCTACTTGTCTAGCTCATAGATCGCGTGTTGATGAGACATTATCTTGATTTCACTTTCCACGGTTGCGCAATCCAATGTCGTTACGGTTTACCGTACGCGGAGCGGAAAACTGTGAACCGGACAGTCATTTACCCGAGACTAATCTACCTATTAATATTGATTTTTTTTGCTCGACCGTATAAGGACACTTCTAACTATTAAACTTATTTGTGTTTTGAGTTTGTATTTTTCATAGTGACATAAGTCTAGTAACTTATTTTTCTTATTTGTTTAGTCGGGTTTCAATTAGTTTTAATTAATTAATAAAGAAACATCAGATTTTTTTAATTATTTCAAATTAGCCCTTGACTGATTAGGCTGAAATTCGCACCACTTTCGGTTTCAACACTACATCGTACCGAAACGCTAAATCGCATGGCGGTACGTATTTGTCGGTGGGGTGTAGGGTAGGGTAACTAGCCACGGCTGAAGCCTTCCACTCTCCACTGCGCATACCAGTGCGCCTCGGAGGCCGTAAATTATTATTTATTAGTATAATTATTTATTTCAGTGTTGTTCGAAACTACTGTTAGGAACAAGATCTACTATACGTCACCTAGAGTGTTAAAATTAAAGTGGCAAGTCAAATATGATTTCGATCTTAAGAATCTTGACACAGAACTTCTTAATTCCGTGAAATGGAACTCAGTCGTAGTGAAAAGGCGGCCTTATCAGTTATATCACCAAGAGTGTACTAAGGTCAAGTGTTATACAACTCGCCGAATTACTTAATTTCGCTGACCACTGTAATCAGTTACAGTAAAAGTTCAAAACAGCTTTTTTATTAAACCGTTCTCGTTACCAAGTTGTGTGGTTGATTAATTTTATTTTTGTATTTATTGTTGGTTACGAAATACAAAACAACACTTACTATGGATGCTCATCTTTTCTCTCATAAGACAACGTACTGAAATACATACGCTCGAAAAACATTACCCTCCTCCTGACGCAGTTAGGAAAAAATATGTAAAGGTCATTGTTTTACTACTGACTCATTCACTTGACCTTTCATTTATTTTGATTTATTACTGTTTAATACACTTATCTACCGTATTTTTTTATATAATCCTACTTAACTTGTATTTCTTTACTTAAATGAACATTTTTATCTTATTTTTATGTTTCCTTATGTGTTTACCAGATGTCGACTCGTCCTATAACAATGTTAATAATATGTTTGAGTTGTTATCATCTACCGCCCTCGAATAACATTATTAAGCGTACAGTGTCAGTTGAATACCTGTTTAATTCACTGTACTGTAAAATCAGTAAGTAAATCTAAATTAAGTTAGTCGATTGGTTCGATTATGTAGGCCGTAAATAAGTTTACCATCACTAGTGTAATAAGTTGATATCTCTGAATTGACACTATAAATAAACGTATCTGTACCTAAACACAACACTAACACTTACAGATCCACAATATACGCCCAGCTAGATAACATACATATTTTCATATAGTTGTATAAAACATTATATATAAGAGATCATTCGTTTCAAATCAAGCATTTTTGAAAATTCGGAAGCGAGCATTGACTCCACCGTGGCTTTAAAAAGCACTCGTAGATAGAGTTAGGTATTAAACCCGAATTCTGAGTTTCGAAGTTTCGAATTTTCGAATTTGTCCTTCTCTATAGTATCGTGATAGAATTCGTTGAAAACACAATCAAGTTACAAAAACATCCTTATAGAATAATAACACCTCAAGTAATAGCCGTTAAGGAATTCAGCAGTTATTATTTTAAAAAAAAATTAATAATGCAATTTATAATTTACAGTAACTTTATCTATCTATTACAATTTGAGTCATCTTTCTTGGCAGGAGCAGTAGATACCTAAGCAGATCCGATTGCTTTCATAAAATTTTGTTATTAAGAAATACATTAATTTTATTGAATTGTCGCCTTAATAAATATATTTAAGAAATGGCAAGTCAAAGTCTTCTATTTAATTTACAAACCGATCCACAAATAACAATAATGATCAAATGATATCTATGAAATGACGAATACAATGGCCGAAGTTATCAACCGGTTTTATTCATCCGTCGTATTGGTCATTTCTTGTGAACAACATTTCGCGATACTCCATCATTGTCAAAATGAAACAACGCGAGGTCAAGTCGACTATTTAATTAAGGTTTTGCCTAAGAGCCAACTCCGCACATTTACGGTACAGTAGCAAAGTTCATATTAATGGTAGGTATACCATTTCACCAACGTAACTGAAATAGATTATAACATTTCCCATCGAAGGTTCCTTTGGGTGTGCCAGTCAAAAAGCGTAAATGTGCTAAACGTGATTGAAGCATTTTTTACGAGTCCAAAAAGAATAAAGCAGAGCTTATTCTTAGGGGCAAGTAAGCACCAGCATGTTTGTCATCTGACACATGGATTAGATGTTTGGATAAGATATTGAAATTTTCTTTGATGTATCTGCTAAATAGTATACTAGTCTGCAGAAATAGTACACCTAACACTAATATGAAGCTTGCTACTATACCGTAACAATGCCGGGTGCTGGCTCTCAGTCTATTTGTGCAATCCTCCGCAACTAATTCCGTTTGCTTTTTTGCGAAGTGCGACTATTTATAATCGTCTATTTGTTATATTGCAAGTTTTTATTATCAACCGGTGCGCCCTATAAATATCTATTTCTACGTTATTTTATTTATACAATAAACTTTGAAAATTATATTTGCATGTTGCGATTATTACATAAAAAGTAATAGTGTCAATAAATGGGGTCAACCGAATTGCAAATTCGGTGAACAGAAATATCTAATCTATTCATGAAAAATAATGAAAAAATAATATAAAAAATGCTTTTAACGTAATAAAATGATAAATTATTTATTTCGTGTTAAAAAGAGTGACAATCAAGTAAATAAGTAAATTGAGCTATTGTGCGATTTAAAAGAATCTCTACAATCAAATTCTTGTATTTTTAAAATAAATAGATTTGAAATAATTTTCGTTTTTACACTAAGAACTTTCGTAAGTTCGTTTCGCAGTAATCAATGAAATACAAGGTAAAATAATTAAGATGCAAAAGTATAAATTTCCATAGGCTATAATTATTTCAAAAATATTTTTTGAATTACCTTAAAGCTTTCACATAATGTTCCAACTTACTAAATAAGCACTAGAATGTTTGCTAAGACAATTGAGCCCAAACGTGGCATCTTGGCAATAATGTGGTATCATGATGCTAGTCTATTGATTAAGTTAGCAGGAAAACTTCTAAACAATTTTTAGAAGTTCTGTCATTCCTTATTATTGTATAGTATAGTATAGTCACCAGACGTAAGCAAGTACTAAACAATATTTGGTATTAATCAAACGTTAGAATACACTTCTAATCTAACTTCCAAGATTTGACCACTACTACTAACATAACAAATTATTATGTAAAATCTTGTAATAACCATAATCCGTTGAATATTATCTGGATGAAATACCTAATCTGCAAGTAAAATTGAATGTCTAGATAAATTTGTTCTGATAAGAAATCCAGGAAATGAATCTTTGAAAGCTTGTTCATAGTAAATTAAACTGCATGAGTTTAATCTCATAGAGGTTGTTACCCAACAAAGTAATCGAGAGTTATTCAATGCCTCATATTGTTAACACTTGTAGTACACCGGTAGGTATATAACCACGCCACGAGAATGCATAATTGCAAAACCTCTGATTCAGAAATTACCAGAATATCTTCGTCGTCGTCGCTTGAGATATCTTACGCGAATTATAATTATTATAATTTGCTTTAGCTATTTTAGGCGGAACTGAATACTATCTAAGGTTCCTAATATATGCGTAAAATAATTATGTTCAAAGCAAACACACTGTTATGAGATAAAGTCAAGAATTTTTAATGAAGATTTGGAAAATTTCCACAAAGTTTAATAAAATTCTTACGCACAGAAAAAATAAAGTTTTATTAAAATTATTATTAACACACAGTTTTGGAGATACGCTATATAGGTATGTAAGCGTAAATGGTATGTTGCTTTGCATTGAGCCATAGGTTGGTTCATGGGTTTTTGTTTTCATTAATAACTCTTTAAATACTCTGTAGACTGGAACCTGTGCGAGAACACAGCAATTATATTTGCTGGCGGAAATAAACAAAACAATGTTCTTAGCTGTTTAGTTCCCTCAATCGATTTCTGTTACTTTCAAGTGATAATAAATTACATTGAATAAATAGTAAATCATTATCGATTTCAATAAAAACAAAATGAAGATCTTCCTACAAAAACCGTTTAGGAAATGTTAATCAAATAAAAAAAGAAAGATTAATAAAAAAGTTATTAATTTGCGCTAGTGATATTAAGTAGCTGGAACTGAATGGAGTTTAAATTAACAGTAAGCAATGAGAGGCAATCGCTTCACGGGCCAGATAACCTAATTCCGATCTTCGCAATGGCATGGGCCGAGAGCAGGCAACTGGAAGCAATTAGAAGCAAATACGCAAGATTATTTCACGACTCGGTGAATTTAATAGAGAAAGTTATCTTGTCTATGAATAGTACCAAAGATAATACAAACACTTTGAACAGATTGGAGTTTTATTTTTTTTTCTATCATTATTGAACGCTGTTACTCAATCCATAACACAATAGCAGCTAACAAGTATGAACCTTGAGAAGTAATAAATGTTGTAGTAAATTCTATTTACATTGTTTCTATGACGAATTTTCTCAAACGAAGGCTTCTGTTATAACAATATTTTAGTCTCTACTTTCGATTAGTGCCGCTATTGTAGGTTAGGTATTGTTTAGTAAGGTGGGTGTTAGCTTGCCCTCCTTACAGTAGCACAAGCTGCTACTTAGGACCAAGGTCCTGACTTCTTACGTCACCCAGACGTGGATTCCAAAGTTTACGTGGGAGTCAGGATTAATGTTACTAAGTCCACTAAGGTCGTTTCTAAGATATTCCTCGCCAAAGATCCGAATCTCTCAAGATATGCCTCTAAAAACTATATACTATTCCTCTATTTTCTGATAGATCACTGTGTTGGCTTAAAAGTGATTCTAAGCTCGTATAAGTTCCGCAGTGACGCTCTTAGGTCTCATTAGAAAATTGCAGCAAGATAAAAAATAACTATACTGCTTAGCGATCAAATAGTAATTTTTTCTGTTGGTTGGTTGTTTACTTGTTTTACGAGTATAATTTGTGGACGTGTTTTTTATTCTTTTACTAATCAATTAAAAAAAATACAAATTGTAATATTATATTACTGTAATACATGTACATTGTAACATGTACGGCAGTTAGATGCGTTAAACAAATTATTTGTTACTAGGAAACAATTTAAGAGTACTTAAAATGCAAAGTAAATTCTACACGCATTGCAAATGAGTCAGTTTGCAGATGAAAGCGCCTAATGAAATGAGTAGCGAAACATCGAGGCACAACGAAATTGGCTAGAATTAGCCTACTGCGCAAATTGCACACGAGGCGTTACGTCATCACGCGCTGTCACCTCCACGCAGCGGCATGCTTTTGAGATGCTGTAAAACAATTTCTATTAGTCGAAGAGCTACTTTGTTTGTTCACTAACCGGCGAACTTCGTACATCCAATAAAAGTTCTCTAAATATAAAAGAAAGAAATTCATATGTTACTATCTTTTCAGCTGTTCTCAAGCTTTTGTGAAACTGACAAACGTAACATAACAAATCTATATTTACACAGATCACATTAAATTGTAATAATCTAATGGAACGCTATAAATAAAATAATAAATTCATCTTTACTAAGGTTGTGTTAAGTAGAGGGATAGTCTGGGTGACATTAGAAATTGGATTGCTAAATCAACAAACGGTATGAAATTATCAACAAGTCGTAAGAGGAGTCACATTTGCAGAACCCAGTCCATATTACGTATTTAAGTAATGTAAGGGCGATATATATTACGTATTTCTAAACTGACCTGAGCTTTTAATCGAAATCAAATCCATATCATTTAGTTTATAAAGCAATGATTGCTTGCGCAATTACGCCTATAATTTTGGTCCAATTTTTTATAACATTTTATAATTTGTAATGTTAATAAGTCATGGGTGACTACATTTTAAATCCTATTGCATTTGTATTTCTTAGCACATATCACATTATTTCACAAGAATTAATAATCGCATATGGGGGCCCAAAGCTGTTTAAATTATAGCCTTAAGGCAATGGCATTTTAGTAAGTAGTCAATAATTTTCAATTAATAGTAAAGAAGTATACATATATGCATAAAATACATACTAAAACACACCGTTTTACTACGATGTAAAGTTTGTAGAGAACTTATGTCTAGGATGATTCAGCTTGGCTCTTCATGACATCTGACAACTTTTTGTAGTGCAAACAATTCAAGCTCGTGTTGGTGTTACTCTTCAGTGAAATAACTTCAAAAAGTCCCAACATGTGTCCAAAATATTTTGATCAAGTATAAAGTCTAATCAATATTTATATTTCATACTAGAAATTGACGTCGATTTTAAACTTTTATTATGGGTACCCTTTTTTGAGCAACTGTATAAATACTCAGTAAAAATTGATCACCAGCTCTCAGCCTATTACACTCCATAAACAATTTTCAAAGTTACATAATATTAATATAATCGTAAATAAAAACAAGTCCCCATACAACTCTGCCGGCGGCTGAGTTGCATTAAATTTTGAAATGTCATGTAACACTTACAGCTTTCTTCGGACCTAATTACGACGTAAGTAGGTAAATACCATACGACCACACCCTTGCTACACCAGTTTCTTGTGTTGCACTACTGCTTTTTACCCACGTATCGTTTAGGGTAACCTACATTGACCAGGGTCTGTTTATTGAGTACCTTTTACCCAATGTACTGTCGGACTTTTGATCTAAGATTTACAACGCATGGAATGCCGGGTAACTGGTTAGTGTACTTCACGAGTGTATTGAAGTTAGTGGTTACAATGATTTTGTTGCATTGGTTTGTAATGTGACGTAATTATATGAGAGAGTCTGGGATTGTTCCTTTATTTTAGGCTTAGGTTAGCATTTTTGAAACGTATTTTTAGCCTAGCATGTTTTAAAGTAATGTTACGGATGACCCCTCGGAGGAATTATGAAGTAAAAGAGTTTATAGGTGAAAACCTCATTTGGCTTAAAAGTAAATGCTAGTTGAAAAAGGAATAAGTTATAAGAATAGAACAATTCAAATTTATATCGTATGCTGAACAAAGACTAGATTCAGTGAGTTCCAAGCGAGCTGTCGTTGAGTCAAGACGGTCGAAGGAATGTAGGGAGATGTTCCCTGAGAGTGTGCGTGTAAGGACGATGGATCTGTAGTGGTCCCCCAGTGTGGTTGGGGTGTGTGGTTGGGGTGTGTGGCCGTGAAGTGCCGAGGCAGATCATCGTCGCCGCCGTGATGGGTTCCTTCAAGATCAGAAGCGTGAACGACGGCGTCGCAGCGTGCTGCTTCAAATCTTGTACACGAAACTATTTATTGGTTAATAAACGTCTAGTTCTCCCTGTTGTGTGGTTGTCCTTCCAATCCCCGACCCCTAGGTCGTAACAGTATTTAAGTAAGTTGATATTTACAAAACTTTGAAATTTAAAATGAAAGCTACGAGGGTTCTAAGCGCCTATATAATATAACCAGTTTCCACATTGAAGTCAGAAGGACCAGGACTTATAAATTTAACTCACGGTTCAAATAGACATTCTAAAATACTAATAATAACTAAAAAAAATATATCAACATAAAAAACATACGATGTAAAATCAATTTCCACGCGAATTATTCGCGCGTGACCGGCGGGCGGCGAGCAGCGGATAAAATGACATCCTGAGCTACAAATGATGTCCGTTAATGATGATTGATGAGCCTTTAAAACGCTGTAGCTACCTAAAAGCTTCTAGTTAATGGCTTTTATATAATAAATGTAAAGCAGTGCAGAACGAAATAATATATCTACCTACCCAAAGATTTCCATTCCCTAAATAACTAGCATTGTTAACTACAATTTCATTTTTGTATTGGATTAAACAAATTTGAAATATAACATTTTGTTGTTTTCTCATTATGTAGTAGTTTTGTCTTTTATAAACAAAGGTCATAAACCTCAAACGATCTGCGTGTCGATTGAAATACAAACTTCGTACGAACATCTCGTCGATCATCTTCAGCATTTCGATTCTGGAAAAAACATCACTTTTGAAGCCGATGTACAACGGTTGCAAAGCCAAGGTAACAGAAATCGGTATTCTCCAATGACATTTTGCCATATTGGATTGACAATCGAACTGAAGGTGAGACGGCCGACGAGATGTGATTGAGATATTTGTACGATGTATTTTTTTCAAGAATCGACATACTGTATGACTGTCACTAAAATACAAAAAAATGTTATTAGAAAATACCGATTTCTGATACATCCGCTTTACAACCGTTGTTCAGTGGCTTCAATATTAAAGTTTTTTCAAGAATCGACATACTGTTCTGTTCTGCCTTGTATTTATTACAAGCATAGCAGATACTCGTAGTAATAGACATCAACGCGCGCGGAGTCTTTTTATAAAGTTGCAAAGTTTTCAATATTTTATAACAGGGGTCACCAATTATTTTCGCTCGGGATCCATTTTAAGAAATGAAATGACATTTGCGGCCCTCACATTTAATAAAAAAATATTGAACAACGGAAACTACAAAGGTATTAATATTTACATATCAATGAGAAAAGTGACATTTTTTATTGTTGATTATATATTTATATAATTATTTTTTCGGGCCGCATACAATACATACATACCGGTCGGGAATCGGGATGGCGGTCCGTATGCGGACCGCGGTCCGCCATTTGGTGACCCCTGTTTTATATTTTGAAGTATACTACACTCGGGGTTCTTTTCCTCAATGTCTTAAGGATTCGTAAGACAATTGAAAAGAAGTTTGCGTCCACTTATTAGATATGCATTAAAGGTTCTGCGCACCTAGGGCTTGAGTGATTAAAGATGACGTCAGACTTAAAGAATCTTGTTGTTTGTTGCAGGTGGAGCATTTTCATAGCGCTTCTGCTACTGGGAGTCGCGATCGCTAACGAGGAAGAAGATGATGTACCAGAGGCGGGAGTCGAGGAGGAAGACGATGATGGTGATGAACTAGCGTTGGACCGAGAGGTTAGTACTTGTCAAAAAGTGACCTATGTCTTCTTTCAACACTTTCCGGGGATGGTTTTCGCAGTTTTTGACGGCCTCCGTCGCGTAGTGGTATGCGCGGTGAATTTATAAGTCCCAGGTACTGGGTTCGATTCGCGGCAGGAACGATTGATATTTTCTGAATTGATCTAGCTGGTGGGAGGCTTCGGACGTGGCTAGTTACCACCCTGCCGACAAAGACGTACTGCCAAGCGTAAATCGCGGTCCGGAAAATATGGATATCATCATACTCCTAACAAGTTAGCACGCTTCCTTCTTAGATGCAATCACAGCTGATGGTAAGTGATGATGCACACTTAGCATCAGCTGTGATTGCAGTCAAAGGCTAACTTGGAGTGAATAACAAATATTTTGGTATTGCCTGGATCTAGTTGTCTATATAATCCTGTTACTTGTTCTATTATTATCTCAACACGGTGAACTAATGTTGTCCGATTAAGAGTTTACAGCATATAAGTACGCAATCAGAGAAAATATGTATGTTTATATGCATTGGTTGTAATTTATCGCCATTCACTATGCCATGTAGGTCTTTGTGTACACGCGTACTATAATAGGTACCTGTATAACACTATTGATAGTGCATTGAACTCGCGCCGCATGTTATGTCATAACGCGTTTACTTTTATTTTCTTTGTGCTTTGATTGTTTAGATATTTGCCGATAAGACCTACTTACCATGTCAGCCAATCATATTTGTACTATACCAAAAGATAATCTTCTTTAGCATGTCGCATGGGGCTACTGAATAAAATAAACAAACAAAGAAACACACAGTGAATTAAAATATGCTTTCCGTTATTGGCTTTTAATAACATTTGAGTGCCTCCGTGGCACAGTGGTATACGCGGAGAATTTTTAAGACGGGGGTTCCCGGTTTCGATTCCTGAGAGGGCCGATTGAGATTTTCAGAACTGGTCCAGGTTTGGTTGGAGGCCTCGGACGTGGCTAGTTACTACCTTACCGACAAAGACGTCGACCACCAAGCGTTTTAGCGTTCTAGTACGATGTCGTGTAGAGATCGAAGAGGTGTGAATATTGTCCTACTCCTATCAAGTTGGCACGCTTCCATCATAGATTGCATAATCACTTACCACCAGGTCTGATTACAGTCAAGGGCTAGCTGGTGCTAAATAATAATAAAAACAACAAAATATTGAAATAACTTCATAAGATTGTTAAGGCTTAAGTGCCCTTAAGTGGAATCTATCTGGCAACATTTTTTTTCATATATTCAACATATTTTTTGATTTAGTACCAAATGCCAAATATGGTCTGAATGTAAAATTCTACCTATACGTTGAGTTTTCAACAATACCTCAGGGACTAAATTAGAAAGGACTCTTATACCTAAATCTTATGTCATACACAGATAATAAATACCTACTATAAACGTTTAATATAGGCACCTACGTATATTTATTGATATAAAATCACTTTCAGCTTCGTTATTTAAAATGAACGGTGCGCCTGCGCCAAACCACTTTTACTTTCGTTTGTTATTTATGAATGACTATACTATAAATAGAGTCTATGTATTAAATAACTCTAAATTACCTTATTCTATCCGACTATCGAAAAAATTTTTTAACAAAAAATAGAACCGACTCAAAGCACACTAAAAAGTAAAAAAAAACTGTGTCATTTAGTTGCTTTAATTTACTTAAGCATATCTAGGAGTCGGTGCCAGCCAAGGTTTCTACTTTCAAGGACGTTACCTAGAACCCACAAACTTCTTTACTACGTAAAATAAATGTTCCTTAAACTTGCTGGCACCGACTTCATAGATATGCTTAAGTAAATTAAAGCAACTAAATGACACAGTTATTTTTTACTTTTTAGTGTGCTTTGAGTCGGTTCTATTTTTTGTTAAAAAATTTTTTTACTTTTTAGTGCGTTTTGAGTCGGTTCTATTTTTTGTTAAAAAATTTTATTTCTTACTTTTTAGTGATTTATCGCCACGTACCGTACTCGTACTATACTGTCATAGTATACTATACGGCACTAGTAGCCAAAAAGCTACCGATACCGAGACAAAAACCGAAATCGCTGGAAGCGTGCCTCCAAAATTTGAAGAGTTCCTTCAATTTCCCCAGGATATCATCATCAGATCCTAACATGAGGACAATGGGACCACCTTGGATGTATGCCCTTTCTATTAAAAAAAGAATTATCAAAATCGGACAACACTGTAAAAAGTTATGCGTGGTCATACATAAAAAAAAAAAAAAAATATACGTGTCGAATTGAGAACCTCCTCCGTTTTTTTTCGTCGGTTAAAAAAGATGCGCGCTTTTGAGCGTATTATGACATATATTAGATGTCCTTTTTCTAGTTTTGGAAGGCGGTTTAGCTCTGGCTTTGCTTTTTTTAGGATATTTTTTTTTTAATTTATTCAGACAGACATATAGCATATATGTGGCTATAGGTAGGTAAGGCTGTAAATAATATATTAGTTACCATACAAAATCTTTTATTTATACCATATTAAAATGTCAGAGTGTCAATGTAAGACGAATCTAGCAACACTTCTAGCAAAAATACCAAACGTACGTACACTTAAAATAAATAACATCTTCCTACGTTCTGGCGAAATCGGGTAAAATTAGGTATTTTTGATTACGCAATGACAAGTTAAAAAGTAAAATTACTCAACAGGTTGTCACTTTTTGCAAGTTTTAAGAACACTTGACAATATAATCAGAAAAATCGAATTTGTGAGAAAAAGATCGTTTTCACTTTTGGTAGTGCTAGTAAGATATGCGCACTCGGAATGGTTTTCGAATGTGCTTCTATTCTTACAGATAGAATATTTTGAAATGTACAACAAATGTTCAGGATTTTAGGTCAAACAAATGATTGAATCTATGTGTATTATGAAAGAGTACTAAGAACCATAGATACATTCAATAAAATTACCAAAAAACTTAAGTAAATGTATATTAAAGAACAGTTACACTTAATATTTTTTCTTTATTTGTATCTATAGTAAAACTTAGTACAAAGCCGAAACCATTAAGTATGTGTAAAAAAGCCATTACACTAATAGTACCTATATCCACATATGGGCAGGCCACATTGACTTAAAAATGGCACGGAACAATGAATGAGAAATTATCTGATTAAGGCTCTACCTGAACCGCATACTTTATTCTCACACACAACGTAACACAAATTCAACCTTCAATTTTCTTCAAAACGGCAACCTTTTCAAATTAATAAAAAATAAACAATATACCCGTAATTTTAATAACTTCTGATGGTGAAAATGTACAATTTCGTATCTTTGTCGTTATTATTTTTCTCTTTAGGGATTTGATGTACCCGAATATTTCGTGTAGAGAATACTATATGTCGTCGATTAATAACGGCGAAATCGGAAATAAAACGCCATCGCAACGAAAGAGAGATATTAATTATGCGCTAATGAAAGGTCGTATCTTCTTGTCTACACGATATATCTCAACCGTGCGCATCTAAAACTCATAAACGTTTCGATTTTTCGAATCTGTCGAGTTGTCAGATCTCGTACTAATGGAAGGTACTTGTGTTATATGATTACAAATATCGCACAAAAACATCAGAGAGCCACAATTCAATAACCAATGCCGTTTTTGCGGCGCCATTTTGCAAGCCGGTGAAAGTCGAAAGCAGCGCGTTAGTTTGTTTTATTTCTTTTAACAATTTACCAACTGGCAACTCAGATTGAAAGTTAGATTGTTTAACATTGCAACAGTCATGAAATGCAATTTTATATTATAATAACCATGTTATGTACAAACATATTTATACCGCTAGTAATATAAATTATTGTAACTTTGCAACATTGTCGATGAGCATAAATTGTTCAACTGATTTAGTACATAAATGCCAAAATTGTAAACTGTAAACAAGTAAGATGATGAACATAAATTAATCGATGGCATCATCCATATTTAAACCTTACTTACTTATAAGTAACTAGTGGATGATTTGATTTCATTTGGTGCATACGTATCTTTGTCGTTATTATTTTTCTCTTTAGGGATTTGATGTACCCGAATATTTCGTGTAGAGAATACTATATATTTTATAATCTAAGTATGTAGAAAAAAATATTATTATTCATACACAAATACAGTGTTTGGCATTGTTTTCAAAAGTATTCTATCGATTAGTCCAGATTATAGACTACCAGTGAAGGGCCTCGACATCTAGCAAACACCTGCAAGAAAATCAACTATTGCAGCTATATTATTTTGTTATATCTCATAGGAATTAGACAGCATTTTCAATGAAAACTTCCAAGCGACGCTTTCTGTAACTATCTTCATATCAGTTCAGTTGACTTTGTGTTGTAGAACAGAAAGACGAATGCGGCAGAGGAGTTATATGAAGTTGTACAAAAGGCTGTAAAAACCAAAATTAGTCTCACCAACTAAACATTACAGACGCGACAACCTATAGTCATAATTTGCTTTTTCCCACGAAGAGAGCGGTCGATGTTTCCATATAAGTTATTTGTATTCGTTTCCAATTGTTCGCAATGTGTGCGACAGTACTAGGGTACTGTATTGGATTACATAATTTTCTTTTTTATTTCTTTTATTTTTTCACTTGCTAGTAGTATAGTTTTTAGACGGCCACACCTAGTTTTAGTGTATATAAGCGGTCTCGTTTTCAGTCTTAGTATGAGCGTATCTTCTTCTTGGATTTGCGACTATTCGGATCTGTGTGCACATTGCGTATCTGTTTGATCATTTCCAATTTATACTTATCGCCACTTATTGAATCTCCACTCCAATAGTTGCTGCCAGAAACTGCAGCAGTTTCTTGGCTGGGATAATATGTCTTATCTCCTCTGTGTGTATGATACCTGATAGCTGCGCTAGATGAAGTTATCTTTATGCATTCTCCTTAAAATTTGAAGACCTCAGAGCTATGTATCGCACATCGGTATAACGAATTATGGATTAAGTGGGAATTGTTAATTAGTTTTCGCCAGCAGGTAAATGAGCGATCACTTACGTTAGGTGAAAATGTTTAAGTCTGACAGAGAGAGCGGTAGGCATCAAACTGCAGTCGTAAATCACTCTGTTTTGTCTGTTTTATCAAATAAATAGAATGTGACACCGCCGCCGGCACGTGGTATGATATAATTTCTCCGACAAAGAGTTTGTCGTCGCGCACGAGCGGGCACAGGCGGGGAATGTCCGACTGCACATTTATATTATTTTCCGCCAATGTTAACACGGTAATGGAAGGCGATGATACACGGCGATGTTAAGGCGTTGACACATGCCGTCTATACACTTGTAACGGCAACTATAGATTCTATGTGCAATGACACATGACTCGTGGTACACTACCAATGGCAAACCTTTACATTGAACCAAATTTATGCTTGATATGTGAGCATTGTGAGTCCAAGCTCCATACTGTGTCTACTACAAGGGCTTGGCCCTGTAGTGGGCAGTTTATAGGCTGTTAATGATGATGTTCATATATGAATAGTATTCAATGCCAGTTGCTTGATTGGAACTAGTAACGTGATTTACAGAAACCTATTCTGCCCTTGTACAAGTCCATGCACTTTTTACAAAATTTTCCTTAATACGGAATTTTCTTTGATGAAAATGACTTTTGCGGAACGCAGTGAACTGTTGAAACAATCAACAATCGTTTATTGTACTGGTTCGAAGGAGTAGATAAAATGACGTATGTAATGCCATAGGCATATTATAGGTAGATATAATTATTTATATGGTCATAGAAAATGCCGTTTAATATATATCTGGATTGCTTTCTTAAATCTAAGCAATACAAATACTTTTATGTAGGTAACTGTGTAGTACGATAACCTATGTTATTATTTCTACCGGCAAAAACAGCAAAAAAAATTGAAATCCGAGAACTGGCTAACGCTTCATTGATTACCCTTGAATTTCATAAAAAACGAAAGGACTCACAGATATTCCGAACTGGATCATATTTCCATCTTATAGTCATATACATGTTATGTAGGTTTTTGTATTGATCTTAAAGACATACTTACTAAATAAGTACGAAATTGTGTATCTTAACTACCAAACCTAACTTAATTCAAGTAAGCGTAGATATGGTATTCGAATATGGGCCCGAATTTCACCATAAAATAAAATTGAAAATTACTACCTAGGCATTGAACCAGGGACCGGTACCTGCACACCCTGAGTGTGAGTTGAAAGCACGTGGGATGTGGGTCTCGCAGACAATGCTCGCCCACAGCATTTTGTAACGCCTTACAAATTATTGCAACCATTTACAAACAATTTGCACTGGCCATACGATACAGGCGTATACCACCTTTCGTACTCTAACTGAATGTTATAAATGCTTAAGCGCATAGTAATTTAAGTATAACTTGTCATACTTGTCATCCTACCGAGTTAGTAATAAAGTGGCATCTAAAAATTCAAGGTGACACGACTGCAGCCTTCCACCAGATCCTGGCCAATTTAGAATATTATTCTCATAGCTTGACCAGCGTTCGCAGTCAATCCCAAAATCTTACAATTAAAACCACGTTATTCTCAACTTTGCCAAAAAGGAATTCAATAACGTTCATACTTTTAAAAAATGTATTACCTATGTATTTTTTTAACAAGACCAATATTTCTTGTTCCTCTCCAGTCGTAAATACCTGCTGTGCCATGATACAAAACACATGTGATAGTACAAAAGCCTAACGATTTACGTGCGGTGATTAAGGACCGGCCCAACAGTTATGAAGCTATTTAGGCTTTTACAGTACCGTATAGTTTATGATTTAACTTGTTATTTCAGGAATCCCGCAATCTCAGGCCGCGAGCATACAACCAAGGCGCGTTCAACACTCTCCCCAGCGGGTTCCGCCCGACGCAGTCCCTCGCCGAGCTGGCCGGCTACCAGCAGCGGCCGCAGCAGCAGGAGCAGCAGGAGTTCATCATCGCTGCCCGCCCACAGCAGCAGCAGCAGCAGGTCTACATCGAGGAACAGAGGCCACAGCCAGTCAGACAAGCGCACAGAAAGGTGAGTAACAATATTTCTATTGGGTCTAATTCTACTTTTAGGAAGGAATGAAATCAATTTGAATTCATTCGGTTATTTCTTGTAGGCTTATTATAGAAGCACTTTATACTTCTTGTATGATATCAGGGAAAAACACGAGGGCCTTTATACATATATGGCTACACGTTTACGGAAACCCATTAATTATTCAAAAAATGTAAAACATCTGTAACACTTTATAAGTACATCATATTAAGGCAGGGTAGATTAGTTACTAGCTAAAAAATGTACATTACGAAAATCTAATCTTTATCTTTCTTACAAAATATTATTATTATTCTTTGGGTTGCTTGTAGGTTGCTCGCATTGTTTCCAAGGGGCGTAGTCACGGGCGTATGCAAAATTTTATTTAATTTGACATTTTCATCACTACAGCCAGACCAACGTCCTGCGAAACAGCAGCAACAGCAAGTATCAGAAGAAGAGTTAGAAGAGAAGGAGGAACCCGACCGCCTGTCCACGCTTCTGCAGCAGTCCAAGTTCAACTGCGTCAGCAAGAACACCGGCTACTATGCTGATGAGGAGCTCGGCTGCGAGGTGTTCCACTACTGCCAGGACAATGTCAAGCATTCTTGGATCTGTCCCGATGGCTTCACTTTCCACCAGGTAATTTCACGAATGACATCATTGCTGTTCATCAACTAGCTTTACTTTAAAAAAGGAAATTATCACTCTACCTATATCATTTATGTTGATCAAGAAATAACCTACAACCTACAACCCTACTACTACGAAACTAAGTGATCAAGTTTCGTAGTAGTAGGGGTAAAAGTTGTTTATTTATTTGTTGTTATCTCGAAGATTGATTCCTAACAAGTGTATTCAACTATTAATTAAGGTTTATATCACCTACCAATGTAGGTGACATAAACCTTAAAGATATAAATGTCAACGTGAAAACAGGAACATCTAATTTCTAAACATCAAGTTACACACATACGTGTGTATCATAGTCGAAATTCAGACCCATTATTAAAATGTTTGAGCTAAAACAAAATCATAATAATTATCATAAATTTACACAACTCTTCTCTTGATCAGGTCCATCTAATCTGCATGCCGCCCACCCACGACAACATATGCCAGAAGTCGTCCAAGTACCACTTCGTCAACGACTACCTGTACAGACCAATAAACGAGGAGGAAGTTCAACGGAAACCGAACGTCTCTCTCAAATACTCCGACAGATTCTACCCCGCTGAAGTGTACAGGGATGACCGCTATGAGCAGGAAGAGGAAGAAGAGGAAGTAAGTTCTTAATAAGTTTCATTAGGTATATAAATAGTAACAAATCGAAAAACTTTGTAAATCTTTTATTGATTATTAATATATTCATATATTTCCAATACTTATTTTTAATTGTCAAACGAAAATATTATACATAGCCAAACACTCATTTAAGCTTTTTTGCCCCAGACAAAGAAATGTAGTTTGCCATAATGTTTATGGTTATTTAAACCATTACCATGGTTATGTTTCAAAGCAGTCTGGCAGGATGCTTCAACTTTTAAATGTTCAAATGTTTGAAGTTAAGTGAGGCACGGGCAAAATATTCCAAGGAATGCTAGTTCCGGTACGACGTCAGTGGGATCTGGAAGGGGCTGTGAGTTTGCATCAACATTAAGGCATCAGGTGTGACTAGAATCAAGGATTAAAAAATACTATGTAAGTACTGTTGATTTAAACGAATACTTCAATTGTTTCAGGAGGAAGCTCCTCGCCGGGCTGCCGCTATCCAGCAGGCGAGGCCAACAGCTAGACCTCAATACCAGCCTCAAGTGTTCCGATCGGCCGAAGAGGTCAACATTCCTCTAGTGCAGAGACGCCCTCAGCGCCCTTTTGACTTCGAGATCTAAGTTACTCTTAGGATTCCACTAAGTCTATAAGCCCATCTTTGTAATTTGCAAGATCGTTTTCTTTACCCGGTGGTACGTGCATTTTGGTGCGATTATACAAGGTTTTACTATGTATTTACATGCATAAACATAGAAGCAAGCAATATTAATTCCTAAGCTTTCATGAGTCGAGATGAAAACCTTCTTCATGAAAGACCTTCTTTGCCTGTGAAATAAAACTAGCAACTTATTCTACGTACGAAAATGTGTTAAAAATGCCTGTAAAGAAGTAAATGTACTTTAGTTTTGCGCCAATGTAAACTGAAACTTCTTACTGAAAGTTAAAATGTCATTAACATTTTGTACAGCTTATAGTAAGTGCTATGTAATTCAAAGTAACCATCTATTCGTGCCAATTGGGTAGTTAGTTATACTATGTTAATCTGAACAAGAGACCAAACTCTATCCAGAAGGAGCTAGATTCTAAGCGGTAGAAAACACCATTATTTAAGGATAATGTTAATAAATCTATTTATGCTGTACAATAACTGTTGTAAGTTACAAATTAGACGTAAGCTAGTCTTTTTGTTAATAAATTAATATAAGGTACTTAATAAAAAATAATGAACCAATAACCATATTTTATTTGAGACAACACCAATCAATAACTTAGCAATAAATACAACAAGAACAACTTAGAAATTTACAAAATTAAAATAATTTACTTCTGTTAACAATGCTGAGCGAAGGAAACTTGCCAAAATGTTGAGAAGCGCACTATTATAAATAAATATGTCATTAATAATATGTATAGGTACGTAAATAATTATTATCAAGTTCTCAAATACCTAAATAAATTGAGTTTGCCAGTTGAGCTCTTTTACGAAATAAAACGACTTCGCGTCTCATCTTAAAAAACACGACAGCTAAAAAAAGGAAGGTTCTTGTATTTAAAGTTTTAAGAATCATTTAAAAGTATACAATGAACGAGTACTTTGTAACAAAGTTAATCTGCTGGCATTTTGCTCAAAGTTCCCTCGCTCTCGACCTATTTACTCTTATAAAAGCTATGTTCAGTGACACAACAACGACTAGACGAACTTATCAATCCTTCGAGTGTTGAGTAGGTTCAAACTGAAACCTGAACGAATATCACAAACTCAATATTTGTCAAAACACAGTCAAATATTCGATGTCCGTGACATGTCTCCATCATTACCTGAAATGGAAAACCCGAGTGAGCACAGTTCGCTTGTGTCGGCTAAATTAGTATTACTTTTACAGTACTTTTTAACAATATAAAAGTGCAAGTACGGCTAGCGCATTGATTAGATAAGGCAATAAAAAAATGTTTTATTTTTACTCTAAAACTTATTTTATGATTTTTTACATATTTATTTATCTATAATATATATATATTATACAAATTTAAAAATTTATTATACAAGATAGAAAATTGGTGATAGGTTGTTATTTAATTATAATTCAATAAGTATGGCTTAATAAGAAGTTCAAATCGTAAATAAAGATAAAAAAAATACTGACCAGATCCATCCGAGTCACTAAATTTACTTGCATATTGTACCGAAAACACTTCCGTTTCGCTAACATCAGAACCTTTGACAGTTACCCTTTTCTTTTCCGTAATACTTTGAGAGTCTTTTGAAAATACTTTAGATTTTCTTACAGATATTCTTTGAACTAATGATATTTTAGGTGTTATTTTCGATTTCTTTGCAGCCATTGTCTCATCTGTGTTAATTTCAACACTTATCTTTTCTTTCGTTGGGCCTTTCACTGAATTAATTAAACTTGTCTTTTGATTAAAAATCCAACTGAAAAGGGAGCTAAATATTCCATTCGCATTTGTATTAGACTTATCTTCAGTTTGAGTACTAGGACCAGGTGACGTATTTAACATATCTCCACTGCCCATGATTTTTATAAAATTATTGAGACGTAGGTTCTGTGGTGATTTCTTACTGTGAGAAGCGGATTTTGCTGCAGTGTTCAATTTACTAATCCTAATTCTATTGTCAGATCGCGATAACTGGTTTATGATAGTATTTTTTACAAAGGGACACCTTTCTTCATGGCATGTTTTAATGGGTTTGGTTGATGATTGCATCATTGGCATTGGCGGATACATCATTGACATTGGCGGTAGCATCATTGGCATTGGAGATTGCATCATTGGCATTGGTGATTGCATCATTGGCATTGGTGGTTGCGTCATACACATTGGTGGTTGCATCATACTCATTGGTGGTTGCATCATATTCATTGGTGGTTGCATCCCTGGCATTGGTGGTTGACACGTTGGCATTGGTAGATTCATCTTTGGCATTGGTGCTTGAATCATTGGCTGTTGTAAATTTAAATCCGGTTTTTGTTGTTCTTGTTTAGTTTGGTCTATAACATCCTCGTTATTAACATTTTCTTTTCCATCAGCTTTCATATCTTTATCTTTCTTTTTATCTGTACTACTTTCACTCTCTGTCTCTGATCCTGAATATATTACTGATATATCTTCACACAAAAATTCGCTCGGTGCAATGGTTTTTTCTTTACTAGCGAGACACTGGTCGAAGACGTCCCGAGCACGATTATGATAGTACATTTTGCAACATGGGCAGGGGGCTCGGTCGCGGCGTCGGTAGGCTTTGCGTATATCTTCTGGTGTGATACGATCCTTGAACGGTATTTCTGGCAAAAAGTCGTAGTCCAACGCGCCGCAGATATAGCCTCTCGAACTGAAAAAGGACAAGATTTTTTCAATAGTTACGTAATTTCGTAATAGGTACGTACGTGGTTTTTTGATTAGCATTTTTTAGTTTTATGTAGCTACAAATATGTCAAAAAAATAATAAAACGCACCCTCTAAGTTTCCAATTGTATCCGGTGTAACAGTCGTCATCCTCGTCGCACACAACCTCCCTGCAAGGCAGCTGAGTTGCTCTGTAAATAAACAACTTTAGTCTCGACAAATTCTAGCAAGAGACCAGTATTTAGTGGATATATGAATAATAACTCATTTTGAAGTTACACTCCGTAAATGATGATAAATATATAAAATCTTTATATTAGCGCAATAGAATTTTTAGTGAAAACTTTTGAACTTATACAAATGACTAGGTAAACTAAGGCTAAGTAACGCGTCGTCGTACGGCACAACTCTGCTCTGCAACTAAATTTATGAATGAATGATTAAAGTTTATTATATACCTAGTAGTAGCAATAGAAGTACCCTCATCGTACAATGATTTTTTATTAGCATCTCGCAAATGTCTTCTAGAATATAAATAAATAAATAAATATTATAGGACAATTACACATCGGTATATAGCCCCAAAGTAAGCTTAGGTAGCTTGTGTTATGGGTACTATGATAACTGATGAATATTTTTATATATATTATACATAAATACGTATAATATATAGATAAACACCCAGACACTGGAAAACATCCATGCTCATCACACAAATATTTTCCAGTGGGGCAAGTGCGAGTTTTCACCGAATGACTGCATAAAAACATACTCACTCTTAACATCAAATTATATAGAAAAAAAAGCATTTGCTCTCGCTATAACTAGATGGTGCTACTCCATTCCCATATAAAATTTGCGTTTACTGTTTTCAGTATCGACGCGGCAAAATCTCACACTAGCTACACTGATGTGGGAATCGAACCCTCAGCTTAGGACACAGGAGCAGGGTCTCTATCCACTACGCCACTCGGCCGTCAAATAAAAATAATACTCACCTGGTTCTAGTAGGCACGCCTGGGTCTGTAAAATAAAATAATTAAAAATTAATTTTAATAAAAAAAATAATTTGAATAGAATCATTGTTAAAAACTTTACCTTTTGGATTTAAGAATGAAGATATATACTCCGATAAACGACCTTTGATTCTGTAAAAGATAAGTTTATGCCTTAAGATAAATATCTAATAATTAATTATTTAGTTAAGGGCGTAGTTTATTTGGAAATCAGGCAATAAATAAATATTTGTTTCTTAGTAGGTGATAACTATGAAATTATAAGTTATTTTAGTGATAGATAATAAGCTCTGATTGATGAATTGATATGATTTTGTGGTATAACTAAAGTAACTATATGCGCAGTTAAGCCATTGAAATTACAGAAAAGAACTTAATCATTCTTTAAAAACTGACAACATGTTTGCTTATGAAAGATGAGAACAGAGATAATACTCATCTGCTTCAACCAATTCGATAACCGGTCATTTGTTTACGTTTATTCTTATAATAAAATAAAGAAATTATAGTACCATCTCCTGAGTTTTATCCTTCTATAATTATCACATATTTAGTCGTCGATCCCGGACACTATAATCAACATATGATAGTGATCGTTAAAATGATCAAACATTATCACCCTAAGCCATCCAAACCTCATTGGAGTAGCGTGGTGGGTATAAGTTCCATATCCCCTCTCCTTTATGGAGGGTGGCGTGGCTCTTTATTTGGCCATTAATTGGCTGATATTATGACGAACTACCACTGAACGATTACAACGTACTCTTTGAAAGTGTAGCCTTCAGGCACCTGCCCTTCGGAGCATATTTGCAGTCTTCTCTCAAATCTTTCCTCTCCAGGGCTTACGGACACGTCAGTCATTCTCCTGAAAACAGAAAAAACTGGTATAAGCGAAAGTGATACAGCGGACCATGGGTAGTTTAAAATAACAACTGCAAAATATTAAAATTAAATGGTAATTTAAAATGGCAATAATAACTAAATAATAGTAATTAAAGCCCAGAAGCTTTTGCTTGGTTTTTGTATCATGGCTACAGATGGCGGTAATTCTTGAAGAGGCGCTTATTGTGTATGCGTGCGTGCGTGTGGATGCGTGCGTGCGTGCGTGTGAGTGCGTGCGTGCGTGCGTGTGGGTGCGTGCGTGCGTGCGTGTGTGTGTGTGCGTGCGTGCGTGCGTGTGTGTACGTGCGTGCGTGCGTGAGTGCGTGCGTGCGTGTGGGTGCGTGCGTGCGTGCGTGTGTGTGTGTGTGCGTGCGTGCGTGTGTGTGCGTGCGTGCGTGCGTGTGTGTACGTGCGTGCGTGCGTGCGTGAAAACATGGTGTTGCTGAAAAGCCATGAAATGTATACTTATTAAAATAACTGAAACAAGTCCAATTATGTACTCTGATTTTTTTGTTTGTCTGTCTGTCTGTCTGTCCGTATTTTTGTGAAACTACTGAATTAATTCAAATGAAAATGGGCACGATTATAGTTCATATTGTAATGTATTTACATAGGATACTTTTTGTTGTTGTTGAAAAATTGTGTGGAAAGTAAAAAATGATATAGGACTACTGGATTAATATAAAACATAATGAGATACAAGGTTTTTTTAAAAAATTTCACCCCTGTAGAGTTACAGAGTGGTTGAAAGTTTGTATCTTTCATACAAATACGTCATGTTTCTATATATATATATATATATATATATATATATATATATATGTATATCTGCAAGTTAGTCTATTTGTACGGAAAGTTCTTCAAGTTCAAGATATCTTTATAATAATTGGTACGAAAACTGCTGCTTGTAAATATAAAATATAATGTTATTCAAGGATTTTTAAAATTCTACCCCTAAAGAGTTATATAGAGTTCATAGAGAGTGTTTTAAATAAAATATTAAAATCAAAATATATTTATAAAAATAGGTGTTAAAACTACCGGAGTCACAAAAACTTGTATCAACAACCAATTGTTTAAATTTTTGTCTATCTTTCTGTCTTTTTTTCAGGCTAATCTCCGAAACACAGTCACAAAAACTTGCTATTTGACACCAAATCGTACGTCACGTGGTTTTGTACGCATTAACGTGTGTAATACTAACTCACTCACATTACAAAGAAACCATCGTCTGTACCTACAGCGTAATGTACCGATATTAGAATAAATGACTATAAGGTTTTAGGTATTCAAGCCGTTTACAAAATTTTTAATATTTAAGTCCACTCACAAAGGCGGTTCTAGAGGCTCCAACTCCACCTTGGCCTCGCCCTCCGTATTGCGGAAGATCGTGTCCTTGATGGATGGAAATAGGTAATACCTCAGCAATCCTTTCGAGAGTATGAAATTCCCATCCTTACCAATTCTTGCTGTCTGAGTTGACACTAAAAATTAGAAGATATTTATTCGAAGAGTTAAAGATTAGCTTATACAATGAACCCCTGACCCCTAAACTAGGAAAATTTCTATTTTAGGGGGCACGCTAAACTAAAATAGCGGGGATAATATTTTTCTTAAAGTTTTACTTTTGTTTTTTTCTTAAGTTTTGGCTTAGGTTTGGTGTGTACAGAACAGGTATTTGACTGTTGCTTTTTTGTGTGACGACCTCCGTGGCGACGTGGTATGCGCAGTGGATTTATAAGATAAAATGAAGAATGTACATAAAAAGCCGTTTTTTAATCAATCAACAAACTAATAATAGTTAGTATGAAAAATTACCTGAACAAAAGAAGTAGCTACAAACACGGTCGTCGTCGTCTGTCTCTTCTTCCTCTTCCTCCTCCTCCTCCTCTTCTTCCTCTGGTTTCTTCTCTTCGTCTTCTATTGTTACTTCTATATATTCTGTAGGTTCTATAGGTTCTATAGATTCTTCTGATGCTTTTTTTCCTTTTTTACCTTTAACTTCGTCAGAAGATGGGGTTGTTGACCTTGATCCTTTTTTCTACAAAAATATGACAGCGTCATTTATAGGACTTTAAATAAATAGTTTATTCAGTATCTGAAGAACATTTCCACTCTTTAATTATTATTAAGCAAATTTTCCGCAATTTAATTAAACCTCGATGAAATACTCAACGTTTTTAATTTCAGAAATCTTCAATTATACTTAAAAGCAAACTTAAATTTTTAGTACCTGCTTCCACAGTAAAGAATTTTTGTAAATATAAAGTTAGCGTTTCATCAGATAGGAATCAAATTGTACACAGTGGATTTTTAAGTGAAGCAGTGGCATTATCCTCTTAGGACTTAGAGAAATTACCTTTTTCTTCTTCTTTTTTATTTCTTCGTCTTCTTCTTCCTCCACTCGTTCTCTTATTTCTCTTGTTGCCTTCATAAGTCCTGGCAACAGTCTGAAATATAAAGAAAATAAATTCTGTTCATTTGTTTTGCTTTATATTAATCTATCTATGTCCATCGGTATCAACCGCGTAGATCACGTTCTCGCGGGAATGTCGAGAAATCCATTCTCAGTGAGCATTGCACATCGGGACACTAAATTGCTTGGCGGTACGTCATTATCGGTAGGGTGAACATCAAAGAAAAAAAAATGTATTTGTGCCTTTTTTAAAGCAAAACTGGGTGTATTAAATTATCCTTAAAATATATATAAATTCCGGACGTTTTGTAGTCCAAAAAGTCCGCGATGAAATATTTAAGAAATTAGTATTATTTATTTCTATACATTGTTTTGACATATCTCAACAGGTATTTTCGGCAGCATTTTCAATTAAAGCTCCCAGGCGCGCATCTCTTCCCACTATTGTCATCATATTTGAGACAATTAACTCATAATCTTAACAAATTATGTACTAAGGCTTGTGTGCATCAAGATTTCGGTTATTATAACCAACGGTTAACATAACTTTACTATAAATTTACTATCTATAATAAACCCGTACGCCGGTAAGGATGTAAACCGGGCGGTTATCTTAACCGAGCTTACGTCCTTAACCGGTGTACGGGTTGTCGTAAACAGTCAATTTTACGTTTAGTTTATGTTAACCGTTGGTTATGATAACCGAAATCTTGGTGCACACAAGCCTATGACCTTTCTCATGAACCGCTCTGTCTATTGGTGAAGAAGTTTATTCCGAACAGACAGACAGACAGACAGACGCGACGGGGATTTTATTTTATATTAAGTGATTATTTTCCATTACTAACAGTGTATCTTGTAATGCCTTTCGAGTTGGCTCTTTGCATGCTCGACATTGTTCAAAACAGTATAGCGGGGCCAAATCTTGCACTGAAAAATAGAAATAGTCGACGCTCATGACAATACACCTATAAATTATTTTTTCCCAAAAAAATCAGGAATACATCTATGGTTATTAAAGTACATTCATTCATTCATTCATTCCATATTTTCGCAGTTCGAATAAGGAACGAGGAAGCGAAACGTTTTGTACGCGTCCACGGAGTATCTATCGACTACGTATGGGTGCAGACTACTACGAGGACTAGCAGTTCTATGGTAAAAGGGCGCAGGGGGAACTAGATCAAAAAGTTTCTGTGCACTCTCCAAAATATATTCTGTAGAAAATCGACAGACAGGGAACTTTTTGGCGATGATCAAGTGTTTGCAGTTTTGCATTGCATAACGCCTCGTTACCAATGATTCTTCTAGCGCGGCAATCCACCGAATCCAACTACTTACTGAAATTAACTGACTATTTTAATTTTCGACTAAACTCGTGCCAAGTATCATTTGAATTCATTGAGTACTTTCGGCTTGAATCGCAGCCGACAAAAATGCGGACAGACAAAAGTAAAAAAAATACATATTAGCTTCAGTATCGATCACCAGTTACTGATTTTTTATATGTATAGATAGTTAGGTATAGCTAAATTATATGTATTGAATTGAATGTCTGTATTATATTAGCTTCCCCGAGTTGAAACAATGGATTTACCGTTAATTATAGTATTTAATTAGAAAAGTTAACTAACTCTTGCCCTGGCGTTCAACTTTTGTGTAAATATCTTCCTCCGCTGCGAGTCTAGCTTCTAGTCTTCTGTACATGTCCATTGCGTTGGATCTTCCATAGTGTAAGGGAACAAATTTGCACAAAATCGCGCACACCATCTTGGATTCTGTAAAAATAATTAGTAAATATTAATTTTTACAGAATAATAATCAGGATATAATCGATAGTAATATTATAAAGCTGAAGAATTTGTTTGTTTGAACGCGCTAATCTCAGGAACTACTGGTTCAAATTGAAAAATTATATTTGTGTTGAATAGACCATTTATCGAGGAAGGCTTTAAGCTATATAACATCACGCTGCAACTATTAGGAGCGAAGAAATAATGGAAATTTTCCAGTGTCTGGGTATTTATATATATATATATTATAAGTATTTATGTATAATATATAAAAAAAATTCATTAGTTATCATAGCACCCATAACACAAACTACTTACGAGTACGTTTACTTTGGGGCTATATAGCGATGTGTGTAATTGTCCTATAATATTTATTTATTTGTTTATGTATGAAGTCCGTGCCATCCAAGTTTAGGTAACGTCTTTAAAGTAGAAAGCTCGGGTGGCACCGACTTCATAGATATGGTTAAATAAACTAAAATAACTAAATGACACAATTCTTTTTTACTTTTATAGTGCGTTTTGAAGTCGGTTCTATTTAATATTAAAAAAAAATTATTTTATATTTTTTAGTGATTTTTCGACAACGAACATACGGTAAAACCTACTGGTACTAAACCATAAAAACCAATATTCGCCAGCCACTTAAAAAATTCCGACATCGCTGCAAATGTGCCTATAAAGTTGGAAGAGTTCTCTCGAGTTTCATAAATCAAGCCGAATCACAAGGTAGCTACTGTAAACTGTTAAGGAGCTCCCTTAACTGTCCTTCGTTTTCATCACCAGACCCTTAATAACAGTCACAGCTTATATAAATGTAAACTTCTCATCGAGACAAATTAATCATGTCCAAACCCTTTCTTTTTTTTTCGTGGGGAAATCCTCATGGATACCCTCTCGCTACGGGGAGGTGGGAAGGTTATGTCGAACTCTTGCCGACTAAAACCCCACGTTGTTCCTACTCGTCGCGTGAAAATTGGACTACGGGAACGAAAAGCCGCTTCCGATATCCAACAGTTTCCGATATGCAAGTCTACTTATAGGCACATCTGGAACACAGGGAGTGCCATTCAGCCCAAGGTTTTATCTCCAATGGGTGACAAATTCCCCGTATTTAAATCATGTCCAAACCCAAGGTAACTGCAGTAAATCGTTTCAAGTAGTGAGATTTGTAAGAGTTGAGTCGTTTAAATATATCGCTCGCTCTTTCGCTCTATCGTAACGCAATAGCGAGAGTTATTTTCGAGTTTTAGTGTACCCTCCACGCCGTAGAGGCTACTCTAACCCCAAAGCCGACTCTAGAACGTGACAGCCAAGAAGGCTATATAAGTGCACTTAGATTTATAAGACCAATATTACTTGTAAGTTTATTGAGAACCTTTTTTGCTTCTTTACGTTTTTGAAGTAATATATTATTAAATAGATACTCGTTTCAGTGTGAACTGAAAGATTTATAATTGACTCACGTTTACTGGAAATGAACTGTGTAAAGAAACGACAAAGTAGTTACTTTTTAAAGCTCGTAGGAAAGCGTTTGTTGTTTGGAACTTGGTCACTTCATCACCCGCGCAGAAGCATTCTCTGAGAGTACAGCCGCACTTCGGCACCGCCGGGCCCTGCCAGGTCAGGTATAATGACTCCTTGAGTTTTGCCTGCGAAAATAACCAAGCAACTTCTAAATAAATATTTTATTTCTTTATCTTCTAATATATAAAATTTCCCTGTCACAATGTTAGTTACCGTACTCCTCCAAACCGGCTTTTTACCGGTTTTTACCAAATTTTGTATGCGTATTCAGCAGATCTGAGAATTGGCTACTATCTAATATTTTTTTTTAATTTTTAATGCAATTTAACGTTTGCCGGGTCAGCTAGTTTTATATAAACTGGTTACAATGAAATATTGCGAACGAACGAGGCCTTTTCGTAGTGCCCCATGTAACCTTCTATACCGATTTTGAAACTCGCAAAATAGTATCTAATGAGTATACTTGTATTCTTTGAGATATGGGAGGAGAGACATATAGACATACAATCATACAAACACGAAATCATAGTACATGTATTGAATATATGAATATTGAACTTAGTATGCCAAATTTAATTATTTATTTAGTTACTACCCTACCGACAAAGCCATACAGCCGAGCGATTTAGCGTTTCCGTGCGAGGTCGTGTAGAAACCGCATGGGATGTGGATTTCATCCTACTCCTAACAAGTTAGCCCGCTTCCATCTTAGATTGCATCATCAGATGTGATTGCAGTTATGCGCTAATTTGTAACGATTAATAAATTATATCACATACGGTGTTATTTTTTAATGTATTGCGTACATTTTGTGATTTGCATGAAATATGACGGCAAACACTTTACGCGTTCAACGCCTCATTTCTGCGCCAAGTTAAGTTGAGCTAAGCCTTTAGCCTCAGAAGTGGATTTCTGAATAGCTAATGTACCTACTCGTGTTTAAGTAACAAGGCATAGGAGATAAAGTGAAGTTGCAATCTCCACAGATTATATTCCATACATATAATAAAATAGTAATGAAGTCAATTCTGTATATTAAATATCTTTTGAAAAAAGTAATGGTATGTACTCGATACAAATCACAAAACAACGTTTTTCAAAATTTCTGTCTGTCTGTTCGCGCATCACATTAAAACTACTGGACCGATTTTCATACGGTTTCCACAGATGGATTAAGCTCTCAGCAGGCTTATTCAAAAAAAATTAAATTTTACTTAGGACGTAGACGCGGACGAAGTCGAGGGCGTCCACTAGTCAGTATCATATCACGGTATTGCCAAGTGTAAGTAAATAAGTGATAAGTAGTAAATTTTTGAGTATTTTGAAACGACTAATAACGAATGATATTTTTTTGGCCTGGAAATTATCGTTTTCCCTAGTTAAAAAGTAACAATACGTAACGTATTAAGTATTCAAATAAAAAACTGACTTTCGTAATTTTCAAGACTCAGATCCCTTACCTTAGTACCAGGACGATATAACAACTCATCCGGAGTGAATCGTGTAATTGCTTTCATTCTTATATCTCTCGTAATGGCAGCTGGATCTATTATTTCTCCTTTTCGTTTTTTGCCAACAAATCTTTCGTATTGTTCTATGAACCATTCGTTCTCCTCATGTCCAGGCTTTATTATTTTATCAGGTATATTTTTCCCTTTTCTTTTTTCTTTCTGTTCCTTCTTTTTTTCTTCCTTTCTTTCTTTCTTTTCTTTCTCTTTTTCTTCCTTTTCTTTCTTTTTTGCTTCCTTTTTCTCTCGCCTTTCTTTCCTTTTTTCCTTTCTTCGTTCTTTCTTTTCCTTCTCTTTTTCTTCCTTTTTCTCTCGCTTTTCTTTCCTTTTTTCTTTTCTTCGTTCTTTCTTTTCCTTCTTTTTTGCTTCTTTTTTCTCTCGCTTATCTTTCCTTTTTTCTTTTCTTAGTTCTTTCTTTTCTTTCTTTTTTTCTTCCTTTTCTCTATTTCTCTTTTGTTTTTCTTCCTTTTTATCTTTTTTTGTTTGTTTAGTTTTGTCTTCAACCAGAATGTTATCAAACCCTTTACCTTCTCCTTCACCGTGTATTTTATCTTGTAGTTTTTCTCCTTCTATCACTTGCCCTTCACTTTTCCCTTTATCTTCTTCTATTACTTGGCCTTCACCTCCTCCTTTATCGTCACCTTTAATTTCTTCAGTTGCTTTTCCTTCAGCTGCTTTACCTTCTTCTAAAATTTGTCTTTTACTCTCTTCTTTATATTCTTCTGTTACTTGTCCTTTGCCCACATCTTTTTCTTCTTTAACAAGATCTACGCCCACATCTGCTTCTTTACCTTCTTCTAAAATTTGTCTTTCACCCTCTTCTATATATTCTTCTGTAACTAGTCCTTTGCCCACATCTTTTTCTTCTTTAACAAGATCTACGCCCTCTTCTTTACCTTGTAATACACCTTCTTCTATTACTAGTCCTTTATCTTCTTCTGTTACTAGTCCATCATCCTTATCGTTACCTTCTTTTATAATTAAATCTACACCACCACATCTACAATATTGTACTCCAACTTCTTCTTTAACTTCTTCCAAAAATTTTACAGCCTTTTCTTTACTTTCTTCTATAACTATATCTTCACTCTCTCCTTTACCTTCTTCCGTCACTTGTACTTCATCCGATTCCTTAACTTTTTCTAATAACTTAACAGCATTTTCTTTATCTTCCTCTATAACTATATCTTTACCCTCTCCTTTACCGTCTTCCCTAACTTGTCCTTCATCCGCTTCATTAACTTCTATCGTCACTTTAATTACATCTTCGTCCTGGCCTTCTATGATAACTTTCCCTTCAGTATATCCCAAATCATTTTCAGTTAGTTTCATTTCCGCCTGTTTTCTTGCATCTCCTTCAGGTTTCTTTTTAAGTTTCTCAAATTCGTCTTTATCTAATTCTTTCACTTCTCTTAAATTTTCAGCTTTTTCTTTGAATTTGCCTTTAACATCCATAACTGTTTTTTTAACTTTGCCTAATAAATTTTGAATAACTTCAGAAAACTTCATCTTCTCTAAACCAATATCATTCTTCATTATGCCTATTTTTTTCTTAGTTTTTGCGAAAGATTCTTTAACTAACGCTTTAAATTCATTTATACGTTTTATGCTTCTTGTTGTTAAATTTTCTTTGATGAAAGATTTATTATGATCGTCTAGTTTTTCTTTTTCTTCAAATTTTTCTGTTTTTTCTTTACTATCTTCATATTTCTCCCCAAATTCTTCAACTTTACCCGTGACTACCTCTTTACCTAATTTTTTTTCTCCCTCGAATTCTGTATTAATTTCATCAATTTTCCTTTTATTTTCAATGTTGTCTACATCTTTTATTTTCTCCAGCTCTTTAATTTTTTCTGCAATTTCTACAGTTTCATCTTTGACTTCTTCAACTATTTCCAAACCTTTGTCTTTATCTTGTTGAACATTTAATTCTGTAACTTTTTCTGGGACGTCGTCTTTATTTATTGCAACGTTTTCATCAAATTCATCTTTTTCAAACATATTCTTATCTTTATCTTGGACCTCTTTGATTTCTTTTTTCTCTTGTTCATCTTTGTCCCCTTTTATTGTTTCTTCTGCAAATTGAATTCTTTCGCCATGTTCATCTTTGTCAACTACATTTACAGATATATCTTTGATGTCTTCAACGTTCCCTAAATTTTTATCTTGAAGTACATCCATTTCTAAAAGCTTGTCTTTTTCTGTAGTTATTTCTGTGTTTTGTTCTATTTGTTTTCTTGCTTCTACTTCAGGTTTCTTTTTAAGTTTCTCAAATTTGTCTTTATCTAATCCTTTCACTTTTCTTAAACGTTGAGCTTTTTCTTTCATTTTTCCTTTAACATCCATAACTGTTTTTTTAACTTTACTTAAAAAATTTTGAATAACTTCAGTAAACTTTATCTTCTCTAAACCAATATCATTCTTCATTATGCCTTTTTTTTTCTTAGTTTTTACGAAAGGTTCCTTAACTAACGCTTTAAGTTCATTTATACGTTTTATGCTTCTTGTTTTTAAATTCTCTTTGATGGCAGATTTATTATATTCGTCTAGTTTTTCTTTTTCTTCAAATTTTTCTGTTTTTTCTTTACTATCTTCATATTTCTCCCCAAATTCTTCAACTTTACCCGTGACTACCTCTTTACCTAATTTTTTTTTCTCCCTCAAATTCTGTATTGATTTCATCAATTTTCCCTTTATTCTCAATGTTGTCTACATCTTTTATTTTCTCCATCTTTTTAATTTTTTCTGCAATTTCTACAGTTTCATCTTTGACTTCTTCAACTATTTCCAAACCTTTGTCTTTATCTTGTTGAACATTTAATTCTGTAACTTTTTCTGGGACGTCGTCTTTATTTATTGCAACGTTTTCATCAAATTCACTTTTTTCAAACATATTCTTATCTTTATCTTGGACCTCTTTGATTTCTTTTTTCTCTTGTTCATCTTTGTCCCCCTTTATTGTTTCTTCTGCAAATTGAATTCTTTCGCCATGTTCATCTTTGTCAACTACATTTACAGATATATCTTTGATGTCTTCAACGTTCCCTAAATTTTTATCTTGAAGTACATCCATTTCTAAAAGCTTGTCTTTTTCTGTAGTTATTTCTGTGTTTTGTTCTATTTGTTTTCTTGCTTCTACTTCAGGTTTCTTTTTAAGTTTCTCAAATTTGTCTTTATCTAATCCTTTCACTTTTCTTAAACGTTGAGCTTTTTCTTTCATTTTTCCTTTAACATCCATAACTGTTTTTTTAACTTTACTTAAAAAATTTTGAATAACTTCAGTAAACTTTATCTTCTCTAAACCAATATCATTCTTCATTATGCCTTTTTTTTTCTTAGTTTTTACGAAAGGTTCCTTAACTAACGCTTTAAGTTCATTTATACGTTTTATGCTTCTTGTTTTTAAATTCTCTTTGATGGCAGATTTATTATATTCGTCTAGTTTTTCTTTTTCTTCAAATTTTTCTGTTTTTTCTTTACTATCTTCATATTTCTCCCCAAATTCTTCAACTTTACCCGTGACTACCTCTTTACCTAATTTTTTTTCTCCCTCAAATTCTGTATTGATTTCATCAATTTTCCCTTTATTCTCAATGTTGTCTACATCTTTTATTTTCTCCATCTTTTTAATTTTTTCTGCAATTTCTACAGTTTCATCTTTGACTTCTCCAACTATTTCGAAACCTTTGTCTTTATCTTGTTGAACATTTAATTCTGTGACTTTTTCTGGGACGTCGTCTTTATTTATTGCAACGTTTTCATCAAATTCATCTTTTTCAAACATATTCTTATCTTTATCTTGGACCTCTTTGACTTCTTTTTTCTCTTGTTCATCCTTGTCCCCTTTTATTGTTTCTTCCGCAAATTGAATTTTTTCGCCATGTTCATCTTTATCAACTATATTTACAGATATATCTTTGATGTCTTCCACATTCCCTAAATTTTTATCTCGAAATACATCCATTTCTAAAAGCTTGCCTTTTTCTGTAGTTAATTCTGTGTTTCGTTCTATTTCTTTACCGATTCCGTCTTTATTTATAACTTCCTTAGATTTATCTTCAATTTCTTCAACAATTCCTAAACTGTTTTCCTTATCTTGCTGTCCATCCCTATTGCTAATCATACCTGTGGTTTTGTCATTTGTAACACTTTTTTCAACTTTGTCTCTATCAGTTACTCTTGGTTCTTTGTCTTTATCTTCTTTAATTTCTTCTTTTACTTGTTCTTCATTATCTGTATCTCTAGCTTGATCTGTTAATTCAATATTTACAATATCCTTTTCTAAAACCTGGTCTTGTTGTGCAATTAATTTTGCGTTTCTATCTTTAACTTCCTCTGCAACTTTCACTGGTTTACCAGTTTCATCTTTATCAACTATCTTCTCAGTAGTATCTTCGATTTTTTCAACTGTTTCTGATATTTTTTCTTGATCGAGTTTATCTGTATTAATATTTGCTAGTTCTTTGTCTTTGTACTCTTTAATTCCTTCTTTGTTTCTATCATCGACTTCGTCTGTAAATTTAATTTTGTCATCATTTTCATCTTTATTGACTATTTTTATATCTTTATCTCTGACATCTTCAACGATTCCTAAGCTTTCAGTTTTATCTTGTTGATCATCCGTTCCTACCACTATTACTTTGTTTTTTTCAACTTGTTCTTTGACCTGTGCAACATCTAAGTCTTCTCTAACATTATTAGATTGTAATATTTCTTCAAGCTTTTCTCTATCTTCTTTCGTTTCGATTTGTGCTCCTTTCGTGGATTTTACTTGAACAGTTTCTTTAACTTTTTGAGTTTTATCCTCAAATGGTTTTTCATACATTTCTTTCTCTGTTTCGCCAATGTTGTCCTTTACCTTTTTTTGGACTAATTCCTCTACCATTTCTTTAACTTTATCTTCGACTTGTAACTTAACTTCTGCGACCTTTTCATCAACTTCTTCTTGAACCCTCATTTTTACAATTTTTTCCACTATTTCTTCAACTTTCTCATTTACTAAGTAAGACGATGATTCATCAAATTTTGTGGTATCTTTATTTTTATCCTTTAAACCAATTTTTGTTCTAATAATTTTCTTTGATTTATTCTTGAGTGTTACCAATGAAGTCAGGAAATTTTTTTTACATTTCGACCCTCTTTGTTTTAATTTATGTCTTGACATTTTTCTGTCTCTACTATCTTCTAATTTTAACTCATCTTTGTCTTTTGTTTTATCAAAATCTTTTTTTACTTCTTTGGTTTTGGTTTCAACTTCTTCATTTTTTTCTTCAGTAATTTGCTCGGGTACATACAAAGTTTCATTTTTATTTTTGTCCGTAGTTTTATCTTTTAAGTTAACCTTTGTCTTTATTATATTTTTTTCAGTGTTCGATTTTTCTTTCAGTCTCAATAATGAAGTGTAAAATTTGTCCTTACATTTCAAACCTCTTTGTTTTACTTTATTTATAAAGCCATATTCTCTCTTTTTTGACTTCCTTTCATAATTTTTCTCTTTCATTTCATCATACTCGTCTTTAAGATCATCCTTAATATCTATATCTTCTTCACGTTTAACTGTATTTCCTTCCTCTGCCTTTGCTTTATTATCTTTTATTGAAATTTTATCTTTCAGTATATCCTTAGATTTTTTCTTGAGTTTCTTGAAGGATGTGATTAATTTATTTACACATTTGGAACTTCTATTTTTCGATGTTTCTGCTTCTTCTCTGTTGCGTCCCAGATTTTCTTTGTCTTCACTTCTTTCGTCTCCTTTTTGAGGTTTTAATTCAGTTTTAAAACCCAATTTTTCTTTAATTATGTTATAAAAATAAGATAACTTTTGGACACATCTCGGTGCTGTTCGTTTAAATTTTTCCTTATCTTTTTCCTTAACTGTTTTTTTAACGATTTCTTCAATCATGTCTTTAACCTTTTTTTCAACTTCTTCTTTCACTACTACAAATTTTTCATCCAGTCGCTTGGAAACAATTTTGTCGACTATTTCCTCTACTTTTAATTTAACATCCTCATCAACTATTTTATCATCTATTGAAACAGTTACTTCTTCCATTATTTCCAGTTTCGTTTCTGGTTCACTTGCCATAAGACCTTATTCCCTTTCACCTTCTTTAAGTTCGTGTCTACCTTTGTGAACTTTTTGCTCTTGTTTATCTTCTTCGGCAATTTCTGTAGAATCTTTTTCTTCTAAAATATTTCCCGGTTCATTTTGCACATTTGTCATATAATTGACCAACTTTACTTTAGTGCTCTTTTCATTTATATTTTGATATTTTTGTTTCACGTTCAGTCACAACAACACTTGTTGACATGTTAATAATGTTTTATGCTTTATATTATTATTCATTTTATTATACATCTAATTTAAGTTATTAATTGCATTATAGTTTTAGGATAATATTAATCACAAATATATTTGTCAACAATAAAAAAAGGAAGACTGTCATGTTATGTCATGACATAAAATCTTTTCGCTTATATAACCACAGATTAGTGATTGAGTATTCACAATATTCCTTGCGACTTCAATTTGCGTTTCTTCTTGAAAATGTGAATTTTACCAGTAATACTGATACACTAATGTTATAAAAGCGATTGTTTGGGTATGTGTTGCGTGTATTTAGTCAAAGATATCCCACCAAAAACATTCTGTAAAAAAGCTAAGTCTCGGTGGAGCTGCTTGTTTATCTTTAAAAAGTAATGAAATCTAGACAAAGTCGTGCCAAGTCTAAGGTTCCTTACTGCGATTTCTTTATTATTATAGTTAATGTTGTGTGACGGGGGTCGTCTTTATACCTAGTATAAGTAAAAAAGCCAGTCTACGCTTATCCATAGTTTTCCTTTAACTTTATTTATATGCGTGCGCAGAAGGGGAGGCATTCGCCCAGCAGTAGGACGCTATAGACAAGATTAAATTAGAAGATTTTTTTTAATCTACCACAAGTTTGCCATTGACCGCTATCACACCTGACAGTAAGTGATGATGCAATCTAAGATGTAAGTGGGCTAACTTGTTAGGAGTAGGATGAAATCCACACCCCTTTCGGTTTCTACATGATATCGTACCGGAACGCTAAATCGCTTGGCGGTACGGCTTTGTCAGTGTAACTAGGGTGGTAACTAGCCACGGCAAAAGCCTCCCACCAACCACACCAAGACAAATTAAGAAAAATCTCAATCTGCCCCGCCGGGAATCGAACCAGAACCTCCGTCTTATAAATCTACTTCGCACACCACTGCGCCAAGGATAAGATGTGTCTATCACTATGCTGGATTTTTGCAATGACAGTCGATTTTTTATGTATTAATAGTAGAAAGAAGGAGGCATTACCAGATCTTTAATACGGCTGAGACCAGCTGAGGGTTCTTCATCAGATATTTCGATTTTTGACATCAAATGAAGCGGCCCACCAAGTTGAACATTTTTTGTTAAGGGTGTATATGTTGATCTCTAATAGTTTGGTTGGGCTCTTGTGTATTCTAATCAGGTTCACCAGGTACTCCAGATCTGCGATTATCCTAGTTTTTATAGTTTTTCCTTTATTTGGTCATTAAACCCTAACTCTGTACCAAATTTCAGCTCTCTGAGTTTATGGGAAGTTCTATTTTGATGATCATGAGTGTCGAAAATGCGAAACTTTGCTTTCGTTTAACTTCGGAACTGACTTGAAATATTGGATTTTAAGTATGTGATTATAGCTTACTGGATGACATTCATTTCAGCATTCCAGTCTTTTCCAAAGGTTCTCAAAATAGGGCCTGAAAATGCGGCCAATTGGTTCCTGTAAAGGTATACAGGCAGTGCTTGCTTCGCGCTCGACTTAGCGGGGGCACTGCCGTGCACCCTAATGTCATATCAATAGATCTCTCATGTTCTTTGAATATGTGGAGCTCGCTTTTTGACAGGCACAAAAATAAACATACAAAAATAAAAGTAACTTAATTTAAGTTTACATAGCTGATGTTTATGTATGCTTTGGAGAAAACTATTGTAAAAAAGTATTATAATTTCAAATCAAACACTTTTCATGGACCAAAAATTTAATAAAATTATTATTATAAAAACAAAAAACCCGACTGCTTAGAAGTTATGAACTGAAAAGAGAAAAACAAGGATCACTATATCTGTATAAAATTCCAAATACTTTATGGAGATGCAAGCGGAGATAAAATACTTTATTACTGCAGGGAAAGAAAGATCTACGAAAACTACGTTTGTAGAATTTTATATAGATATAGTGATCCTTGTTTTTCTCTTTTCAGTTCATAACTTCTAAGCAGTCGGGTTTTTTGTTTTTATAATAATAATTTTATTTGAGACTTTTTAGTTTTAGTTTACGGTATAGAAATGAGATGGTACACTTAGTACACTTTTTGCCATTTTTTGTTAAAAAAGTAATATGAATGTGATATGACATTTATATTTTTCAAATGGTCTTTTTACAACCAACCTTTTTTTTAACCTTTTTCTAATAAATGAACTTCGTATGTATATTTTTACATGATAGTTACATTTAATTAGTTAGACAAATTGTAGTGACCAGTAGTTTAGGAAAATAAATACCTACAAAAATATTTAGCCGACAGAAAGAGCAAGTGAGCACTATGCACAAGAACTTCAACATTTAAGTACCTAATCATTAATTAATATTTAAGAAAATTAATTTATTGCATAATATGTTATGAAAAATTAATTTATTAGTCGCAATTTTGTTTTCTAAAGAATTATTTTCATTTTATTATAAAAAAGTTCCAATTGAAACAACTGACGGCCTCCGTGGTGTGCGCAACGGATTTATGAGACAAAGGTCCCGAGTTCTATTACCGGCTGGGTCCATTAAGATTTTTTAAATTGGTCCAGGTCTGGCTTAGTTAAGACAAAGTTCACTAATTTTGTGGCTGCGAAAATGTTTTGGCCCAAAGTGTCTAACTTTTGATACTATATTAGAAAAATGTTGACTTATAATATATTATCAGCCTTGCTTTAAGTTAAGTAATTCTTCTTTTAAGGTTTTCTTACCTGGATTTGCCTAGGTGTTACAAGGCGAGTTCTTGTACAGATGTTATGTTTAAGACCAGCTACATATTGTAAGAATTTTTCTGTTGGAAAATTCTGAGGCCCGTCGTTACCGCACACCAATCAGAAGTTTCCTTCCAGCGAGTCTGAGTTTAGTTCGCGGCTGGCCGGCAGCATAGTTGGACATACAAAAAGTAATAAATAAACAACTGCAGCAGACGGGGAGACTTGTATTTCTTATATTGACCTTTTAATAATCTACCAAAAACATAAATAGCCATAATTATGTTGGCAGCATTGTAGACTATAGACAATATAGTGGCCTCATTTGCTGTATTGTTGGTACCGCGGTTAAACTATAGATAATAGACTAGGGGCGGTACTCGTCGGGCGTTAGGCTATAAAATATGCCCCTATGGATAATTGTATTGATTCACGTTAGTTTCCAAGTCTTGCGCAGTCATAATGTTTGACTATTGCTAGAATCTGTGCTTGTAATGTTTAATTAAGTAATTACTGTAATAATGTTTCATTTTGATCATATTTGATGTCTTTATAAATAAATTGTTATTAAGTTTGTCTTTTGGTGTTTTAAGTTGTATTCCCTTCTGGCTGTTTGTTAACATCAGAAGTGGTATGGATCTTAATGCCCACAAAAAGGTAACAGAAATAAAAAAAAAAGTATAAAAAAAAATTTTGTTTAAAGTTAAACAGAAATTAAAATGATTATCAAAATGAAATCTTATAAAAGTAGTGATTCGGGATTGAAGTGTAATTTTGCGTACGTCTGGGTTCTTATGGGCGAACATCTGCGGGCCTGAGTTTGGTTTCCGGCAGCGCTGGCGGTATCTTAATGTTTGGTACTAATCAACACGTTGCCGCAAACATCGTGGTTTGCAGCTGAGTACTCATGTGACGGAAAGTAACGAGGAGTTGTGAGTAACGGAAGATAATCAGAGAAAGTTGTGAGTAAGACAGTGGCTACGATGGTTGGTAAGGAAAAGAAAGACATTGTGTTTGACGGTATTATTGTGTGAAGTTGCATATTTTGTTTTATTACTAGTCGATTTGCTATTAAGAGTAACCTGTTTGAGTTATTGCAATAAGAAAAGATTATTACGTGGAACTATTTACGAATGAGGGTAGTTGAAGAACAAAGAACGAGTTAACAATAAACGGTCATAACGAAATTACGAGAATTTGTTTCGACACAATTACGACTACCCTTGTTGCTATGCTGGTTTGTTTGAAAAAAAAAAAAAAAAAAGTTTGTGTACTTATCAAATGAAAGTCTTTGTCTCGCTTATGAGTAGTACCATTTTTAGAATAAATTAGTGTTCAATGTCTAATTAAGCAATCTAAAATTAAAATGTATCGGTTAAGAAGTACCTATTGCTCTATAGTGTGGCGTTTGTGTGATGTTTTCTAACATAGATTTTTAAAGGTTACAGAATGGTGGCTTTGTCGCATGCTGTTGATGATACTACGTGACGAAATAATGATGAGCTGATGACAAAATGATGAGCTGTGGACATCAGTTGGCTGGCTGTGTGAGAATATTGTGAGAAAAGAAATTCGGTAAAGTTGACCAGGATCAGTAAGAAAAATAGTTTTATTATTAAACGAAAAGTAAAAAGTTATTAGTAAAAGTATCTATTATAAGTTGCAAAGTAAAATAAAACGTTAAGTTGGGGTCAGGGCTGACCGAGCTATAACGATCTAAGTTATTAATTTTGAAAGTACCCACCTGTGTAAAAAAAAAAAAGTTTCTATCTTTATTTTTCGGAATCGGAAGTAAATAAGTGAAAAGTAATTATCTTTGTATTTTCTGGTATAAACCTAGTAGTAAACCATAATTATGTAGATGTAGCGAGCTGTAATAAAATAATAGAATGTTCGTTGAAACGGAATACTGGTCTAAGAATATACGAGTAATTTGCAGAAACACAAAACGACATTTAAGCTTGAAGGCATCTTAGTATGATTAAGTGAGATACATGCTCTTTAAGTACAAGATGTCTTCACCAACTTGGTCAGCTTAAGTGAGATACATGCTCTTTAAGTGAGAGTGGTTTACAACTATGGCGAATCCGGAATCCTAAGTGTGGCTATGTCCCTTTAGGGAAGGGTGGTCATGTTGTAAGAGCTTCTTTGTCGTAAAGAATTTAAGTGAAAATGGTCTACAATAATGGCGAATCTGGAATCCTAAGTGTGGCTATGTTCCCTTTAGGTGTCGGGTGGTCATGTTGTAGGAGTCGAGTTTGAGATCATGTAAGAGATTGTCGTAAGAGAGTTAAAACGAAAGGACAATATTCCGTTGACAACTTTGTAGCAATAAATAATCTGGTATTTTAAGAGTCTCTGATGGTTAAAGTATTAAGTCTAAAGTTTAGAGTATAAAAATATAGCTTGGTCAATCCACGATGGCTCGTAGTGTTTTGTTTTTCAAACGCTTACAGTGCAAGTGTGCAATAAAAACTGCAAGAATGTGAGTTCTATTACTACGTAACGAGTAGCAATGTGTGCACACTCACACAAAGTGTCTAGTTAATTATGTCAACAAGAATGTCACGTTTGACTAGCAGTATGCTCTACTTCATTTGAACTCATTTTTTAAAAATGAATATGTCGTGTTAGTCCTGCACAGCAAAATTATATTGTGATATAGGTTAATATATATATCGGAGTATCACCATTCTTCTTGACATCATCTTTAGTGGTTCTTAATCTCTTGGGCGTTTTCTAGGGTTACAAAGACTTTGTCTTCACGAACAGATATATTGCAAGTTCACAATGTTTTGATACGTGAAATAGATTTTTATAATTCCTGACGTATTATAAAGATTCAGAACAGTAGTTTATTTACACCCATCTTACTTTACTCCCTAATTTAATTTACTTCTTAAGAACACTTTTACACTGGTCCAAATCGACCAGTGTAAAAGTATATCCTCTCCGCACTCCAGACACAAACTAACTACCCAACTCCTTTATTCCCCTCAAGATGGTGTAAATACTCTACTAGGACTTTTGCGCCTGACTCTTTTATTGGTTGGAGTATTAAAACAAATCAATCATTCATTCATTTATCAAATCAAATTGAATTTAACTTTGTGTTAAAGTTTTAAGTAAGCACCTATCTCATATCTCTCATTAAATGATTAACAATTAGTTCTATTTCGATTACTTTCATAAAAAAAATTGGTTGTCTGTAAAGTCGGTTTACTGACGATAGTTGAACGTGACAATGTCTTAAGAAAATACTGATGGAATGGTAGCATTTAATTGGTTATTAAAATTTTTATATTTTTATAAATATTAATTTAAATTAATAAAATAATTGATTTTGATTTTATAAATTTATATTTTAAATTTATAATAAATATATTAATTTTTAATTTAAAATTAATATATTTAATAATTATATTTAATAGACGGATGTTGAACGCTGCCGAACGCAAAGGCCGATTGTCCTTCTTTGTCGCTAGTTTCGCGCTCTCGCTTGCACTTCAAGCCTTACATGGAACGCCTCAAAGCGAGGTAACGACGCATGAAGTCATTTTTTTTCGTGCGTGCAGCCGGCTCTATCGAATTACAAGACGTTGTCACGTCAAAAACTCGTGACATACCAAAAATAATTACATCCACAGACAGTAACATTTCCATAAACAATGACGTCTATTACAATATTACAACAATCTATTCTAAGTCTCTAGTCTAATTCCTTCGACATATATATTAACCCATTTAAAAATATCTTAAAAACACACATACCCACAATCATCTCAGATAGGTACCTAGTATATATATTTTTATTTTGTTTAAACAGTTTAATGATTGAGCTCAATTCCACGCTGTCTTGTCTACCATACCCCTAGTGTGTTAGCGTGAACCCATGATATCTATTATTATTTTGATTCATTACAAGTTAGTTTATGTAAACTAAGATGGAAGCGGGCTAACTTGTTAGGAGTAGCATGAAATCTACATTTCTTTAGTTTCTACACGATACCGGAACGCCAAATCGCTCGACGGCACGTCTTTTTTAGTAGGATAGTACCAATGACCAAAGCTATTTTGCTAAGCTAATTTGGAAAATCTATATTGGCAGTAACAAACCAATCAAGTGACCTTTGTAGATAAATTAAAGTCGAGTCGGTCAACCTGAAGGAATGGGCAACGGAACGATTTTTCTGGCTAAATCACATTTAAATATGTAGTTTATCATCATACGATACGTTTTTTTGACATTATAAATATAAGATTGGTAAAAAAATTAAGTAGAGCATCATTCCGTTGGGTCATGACACGCAGCGATACAACCTACAATAGCCCGTGTACACCGAGCCGTGGTCGACTCGAGACTAATGTTCGAACTGTACTCCCCGCACCCTTCGGTTTCCCCTCGCGAGAAATAGTGGGGCGCGTCTTAGTGAATTGAACTATCAGTATCAAGTAAAGTAAATATCAAGTAAATAAATAAAGTCGATTGTCGAATATTCCTCTAAAAACTACGCCAAATTTACAAAACATGACTCAGGAGCGTCTAATCTGTATATATCTGTGTATATGTGTGTTGTAATCTGTATTGTTTCTAAACAGTGACTTTATCTCGACTCGTGGGGTGCCCGGGGCAGGCACCGTGCAGCATGGCCGTGTTGGCAACACTGCGTTGCTGACAGCTGTTTGCATCCGCGGTGTTGGCGCACCACTAGCCGCGTGCACCACGCTCCTTGAACGATTGTCTTCATGCATGTGGTGGCTTGGTTAACCACTTATTTTCAATACTATTGATTACTTTTACTATTTTTGTTATCCTTATTAAAATATCAAGTATGCTCTATTCGTTATAGGGCGATACTAGATTCTATTGGTGTCTATTAGACTTCATGGACCTCTATCGTGCTCTTTTAGTCTTTTATCTCGACGGACAACTATTGGACTGTATCAAATTGTTTTTATTATTTTGAGACCCCTCGCAGATAAAACCTGTAAGAATGCATTTAAAATGATTCAGTTGTCTGATATAAGAGTTAATTGAAGGAACTGCTGTGATGACAGGATGCAAGAGTTGGAAGATAAAATTTAGAATGTTGAATTTGCCTTCTAATATATTGTTCTTCACAGATGACGGTGACGATGATGAATGTGCATTGCACTTCCTCAATGCAGGTGTCAGACACTACGAGCTCTACAGGCCTCTATAGTAGAGGCTAATGGTGCGGCTCCAGGTGCAGTCGTCAGTGACTGGTGTCGCTGGTCCCAGTCACGTCTCCGGAGATGCCTGGGTCGAGGGCGACCCAATATCAGGAGGGCCGTGTTGGCAGCATTGTAGACTATAGACAATATAGTGGCCTCATTTGCTGTATTGTTGGTACCGCGGTTAAACTATAGATAATAGACTAGGGGCGGTACTCGTCGGGCGTTAGGCTATAAAATATGCCCCTATGGATAATTGTATTGATTCACGTTAGTTTCCAAGTCTTGCGCAGTCATAATGTTTGACTATTGCTAGAATCTGTGCTTGTAATGTTTAATTAAGTAATTACTGTAATAATGTTTCATTTTGATCATATTTGATGTCTTTATAAATAAATTGTTATTAAGTTTGTCTTTTGGTGTTTTAAGTTGTATTCCCTTCTGGCTGTTTGTTAACAATTATAATAAGTAATCGCAAACACAAATTGAAAATTTATTTATTGGAGCAACGTGTATAATTACATTCTGACAAACACAGCAGCTATACCTACACAACACACAGTTCACATTTATTCAAAAATAATTAAGACTACCCTCTAATGATTTATTAAACAATAAAACAATAATTCATTTCAAAATTTTACAGTCTCACAAAATGATATCAAAATTAAATTATTTTTATTTATTACTGTATTTATTGAGCCTAATTTTAATGACAACATAATTAATAATTTACACAATAATAATTTGCGTGCCTAATGAGCGTGGTACAGAAGACTAAGGGTTTACTTTATTTAAGACCACTCTAAAACGCATTTTTTGCTGATGTATACGGATTATAGATTAACTAAAGTTCACGCCAGACCTTCATTTATGTTAAAAATATGGGTCAAAACATAGCTATGCCCAGCGAGACAGATTTACTTATCTTTCATTGTATATGTTTCATATGTTTCATCTATGATTTATCTCGTACCCGTCCTAAGTGAGCGTCTATGTCACAAAATGAGTAACTATGGTCATAGAAATAGATAAGTTAAGTAAATCTCGTGATGAGAGTTACCTTGTGTATAAACTGACGTAAAAAGATGATATTCTTAGTGACAAACATTAATGAAAAAGCAACTACTAAGTTTCACTGTGAATCTACTCAATCCGATGATAAAATCACCGTCTCATGGACTTGAATTTGTATGTAATACACCCGCAAATTAGGGATTGTATAGAAAGTTAAATTTTAAATCTCATTAATTTAACTGGGAATGTTTAAATGTAATAAGAAAAATTACTCTAAAAATTTTTAAAATCAATTTCTTTTTCGTTAATCTTTTCATCTGGACTCTCTCTACAATTATATTTTTTAATTTTTATTGTTTTTGAGCTTTCTTTCTTTAATTTAATTTTAGATTGCTGTTTCAAAGCAAACGCAGATTTTACATGGCTCGTAACAGAACCAGTAGCCATTCTTAATGATTGTGTAATCTTTAAGCTATTAACGCTTCGAGCTGCTTCTTGATCATCTGTGGAATAATCTTTCTTTAACTTGATATCAGATTGTCCTTTCCCAGCTATCATAGATTTTATGTAGTTTGACACGGAGCTAGTAACTTTTCTTAATGGTGAATGACGAATTTTTACTTTACTAAAGCTTTGTGTTGCTTTTTCATCTCCTGTTGAATAGTTTTTATTCATTTTAACTTTAGATTGTTTCTTGAAAACGGTAGCAGACCTTTTTAAATAACTCGTAATCGAGCTAGAAGCTGGTGGTTGATCATATATTAACATGCTATTACTTCTTAAATATCTTTCCATTGAATTTTCTTTCTTAAGTTTTATACTAGACATTTTTTTTAATACGATCCCAGATTTATTTATAAAACTAGAAATTTTATTAGTAACTATTCTGAAAGACTGCTTAATGCTTAATTTACTAATGCTTGGTGATAGTTTAACAGAATTTAAGTAATACGGATGTCGGTTGCATTCATCAGCAAAATATACTGGTGATCGAATAGGACTACTGTCACTAGTATAACTTATGTTAGTATTGTATGTATTGAATTTTTTAATACAAGACTTTATTTCTCTTTTCTTGTTTACTTTAGAAATTTCATGTGACTGTTTTTTCGTTCTTTTATCACAATCTGGCAAGAGTTGTCTTTTTATATTTTTGACACAAGTTTTATCTATGCCTTTCGGTACTCTCTGAATATCACAAAAGCATGTCTTTTTTTTCTTCTTAGCAGGTTTTTGTTCTTCGATAGGCGGTTTATGCTCACCACCAAAGTCACCACCATACTCACCACCATAATATCTATCATACAGTTCACAGCATAGACATGGCCCTCTATATCGGATTGGGCTTTTGTTAACTATATCTATAAGAGAGTCGAAATCTTCATCCAGCGGTGGATCTTGCGTAGCTCTGAAATTAATGATTTTTAGACCAGGTCAAATGTAATAGAGATTCAAGGTTCAAGTTATTTAACTGATATGATATATATTACCAGGTTTTGTAATATTAGAGTAACTAATTTATTAGAAGTATTTGGCAATGAAATGTTTAACGGCAAAATATTGAATACATCAATTATCATTCTATAATACTTACTTATTACTTGTGGGAATACCTTGATCTGTAAGAAAAAACAAAACATTATAATTGTGACGTCATCATATAAAATATTAATAAAATGATCTCTGTTTTGAATATCCGTTTCAAAATTGTTTTAAAATCTCTGTTTTCTCGAGTTAATCGATACAATTGATAGAAGGCGTAAATGTTATTGTAGTAAGTCTCATTAATTTTACCATAATTAATTAATCAAAATAAATTAATCAAGATTATAAAAAAATTAAGGCTTAAATTAAAAAGTAATAAAGATATCACTAACAGTCATAGGGACAGGACAGTATTGGTGATAGAAAATGCAAAATACTGCTTTTGATGCTGAAAAGAAACATTGCAATTAAAGAAAGAATTTACAGAGAAAAAAATTGCATTACCAGTTAGCTAATAACCTGTTTTTTAATCTTTCAGCTAATGGCTCCGGCTTAACAGGTGTCTTGATAGGTCTGTAAAATCAAATCAAGTGATTGTAAGTTCAAAGGAAAATGCCATTGCACATCAACATAACTTTTGACAATAGAATAAAAAATGCTTAGAAATTATAAGGAGGTACAATGAGAGATATATTGAAGGTAATCTTTAAAATCTTTAAATAATACTCGAAAAATTCAAATCCGAAATTATGTATGAAATTACTTTTGATATTTTTTGTTTAGATCCAACTTGTAACAAGTTATCCGGCTTCGATCGTAAATTGCATCATATGTAACCATCAGGCGTAATTGCAGTTTGGAGCTAACTTATAGTATAATTAATAAAAATACTTTAATCAAATGTAATATTATTGACTATTATTTATTAACTTACTCTTCATGAAACGACCTGACTATAAGTATATCGCCCATGACATGGCACATGTATGGAGAAGGCAATGTGCCGTATATGATGGGCAAGTCATCTTCCAATATGAATTTACCATTTTCACCGATTTCTGCGCACTGCGCTGAATCTGTAGAAATAACATTTTTAAAAAATATGTACGTGGCCTCCTTTTTAAAGAAAGAATAGGTATAGCAAGCAATCCTGAAAATAAAGAAACATGCCATCATACTAATAGCCTAATATAGATGAACAATTCTTTCATACATTGTTTTGTAACATCTCAAAGGTGTTAAAGAGCGTTTACAATAATCCAGACGACATTTGTATTAAAGGTTCATTGCCACTAGTTCCATTAAAAGTTCCATCATGGAACTAGTGATAACAAAAATTATAATTTTTGTTATCACTAGTTCCATTTTAAAAGGAATGCGAAGAAAATGGAACTAGTGTTGATTTATTTTATGGTTAGTTGCCACTAGTACCATTAACAGTTCCATAATGGAACTAGTGATGATTTTTTTAGTCACTAGTTCCACATTATTATCTTAAGCACTTTAGGCACTTGCGAAATTTTTCAAGGGTGTAAAAACACTATAGTTAAAAACACTTAGGTTTTATTATAATTTTATTCAATAAAATCAACAAATATTTATTTTTTCTTACTTTAATTAGTTTTACTATAGTACACTGGCTAAACACTACGATATATATCAAAATAATGTAGTACAGTATTCCACACCTTAAAAAGGTCAACAAAAAAGTCCGCGAATATACGCGTTGTCGGATGGCGGCGACATCACCTCAATCTCTAGAAACCTCTCACCAATAGAAAGTTACTTTATTAATAAGCGCCATAAGCTATATTTTATATTTGTATTTCGGAGTAGTATCATGACAGGCACTCGGCGGAGTTCGTCAGTGGCGGGGAGGACCGATCGATGCCGTATATAGCAGCGGTCTGGAGAGTCGAGGACCCCGATTCTTAACGTCACCCGGACGTGGAACTCACCCACGTCCATTAAGGGGACGCTTTGGCCTGATTTAACAGTCACGCCAAAACCACATGCCCATTCCAAACGTCCCTCTAAGCCGAGGCCCGAGTCTCGCAGGAGACGCCCTTAGAGAGTCGTTACGCCCTCTTACTTTTTCTTCGCCTTCAGGCACTCTCCGGCGATGCTTCTGCGCTCGCCCAACCCCCCCGGTGACGCCGCTGTAGTCCCGTATGGAGCCTATTGGCTGGGCAGGGAGAATAACTTGAACAGAGGGGGTGAATGTTGACGCGCGTCACTAAGAGATCTCTTTTAAACCAACACCCCTGTCACAAGTCTCGGGCTCTGTTCGGCGTTTTTCTCTCAGCCAAGCGATGGACCCGGCACCCGCACGATGAATCCTTTAAACTCTAAGATATTAGTCTGTCTCAATTTAAATATGATTCCATTTTTTGTCGAAAAGATGTCGCCGCCATCCGACAACGCGTATATTCGCGGACTTTTTTGTTGACCTTTTTAAGGTGTGGAATACTGTACTAAATTATTTTGATATATATATCGTAGTATTTAGCCAGTGTACTATAGTAAAACTAATTAAAGTAAGAAAAAATAAATATTTGTTGATTTTATTGAATAAAATTATAATAAAACCTAAGTGTTTTTAACCAGAGATGTACAAAATGGTTCCATAAAAGCATTTAAATACAAAATGCAAAATACTTTCAGATTTACTATTTCAAATACAAAATACCAAATGCTTTTGAGTTTTGTATTTCAAATGCAAAATGCAAAATAGGTATTTACAAAATGCTTTTTTAAAATAAAATACTTTTTGACCAAATCGTATGATATTTTTTTTTATTTTAGAATAGTCACTTATAACATTACTAAAATAAGATTAACCTAAGTTACTTATAACTGTAAGTATACAGCCTAAGTAAATAAGCGTCGAAAGACCCGTCAAAATAGGTCCAGCTGTTTCAGAGATTAGCCGGAACAAATAGATTGACAAAAAATTGATTGTTAGTGTAGTATAATAAGTAGTTCTATAAAGATAATTTGATTTGAATATTTAAATTAAGAACATTTAAAAAAAATTTTACATACAAACTTTCAACCCTTATATAACGCTATTGGGAAGAAATTTTGAAAATTCCTTGAATAACATATTTATTTATTCAGTAGTTCATATACAAAATTTCATTAACATAACTACAAAATTGAAGACTTTTCATAGAAATTTTCAACCCCTTCTACTTTAATTTTCGCGACAAAATCTATCCTATACAATATCTCAAAATATGAACTACAAACGTGCCAAGTTTCATTTAAATACATTCAGTGTTTTAGCGGGAATCGTGACCGATAAAAATCCGTATAGACAGACAGACAGACAAACATTTTTTTAATTAAATTTTTTGTCATTGACACTAGTCAGACATAAGGCGGCGCACTCTGACCAAAGACCAAAAAAAAATAGGCACGCATGGCTAGCAGGCGCCACTATCGGTCAAATTCGGCAATACAAGCGTCATTAGTTCATTTCATTTCGTTTGACTGGTAATGTTGGCTAAACTTAATCACAAAGTATTTTGCATTTTGAAATGAATTTTAAAAATGCAAAATACATCTCGAAAGGTATTTCAAATAAAATAAAAAAATGTTTTTGTTAAAAAGCATTTAAATGCAAAATACAAAATAGGTATTTTGCATTTTGTATTTGCATTTTAAATAGAAGTATTTCAAATAAATCACATCTCTGTTTTTAACTATAGTGTTTTTACACCCTTGAAAAATTTCGCAAGTGCCTAAAGTGTTTAAGATAATAATGTGGAACTAGTGACTAAAAAAATCATCACTAGTTCCATTATGGAACTGTTAATGGCACTAGTGGCAACTAACCATAAAATAAATCAACACTAGTTCCATTTTCTTCGTATTCCTTTTAAAATGGAACTAGTGATAACAAAAATTATAATTTTTGTTATCACTAGTTCCATGATGGAACTTTTAATGGAACTAGTGGCAATGAACCGTATTAAATAGCAGAATATATCTACTGGTAAAAACCACAGAAAAATCAGTTCAGTAGTATTCTAGTCCGAAAAATTCAAATTCAAAATCATTTATTTCAAGTAGGCTGTTATACAAGCACTTTTGAAACCACAAGACTGTCAGTACGTAGTGACTCTACCACCGGTTCGGAAAGCAGATCTTGCGGAGAAGAACCGGCAAGAAACTCAGTAGTTGCGCTTTTTAAAAATCAGTGTTACAATTTGTATTTTCTGATTGCTTCCAAGTAGCTGTTCTTGCTACACACAAGACGTGATAACCAAAATTGTAATTTTTGAAATACAAATTGTAACAAAGATCAAAAACAGACAGACATATTTTACTTTATATGTAGTGAAAGAAGAAGAAGATGAAATGTATTATATTGTACACCATAAATACAGTAGACAATGACGCATAATAATAAAACTTAGAATTTAATGCGCAATTGACGGTCTTATCGCTACAAGTCTATCTCTGTCAGACAATCAATATAGAAGAGAGAAAAACACATACAAAACAGACTCGGGATGATAGATATCTATTTTGTGTATTTTCACAGGTTATATCAAGAGAATGGAAGAGTTATGCAAGAGATTACAAGACATAGGTACTTACTTTCGCGATACAAAGAGGGTATAGATTCTTCCATTCTTAGTACCCAATTCTTTTCTCTGATCGTTATTTCTGGTGGCGGTTCAGGAATTATCTATTAAAACAAAAACTAGAATTAAACGAGCGTTTATACAAGTAGATATAATATGTGGCAAACAAATTATAGTAAATAAAATAAAAATAAAAAAGCCTTTTATTTCTTGTTTTTACAAATAATTGGTTTAACATATAACTAATATAAAAATACTATAAATGATTTTCTGTTTTTAATTTAAACAAGAACCCCTCTAGTTGAGGGTGAAGGCCTCCTCCAAAGCAGCCCATCTGTTCCGATCTTTGGCTAGATGTAGCCACTTCTTGCCAGCGATTTTCGATACGTCGTCCGACCACCTGCCGAATGGTCTTCCTACTCTCCTGTGACCTGTAGGGCCGAGCCACGATGTCAATATTGAGGTCCAACGATCGTCGCTCATCCTTGCTACATGGCCTGCCCATCGCCATTTTTGCCTTAGAGAGTATTGGAGAGCATCTGTAACCTTTGTTTTTTGCCGAATTATGGCGTATCTTTTGAATTTTTTTAATTTTGGTTACGCTTCTCTCCATACTTCTTTGGCAGGTTTTAATTTTATTTCTTATACGAGAGCTGTACTTCCACGTTTGGCAAGCATATGTTAACGAAGGCAGCACACAAGTGTCCAATACTTTAGTCTTTAATTTCATTGGCATATCACTTTTCAGAATTTCCTTAAGACTATTCTTACTTTACTTTTTTTTTACTCCAATACTTTTTTTTTTTTTTTACAAATTATAGTATAGAGTGTTAATAAGCAAAGCGTTGACGAAAAAAGAGGTACAAGACAAAATAGTCAAAGTGATACGACCAAGGAAAATATTGAAAACTATGTAATTTATTTATCGTGGATTTAAAATGAAACAATTTTTCAAGAGCCTTAATTCAAATTCATTATCGTTTATTTCAGTTCTTTTAGTTTATAAGCCCTTATGAAACTTCATGCTAGACTACTAGACTAGTCATTTTACTTATAGTGACTCTACCACCTGTTCGGAGAGCAGGTTCTGCTAAGAAGAGTAGGCAAAATTCTACAGTTGCTCTTTTTAAGCAATTAATATTGTTTTTATAATATTAAGTACAATAATTGTCATCATGATCATGATTGGCAGCGGATGGACGCCCTTTACTCGTGTAAAGTTTTCAACTTTACAAATTAAATTAAATATTAAGATCACTTTTTACACATTTAATATAATAATAATAAGTATTATGTTTTCAGGCTTTGGGGTATCCATAATTTGTAGCCCCAAAGCCTGAAGACCGATGTCTTCAACGAGTGTATCCTGCCAGTATTAACTTATGGCGCAGAAACGTGGACACTGACAGTTGGCCTGGTTCACAAATTCGAAATCGCTCCACGGGCTATAGACCGAGCTATGTTGGGTGTCCCTCTAAAGGATAGAATCCATAACGAGGAAATTCGAAGGAGAACTAAAGTAGTGGACATAGCTCAAAGGAAGTGGCAATATAGTGGCAGTGTTGTTTTTTAAAAATTTTGTAACATCTTCAAAACTACATAACTAATTAACATACTGTAAAAGGTAAATCTTATCTCTATAATATCCTTGTGATTATTAAATAATTTATTTTGATAAGGATTTAAGTTTAGTTGTATAAATAATGACGTAAACGTTAGCATATGAATTACTAAATGATTTTTAAAAACACAAAAAGTTATATATCTGCCAAACTATAAAAGATATATATATGCCAAACTATATATGCTATCGCGGACATTTGTTGGGTGTCCCCCTGAAGGATAGAATTCATAACGAGGAAATTTGAAGGAGAACTAAAGTAGTGGACATAGCTCAAAGGAAGTGGCAGGCTCAAGTTGAAGTTGAAGTGGCAGGCCATATAAGTCGCAGAACAGACGGTCGCTGGAGTGAAGACCACGTACTACTAAGCGCAGTGTAGGACGACTTCCAGCCCGATGGTCCGATGACCTTAAAAAGTTAGTGGGAAGTGGCTGGATGAGGAAGACAGGGGATAAAAAGGCCTATGTCCAGCAGTGGACGGATACAGGCTGATGATGATGAAGTATTATGTAGGTACGCCGATATTCATATAGTGCGTGTAAAATGTGTTGTCCGTTTGTATCAAGGTAGGCACTTACATCATAGCCATAATCTTCATCAGATTCCTCTTCTTTTTGTTTCAATTCAGTTTCCCATTCTGTGTCCCATTCTGATTCTGACTTAGATTTCTTTTTTTTGAGCTTTTTGCTTTTCTTGTTATGTTTCTCCTTTCCTTTTTTCTTTCCTTTCTTCCTTCCTTTCTTCTTTCCTTTCTTCTTTCTTTTCTTCTTTCTTTTCTTCTTTCTTTTCTTCTTTCCTTTCTTCTTGCCTTTCTTCTTGCTTTTCTTTTTGCTTTTCTTCTTTATACTTTTCGCTGTAATCTGCACTTTTCTTTCCTTTTTGTCCTCTTTTTTCTTTCTCTCTATAATTTTCCTTTGTCTTTCTTTTCTTCGTCTCTTCTCCACTAGTTTTTTCTCAGTTTTCCACGTTTTCCTTAGAGTGTTTTCATATTCTTTCAATATGCGTTTTTTTATTGAGAAATATCTGTCGAATAATGTTACAATTAAAAATTGTGAAACAAAATAGGTTACTTGCAATGAGGACAGTGGCTAATAGCTGTTGACGATGTCAAACCTAAAGTGGCAACACATTCGCCGTCGCCAAGATTTTATATAATATAACTAGCGGACGCCCGCGACTTCGTCCGCGTGAAACTTGGTGAAGACATGAACTCCTGTTTGACCCCTTAAGGAGGTGAGCATTGCAAAAAACGTTTCTTAGCGCTCGCCTACGTCATTATAGCTATATAGCAGTCGCCCGCGACTTCGTCCGCGAGAAAACCTCTTAGGTACCCTTTTACTTTTAAAGACAGACTTTCATACAAAGTGTGCTCTTTCCCCGCTTCCCCTCTCAATTTAATTTTTTTATGGTTTCCCGTGAAGCAATATCCTCCGTCCCGTCCCGTGTACGTAAAGATCTACATTTTTGTTAAACATTGTACGACATCAACATTAACATATATATATATATATATGGCAAGCTGATGTGTATAGCTCTATTTCACTTTTGAGACTAGTTTTCATAATAAACAAAATAATTTACAATCCGACATGCAGATCTAGAGATTAGCCCGTTTTAACAAACGAACAAACTTTTTCGTATATTATATAGATATAGTCTGCCATGCCAAGTAATTGAAAGAAAAGATCAAATATCAAATTCTCATAGAATATTAGTACCAAAATGTTGACCCCTATTCAGTACGTATAATCTAACACGGAGGAGGTCAACTTAATTTGGACAATACCGTGGCAGTGTTGTTTTTTAAAAAAATTGTAACATCTTCAAAACTATATAACTAATTAACATACTGTAAAAGGTAAATCTTATCTCTATAATATCCTTGTAATTATGAAATAATTTATTTTGATAAGGATTTAAGTTTAGTTGTATAAATAATGACGTAAACGTAAGCATATAAATTAAATGATTTTTTAAAACACAAAAGTTATATATCTGCCAAACTATAAAAGATAAGTATATGCCAAACTATAGAGATATATGTTATCGCGGACATTTTTGTAGAACTTTTTAAGATTCATAAATTTTTCGTATTATGTTTTCAATTACATCCTATAACAAAGGCAGCGTACGCGCATAAAGCTAAATTTAATAAATTTCACTATCCGACTTGCGCGACAAAAACTATGATAACTCGGGTAATATATACAATATAATATAACACTCACCGATAACGTAGCATTCTACAGGTAAAAGAATTTTTAAAATCGGATCAGTAGTTCCAAAGATTTGCCCCGAGAGAACTTTATTTACAAACTTACAAACTTTACCTCTTTATAATGTTAGTGTAGATTAGTATAGATTTTCTAAAAATACCTCGTATATTGTTTTTATTTGTATACAAGGGGCAAGACAATAGTTTGCCCCTTGTATACCAATCTAAAGGCCCCTACTCCTCCAGCGTTTTGCAAGCGTCAGCGTTACTTCAACGTATGTATTCTTTTTCTTATCTCAAATTCAGATTCGTTAATTTTAATACTATCAGAGTAAAGTGCGAAATATTTACTTTCTTGTAATCGATTGGACCACATAGAATTTTCCCGAAAGTGATGATGATAATTTCTTTGACGATTTTTTACGTTTCGCCGAGTAGTGTTTCTTGTAGGTGTTTATTTCTCCTATGATTGTACTCTCGCAAAACGCTGGTAGAATAGGGGCTTTCTTAATCTGTATTAAGCTCATTTAACTTGGCTATACGTACTCGCTGTCTTCTGCAGCTAACGGCGTGGTGTAGTGCATGCATCTCTTCGGGCAGTACTCGGCGCCGCGCAAAGCCACTTAAAACATAATATAATTGCCGTCAACTTAAATGTTACTTAGCAACTACAGGACCATATATACAACCGAATAATATACCCCTTTAAAACTTTATACCTTCATAATGTTCGACAGAATGTTCGGTTACGGCAAAAGAAAAATTTCAAATTAACATCTCTCATCCGTATAAAATAATACTGGGTATACCGTAAAAGGGACATGTTGTAAACTTCGTGAAGAGGCCGAAATTAATGTATACAACGACGTAATAAATACCAAAGTCGAAAATGGGCGGTTACCTATTATGAAAATTTTTAAATAAAAAGCTCCTAATTTATTCATTTATTTATGTCTCTAAACTTATTCCTAATTCGCTATCGTAGCATATATAAACTTGAAATTTTTTTAAAAACTTAACAGAAATTTTCATGGTGACAAATACACCATTGAGCAACTTTTGTGAGTTCATTCATAGCATAGCATACAGCAAACTATTGGTGTGCCCGCTTGGTATTTAGTTTAAAAAAACCGGTCAAGCGCGTTGGACTCGCGCACCAAGAGTTCCGTAAATTTTAAGGTTTTCGGAATGATTCCTAAACATTGCTTCATGCGAAATTTCAAGATTCTAGGACTAGCTGCGAGTAGAAGAGAGTTAAATATGCGACTTATACTGTATCTTTTGACAGTGTTGACTTAGAAGTTTTATTTTGTTATAGCTTAAAGGTATTATAGAACCAAGTATTTGATATGAATTTCAATTCAATTCCTTTATATGTTCATAAGAAAGTGTAAAAGGTAAGTGTAAATTATCAAAAATATTTTTATTACATGATGTAACTAAAAATTTACAGATTTCGTAATTTTTCCATTATATGTGCTACATGACGTTATTTCGTACCAAATTTCAAGATTCAAGTTTACGGGAACTACCCGTTAGGTTTTGATTTAGTTGCGTCTAGTTGTGAGTTAAATATGCAGCTTATATTTCTATATCTTTTGATTGTGTTGACATAGAAGTTTGATTTTGTTATAGCTTAGAGGTTTTATACAAGTATTTGATATATATTTTTTTTTATATGTATGACCACGCATAACTTTTTACAGAGTTGTCCGATTTGGATAATTCTTTTTTATTAGAAAGGGCATACTTCCAAGGTGGTCCCATAGTCACCATGTTAGGATCTGATGATGATATCCTGGGGAAATTAAAGGAACTCTTCGAATTTTGGAGGCACGCTTACAGCGATTTCAGTTTTTGTCTCGTTATCGGTAGCTTTTTGGCTACTAGTGCCGTATAATATACTATGATAGTATAGTACGAGTACGTTACGTGGCGATAAGCACTAAAATGTATTAGAAGATATAATTTTTTAACAAAAAATAGAACCGACTCAAAACGCACTAAAAAGTAAAAAATAATTGTGTCATTTACATTGCTTTAATTTCTTAAGCATATCTAGGAGTCGGTGCCAGATAAGGTTTCACTTTAAGCAAGTTTCAAGATCCCGTAAACTGCTTTACTACGTAAAATAAATGTTCTTTAAACTTGCTGGCACCGACTTCATAGATTGCTTAAGGAAATTTTTGCAAGTAAATGACACAATTATTTTTTACTTTTTAGTGCGTTTTGAGTCTATTTTTTGTTAAAAATTTTTATTCACGATTGTAAGGAACAGCAGACTTGAGTATTTGATATAAATTTCAGCTTGATTCTGGGAAAAAAGGTCTTGACAGACAGAAGGACGGACTACGAAGTGATCCTATAAGGGTTCCGTTTTTTCCTTTTTAGGTACGGAACCCTAAAAACAAATCCTTTAACTTTGACCTCACATGAGATAGTACATCGGATATATAGGTATGAGATTATTGTGGTTGATGTAAATACTATCTATGTATATATTAGATACCTAAATTAAATTAAAATAAAAACGTAAGAATCTCGGGACGCCCGACAAAAGTAACCTAAATACGGTTAGTGCCTTAATGAGGTGATTTACCCTCACATAAAAAGTTATCACATAAAAAGAATAATATCTACGAGTACATACGTACATATAAACACAATATACATAGCTACAAGATTACCTTGTATTAAAATTGTTGAATGTTTTACTCACAAATGCCTAAAACATCCAGCTCCTTGTAAAGATACTCCTGAGCCTTTATTCTCCTATAGAGCCTTTCAGCAAAGTTGTTATTCCTTATCTTAGGAGTAGGTTGGAAAGCGCTGACCACGTAATGCGACTTCCAGGTAGGGCGTGGTTCTAACGATAACATTATCATATTTATTATTCTAACTACTATATATCGAGAAATCCATTTGAAGTGAGCATCTGCACCGTGAAGTGAGTAAGGTTCTAACGATAACATTATCATACTTATTATTCTAACTACTATATATCGAGAAATCCATTTGAAGTGAGCATCTGCACCGTGGAGAGTCTATAAGGTTCTAACGATAACATTATCATATTTATTATTCTAACTACTATATATCGAGAAATCCATTTGAAGTGAGCATCTGCACCGTGAAGTCTATAAGTCAGTCAGTCAGTGAAATATCGGTTATACATATTGAGTAAGTACATATAGATTTATTCCTACATCATTATCGACTATGTAATTTTAAAGCCCTGCAGCGGAAATAGTTGAATGGGCAGGTCGTCATTCACATAATAGTCTAGGCGATAAGTTGAAAATGGTACAAAATAGAGATACTGCTCTTAAAATTACGTGCGATAGCTCATTGGATCCGGAATGACGTCTAGAAAAATGTGCTAAAAGCGTGTATTAGCACATAAAAAATTGCAAAAGTTATAAACAATTAAAGATGAAAAAAAAATGGCATTTCGTTTTTTACCAATATTTCATAAACTATTAATATTTAAGAAATTTGAAAAAAAGATTCTAAAAGAGGAGGAAATTTCCAATAAAAAACTCCTACTTCTCGGAACTCTATCTCCATTATTTATAATTTTAATTTAACGCTGAAGATAGGTCTACGCGTGACATTTTTAGGATGGGCGCGTGGCGTCAAAAGCGAGTACGGCGCATTAATTAATTTATTTAAAGTATTAAATATTTTTTTTTTAATTTGAAAAAATTATGGTGTGTTCTGAACACTATAAATAATTTATTCCCGTTGGAAATTTCACTTAAAGTGAATTTTTCCACGAGTTAAACAATTGTTAGCTAACAAAGTTTCTCGAACTATCGTCTTAATTAAAAGTGAAAAAAAATGTTTAAATAATGGTCGTAAAAAATTTTCGCTTCGTAGAGCCTTTCTTACAACATACTTAACAAGATCGTGCTATAAAAGTTAAAAAAATATTGATACTTTGTTTATAACAATTTTTTTACTTGAACAAAAACTTAAAAATCCGAGTAATGTTGTTAAAATTTTTTTTTTTATAAATCATCATATTATCGTTTTTTTATTAATACAAGATATTAATTAATTTGCAAAAAAAATTTTTCCCGCCATTTGTTGATAATTTTTTTATAAACAAATTCATTAAATCAATATTCTTAAAAAAAATTTTTTCACAACTTTATTACATCATAAATATTATGATTTAAAAAAAAATTTTCCTTAATAACAATTTTTAATTGTTTATAATCGTTTTTTTTATATTTCTATTGTTTAAATAATTATTTAAGAAATTATTTTTTTTCTAAAAATCATAATTGACAGTCCTCTATAAAGTAACAAAAAAAAATTTTTTTTTATCAACAATTCTATTGTTTAGAAAAAAAAAATTTGTTTATAACAAATTAATAAGTTAATAAACAATAGGACTGTCAATTATGATTTTTAGAAAAAAAATAATTTCTTAAATAATTATTTAAACAATAGAAATATAAAAAAAACGATTATAAACAATTAAAAATTGTTATTAAGGAAAAATTTTTTTTTAAATCATAATATTTATGATGTAATAAAGTTGTGAAAAAATTTTTTTTAAAAATATTGATTTAATGAATTTGTTTATAAAAAATTTATCAACAAATGGCGGGAAATTTTTTTTTTGCAAATTAATTAATATCTTGTATTAATAAAAAAACGATAATATGATGATTTATAAAAAAAAAAATTTTAACAACATTACTCGGATTTTTAAGTTTTTGTTCAAGTAAAAAAATTGTTATAAACAAAGTATCAATATGTTTTTAACTTTTATAGCACGATCTTGTTAAGTATGTTGTAAGAAAGGCTCTACGAAGCGAAAATTTTTTACGACCATTATTTAAACATTTTTTTTCACTTATAATTAAGACGATAGTTCGAGAAAATTTCGTTAGTTAACAATTGTTTAACTCGTTGAAAAATTAACTTTAAGTAAAATTTCCAACGGGAATAAATTATTTATAGTGTTCAAAACACACCATAATTTTTTCAAATTAAAAAAAAAATATTTAATACTTTAAATAAATTAATTAATGCGTCGTACTCGCTTTTGACGCCACGCGCCCATCCTAAAAATGTCACGCGTAGACCTATCTTCAGCGTTAAATTAAAATTATAAATAATGGAGATAGAGTTCCGAGAAGTAGGAGTTTTTTATTGGAAATTTCCTCCTCTTTTAGAATCTTTTTTTCAAATTTCTTAAATATTAATAGTTTATGAAATATTGGTAAAAAACGAAATGCCATTTTTTTTTCATCTTTAATTGTTTATAACTTTTGCAATTTTTTATGTGCTAATACACGCTTCTAGCACATTTTTCTAGACGTCATTCCGGATCCAATGAGCTATCGCACGTAATTTTAAGAGCAGTATCTCTATTTTGTACCATTTTCAACTTATCGCCTAGACTATAACTTAAGTAGGCAGTAGTAAGTAAATTAGGCTATACCTAAAACTTTGTTTTAGGTATAACCTAATAGCGCCACAAGTACTTTCTAGTTGGCAACAATAGACGTGGAAATTGTAGGTATTTTAAATTCCATTTTTCACGAAAATTACGTTTCTAATTGTCTTTTTGGTACCCGTAACGAAAAATAAACTTTAAAACAAGTTAGTTCCATTTTAACTTTTTTGTATTTTTTTATTTTTCTAATTAGGCTATATTGTTTATCATACCGTAAGGTACAAGTTTGGACGGCAGCAACCGGCCCCCGCGGCAGTCACAATCTATCAATCCACAGCCGCATCGCTTTATTAGCGGACCCTGGTATTGGAGCTCGTATGCGTCAGGCACATAGATCGGGAGGGGTTTCTGTAACGACTTAGAGTTGTAGAGCTTTTTGTCAATGGCTGCTACGAAAATATACGCAGTGACTGAGTCCCCGTTTGAACTGCATGGTTGCAGGCGCAATAAGAGGCACATAAGACAGTACCTACGCCACAGGTTAGACAAAGAGCGGCACCTTGCATGTCTTTGCTCTGTTTATAAACGACGGTTTCCATTGACCATTTGCGCCAATCGGGGTTACGTAAGCTATTATTATAAAAAAATTGAACCGACTCAAAATGCACTATATACATATCTATGAAGACGGTGCCAGCCAAGTTTTATTGGAACTTTTATTTAACGAAGTAGCAAAGCACTACTACTACTAACAATTCTAGGTAACGTCCTTAAACTAGAAACCTTGGCTGGCACTGACTTCATAGATATGCTTTAGTAAATTCTAAACGCATCTCTTCCAGTCAGACGCACAATCTTAGACTGCATTGTCACCTAACATCAGGTGAGGTCAAGGTCAACTTGTCTTTGAATAAAACAAAAAAAGACAATTGATAGTTATTGTAAGGAGAAGCCATTGGTGTGTATGAAAAATAATTTATTGCGATTGTTTTTATATGTAAAATGAGAAAAAAAATATTTTCCTTCGTGAAAATTGAAAATAATACAGTGCCGTGTAAAATGCAACCGTAATTGTTTTAGTAATTCATTATTAATTTTTGTATAGGTCTTCTGAACGTGGTGCCGTGTTTGAAGCGCTTATCATTCTATGAAAATGTTTTTGGTGGGATTTGTTAAACAAAAATACAATTTACTTACCTCTTTGTATTCTCTATATAAAAAGAATGCTTCAATTTGAAATCTTTTACTCCTCGCTTTGGCCAAAAATCTATCAACTTTTGATTTGTAGTCATTATAAGTGTTTACAAGTTTTCCTGCAAATGCATTGCGATTGATAACAGACATGGTTTTTGTTCGTATGATTGTTGTGGCGAGATGTGCGATGTAAGTAGCTCCGCCGACTTCTTTCGGTGAAGGAGGCATAGACCCAATTTCTCTTTCATATTTAGACTCGTACCATTCATTTTCTGATACATACTTTATGTGTATTGGTCTCTTAAGAATCTCGAGGTCTATAGGTTCGAATAGCGGCAACATATCGCCAATTTCTATGAGTCCGGGATGTTTTTCCGGATGAACCGGTACGAAAATCTTTTTTGTTCTTTTCTTTTGCACAATGTCTGTCTTGGATTCTGATTTGAGTTCTGGCTCGGGTTCTAGCTGTATTTGAGTGCACGGCGACAGTTTGCATTGCTCGATGCATGGCCTGGTGCATGGTTCTGCGCCCGGCTTCGCAAATGGTTTCCTGATTGTCGTGTCCTTTGGAGTAACGGTCTTAATCGACTTGAATAGAAGATAAATAAATTATTAGATCGAATAATTGTAATATTTAATTGTATTTCATTTAATCATTATTATCCGCCTATAAACGGCCCACTACAGATCCACCAGACCACCACTCTGCTTCAATACAATAGAACCCCAACTACGCGCGTTGTTTCATTTAATCACTGATTAAATGAAACAACGCGCGTAGTTCTCCTCCTTATGTATGTCTATGAATGTGTGATTAAAATTCTACGGCAACCCTTGACTTCAAATTAAGTAAAAATAAGAAAATTTTAATCCGCTTCTTGCACTTTTTAGTATAGTAATTTACATAATTTTAAATTATTTATAAGAAACCTGATGAGTACCAAGAATATGACAATTCTATTTATAAAATTGAATTTTTACCTCCTGCTCAATTTTCGAGCCAGACTTCTCATCAGGTATATCTTCATCGTCCGCTTGTAGTTGCTGCGTATCAGCTTTTTTGACAGTTCTTTTAGTGAGCGCATAGGACAACTGAACAGAGTTCTTCATACCCATCCAACATTTGTCTTTATACGAGAATTTTTCACTTGGGTGCAAGTGTATGCCATCGCCGTAGCTGATTTTGGGAATTTGATGTTGCGGGTTGATTGGTTTCAAGAATTCGTTTAGTGATGATTGCATTATATTAGCATTTTTATCTGTATTTACATTCATGGGTTTTGCAGGAATTGTTTTTTTATAATTGGATGGCCCGTTATTTTAAATGATATTATTTTGTCATCTTGTGTTAAATTTATTTATTATTTTATTATCTAATTCTGTAAAATAAATTAATTAACATTATAACACCAAACAGTACCTTGCACCTGGGAGAGCAAGATCAAGTGACCATAATATTTAGTTATTAATAAGTTACCGGCGTTATAAATAAACTTAGTATAAAATGTTATACTTACTATGGATATGCTAACAGATTGAAGACTATTGTACATTTCACGACTACTGTTAATTTTTCCGCTTAATATTCCTTCAATTTGGACTTAGGTAATTGGAAGGTATGTAACGAAGTTCACTAAAACTCCAAAATCAAAGTAGACCCAGATATCAACATTATAATCTTAATAAATATACACTTTGATTACGAACTAAAATCCTTATAATAATTTAGAAAACTCTAAAATCACAACACATAATTTCTACTATAATGACTGTTCTGAGTACTTTCTGCGATGACTTTTCTAGTGTCAACAACTCGGGGGTTATTATACGCATACGTATTGGTCAACTCAATATGACAAGTACTTTTTATTTTATTGCAATAAAAATTACTCTATAGTGATTACTAAATGATTGAACGGACCAGTGGGTCTAAGATGTGTCAATAGAGATATCTCGTGTCGAGAAAGAGACAATATTATCGAAACATAATAACGAAATCGCAAACACCGCTCTTTTTCGCTCCATCGCCACGAAGAGAAAGCGATATTTTTGACGTGACAATGTCTTGTAATTCGACAGAGCCGGCTGCACGCACGAAAAAATATGACGTCTTGCGTCGTTACCTCGCTTTGAGGCGTTCCATGTAAGGCTTGAAGTGCAAGCGAGAGCGCAGAACGAGCAACAAAGAAGCACAATTCGACATCCGTCTATTAAATATAATTATTAAATATATTAATTTTAAATTAAAAATTAATGTATTTATAAATTAATATATTTTATAATTTAAAATATAAATTTATAAAATCAAAATCAATTATTTTATTAATTTAAATTAATATTTATAAAAATATACTTAAATTAAAAATTTTAATAACCAATTAAATGCTACCATTCCATCAGTATTTTCTTAAGACATTGTCACGTTCAACTATCCTCAGTAAACCGACTTTACAGACAACCAATTTTTTTATTTCACTATCTACTATTGGTCGATAACATGTCTGTTTTTCTACTCGAAATATCTCTAATGACGCATACTAGGGCTTAATCCAGTGTTCGGGTATCTATCACCATTATAATATGAAATCTAAGTAGGTATATAAAGATCATAATTGTCAAGCCTATTGACGGTCTACTACAGGCCATCCTTGTTGCAGGAATGAGGAAATCTAGGGCCCACCACGCTGTTCCAAAGCTTACGAAGCTTAGAATGATAATGTTTTAAATCATTGACGATCAATATCGGAGTATCGGATAGTAACGCTAGTGACCGGGACCGAAGGCTCAACGTGCTCTCCGAGACACGGGGATGCCACACCACCAACTTCCAGACTCCGGGCATAGATTTTACTGATAATTTCGTAGATGAAAGAAGAAGTCAGAACTATCCTACGACCCTAACCAGGATTCGAACCTCGCGGTAGAAGCCACATGGGCTAACCACTTGACCCGCGAGCAGTATATAAATATGCTTGGAGGCAAATGGATCAGCTTTCAATTTCACACAAGATGTAAAGTTAACAATTTTATGTAACTTAATAATGTAATGAATATTGTACAGTTTGCTGTCGGCTCTTCTCAGCAGAATCTGCCATTCGAGCAGGTGGTAGAGTCACTACAAATAATCTGACACGACGTTTCAAAATTGCTTGTAAACTAAACTTACCTCGAACATCAAACCTAGCTCAAATTTAAATTTCAAGTAAAATCATTCTGTACAAAATTTTATGTGTTAGCTTACCTTGGACTATTATGTATTCTGGAGCATTAGTAAAATGTTAAAAGATACTTGTAAATACCTACCCAAATTATTTATAAACTTTTTGCTATTTGTAAATAAATATTTTATGATTTATAATTTTGATAAACTCTATCCGTGAATAGACGCTATTGATTTCTTGATGCAGCTAAAAGAAGGAGACAATGTGTTATGACTTGCGAAGTAATAATACATATTAAACGAAATAAAGACGTATAGAAACTAACAAAGTCCTAATAATTATCTTACTAGAATAGAATTAGTAACACAGATCGTGTAGCGATATGGGAGAGTGAGGAGTTGCATGGACGTTTCTACAAGGCCCTCACGGGGCCCGATGTAGATTAAATAACATGTGTATCTTGGTTGCAATTCGGTGACCTCTTTGGGGAAACCGAGGGTTTTGTCTGTGCAATTATGGACGAGGTTATCAAGACGAGAAACTACCGGAAACATATTATGAAAGATGGCACTCTAGATATATGTCGAGCGTGTCATCAGCCTGGGGAATCCTTCAGACATGTAGTTTCCGGGTGTTCTCATCTTGCTAATGGCGAATACTTGCACAGACATAAACAAGTAGCCGATGATTGTTCCTATAGTCATTTCAGACAACTGTCTTATAGCGAAAAGCTTTGACTAACATCTTAAAAATCTTTCTCTTAGTTGTTGGATCAAGGGTCGGATACAGAAGGCGGTTATTCTTGAAACGGCGCGTATTGTGAGAAGGTTCCTCACTGTGGAGCCCTGACCACTGGTTGCTTGGACCCCCGGGCCCCGCAGCAGGCGGACTGGATTTTTTTTATAAATTTTTAATAGTATTTTTTCTATAAGCATTGTTGAAAATTAAAAAAAAAATTGTAAATAAATCTTACTAGAAGACACCCGCGGTTTCACCAGCGTAGTTTTCGTTCCCGTGGCAATTTCGTTATTATATAAGCTACATTATTGTAAAATTTCATCATAATACATTTAGTAGTTTTCCCGTGAAAGAGTAGCATACATTGACCCAAACATTTCACCTTTATAAGGTTAGTAAAGATCTTAACTCATTTAAATAAAAATATATGAAGTACCATTATTTTCTGCCGATAATTGACTTCGGCGCCTGTCTTGCGCTACTGACACATCATTTGTCATCATATTATGTGTTTCTTTCGAATAGCTTAATTTTTCTTTTAACGCTTTAAAGCTGTTTCTACTAGTGTTGAGCTTTATTTTTGTTTGTTCCCTTAGAAAGCTCGTTGATTTTTTTACGTAATTTGTCACGAAATCAGCAGCGGCTCGATAGGACTGTTTGATTTTTAACTTAGTGCCGCTTCCTAATTTTTCACCTTCAACAGTCGCTCGTTTTGAATTATTGCCATATGTGCTACGATTAGTAAACTGTAAAACAGTCGTGGGTTTTACATTTTTCGTTTGCATATTACTATTATTATTGGGATCTTCTTGCTTGCGATTTTTTCGAAGACACTTTTCAGGTACAGCAGCTAGTATAGGTGGTCGATTTGCGATTTCCTTTTCACATTGCTCCAGGCGTTTATTCAATACGGGTAGCATGCTGTCCGCGCAGCAATCATCCAATTCATTGTACAGTTTTTCTGTTTCGTCTTCAATTTCTCTACACATACTAATATCTATTTTTGGTAAATAGTGTTCATACAAATCACAGCATGGACATCTGCCCACCCATCTTGTCTTGTCTTTTATAATTATTATGCGTACATATGAGTCATCTGGCGGTGGATCTTGCGTTTGTCTAAAGGGTTAATTGTACAATTAAACAAAAAAGAACTATACCATAACTATATTTTTTTACATACATACATACATACATACATAACATCACGCCTTATTCCCGAAGTTGTAGGCAGAGACCAAATCCTTCCACTTGCCGCGGTCCTTGCATACTTCCTTAGCTTCGTCCACTCTCATTAATCCTTTCATACAAGTTCGTCGGTTTAGGGTACTCTTGACCTGGCCATTATTTAAAATGTCCTGAATTTGGTCCAGGAACATTCGCCTTGGCCTTCCCCTTACAACATTTCCATACAACCTCGCCTCATAAATCTCTTTTGTTAATCTTCTGCCATCCATTCTCCCTACATGCCCATGTAAGCAATTCTCTTTCTCTTCACTTTCTCAATTTTCCATATTTTTTTAATCGGCATTAACCTGTACATTTCAATTTATATCATTTTAAACTTTTAGAACCTCTACCACGGGAAGTAAGCTTATTTTAAGAAGATAATTTCGCTAGAAATGTATAATTCAGAGAGTTGATTTTTGTTTTCAATATTTTGCTGTAGATATGGCCTGCTTTCAAGGCAACAAAAATAAAAAAATAGGCATAATTAAGTATAATTTATGTGTGTGGTCCAATATCTCTCACAAATAACTAACAGCTAAATAAAATTGGTAAAGATTTAGCAGCTACAGAGATACACCACTTCGTCCTAAACTTGGAATTAGTAAAATCATAGTAAAATACCTAAAAAAAGTTAAACTTACTTGTCATTGACAGGAAATTCCGACACTGTTAAAGAAGAAGCAAAAAGTTACAAATATGACATTTTGGTATATTTTTTATAGGTTGTATTAAAATGTTATGTCATGTCAATCTACTGTTCTAGGAATCAATTGTACTTATATACTGTACTAACTGACGCTCGCGGTTTTACCTGCATAGTTTCAGTGGGAAGATTAGGTAACTATCGGTAATTACAAAGATTAACCGGAACAAACGACATAGACAGGCAAATTGATAATAATTAGGTATCTACGAGACCATCATATTTGTTGCTTAAATAGTCAAACGCAAAATTTTTTGAAAAATGTATTAAAAATAATATTTTATTCGTATTAATGAAATTAAAAATGAGGCCAAATAATCTTGTTCTTTATTTATCCCGGGTAAAAAGTGAAATCACATTTTTTGCACATTTCAGCATTTGTGCCATGTAGACTACATGAGGACAGGCAACGCTAGTTGCAACATTTCTTCTAAGTTAAGCAGTAGGGATCATTTCTACTTTAAATAAAAGCAGTAGAGATCTAGTGCTAACCTTCAATATCCATTATTTTTGATAACACCTTGTTTGTTATACTAGTGAGACGAGCTTTAAAACTGTAGTAAATAATAAAATAAACATTTAATTTTCAAGATTAATATTGTTAATATTAAAAAAAAATAAACAACCGTAATGTTGTTACTGTTTCCCGCAAGTCTGCTATTATTACACCTAATTACAATATATTATTTTTTTTAAATACGTACTCAAGTACCAAAGTAATTACATAATTATAAGTATTATCAAAAATTAAGTTGTATTCAACAAACAATATCGCTTACCTCAACTTTACGTGCTCTGATTGCCTGTGAAATACAACAGAAATGATCAAAACCCCTCAAAAAAATGTAGTGAAAAATCTGTGAAATCGTTTTAGAGATACTATAACACATACCTATATTGTGAATTATGTTGTGTGAATTTTCATTAAGTGTCCTTGTCAACTAGAAACTAACTTGGGATTATAGTAATCTGCCACAGAATATATATCTAATAGACTGCCTCATTTGTCCAGTGGGTAGCCTTTTTGGCTTTGGATTGCGAAATCCTGAATTCGCATAATGGGTCGGGGAAAATGATAATACTGAAATTTTCTTTTAAGAAATTTTCAGTGAAATTCTAAGCCATTCCGGAAGTTGAAAGCTACAAATACTTATGTACCTTCTTTTTCTAAACATACTATATTTTTTTAAAATACTATATTTTACCCAAAAAATTGGTTGTCTGTAAAGTCGGTTTACTGACGATAGTTGAACGTGACAATGTCTTAAGAAAATACTGATGGAATGGTAGCATTTAATTGGTTATTAAAATTTTTAATTTAAGTATATTTTTATAAATATTAATTTAAATTAATAAAATAATTGATTTTGATTTTATAAATTTATATTTTAAATTTATAATAAATATATTAATTTTTAATTTAAAATTAATATATTTAATAATTATATTTAATAGACGGATGTCGAAAGCTGCCGAACGCAAAGGCCGATTGTGCTTTCTTTGTCGTTCGTTCCGCGCTCTCGCTTGCACTTCAAGCCTTACATGGAACGCCTCAAAGCGAGGTAACGACGCATGACGTCATGTTTTATCGTGCGTGCAGCCGGCTCTATCGAATTATAAGACGTTGTCACGTCAAAAACCGTGAAAAAACAAATTACAGCCTATCAGCTGCAAAATTCGAACTCCAGACTGCTACGGAGCAAAATTCCTTGGAACAAAGAGAAGCTTAATACATCATAGACCGACCTGAACCCAGAACCGCATAATCCGAAGCCACATAAGTTTAGCACTGGAGCGACAAGGCAGGCAAACTTTCAGCTACAAATGTAGAATACTCACTCAATGCAAGGGTCCAACCTAAGTTCCTGCCCTTCGATGTGGCACATAAGGCCGATGTATCTACCATAAATAACATTCAATTCCTCTTCGTCATCGAATATCCAATTGCCGTGTTCATCCATAGCTGCATATTGCGTCCACTCTGTAAATACAATGCATAATTTCTTATTTTTTTATATTTCCTACAAGTTAGCCCTTGACTGCAGTCACAGCTGATGTTAAGGATGATGCAAGATGGAAGCGAGCTAAATTGTTAGGAGTAGGGTGAAATTAAGACGCTTTTTTTGCTTCTTTTCGGTTGCTCATCACGTCATCGTACCGGAACACTAAATCGCTTGGTGATACAATTTTGCCGGTAACTAGCCAGACCTTGACCAATTAAGAAAATCCATTGGCTGATTGCAGGAACTCCTTCTTAGAAATCCATCGTGCATACCGCTGCGCCTCAGTGGCCATTGAATTGAATGTGTTAATGAAACAGAAAATCTGATATGAATTCCTAAGAGTTTCTAAGCTTTTTTTAAAGCTTTGCTTAAAGTTTTATGGTCGTGTCCTTCTATTATACTTTTATCACATCTCTTTTTTGTTAGTGTTCCACAATCAACAAAGCTTCGTTGTGTTCATCCGTTCGTCCTACGACCTCCCCCCTCTCCTTCAAGAAAGATGTGAGATTTTTCAAAACAATTCTCATTCACTTTGAATCAGTGAAATACCTAAGAATATTCAATGTTCGGAGACTTTCCATTATTTGACAATATAATATACTTATAATATGAAAGGGACTGATTTTCGATTCTTTCAATAGGGATATATCTTTATAGAAAAGTTCAACAAGTTCTTCATTTAAAAGAAGACTTAAGTAATAACAGCATTGTAAAAGAGTCTCACTATCCAGATAAAGTTTGTCGTCATAAGGATCTTCCATTTCTTCTTCTTCCTCTTCATATTCTTCTTCTTCCTATGGATAAAAAGAAGAAACTAATAATTAATTCATATCCACTGGTATTTGATCAATTTAAAGCAAGAAAGAAACTTTTCAGTGTGTCTATATCTATACTTATATTATAAACGGTATCGTTTGTGAGTTTGTGACGTAATGTAAGAGGTAATCTCTGGATTTACAGAACCGGTTTTCAAAATTATTGAACTAATAGAAAGATACGTTATTGTGGAGTGTCATAGGTTATAATAATTTGTTGCAAAAATAAATCCTTTCATCGCGTGCGCTGCGAGAACTATTAAGGATAGAACCAAACAATGTAGGTACTACAATATTAGAGAACGTATTAAAATTTGTAAAAAAACTCCGCAATAACATATGCCTACCTCCTACGGATAACGTACAATTACTGCTTTTATTGTTAAAAGTGGGGATCAAAAATAATTAAAATTTGTGAAGCAAGCCCTTGTGGTATTAATCTATATCTTTATAAAAATGTTTGCAGAATATTTGTGCCCTTTACTCAATACAGTTAAATAAATAAATACAAAGCAAAATATTAGTAAAATAAAAGCGTACGATGCGCGCCGCCCCGGCCGTTGCGTGGCGATATAGGCAGTATCTAGCGGTCCTAACGGAAATCAAACACAGGACGTCCGTCTTATAAATCCACCGCGCATTCCACTGCGCCACGGTTGAAAAAATTTAAAATCTATAATTGAATTGGTTAATTGATAACACATTTGAGCAGCGTGGTGGGTTTAAACTCTACATTGCCTCTCCTACAAGGCCCTGTAGAGGACCGTTTCTAGACTAATAATGATGATAATAAAAATATTACAACAAGGGGTGGAGGAGGTGGCGGCGGCGGCGGCAGTTCCGGTATAACCGGTTCCGGTATTGGTTCCGGTGGAGGTTCTGGTTTGGGTTCTGGTTCGGGCTCCGGTTCTGGTTCCGGCTCCGGCTCAGGTTCAGGCTCTTCTTCTGGTTCTGGTTCTTCTTCTGGTTCGGGTTCCGGTTCCGGTCTCTGACGGAATGTGGTTAGCATATCCCTTTTCAGTAGGAAAAATCTGTATGAAGTAACGAAATATTCATCGTGAAACTCAATTACTTATCCGTTATCCTTACTATCCGGAGTATCGGGACCGAGTATAGCCTGACCAGGAAAATAAAAAACGCTTTGTTTTTCAAACGCTTACGGTTCAAATGTTCAAGAGCATTACACATTGCTACTTGTCACGTAGTAATTTCATGCAGTTCTGTGTATATAAACGTAATTTGAAGAAATTACCTTCGTGGATTGAACAATCTATAGTTCATTATTTTTCCGCAACGTGGCGAGGTTTTTATCTGTCTAGTCAGGCTAGCTATGTGTGCAAAAATTTCGTACCAACTAAGCTATCACTAAATTTACTGTTTATGCTAAATCAATCTATACGTGCAATGAACCGTTGGTTATGATAACCGAAATCTTGGTCCACACAGGCCTAAGTTCATACTAAATCAATCTATACGTTCAAATTGCAATGAACATGAAGAAACTAAAACCCTCGTTTAAGTAGGTAGAGTCCGCGCTGTCTAAACATACTTCATTTTTACCTAACCTAACCATTACCTAGTTATCTAACAATTGATAACTGTTTTACTGAGACTCTTAAAATCTAACTCTTTATAAATGTAAGAGACTAGGATGCGCATGAAGCGAATTCAAAAATGTCGCCGCCGCTTCCGTTGCGTTAGAGCGAAAGAAAGAGCAATTTTCGATTTCGCCGCTATTAGGTGACGGTATGTTTGTCCTCTACATGGGATATAAATAGGTATCTTCGTACGCATTCAAGATCTACTGATTGCTATTATCCAGATTATATAAGGTGTTTCTACTGTAACATAGCATAAAAGTAGGTACTATTATTTCGATGCCCACAAATGTGAACTTAGTAAGCATGATGAAAGCGAATGTAATAAAGAAGACACTAAAATAACTTAATACTTATATATCGTCTTACGGATCATTTTCTTTAGCTAAAGGCATGATGTAATGGTAACATCTGAATGGACAGAACTCAGCACCGCGCCTTTGCACTGAAAAAGTTATTATGTTTATAATGATAATTAAGTATTTATAAACTTAAATAAGTATACAAAATAGTAAGTAGGTACTTGTTTAAAGTTATGCCAATAGCAATGAACTCCCTTTCACCCCTATAAAAGGTATAGTTTTGGAAAATCCTGTCTTTTAAAAAAACACAAACGAACTGGCTAGCGGCTTCCTGCGACACGTTTAATGTCGTCAGTCTCGAACTATGTGCACTGCCAATTGCCAGTTCAGTTCAGGGAGTTCCCGATCGCTCGCTGATTGACTCTGAGCGTTCATAAACGCCTTGTGGTGTAGGCCAGTGATTCTCAACCACTGTGCCGGGGCACTTTTGTGTGCCGCCAAATTTCAAAAGTGTGCCGCCAAATTTTGCAAATATAATGTTAATAATAATGTTAATATTATTATATCCATTAAAAAAAAATATTTTTAACATGAATATAAAAATATAAATTATTTTATTATTTGCTTTCAAAATTTGTGATTCACTTTGCGTCGCATTTTTCAGGAACACATTAGCGACCCAAAGCGGGGTCTTGGTGTATTTAAAATTTTTGTCATTAACTATTTATGCAGTGTGTTGTAGTAAGTAAATAATTTTTATATTTTTTTTTGTGTGCCGCCAAATTTTGAAATCATTAAATGTGTGCCGCAACAAAAAAAAAGGTTAAGAATCACTGGTGTAGGCGTTTATGAAGGCTCATAGTCAAGCAGCTATATCTACAACGCAATCCGTTCAGTAGTTTGAGCTGTGCGTTGATATACATCAAGCAGTAACGGTTACCTTTTAAATACATACGAAACTTTTAAGATGGACTTACAAATGCCCTTCTCCTCCAGCGTATTGAAGAGGTACTCCTCAGCCTTTACGTTGTTGTTGAGCCTCTGCGCGAAGTTCTTTTCCGGAGGTTTCCGTTTGAAGAGTGTGAAACACACCAGCAAACGCAGGTACAGTATAGGATTCCAAGTGTAGCGCAAGGCTTGAACAATAAACTCTTAATTTGTGCTAATAAATACAATTAAATCACTAATATCTCTAAACTCATACTAATAACAAAACTTGATTGATTTTTACTTTTTTGACGCTTACTGAGAACGGATTTCTCGATACTTCAACGTGAAGAGAATCTACCGCTATATACTAATGTATAGATGTTTGTTACTACTTCACTCCGCAACTATTTAACCGATTTGGCTGGAGAATAGAGATAGATAGGTTTGAATTAAAAATTTAAGCCACTTTTTAGTTTAGAAAACTAAAACGTTTAAAATTTTTTAGTCGCGGCCCTCCGCTGATGAACGATATTTTTTTACCATAAGTCAAAATAAAAACTTGACAACGAACTCACCTAGGCCTTGGATGGCTTCATAGAAGAAGCCTATAAATATATTAACTACTTGCTGATGCTAGCGACTTTACAATAGCCTTCGTTACTCCTTACTACTCATTATATTATATTTATTTATTATAATATTATATTTTGAATTATTTTTGTACTTTTTATACCAACTATTATAAACATGTACAATGCAAACCTGTAACCCCTATGTAACCCTATAGAGGGTAAAATTTCAAAAGTCATTAAATCACTTTGTGTTTAATATTTATACCTATAAAACACCAGTTTTCATATACATAACTTGAAAAATTGAGCACTTTGTATACAAAGTTTAAACCCCTATTTAAACCCTTTCTATTTTTTAAATTCGCGATGAAAAGTATCCTTTGTAAATACCTTACAACAGGAATTAAAATCGTTCCAAGTTTCATTTTAATGCATCCTATAATTTCGGTGTGAATCGCGGACGAAAAAAATACGACAGACAGACAAAAAAAAAATACATTTTTAAAACCGAAAGGGGTGTTATTTATCTCATCACTCACCAACCTTGGCTTGGCTAGCCTTTGACTGCTATAACATTAGGTGTTGTATAAATGCAGTCAAGGGCTAGCCTGGAGTGAAGAAAAAATAATGATATTTAGTAGATCAATAACCTATATTTTGAATGTTCTATGAAATGAATACACCGTTTGCTTACCAATAGGCACCATTTTCGAGGGCAATACAAGGTCGCCTTTGCAGTAACAATCTTGTACCACGCACCCGCATCGCTGTATGATCGGACCACTGTAGAACACGTCTGGTATGTTGCGCGGGAGTGGTTTCTAAGACATTACTTTTTGTTCAGCTATAGCTAGGAGGCACGCGCGAATTCGTCGTCAGTGTCTCCTATTAAACTAATTTCATTTATAATAAATAATAATTTCTGAGATAAAAGTAGCTAAGTAACACCTTATAAAATTAAATATCATTGAGTTAAAGTTCCGTCAAAATTTTGAAAAATCGGTAAAGATACTCAAAAGAATACAAAATATGCACACCTCACGGTAGAAAGCAAACAGACAATTTTCAATTTCATGTTTTTTAAAGAATGCTCGACATTTAAGACATCTGATAGCGCAGCGCATATCCGGGGGTTTTGTTGTGATGCGAGGGCCGCCGACTTCCCTCTCATATTCCACATAGTACCATTGATTTTCGGGCAAAAATCTCGTGTTTAATTTACGCATTTTAGGCTTTTCTACTTTTGGTTTTCGAAATGGCTTACGGTATTTCCTTGGAAATTTTAGGCGCTTTATCTTCGGGCCTTTCTTGGAATTTTTTTTGCTAACTGCTTTCCGTCTCTCCCATTCTGAGTCTGTTAGTCTATTATCTGTTAGGTGATCTAACTTGTCGCCTGCCCCATCATCTGATTTAGCTTCTGTAGTATCTGTTTCAGCGCCGGATTCACTACCAGACTTGTCATTTGTTTTGATATTGGGTTCACCATTTGGCTTGTCGGACGGTTTTACGTCGGGTCCGCCATCTGGCTTGTCAGGTGATTTTACGTCAGGTCCGCTATCTAGTCTTACAGATGGTTTTATGTCGGATCTGCCATCTGGCTTTGCTTCTATTTTAACGTCAGGTGGTACGTCCGATTTGGCTTCTGGATTAATATTTGGCTTAGGATCCGTTATTGGATCTAGAGTATCTTTGGAAGCGTCAGTCTTGGTATCGAGACTATCGTCTGATGATTTGCCTTTTGGTTCGGATTTCGTTTTCTTTGAAATTAAAATTAATAAAAATTAAAATAAAAATCAGCTTGATTATTAATTGTTGTATCAATAATCAACCTAATATATTATATATATAACAATTTCTAATGTTTATAAATGTTTTTGTCCTTACTTGTTTTGTTATTACTTTTTATCTACTCTACCTATAATGCCTATAAATTATTTTATCTTGACTATTCAATTAATTTTTTTTGATAATAACCTTTTGTATTTTGAATATTCGATCAAACTGTCCCGTTTTCTCCTTTGCAGCTTTCATGAAAGACTTTTTCGTTATTGCATACGACACCTGAATTTCGTTTTTCATTGTCATCCATTTAGTTTTAAATGATTTCTCCTTATGTAAATATATATCGTCACTATATACGTACTTTTCATCAGTTAGCAATTGCACTTGGTTCTCATACAAAGATTTCATCAACTGTTGAGTAGTTTTGTTCATGATTACATTTTTGTTATCTTTTTGACGATGGTTTGTTGGCTGGGATGAATCCAACTTGGCATTTCTATTAACTTTTTTTCTAACTTTTCTACTGCAAGTTTTACTGTTTTTATCCATTTTTCGATTTTTTTTAATCCAGATTTACTTTGTTGCTAAAAAATTAATAATTATTATTTATGTACGTATATACTTGTACAAAGATATTATTTTAATATTTTATTTTTGTTCAACAGTGCCATACTGGATTATTACAAAATTTTAATCAGAACGGTACCTACGTACGCTGGTGAAACTGAGCTTGTAAAATTATAAGAGTAAATTGTCATCTTTCAACTGTTGAATCCGAGCAGGTAGGTGTGTTTTCAATACCTAGTATCGTAAGCCGCAGCCGACAACCCTTTTCTGTCTATTTAACAGCCCACTACGAGGTCAAATAGGAGGAGAACACAATATGGGCTTAAAACCACTGTGCGGTTCTAATGCGGGTTAGTGGGCTCAGGTTCATAACATTGGACTGTAACGATCGCTATCACCTCGTGATCCGAAGCCACATTACCAGTGTGCTGAACAATGGCATCATCCAACAGTGACTTCCTCGTTGATCCAGTGATTACTGAGCCTAAAAATTTAAGCCCGGGATCAGTAAGGGGTAGTGGTACACCCTAATACCTCGGAGAATATGTTAAGCCATCAGTCCCAGTCATTATAATTAACATTGAATTAAACAAACATTAACACCATTGGAGCAGCGTGGTGGGTATGTGCTCCACATCTGTACTACTCCTAAGTATAATTAGGGAGTCTGTAGCGGCCTACTATAGGATAATGTAGTAGGTTGATAATGATCATGTACCTACATTACTTAGGTAGCGTGAAGTAGCTACCGTTTTCTTAAAATTATAATGATTTTTCCTACGGTTATTACCTTTTACAAGACCAGAAGAAGGAATTCCTTCCTAAAACTTGGACACTACAAAATTCATTTCAAATTGATATAGAAAGAAAATTATATATTTTGTATTGATTTAATTTTGACATACCAACCATTTATCCATAATAAATAGATTAGTGATATGGATAAAATAGTTTTATACCTCTAATCCATTTCTCAAATCAAATTCCTCCAAAATAAAATAATTACTTATCTATACTACTTACTGTCAATGTCAACCAAAGAGAAAATATTTCTGTCAAATTTGACTGACATTCACAATCACGGGAAATGTAAATAAACACTTCAGACTTAAGTTGAATTTAGCTTTTATTATAAAATTTTAAATTACAGTTTTATAACACAAGCCAAATCGGAGTTCTATCTTAAACGTAATCAAAAGTTCTCAACACTGGAATGGTCAATAAATGAAAATGAACAATTCCGAATACAAAAACTACCATGAGTCCTTTATGCAAAATAATCAAGGGTCAACGGCAGTGCATACATTTTTTTGTGTATATTTTACAGTGCAGTGTGCTTTATTTTGTGCAATTACAGTCCCAAATAACGGTTTAAGACAATATATATTAGAATACCTAGTAATTGTTCTCCCAACAATAGTAGCACACACTGTATTTGCCGATTATATTTACGAACTTAACCTTTGTGTATCTGTATTGTTATTGTACGAAATATTAAGAAAAATTAGGTACATTGATGTTTACGACGCTTTTAAGTGTATGAACAGTTTTAAAAATGACAAAGTACAGTCGATAACTTGTCTAAGAGGCTTAACATACCTGATAACTGTGATTTGTATTTTGGCTGTTGACTTCAAAGATTTTCCGCGGCACTTGGCGAAAACTGAGAACTATGGGTACAGTTTGATGGACACTGGTGTTGGGCTCTTTGTATTAATAAGTGGACTCGTACATAAAGAATATGGTAAACATAATTATAAGTTGTTTATAAAAAGCAATACAAAATTTGTTACCATACTTTTAATACTTGGTGTGACTAGATACTTTTCTATAAAACAGTTAGATTACCAAAATCATATTACAGAGTATGGGGTGCATTGGAACTTCTTTTACACTCTTGCTGTTTGTAAATTTATGTCGAGTCTTCTTTTATTATTGCCCTTTGATTCCTTTTTGTTGTGTATTATTGTTCTAAGTTTCCATGAGTTTTTATTATGCAGTGGTTTAGAAGCTTGGGTGTTCAGTGACACCCCAAGAACTAATCTAATAGATGCAAATAAAGAAGGTATCACATCTAGCCTAGGTTATGTAGCATTATATTTATTTGCAGTTAAATTAAAAAAGGTACTTACTGATAAATCTGTTAACCGATATCATGTGCTTAGAAAATTAATTTTAAGTTCAATTGCATTATTAATATCTTCCTATTTTGTTAATTTGTTCAGGCCTGCTTCGAGGACTTTAGCTAACGCAGCTTATTCTATATATCTATCAGCCATAACTACTCTTGTTTTGTCCCTAATGTATATTTTAGAAATATTGTTTGTATGTAAAAGCTTGGGATTCCGTGTTCCACAGATACTAGGTGCTATAAATAATAATGGATTACTCTACTTTCTCATTGCCAATATTGCCACAGGCACAATAAATATGTCAGTTAGGACATTATTTGTACCAACTATGGCAACATTTTTAATATTAAATTTTTATATGGTATTCAATATATGTCTTATTGTTTATGCTAATAGAAAAGGTTTTAAATTATAAAGCATTCAATTATATAAAAATAATTTTATTTTATATTAAAAAATACAGTCAAGTATTGCATGTTTTAATAATCACCTTATTTGTGACCTAATGACATAGATATAAAACCTAATACTAACTAATTGTTATTGGAATATATTTGTAAATGGACTAGTCAATTCTTCTGTTTTATTTATTTTATTTACTCTATATAAACAAAAACATCCCAAAAAAAAATAAAAACTAATTTTATTAGTATTACATTCTCCTTATAAAACAGTAAACACACATTATATGTACTGTGTTCCTCAAAAATAGAACTAAAATTTAATGTATTTAATTATTATTTATGATTTGATTTTGGAAAAGGGGTTACCCCAAGGATGGTCCCATTCATATTTGGCATAAGGTAGGATAAAACTCCTATCAAACTGTAATAACTTACAATATAAATAAAAATACCTGTTTAGAGGAGACCGCACATAATATAGAGAGACTGTGTAAATGTTAAATTGATTATTTAATTGTGACATATTTCACTAAATTTAAAACATAATAATAGTTGTCATTTTTACTCAAGAAAATATTGAGCTATTGCACATTTAGCATTATTAAATAAATCTACAAATGCTTATGCACACTAATTAACAATTTATTCATTGCTTTAATTAAGAGTTTCATCATTCACCTTGGTGGAAAATAATGTCTGCTCTCTCTGAAGGAAATAAATATCATCATTGGACATTTCCTGTGAGTGCATTAGCGTGGGTTTTAATCCTGTGTTGGGTTGCCGGAATCATTTTTCAGTTTTTCATTTTTCTATGAAATTTTCAATGCATTCCAAGCCCGGAGTCAGGATGTTGGTAGTGTTACACTCCCGTGCCTCGTTGAGCACATTGAGCTTTGAGCAAATGTTTTCAAATTTGTAATTTGAAGTTCACAGCAACCAGTTGAAGACAAAGCTTGGAACGCAACGCGCGGTTTGATCAGTTAGGGAGCGGTGTTAGGCCGGTGAACAGTGATGACTCACTGCATTCTTAAGCGAACGAACAATAGTTATATTTCAATCTGAGCTAGATGTACTACTTGCGATGTAAAAGAGGTAGTATATCGTCACTACGGACTAGTCGGGGTTTGCGGGAGATCAGTCGCAGCAGGCAGAAGCAGCCCGCGTAGCAAACTACTATTATCACCACTATGAGGTAGACCACGAGGTGAGGAAACCTCGGCGGTGACCAGAACACTGTGTACCTTAGGCTGTGGTGGCTTTCTGGAAAGGAATTAACAGTAATTTTAGTTTTTCAAAACTTTTTTTTTATCGACTACAAGTTGGCCCTTGACTGCTATCACACCTGATGTTAAGTGATGATGCAATCTAAGATGGAAGCGGGCTAACTTGTTAGGGGTAGGATGAAATCCACACCCCTATCGGTTTCTACACGACATCGCACCGGAACGCTAAATCGCTTGGCGGTACGTCTTTGTCGGTAGGGTGGTAACTTGCCACGGCGAAGGCCTCCCACCAGCCAGACCAAGACAAATTAAAAAAATTCTTAATCTGCCCCGCCGGGAATCGAACCCAGGACCTCCGTCTTATAAATCCACCGCGCATACCACTGCGCCACGGAGGTCGTCAAAACCTCCAACAAACCTCCGTGAAGCAGTGCTATTCTCGGCTGGGCTGATTAAGATTTAACATATTTTTATTTGGACCCAGTTTGGCTTGTGGGAGGCTTATTGTTTTTGATCCAGGTCTGGCTGGTGGGTGGTTTCGGCCGTGACTAGTTATCACCCTGCCCACAAAGACATACCTTTTAAGCGATATAGCGTTCCGGTACCATGTTGTGTAGACACCGAAGGGGATGTGGATTTCATCCTACTCCTAACAAGTTAGCCCACATCTCTGTTACAATGGCATCTTGACTTACCACCTGTGATTGCAGCTAAGGGCCAACTTGTAGTGAATACTCGTAGATTAAGTATAAACACACAAAAATAAGTAAACAATCTCTTATAATGTAATGTATCAAAGGTTATCAATGAATAGCTTTAAGTGACTCAGATCTTAGTTCTAAATAATATTGGGACATGGTGATAATAAAAATAATATGGCTAAGTTGAGCCTTCCTAGCTTTCAAGTTTACTTATTACTTTTAAATATTTTAAAAAATTGTTTATAAACCATTCGAAATAGGTATTATACTTAATGGGTTTTACTGAACAAACGGCAATTGAAATAGAATTAATAAGTTTACCTAAAATAGCAGCTCCATATCCAATTCTACTGGTGCCCATTCTATAGGAACAGGTTGGAACAAATATTTCGTATAAGCTGTCCTCATTAAATGCCACTTCTAACACAGGATCGCGAGGCTGCAGCATGTAGGTGCGTTTGGAGGAAAAGTCTTTCTGTTGCTTCACGTACTTTGACAGGTGCTCATGTGCGCAGAAGTAAATGTCTGGATGTATTGCGCCGTGTACCTAATAATATATTATATTAGCGTATAATCAGCCTACTACAAGTTCTGTAGACTGTAGGCCTAAGAAACGCACATAGAGATGTCATGTAGACAAGAAGACAAACTGTCGCCCAATAGCGAGCGATTGAAGATGTCGGGGCAAAAAAGAGCTTACATTATCAATTCCGCCACTTATGGACGACATGACATTTCTTTAAACGCATCTTCGGCCTATACGTTTTCCTACTAATTGGAGAGAGGATGGAAACATTAGATCCAACACGCTGCTCGATGCTTAATGCGTGTTGACGAGGTAAAAAGGTTTTGTTATTTAACAATATTCATCAAAACATTTATTGATAATAACCGGGACCGACAACATAACGTGCTCTCCGAGGCAGGGGTGTTTAACACTAACAACTTCTTAACTCTAGTAGGGCTAAGATGCGACCAAAGAGATATCTCGTCTAAAAGATAACGGGAAACGCGACACCTTAGTTATATAGTCGAAGCATCATTCAATAGAGCGCACTCAAAAATATCGCTAACGTCGCCCACGACGACAACGAAAGAGCAAGCAATATTTTATAGTGCGCGTTATGGAATGGACCATATAACCGAACACATTTTTCCTTAACTCTTAGACACCGAATGAATCGCACTGTAACCCTGCTGATATATTGGTGTACCATAGAGATATTGATCTTTCAACATAGAATTTGATGATACTTACCTGTTTTCCATAAACTCCCTTAGACAAAACAGGATAATGAGCGACAGCTATTTTAACATTGAGATCCGCATCGTCGGGCCCTTGAGGCACTTTGTACATTATAGAGTTGATTTTATAGAAGGTGATATTTCTGAATGTTATCACAGATGGCTGGTCAAACACCTTGCCGAACTCCGCTACTTTGTTGTGATTGATTGGTTCATTTTCACCACCGATATCATTGTCACCTGGCATCCATACTTGCTGAAGTAATAATAAAAACGTTCATTGATATATGTAGGTAGGTTACTCTAAGGCTTAACTCAGACTGGCGTCGAAGCGAAGCGTTATCAATTTTTCCAATAGGAAAGGACATCATTCACGGCTCATACAAAAATACCAACATTTCAAAGTGCCGGTCGAAGAAAAAAGGGTAGTTATTTCGATTGAGGGTATTATTTTGGACATTCACAGTAAAAAATGTTTGTAATGACAACGCCTATTAGCTTGAAAACAAAATTCACGGAAATATCTCTATTTTTAACCTTCAATATCACCGAAAGCAAAGCTTTCACAGCATTGCTGTCGTAATGAAAAATGTTCGGAATATCAAAATCTATCAATTTTAAAACAAAATTACCATTTAACGTTTAAAATTCAATATTAGGGAAAGTAACGGTTTCACAGAATTGCTGTCACAGTAAAAAATGTTTGTAATAACGCCTGTCTGTTTAAAAACAAAATACTAGGAAAAATTCAGTACTTTTAACCTTCGATATCACCGAAAGTAAAGGTTTCACAGCATTGCTGCCCTAGTGAAAAATGTTCAAAATAATCCCTCAATCGAAGTAACTTATGTTACCAACCATCAATCCTTAGAGGATATTTATAATAAAGGGTACTTCATATTACTAATCTGTGGATATCATCATTTCTAATCTGTGGACATCATCACGTGACAGCCGGATGTCAGTATTGATTCTTTGTACCAACTTTCATTCTACCATCTTTTAAATGGGCATCACGTTATACCCGGATGTTACTTTTAATTTTCAATTTATCTGCAATGATTATTAACCGATAGGATGTAGTATTTAGTTATTATTATTTACATCAATATTAATACTTTTTAGCATAAATTAAATTCATAATTAGTTATTTCTTTACTTTAACAATTATACAGTTACATCCGGTTTGATTATAATTTAATTTCTTGAGTTTATCTATTGACGCTTAAATATTATATTATATTCATTATAAATCTTATTTTAATAATTAATGTTTAAATCCAGATTAATAACGTTTCAATTGTAAAATAATATCCCGGAACTATTGCCAAAATGTATTTGTCTAATCCCCACTACTAAGTAATTCCGTGTTACCAACATTGTGTACTTACTTTTAAGAGTGTATTTAATGGCCTGATGTAGGCAGATGTATTATTATTACGCGGCAAATTGTAACTTTGTTCTACAGTGTTATAAAGTATTTTACTTTCCCACATTCTGTCACACTTATTTCTTTTTCTTTGGCCGGCACTTTTTGGTTTGTTTTGAATGATCTCCTTTATCTCTATTTTCGTAACACACTAAAGTTGTATTACACGCGAAACGCGGCTTTATTTTTTTAATTTTCAACATTTGAATATTACCACAATACGAAATAGAAATAGAGAAGAACATACTTTTAAATAACGAATTGGACGCATTGCTTTGTTTCCAGTCTGTCGTCTGCGCTAAGCTAAGAACTTCCACACTAAGGCTTGAGTGTGCACGTTCGTCGACTGCAGGCGATATGTCGCAGCAAAACTACCGATTTCTAAGCATTTATACGGAAATGATGCATCACTGGCCACGATAGTTATTTCACAGAAATACCTACAAACACGGTCGCTGCGACACGTCGCTTGCAGTCGGCTACGAGCTTGAACCCTTATAAAATAAAAAACATATTGTTAAAGCATAATATAGCAAACATATATCGCGGAGCACTTGCATGGACAAGTGAGCATATAAATGCTACACGGATAGCTAACTCGCTGGCATATTAGCTATGCGCGCTGGATTATTGACTGCTCTGCCGAGCGCTTTTTAATTTTCCCCTACCCCATACTAGCTGTAATGCGAAACATAAGAAAGTTTGACATAAAAATTAGAGGTAATGGAAAATTAGATTCCATTTAAAATAATTCAAACAAAAAACAATAACATCATATATGTAGCTTTAGTTTTAATTGATAACTTTATAATATTACTAGCAGTCGCCCGCGACTTCGTCCGCGTGAAAATCTCTTATGTACCCTTCTGATTTTAAAGACAGACTTTCATACAAAGTGTGCTCATTCCCCCATCGCCTTCTCAATTTCTAGTTTCCCGTGAAGCAATATCCTCCATCCCGTCCCGTGTACTAAAGATCTACAATAAAATATAGCCTATGACACTCACCGATAATGTAGTATTCTACTGGTAAAAGAATTTTTAAAATCAGATCAGTAGTTCCAAAGATTAGCCCCGACAGAACTTTATTTACAAACTTACAAACTTTACCTCTTTATGATATTAGTATAGATTTTTTTTTTCTAGATTTGGCTTTATATTCATATGAAATATTCACTTATACACAATCTATAAGATAACATTAGTGTAAAACATAAATTGTGTTTTAATACAACACTGTTTTGCTGTTGTTAGTCATGTTACATATTTAAATTAACAAAGATAACTGCTAATGTGTTGCCTGCCTTTAAGGGATTTGTTAATCCACCCCTTCAATATTTTCAACTTGCTACAGGAATTCCATTTGTACAGGAGAGCATATATGCAGCTTAGATAAATGTTTAAGGTAATGTTTGATATTCCCATAGGGGCAGGCAGAGACCAAATCTTTCCACTTGCCACGATTCATGCATATCTCTCTTGCTTCCTCTCTAATTTCATTAATCCTGTCATACAAGTTTGGATATTCTTAACATGGCCTTTTACTACAATGTCCTGGATTTGGTCCAGGAATTTTTGCCTTGGTCTTTCACTTCTAATATTCACTCTCGCCTTATAAATTGCATAAATTCATTCTCTCCAATGTCCGAACCATCTGACCATACCTTTCTTGATTTTAATCACAATGTCTTCTTTTTTACCACACTACCCTCTTATCACACTATTCTTAATTTGCGCAAACATCCTATTCTTGAATTATGAATTAAGAAGGCCTAAGTGAGTAAAAATCCCACATAACCTGATCTCTCTTTTAGGAGGTTGGGTATCTATAAAGATTTCTCCTCCTACAAAAAAATAAGAGACCAGTGGTTAAAAGCTTTCTCTTGAGGTACAAGGGTAATAGTAACCTCCAAATCCCAATTCCAGGAGAACTAATTTTTTGAAAGAAACAGAAGCTCAAAATCTTTCATTTAACAAAAGAATTGAAAGCTCACAATCCAAAGCCAGACACCCAACAACTAAACTAACAAGGCAGTTAATGTGAATTTAATAATAATTAATAACTTACCACAATAGGATAATCAACTTGAAAAATATTTGAGAGCCTCTTAACATAGTTATGGAATTGAGCTGTTGTTGAGACAGAGCCCTCGTCCATCAGGTCACCCAGATACACCAGTACATCAGGCCTGAAGTGTTTCAGCACTACTGAAAAAGTAGATCCCAAGTAGCTGCAAAAAAGAATCAATTATCCCAAAAATGCTATATTTATACTACAGTATATCAAAATAAAATTATATTTACATTAAAAGCTTATCTTTGAGATATTTTTAATTCATTAAACTCAAGTAAGAATTGAATAGAGATAACAGATATTTTCTGAAGAACAGCTCACTATTTAGAGTTATAGAGGTATGTGAAGCAAAATGGGCTAGCTAATTGGTATAGACAAGGGGGTAACAGATTAATTTTGTTTACTGATTTAGCTTTATTAAAGATTTTAATGTTAGCAGTCTTACCCACATATCCCGCTTCTGTGGGAGTATCGAGAAATTCGTTCTAAGTTAATATTTACATCGCGAAATGAGTAGGTAGGTAACTATGATCAAGTCAATCCTGTGTTTAGTTTTTGAGATCTATGATGAATCAATATGACAGTCAGTGGTATATCGCTTATGTTATATAAATTTACTGAGTCAAATATGAAAATAATCTTACCGGTCACTATCCCAATTAAAAAGAGTTCCTAAAGGTGGTGCGACGGCCAAATCCCCTTGTATTTGAGGATCTGCTATGAACAGTATTTTCGTACACGACTCTTCATTCTTGCAAGAAAACTCCTGCCAAAATAGGGGCTGTATAACGAAATCCAACCACTCACAGTAAAATAAAACTCCTAATGGCACCGTTATGAGGTATTTTAACGTTGTACTGCAAAAAAATTGAGATTTAGGTTTTTCATTGCCATTTATCTAAAGACATTGTAATCCAAGTCTTTTACCTTTTCCGCAGAAACATGAGGTTCGCTTACCTAGACGTCTAATTTTAAATGAAATAAAAATCGCTATCCAAAACGAGTAATCATGATTTTTTGCTGATAAAAATGACAACAACTCCTGAAAGTAAACAAACAAAATACAGAATGAATAAAAAGTAAACAACGCGTAAGCTGTCAAAATAAATAGCTCGAAAATAATTCAAAGTGATACAATAATTATAATCTCAACCTTTGAATTATTTTCGATAATAATAATACCTTTAATTAGGTTTAATAATTATTATAGAGCCTTGCGGTTGCCAACTCCTGTATTATTTAATTTAATTTTGAACGCAACAATCCCCCTGTACATAATTGGCTTCTAAACTTGAACGCAACTGTGTTTGCGGCGGTTTGACAGGTCAGCCTCGAGCACTCTTTTTAGCTTTCCGAGTAGCGTATTTTCATTTTAATTTACGTTGTATCTTTATTTACGTGGTAAAATTAATATTTACGTAGACATTAAAGTAGTGTACACTAAGTATTAGTTTGTATTTAAGTGCACTTACAGTGTTACATAAACAGTAGAGTCCGTATCGGCAATTCCTATGCATATAAGTTTACGATACGTCAGTTGATGAATGTTGGCTGAAAGATAATGGATGTGGATACTCCGAACATACTAAAAAGGTCCAGTAGCGCACCCCTTATCAATGAAGTGGCGTCTACGGCGGCTACGTCGCCCACCACGAATACTGCGCCCAGGTAAAGTCTAGATTCACTAGTAGTAATCGACACGCCTCCCACGACTCTCGTATAACTTGTCGCGACGTTACCTGCCTATTTTTGACAGCTGCTGAGATCACAGTGGGTGCCGAGCACGTATTTAGCACTTAACTAACACTAGTCTAGCAAAATCTATCATTGATGGGACAGATCCATATTTTGCAGATGTCATCTAAGAATAGTCTGAATAATTGATAGAGTGTATTATTCGAGGTAAGGCAACATACATCTCAATTCATTTGTTGACATTAATATAGTCTTTTAAGTGTACCACATGTAAGATTTTGTAAGTGGGTAATCTATTTTCCTGGATGTTATTTTTATATGATGTTTTTTTCCTACAAATTGTTTTTGTATTTTGTGCACAGTGTTAGTTATATTTTGTAGTATGGCATTTAGTTAAAAACCCATTAAGTAATGGAAGAACATACCTAATTAAGACCAATAAAATGTGCAATTATTTTTTATTACTTTTTTATGATGCTCATATGCCACATGCATGTTTTACAGATTTTTTCTTAGTCTTAGATAGTTATGTTACATGGTAGATAAAAACTGTTTTTCCTATAAAGACATCATCATCATCAGCACCTGGCAGCCCACCTAAAAGGATAGGAGAGAGAATATGGAGTTTAGACCCAACATACAATAACAAAATGTAGTAGAGACTAACAAAATACAATAGCACCTTATTTTAGCAGAGCAGAATTATATTGGCAAAGTGAATGGTGTTCTGTTGTACTATTTATTATCTTTATTACCAAGAATTGGATGAGACAATAAACTATTGGTGTATTTTCTAATACCCTGTCATTACTCTGTGATAAAATGTTATAATCAAGTTGTAGACATAATTATAAATTGATAGAAAACATATTCCTAAAAGAGTGGCAAAGTTTCATGTGAGAAGTTTATTATTTCTTCTTTCTTTGTTTTTCTGTCCGGTTTATATATCTGCTGACGCTGCTCTAGTCCTTCCTAATTTGGCTGGGCAGGGAGAATAACTTGGACAGAGGTGAGTGTTAACTGCCATCACTGAGAGATCTTTTTTTGCTACAACCGTATCACAAGTCTTGCGCTCTGTTTTGAGTTTTTCTCTCAGCCACGCGATGGACCGTGGTGAATCAATGGAATGCTATGATATTTGTCTCTCTAGCAACTTCTTATTGGAACAAGTGTCCAAAGCTGCTCTAGTAGGATCTTTTCAAATTTGGCTGGGCAGAGAGATTGACATGGACAAAGGAGATGAGTGTTGACATGTGTTACTGAGAGGCTCCTTTTAAACCTACACTTGTGTTACAAGTCTCAGTCTCTGTCTGGAGATTTTTTCTCAGCCACTTGATGGACCGGCATTTCATTCACCATAGTGTCTGCTTGTCTTAGTGGTATGAGATTCTTAATACTTTACCTGAGGTATAGGTTATACTGGATTGCTGAGCGAAAGTTATTAACAAATTGTTTGAAATTTATTAAAAATTATCTGAAATTTATTAAAAATTAATTTAAAAAATAATTAATAAAAAAATAATTAGTTATTAACACACTACAAGGCCAGGTCTCCCTCTTTATAGGAGAGGGATATGGTACCGACCACGCTGCTCCAATGGTTTAAGTTGGTATTGCTTAGGGTGATAATGTTTCATGTATTAATGATCATTATCAGACGTTGATAACAACGATTGAGATTACAACCGTGACAGATGGCTTAACATGCTCTCTGAGGCACAGGGCTGTAACTGCACCAACATTCCGACTCCCTGAAAATTTCATAGAATCATGAAAACCTCAGAAATATGCCATATACCAACCCAACTTTAAAACCCAGGACCAAGAAGGCACTCTAACCACCTATTGTAGGTATTATGTTTAACTTTGCTACTCTTTTTGAACATGATAGCATCTTCATAAAGCTTAAATGAAAGCAGAATGTTAAAAGAATGCCTTAAACTTCATTGCAGGCATTTAAAAATGATTCATTATTTCATGTTGGGTAAGTAAGTTACATAACACTTACAGTGTCAAATGATGAATACACACACATTGTTGCTTCGGCAAGGTCTCATATTACATTCCAGTAGGAATTTATTTGTGTATTGTAATCAATGTTGCTTGATAAGCAATCTGCACAGTTTTGCTTACAAACGTCTTATAGTTATTGTAATATACAATGGTTGTTTCAATAAACATTGGATATGAAATGTTAATGTTTTTTGCTGTTGTTACCTAAATGTTTTTAACTAACATTTAAAATTGACATACAATATAATGTTTTTTGTTTGTGCTACTCAAATATTTGTAGAGTTTCCAAGGTAATGTGGACCTAAAAGGTCTACAGTTCAATCCTTGCCTATAAAAGTATTATTATACCTACCTATAATAGAGTGATTATGATATGATTGAGTGCCTCGTTGATATAGTGGTTAGCCGAAGTGGCTTTGAAACTTGAGGTCCGAAGTTCGGATTTTGGTTTAAGTTGTGGAATGGTAATAACAGAGTTTTACATTTTTCTAAGAGCTTATCTCTTAGCACAGAGTTAGGTTACCCTTGCCTCAGGGAGCATACATTACCACCCTAAGACTAAGGAGTCTAAGTTCAATATCTCCTCTTACATCGAGGTAGACCTGGCCTAGTGAGCTGTTAATAGGCTGATAATGATTATATGATTGTACAAAATGGGTAAACATAGATTTTATCAAGACATTCTTAGAATTTAGACACTTTACAGAATGTTGCATATTAACTGTTGTATGTTGTTTCCAGAAGCACGTCGTTCTTCAACATGTTTAACAACAGTTTGCCGCGCACGCGCAGCAACAGCATCAGCTGCAGCCCGCTGTCGGCTGCCGTCAACATCCCCGCGCTGCAGGTACGCGTTTATTTTATAGCTCTTATAGATAATGGTAATAATGCATGTAATTTTGTATATCTAAATTTATCTGTGAAAATGTCATAATCATGATTGCAGCTAGCGCATATATATTGTATAATAGCACAATGCTAACTCCTGTTTTCCAAAACATTAAAAAGCATCTATTTAATTAAGTTTGAGTCACTATGTCCATGTAACTTTATCTAAAGTATTACTTAGATAAATATTAAGAATGTGATATTTGTTGATTAATTAGTGTTACTGTTACTACATTGTTGTTTTCCAAGATAATGTGAAAAATTTAAGGTGTGTTTGTCAGTGTAATGTACATTAGCTGTCACCTGCAACTTCTGCAAATAAGTGTATTACAACCTTCCCACAATACCAAAAGTTTAGATTGTTAAATCTTTTAAGTTAAACACAAACTTAGCTACAGTGTAAGTAAAATGACTAGACTGGTTTTAGGTATATTTCGAAAAGTTAGGTGTCCGCAGCACGTCAGCCAATTCGAGGCTTCTCAGTCTGGCGTTTGACATTCTCTTTTTCCATCATCATTCTTATCCACAGAAAAAACTAAAGGTAGAAAGGTCTTCAATTCGGTCTGTCTTCAATTCTCCTTTCGAGACCGTCTATTGAATCGTCAGTTGGAGGAGTGAAGGACGCGCGGAAACTCCTCTTATTGTCAGGGAAACAACTTGACAATGGAGGCTAACAACCGCCGGCCTTAGTGTTGCTCATTTCCCCATACTAGTCCAGGGTCGATAATTTTTAAAACCAAAAAAAATCATAGTAGGATGAAACCCATTTCAAAAGGAAGAGAATGCCATAAAAATGAAAGGAAAAATAAATTACGGGCGATTTGAGGTCGGGAAGGGGTAGGGGTTGAGGGTTTAGGGGTAAAACACGGATTTTCTCGATTTCTGGCAAAACTAAAAGTCCTATGGAAAAGACTTGAATGGCAAAGTTGTAGATAATAAAAAGATCTAAAACTTTTGTTTGTACACTTTTTTCACATAACCTCAAAATTTGTGAGAAAACTACAAAAACCAAGTTTTTGGTTTTACATTTTTATCTTTTACAAATAAAGTTTTATTTTCATAAAATTTGGTGAAACCTTGCCTTCTTATGTCCCAAACACGCTATAATTTATTTGATTTGAAATATTTATTTTTACACCTTATTTTGAATGAATATCGAAAAAATAACCTAATTTTCAACCGAAAAATTGTCCGTCAAAATATATTTTTTTTTTTCAAAAAATTATTGTGCTTTCTGTTCGTTAAAATCTCTACTTTCCGATGGGGAAATAATATATATATGTTACTATAGTAAACCTTCTCAGAAAAGGCAAAAACTAGGCTAACGGTTTTTACTGCTGCTACGTAATAGCAGGTATGTAGTAAGGCCCAGTTGAGGGTCTGGCTCGGTGGACTCTGCTAATTAGGTTACGGAAGATTTACGATGCTCCCGGCACCCAATCACCAGACGATTGGAAGGAACATCGCTTGGTTTTAGCGGGTATTCCGGTTGGTTCTCAGCCGATGAGTCCTACATACCCTCTGAGAAGTTAGCTGCCCTATATCTTTGCATAAACACATTTCTCAGTGTTAAAAAAAAAGTATGTAGACCCAACAAAGCTCAGATCCGCCTAGCCCCGTCTCCACTTTTCTATGTTGACATTGTAATGTGACCTTTTAGTGGGCTAAAATGTTTCGTAGGTCACTCAGGTATATACCTGAGCGACCTACATTATCTTAAAATAGTAATAAATAGGCATCTACGCCTGCATTTTCATTGCAGCTGTAAAAACCGTTAGCCTAGGTTTTGCCTTTTCTGAGAAGTTTTACTATAGTAACATATATATATTTTTTCACCTTCGGAAAGTAGAGATTTCAACAAACAGAAACCATACCAACTTTTTGAAAAAAGCTGATATTTTGACGGGTGAATTTTCGATTGAAAATTGGGTGTTTTTTCGATATTAATTCAAAATAAGGTGAAAAAATAAATATTTTTAATCAAATAAATTACAGCGCATTTGGGACATAAAAAGGTAAATTTTCACAAAATTTCGTTAAAAAAAAAATTTTTTTGTAAAAGATAAAAATAAAAGACCAAAAACTTGGTTTTTTGAATTTTTCACATAAATTTTGAGGTTATGTGAAAAAAGTGTAAGAACAAAAGTTTTAGATCTTTTTATTATCTACAACTTTGCCATATAACTCTTTCCATAGGACTTTTAGTTTTGCCAGAAATCGAGAAAATCCGTTTTTTACCCCTAAACCCTCACCCTCTACCCCTTCCCGACCTCAGATCGCCCGTAATTTATTTTTCCATTAATTTTTATGGCATTCTCTTCCTTTTGAAATGGGTTTCATCCTACTGTGATTTTCTTTTACTTTTTATTATGTTTGAGGCTATCTGCACTGGGCTAATACAGATTCCATTGCAAATTTGCAAGACTCGGACCGACTAAGATGTATATATTGACTTGGACCACAGTCTTGTGGATTAGGCCAAAGCCTAATAAGAAAGAAAATAGAAGTGCCAAAGAGACACTGTGGTGATAAGATTGTTGCCTTGAAAGAGAGTAGGGGAACTCAATAAAAGACAAAAGTGTAATGGTTTGAAGTCCGAACTTTACAGGGACAAATACACAACATTATACATTCGGTTCGCAGACCAGCTGCAACCGGCGGCTGACCCCGCGGGTGAACCAGCTGCGAGCAGAGGAGTGCGCGGACGTGAGCAACACGCGCGAGGTGGCGCACGAGCGCGAGGTGCACACCGCCATGCAGATGGGGCAGTCGTACGAGGACCTCGGCCTAGCCAACTCGCCCACCAGAGTTCCCAGGTGAGCTTATCTATACGTACATATACTGACCTGAACTATTTATTTTTGCCACGACAGTGTTGCTGTTTGATTGGTTATAATTATGGTCTAAAATAAACCAATATCTAAAATAAAAAAATATATCTCTTTCCTTCACTCCCACGTAACAAAAGAGCGAGCAATATGTTTGATTGTGCGCGCTATTGGACGACACTTCGACCATAAATATAACTATTCGATGGGACGTGCTTATCATTATCTCTAGTCGACATATCTCCTCAGAGTGCATCTTAAGTCCAATGGTGTGTTGTAGAATGCTGAGAAACTTGAATTATACTGAAATAAATAGATAATTCGATGTCTCCACAGATTTTCGCCCGCGGTGTCACCATCGTCAACACGCTCGCAACCCAAATTCACAACGCGACGGAGTTTATCGCCCATCGCGCTGCGAGCGTCCAGCTTTAGTCCCATCAGCAGGCCCAACGTTTTGATCGGGAAGAGACGGTGCGATGACTCTGACACGCCATTCTCAAAACGGATGTGCACATCCGATAGACTCACCCCCTCGACCCCTGGAACACCAGACTCTGATTCTTTAGAGTGCACGTTCCGGCCCGTTTCACCCCGGTCTATTCCCATGAATGAATCACCCAATGAGTCTCACGAGATACACGAAAACCACAAGTCACCAAACCCGAGCTAATAGATTATAAACTTAAAATTGGTTGTTAAATCTTGGAAGTGAGCTGATGAATGGCAAAATACAAGGAATAGCCAAATGGTGAAATGTCACCTGTAATGAAGCATAGAAGGCTGAAAATGTAATGCAATTTGCCCTGTTTGCTGGCTAAAGAGCACAGTACTAGTTATCCTAGTAAGTAGTAGTTAAGATCTTCTGAGACCCAAAAGAACATGATTTTAAGGTTAAAGTTAACATCAATCGACTTAGTTTTTGGGACTAACCAGCTTTGTATAGCAATAGAGAATTACGATTGTGACAATGTTATGTTATGACATAAAATGCGCGATAATGCTTTTAAAAAACGACAGAGCAAATAATACAATTATTTTTTCATATGTCGAATAGTATAGCCACCAACTTGTTCTTGCTAGTGTGCAAAATAGTACGTGTGTCGCAGGCGACTGCAATAATATACGATTGTTGATACATTTTTCATCTAGAAAGTGCATGCTACTTTGCATTTTATGTCATATGGAGGAAGGATTATATTGCATTGAATATCCCACAATAACAAATAATATTTCCAAACATCAGTTCTTAGCTTAATCTAAGTAAATGGGGCCCATATATAAGCCGTGGTTGTATGCTCAAAAGTGATAAGGAATGTACAGTGATTTATAATTAATAAAGAAGAAAAAAATATGCTATACTGTGTATAGAAAAGTTTTTGTGTGTTAAAAGAAAAGAGACACTAAATGGTGGTGTATTTGGTTAGTGGAAGAAACTTATAGATTTATAAAAAGCTGAAATGTGTTTAGTGAGTGACTACTGAAACGTACGAACGTTGTAAGGAAATGGAACTGTAGAAGTGCAATGTTATAAGTTCATAAGGTCTGGCTCGCTATGATGATTTTTTGTTATTGTGACATTTTGTCACCCAAAAATATTTTGTTAGCCGTTCATACAATCAATAGTTTTGTCACTGTTACTAAATATACTCATTCTTGGAATGGATTTTAATTCAGCACAGACAAAAGACACATTTTTTTTCCACATACTCTTCTGTGTGTTCAATGATTACATAACGCACACACATACATATAATCACACACATTCACATTAGACGACCTCCGTGGCGCAGTGGTATGCGCGGTAGATTTATAAGACGGAGGTCCTAGGTTCTATTCCCGGCGGGGCAGATTGAGATTTTTCTTAATTTGTCTTGGTCTGGCTGGTGGGAGGCTTTCGCCGTGGCTAGTTACCACCCTACCGACAAAGACGTGCCGCCAAGCGATTTAGCGTTCCGGTACGATGTCGTGTAGAAACCGAAAGGGGTGTGGATTTCGTCCTACTCCTAACAAGTTAGCCCGCTTCCATCTTAGACTGCATCATCACTTAACATCAGGTGCGATAGCAGTCAAGGGCCAACTTGTAGTTAATAAAAAAAAACACGCATACAGACACACATACACACAGACAAACACACACGCTTCTGTACATTTTAATAGGAATGGTAGTAGACAATAAGTCTCTAACAAAAAATCATATTGGCTCTGGGCCTTTAGGTACAGGTGCATTTAAAGTAGCCTATGTGGAACATATCTTGATTACGTCACAGATTTATATTTATTTGTTTTTTGACCATTACATAGGCTCAAACACTATCAATTCCTATTTTTAGATCACAATCGCAGCCGATACAAATAGCAACAAGCGAGTACCAATGTATTTTTGTGACCTAATGAATATAGTGTCCCTATGGAATTATATAGTTCCTAATAGTGAACTTGTAAATGGTAGCATATTACTTAAGCTATTTTCACATTATCAGATCCTATATTGGGGCAAGAATTATATAAAAATGTTTGGTCTGAGTTCTCTAGTGTGGTTATTCAGTTAAAATTCTTAGTAAAATTATATCGACGGTCGAGTGGCGCAGTGGATATTGACCCTGCTTCTACGTTGTGTCTAGGCTGTGGGCTCGATTTCCATGTCTGAGAAATGTTTGTGTAATGAGCATGGATATTTTCCAGTGTCTGGGTGTTTATCTATATGTTGTTAGTATTTATGTATAATATATATTGAAATATTCATCGGTACCCATAACACAAGCTAACTAAGCTTACTTTGGGGCTATATAGCGATGTGTGTAATTATCCTATAATATTTATCTATATAATATTAAAATTTTGGTACAATGAATGTCATTGTAAAACTTTGATTTAATAATTAGTTTGATTTTTAAGAGTAGTAGTTTCTGTGACAAAGCACCATGCTTTTTCTGACAGATCTGAAAGGTAAAGCTGTCATAGTAATTACAGGCAATGGCTCAATATCTTCGCCTTAGTTTAATGGACACAGGGTCACAGGGTGGCACTTTGTAAGATGATTTCTTTGCATGCCCTGCGAAATATTGCCCTTATATTGAATGCTGTATAACTTACCATCAAATAGACCATCTGTTTGGTTCCTCAATAATTATTACGTGTATAACTCGTTCCTTTCAAGTCACCTGAAGTTGCATCACACTGAATTGCGGCGCTGAGAACTATTTCGTAAAAATAATCAATTTGTTACTGCGGAGGCATTCAGCTCGTGTTCAGAGCGAACTCGAAACATTGCTATGACATACTACTGAGTGAGAAATGAATGAATGTATTGAATCTGATAATGTGGAAAGTATTATATCGTAGTAATATAAAGCGAGTGCCCTTTAAATAGCCAAAGCATCCAAAACTTTATTTTAATTGTAAATATATGTTAGACGCGTTCGCGTTGTTTTGTACATAGATTTTAGAGTAAGCGAAATGTAGCCATTGGTGCCGATTGTATGACCAATCCTAACACTGACTGAGGTCATTTTAATTTCAGCCAAATGTAAAAAAAAATACCTGACAGTTCGCGACTGTCGGCTAACACTAAAAATAGACTTAGAGTAATTGTAAAGTTGAATTTAATGTCAAGGAAATTTACTACAGAACATAAAACAATAAATTGTTTCATAGTAACGTATAGTAGTCTATGGTGTCTATTGCATTGCAGCAGGCAAAACGCGTGCGCAGGCGATGGCATAATCGTCATATTACCGGGATCACACGTGGACTATGCAAGGTAAATGGCAAAATAAATGATTTTTGCTACATGCAAAAAAATAATGCATACTAGTTTAAGTCATTTTTTGAATATGGATTCAAAGCTACCTCTGTGCCAAATTACAAGAATAATATGCATGAACACGCAAATCAAATATAAAGTACGTCTCACGTCAACTTATTTTGACAGTATTATAATGCCAACTGTCAAAATAAGTTGAAAATTGAGACTTGAGACTTACTTATATTTGATTTGCGTATGAGTTTTCGGGCGTTAGTCTGGATTAGGATTGGTACATTGCCAAATCGGCGCTACTATTTTATTATAAGCTCATTCGATGAGTTGCGTAGACTCGTTTCATCCCGCCTTTTTCTTTACACAAGTAAAGTAGTATTTAGTCTCGCTGGTAACGCTTTTATGTTGACTATTTCAAAATTCAATAGACTATTTGATTAAATCAACCTTGAATGTGAATTTTTAAAGTTATTTTTACCACTGCAAACATTTTTTATACATATAAGATATTCCTTATTGATAATAATCGACGTTGTAAACTGTTAAAAATAGAAAAAAGTAAAATACATAATTTTTATTCAAGTTTATTTTATCAAAACACATTTTAATTAATGGATAAATATTATTAAATTTCTTGATAGTCAATATAGTCTATTGCATTTTAGAAATATATAAAATAATTTTTCTTAACCAAAAGTTTACAACGTAAACAAGCCCATGCATATCATTGACATTTAATTCAAATGAGATTTGACCATAGCTATGCCATATATGATTTATATTGATTTTGTGCAAACTCTTCAAATATTGTAGAATATATCGTTTTCAAACAAAAAAATTGACCTATTGTAGAGCTTAAGAAAATTACTTTACGTATATTCTGGATGCTGTCGGTGCACTTAACTATTAGCTTCAGTTAGGAAAGATCCTTTATGTAATGACGATAGTGGGTGAACTGATCGCACCCTATTCATTTCTTGGTTTATTGATGAAATCAACATTCACTTATTCATCATCATCATTATCAGCCTATTAACCGGCCCACTACAGGGCCAGGCCTTCTTCGTTATAGAGAGGGGATATGGAACTTACACCCAACACGCTGCTCCAATGCGGGTTGGCGGGCTTAGGTTGATGTCTCATTTATTAACGATCACTATCAGATGTTGATGATAGTGACCGGGACCGACGGCTTAACGTGCTCTCCGAGGCACGGGGGTGTAACACCACCAACTTCCAAACTCCGGGCTTGGAATGTACTGAACATTTCATAGAAGAATGAAAAGCTCAGAATTATTCCGTGACCCGACCCAGGAATCGAACCCTGGACCTCGTGATCGAAGTCACACAGGCTAACCACTAGACCAAAGAGTCAGTCACTCATTTATTAAAGATCCTTAATTACTCAAGGCAAAAGTGTGACTAAAATGTACATGAAAACGGCATCCGGCTGCCGCTTCGATCCTTGAAGAGTCAATTACAAAATAGATTTAAGTTCAAACGTCAAACGCCACTAATTTGCTTTGACATTGTGAAGCTGTGGGATTTCAGTCTCGATTTTTGTAAAGGCGTATTCTAGTGCCATTATTAAGCACGCCTGTAGCGATACAGTTAGATATTATGGAAAATAATAGAAATATTTTAACGGGGTGGGTTTGTGTGATACAGTCCCAAACACGGTTTGTGTGAAAAATGGTTTATTCCGAGTCTTTGATCTGTCCAGAATTACATAGTTCTAATTTATCTATGTTATTTTAACACACATTACAAATAAAAGAAACTAAATTTAGGATACAAAATTACAAAATTAAACTGGGAAAACTTTCTGACAATCAAAACTAATAACTAATATTATATCAAAAAACTAAGAATGGCGGCCATGTCACAGCATCTCACCGCCAAATTATTTCAACCAATCACGACATTTCGCCAGAGCGTGCGCGTGCAGTGGCGCGAAGTATGAAAAGGTTATATAATTATAATTTATCGGTACCGTTGTGGCAGCCTCCTAAAGGTACGTTCACACGGAGACACGATTTGCCGAATCTTATTTTCATCGGATCTGGAAAAACCGAATGTTGTATTCACACAGCACATCTTGCTTGGCCGTATCCGACGGCCTCGTATCGGGATCTCGTGTGAACTCACCATCCGGCTTTTATTAGCAAGAGCGCGCACAGTTCCTCACGTTGATTTGGAAGCGATGGACGTGAACAGTCTTGCTATACTATACTGGTATTATCGCCGTCAGCGTCGTAGAAAAGGATTGTGGTTAAACCCAATAGTACAAAGAAGATCAACAGTTGGTGCCTTTACAACTCTAATGCAGCAGTTAAGAAATGATCCACAAAAATTTTTTAACTACTTTAGAATGACTATACCTACATTTGATAATCTTTTGAAAAAAGTGGAAAAAGATTTGAAAAAGCGTGATACAAATATGAGGAAAAGCATTAGACCAGAAGAAAAATTAGCGATATGTATAAGGTAAGATTGAAATACTGTATTTTATTATAATTAAATTATTTATTAAAAATATGATTAAGATATTATAGACAATCGCTTGGTAGGTACACAGTTTGAAGTTTCCCAACTACATATTATGAAAGTCTGGTAAATCAGAAGCATTCGATTGAATACTTTGAGACTCTGGTGATGCTTGGTACTGCGATGTAAAATAGCCTTGTGATTGTGCCACATTTGGTTGATAGTTGTATGTTGATGAGTGTGCAGGAGACCATTCATTTCGGTTCTTTATATTTTGCAATAAATTTAAGACGCCTGATTGAAATTCTAATGTTTGATTATCGTTTAGCGTTGCCAATGATGGAAGTAGACTTTTAAAGAAAAACAAATTACGGTCTTCTTTCATTTCTTCTTTCTTCTTGCATTCCATTTGATAATCTATAAACTCACTCATTTTCTTATCAAACACGTTTAAATTCTGCCTCGATGGTCTGCTTTTTTTTCTTTTCGAACCACCTACTAAATTTTCATTATTACTTTCTTGTTGACTTTCATCTGTAGCATCTTGATTATTTGCGACATCTTCACCGAATAAATTGTCCAGAGCCATCGCACTGTCATGGGTAACATCTGATGTAACTGTAGCGGCTGTACTATCGTCTGCTGGGTTTGGTGTAACAATAGTTGCACTATCATGTGTGTCAGCTGGCGACACAATTTTTTTTAAGAACAACATTTGACGATGATAAACGTAGGCTCTCGGACATGTCGCAGACGATCCTGATTTTTTTGATTTCTTTTTCTCATTAATACTCCTCATCCAGCTGTCTCTAATATTAGTCCACTTCTTTACGATCGATTTAGCTGAAAAATATAATTAAATTTACTTGCAGATATATGGCTTCTGGGTGTTCATACAAGGATTTACATTACGCCTACCGAGTCGGAGTGTCTACGATCAGTAACATTATTAAGGAAGTAACGAATGCTATTTGGAACAATTTGCATGGGGAGTTTATGACATTACCCAACACAATATCTGACTGGGAATATATCGCCAATGGATTTAATACTAGAGCAAACTTTCCCCATTGCATTGGTGCAGTGGACGGTAAACATATTAGGATAAAAAAGCCAAACAACAGTGGTTCCATGTTTATGAATTACAAAGATTTCTTTTCCATCGTATTATTAGCAGTGGTTGATTCATATTATAAATTTACATACATCTGTGTGGGCTCGTATGGAAAAGAATGCGATTCGACAATATTCAAGGAGTGTACTTTTTGGAAAAAACTAATAGATGGTGATTTGCAATTACCGGCAGCATGTCCACTGACAAACGATTCCGATTTATCGATTCCGTTTGTAGTAATAGGCGATGAAGGTTTTGGCTTGCATCAACATTTGATGAGACCTTACGGCGGAAACCATTTGGATAGAAACAAAAGAATATATAACTACAGATTAACCAGAGCTCGACGCTATGTTGAGTGCGCCTTTGGGATATTAGCTAACAAGTGGCGAATATTTCATCGTCCACTGGATGTTGATACCAGCACAGCAATATCGATTGTAAAGGCTTGCACTGTACTTCATAATTTTATAATAGATATGGAAGGTGTACAGTCGAACATAGAAACAACAAGCAATGTATCATCAGTGGCTAACGTGTTCATTGGCTATGAACAAAATAGTACACGAGGTGGACGATGTGCTAATGTTATACGATCTGAATTCACAAATTATTTTATTTCTACAGCAGGAGCTGTGCCTTGGCAAGACGAATCAATCTAACGTTAATTTTGTAACACACTGCTAATGTACAAATACACCTGTTTACTTTAAAAAATTACAAACTTACCATAATCCTGCCTGTTTTTCTCCTCCATTTCTTCAAAATCTTCATTCAAATTTATACATATTTCTCGCCAGCCAGCAGTTCTCAAGTTTTTATCCTTGTATATTTCGAGAGTTTTGTCCCATAAAACTGGCCGATTTTGGACAAGAGTAATTAAATTTTCAACGTTTATATTTTTCGTCGTCATAGCGAGCGGTCAGTCAAAGCGGGCGAAAAGAACTGGCGACTGGCAAGCGCACGTGCAGTGTGTCCCTCCCGCCCACCCCTCCTTCCCAGCTTGTGCGACGCATTCGGTTTCAAGATCCGACAAAAAACCGAATCTACCCCTGCGTGTATCGTATGAACGCATGTATTGAATGCCCTATACCACTGTATCGGATCTGCATTTTGCAGTATCGCCGGATCGGTTTGTAGTCGCAAAATCGAATGTCAACTTCAGCAAGATTCGGCTTTTTTGTCGTGTCTTGAAACCGAATGCATGTGTGAACTCCTTCATTGAAATACTTATGCCACTAAACCGAATCCTGCAAAAAACCGATTCGGTAGAGAAACACTCGACGCCGTGTGAACGTTTACTAACCCTAGGTACCCTAGTGATTGCTACATCATTAATTTAGTTTGCTGGTTTTCTGTACCACAATAACTTTTAGGTATTCAAAAATGATTAATGCTTGTTAAAGTCTGCTTTCTTTAAATCGATCGAAAATTTTAAGTGTTTGTTTTACTGTGTCGCTGCAGAAACGTGCTGTGTAAAATGCCCTTTTATTTAGCTTTCTGTATTGTGTTCATTATTCAATCGGAATAAGTTTTGTTTATTCATACCACATTGGTAAATAATCCAACCCATTGTATGTTCGAATTTATAACTATAGGTATTTATTACTAACAAAAGTTACTTTACGGATCGTCGAAATTACTTGCAGATTTACAGCTACTAGTGAGATGTTATTACATCTAGAACATCTTATTACGTTTTATAAATGTGGCACGATTTACAGTAATACCCCGCTATACGCGAGGGATACGTTCCGGAAAAAATCGCGTTAACTGAAATTCGCGTATATCGAGGTTTATGATGTGTAACCGACGCCTTTCTGTTTGATCTCCACACAACTGGTAGACTTATCTTGTCTGTGCATGTGGTGAACTCCTTGGGGTTTGCTGGTTTTATTAATTTTTCTGTATACGATGCAATTTTTAACATCAAATAAGTGCCATTGGACGCACTAAACAATTTTTTTTAAGAAAAATTAACGATGACTTTCATCTTATAGTAGCTGTGATTATTTGCGACAACCACCTACTAAATTTTCATTATTACCTTGTTGACTTTACATAACCCTGTCATGGGTAACATCTGATGTAACTGTAGCGGCTGTACTATCGTCTGCTGGGTTTGGTGTAACAATAGTTGCACTATCATGTGTGTCAGCTGGCGACACAATTTTTTTTAAGAACAACATTTGACGATGATAAACGTAGGCTCTCGGACATGTCGCAGACGATCCTGATTTTTTTGATTTCTTTTTCTCATTAATACTCCTCATCCAGCTGTCTCTAATATTAGTCCACTTCTTTACGATCGATTTAGCTGAAAAATATAATTAAATTTACTTGCAGATATATGGCTTCTGGGTGTTCATACAAGGATTTACATTACGCCTACCGAGTCGGAGTGTCTACGATCAGTAACATTATTAAGGAAGTAACGAATGCTATTTGGAACAATTTGCATGGGGAGTTTATGACATTACCCAACACAATATCTGACTGGGAATATATCGCCAATGGATTTAATACTAGAGCAAACTTTCCCCATTGCATTGGTGCAGTGGACGGTAAACATATTAGGATAAAAAAGCCAAACAACAGTGGTTCCATGTTTATGAATTACAAAGATTTCTTTTCCATCGTATTATTAGCAGTGGTTGATTCATATTATAAATTTACATACATCTGTGTGGGCTCGTATGGAAAAGAATGCGATTCGACAATATTCAAGGAGTGTACTTTTTGGAAAAAACTAATAGATGGTGATTTGCAATTACCGGCAGCATGTCCACTGACAAACGATTCCGATTTATCGATTCCGTTTGTAGTAATAGGCGATGAAGGTTTTGGCTTGCATCAACATTTGATGAGACCTTACGGCGGAAACCATTTGGATAGAAACAAAAGAATATATAACTACAGATTAACCAGAGCTCGACGCTATGTTGAGTGCGCCTTTGGGATATTAGCTAACAAGTGGCGAATATTTCATCGTCCACTGGATGTTGATACCAGCACAGCAATATCGATTGTAAAGGCTTGCACTGTACTTCATAATTTTATAATAGATATGGAAGGTGTACAGTCGAACATAGAAACAACAAGCAATGTATCATCAGTGGCTAACGTGTTCATTGGCTATGAACAAAATAGTACACGAGGTGGACGATGTGCTAATGTTATACGATCTGAATTCACAAATTATTTTATTTCTACAGCAGGAGCTGTGCCTTGGCAAGACGAATCAATCTAACGTTAATTTTGTAACACACTGCTAATGTACAAATACACCTGTTTACTTTAAAAAATTACAAACTTACCATAATCCTGCCTGTTTTTCTCCTCCATTTCTTCAAAATCTTCATTCAAATTTATACATATTTCTCGCCAGCCAGCAGTTCTCAAGTTTTTATCCTTGTATATTTCGAGAGTTTTGTCCCATAAAACTGGCCGATTTTGGACAAGAGTAATTAAATTTTCAACGTTTATATTTTTCGTCGTCATAGCGAGCGGTCAGTCAAAGCGGGCGAAAAGAACTGGCGACTGGCAAGCGCACGTGCAGTGTGTCCCTCCCGCCCACCCCTCCTTCCCAGCTTGTGCGACGCATTCGGTTTCAAGATCCGACAAAAAACCGAATCTACCCCTGCGTGTATCGTATGAACGCATGTATTGAATGCCCTATACCACTGTATCGGATCTGCATTTTGCAGTATCGCCGGATCGGTTTGTAGTCGCAAAATCGAATGTCAACTTCAGCAAGATTCGGCTTTTTTGTCGTGTCTTGAAACCGAATGCATGTGTGAACTCCTTCATTGAAATACTTATGCCACTAAACCGAATCCTGCAAAAAACCGATTCGGTAGAGAAACACTCGACGCCGTGTGAACGTTTACTAACCCTAGGTACCCTAGTGATTGCTACATCATTAATTTAGTTTGCTGGTTTTCTGTACCACAATAACTTTTAGGTATTCAAAAATGATTAATGCTTGTTAAAGTCTGCTTTCTTTAAATCGATCGAAAATTTTAAGTGTTTGTTTTACTGTGTCGCTGCAGAAACGTGCTGTGTAAAATGCCCTTTTATTTAGCTTTCTGTATTGTGTTCATTATTCAATCGGAATAAGTTTTGTTTATTCATACCACATTGGTAAATAATCCAACCCATTGTATGTTCGAATTTATAACTATAGGTATTTATTACTAACAAAAGTTACTTTACGGATCGTCGAAATTACTTGCAGATTTACAGCTACTAGTGAGATGTTATTACATCTAGAACATCTTATTACGTTTTATAAATGTGGCACGATTTACAGTAATACCCCGCTATACGCGAGGGATACGTTCCGGAAAAAATCGCGTTAACTGAAATTCGCGTATATCGAGGTTTATGATGTGTAACCGACGCCTTTCTGTTTGATCTCCACACAACTGGTAGACTTATCTTGTCTGTGCCTCGCATTACATGGTGATTTTCAGAAGTGAGGATTCCCGCACATTCAGTGAAACCGCGCTTAACGGAGTCGCGTAAAGCGGGTTATTACTGTATTCAATCTGGTTTTATTAATTTTTCTGTAGATACGATGCAATTTTTAACATCAAATAAGTACCTACGCTCGCTATTTTTTTTTTTTACTTTTGTAATGTAGCTGATTTTTCAAATTATTATTCATAACTTTGCTAGTAAAAGACAATGCATTTTAAAATAATGCTTAACACAACTAACTAGTTAGCTTTTAGATATTGTAAATTGGTGTAACTTCGCGTTGCCTGTCGGTAGATTATAGAAAACTATAGCCAGCGGGCGCAGTTTGTAACGTGGACGAAATAAAACAAATTGTAAATTAGAATATGAAGCAAGATTGACATCGCTATGCCCCTAGATAGATAAATGGGACTCTAGAAATAGTAACATCTTACTAGACACTAAAAATTTTTTTAAATCATTTCATGGTCTTTTCAACAAAAGAGCATCCAATGGAATATATTGTTAAAATAATTTTTGTTAACAATAATTTAGGTATCTAATCTCATATAAACAAATGTTATATGATGAATGTTTGGGACATCTATTCCTCACATAGAAGCGTTGACCGATTGTATTGTTGATATTGTATGCATTTTATATTTGTGTAATATATACCTATTGAGGAATTTGATTTTTGTTGTATTTAAAATTTTTAGAAATGTCAATTTAGTTCGGTAAGTGAAGTCTGCGATAGTTAGCTTGGTCTGTATGATACCACTGAGCAAGATTATAATAGACCGAGTCTACTGTGTCAAGGAATAATACATTTTCAAGTGTGATTAAATCACAGACATGATCAAGAACGTTTTATTTTAACATACCTTGGACACCTTTAATTTTACTTTAAAAATAATTTTGTTACATAAAAGATATAATTTTGGCTTGATAGGAATTATCGGACCATGCATATGGCCCACCAGATATAAAATTTCACGCACGTTATAAAAACATCCTATAATGAGCTGTATTGTGCCGAGAATCAATTGATGAGTAGGTATAAAACATTGTATTTCTTCACTTTTGGACATTAATATCAGTCTTAGTACTCATTCACATTGACTCGCGGGCGCGGTGGCGGGCGCGGTCACGAAATATCAAACATATGGCGTTTATATCCAAGTGTTCACATACGAAACGCACGTGCGGTCTAAGTAGCGGGCAACTTAGCGTCTGTCGCGCGCGCGCCGCTCGCGGCAATATCAAACGCGTGAGATGTTTGTGTGTGTTCACGTCGAACTAGCGGCGAGCGCGCGATTCACTCGCTACGTCAGGTAAGTTCAACCAGTATGAACTTGTCGCTAGAAACGGTAGCACGTCTTCATCATGTCTTTCAATACAGAAGAGTTTATTAGTGCTGTTCAGGCTAGAACTCCGATTTGGCAAAGTAAACACAGGCATCATATGAACAGAAATATTCTCAATAAGCTATGGAAGGAAATTGCGAAATTGTTTCCGGATATGGAGGGTGAGTAAATGAAATATTGTGGGTACCTACCTATTTTAAACTTTTTATTTTTATATAGGAATATTATGACAGACTTCAAAAGATACAAAAATATATTACAAAGATGGCGACGTATATATTAAACGATTGTTCTCCCAAAAATATTTCGTGTATAAACTCCGAATTTGTTTAGCTCGATTTGATGGATTGTTGTTTCTTCCAGTTTGTCGCCTTTGGTGCTGAGTTTCAGTTGTTATCTCATCATTGCAATTGTAACCATCTATATCAATTACAATATTATGCAATAAGCAAGCGGTTTTTATAATCAGGCGTGCATGTTTAACATCAGTTTCAATAGGTTTTAACAAAACTCGCCATTTATTGCATAAAATTCCAAATGCACACTCCACGGTTTTTCTCGCTCTTGACAATCTATTATTAAAATGTTCTCTCTCTTGATTCAATATTCTTTGTGGATATGGACGCATTAGATACTCTTTAAGAGGATAAGCTTCATCGGCTACTATAACATATGGAGCTGTAATGTTAGAATTGGGTAATGTTCTTGGTTCTGGAATATTGAATGCGCCTCTTTCGAGTAACCGGTTCAGGGACGAGGCGTTGAATGTACCGCCGTCGCTTTGCTTTCCTCTACCTCCCACTTCAATAGTTAAAAATCTTTTGTTCGCATCAGCCATAGCTTGCAAAACAATAGAGAAATAATGCTTGTAGTTAAAAAATGCCGATCCTGATTTTTTCGGTCGTTTAATTCTACAATGTTTACCATCCAAACTGCCAATGCAGTTAGGAAAGTTCCACATTTTCTCAAAATCTGAAGAAATATGCTTAAGCTGGTCTTCAGATGGCAGTGGCATGTGGACATTCAAATTTTTTTTCCAAATAGCTTCACAGGTACTATAAACAATCTCAGACACTGTACTAACACCCAAACGAAAGCTATAAGCCAAAGATCGAAATGCCAACCCAGTGGAAAGATATCTGAAACATATGAAAAAAAATATGTTGTATATTCTACTGTTTGTTTCCTTGTTTCTGTGGTGTACAAAAATGAATAAAATAAAGAAATAAATAATTATTATGTAAAATTTAATATGTATGTAATGGTATATGAAGTAATTCTTCTTCTTCTTAAGGTGCCACTTCTAACGAAGGTCGGCGATCATTTTGGCAACTTTAATTTTGGACACACACAGCATCTCTAAATAGTGACCGAGTGCTCTTGTTTTTCTCCTACCCACGCTCCTTTCGTAGATATATCTATACTAATTACTTCATATACCTACTAAAATTATAAGGCATCAACACTAAACAATATTTATTTTTTATAGAAAAGGCTTTAAGAAAAAAATGGAAGAATATTCGGGACCAATTTATGAAAGAGTTAAAAAAAATTCCGGTTTCTCGTTCTGGTGATGCTGGAACTGATCAAAACACTTCAATGTGGCCATATTTTCAAATGATGCAGTTTATAAAAGATGACGTTACCCCAGAATTAAATGAAGGCAATTTAGATGAAACTGCTGATGGAAACTGTAGTGATAATAATGAGCGGTCCCCAACTCCCCAGTCAATAGCTGGTTCATCTACAAGTACACAATATACGAGCACCAAACGTAAATGTGCACAAGATATAAGACAGGAGTTCATGGAATTAGAGAAGAAAAAGTTGGAATTATTACAAATTAAACTGTCGCAAAGCAGCGAAAGGCAAGAACAAGATTGCGAAGATCTGTTATTTTTTAAAAGTCTGTTGCCGTATATGAAGCAGTTCACTCCTATGCAAAAATTACGTACGAGAAACAAAATTACAGAAGTTGTTATGAATGAAATGAATGGTGTCACGACCCCGGCTTACCATGGTTACAATACTTACGAATATAACACATCAAATTATGGAAATTAAACTTTAAATACTACGAAAATTCTTTTTTTAAAACTCACCTTATAGTTACAAATAGTCTTTCATCGGGTTTTATGCTTTTATGAAAATTTGTGTCTTCTTTTGAAATCTCACTCCTTATTGAATCCAATATGTAATCAAAACAGTTAACAGTCATCCTAGTATATCCAAAAAATCTTGAAGGATGTTCTCTCAAATTACTATATAAAGTATGAAATTCACCATACTGTTCTCTTTCTTTATTAATTTCGTGCACACCAATTCTAATTTTTATCATCTCCCACTTTAGATATGAATTTTCGGTTAAAAATAAAAGATCGTCGTCCATGTTTACAATATCTGACAACACGTCAAACTCGCACAAACGCCTGGCGGCTAATGTGAACACGAACTCGCCACATCTCCGCGCCCGCACCCGCCGCCGCGCCCGCGCTTTCCAACGTGAACAAGTACTTAGTATAACTCCTGACACTTTATTCACATTTGACGTTGGTATCTATTCAAAATCCCAAATCCCATAGATTAAAGACTACTAGATGGAGTCATAACGCGGCTGTAGGTTCAAGAGCGTGACAGACTTATTTCATTCAGCCTTTATTAGAAAGTGACACAAGATTATTTTTTGTCCCTTTCAGCGTGTTCGTTTTTATTATTTGTCAAGAATGAAGTTGGTGACAAGCAAAGGAGTAGTTTGAGTAATTAGTAGCTTTTTATTAAATTTGCTGATAAATAATACAACTTAGCGGTTACGATATTAATTTAAACGTTATCGTGCTATGGTGGGTTGTAATATTTTCGGCTGCAACAGTCGCAGCGTACAGAAAATCGAAGGAATTACGTTTCATACGTAAGTAGGCATAAACTTTATTGATTGATGATTTAAAGCTTAGATATGTTATTTTTTAGCAAATTTCATGTATTATGCGTTTACTAAACTATATTATATAAAGTAATATTTCGTATTTTACGATATTTTAAAACATAACGTTTTATGATGTACTTTAAATGTTGACATGTCATGTCAATAAGGCTGATTTGCTGTCTCACGAGTGGACACGCTATGGGCTCTATCTAGTAGACTTTAATCTATGCCAAATACCCTTACCTGCCATTTTCGCTATTGACTCGCATTCCAAACAAACGGCAAACGTTCTTATTGGTTAGTCATTTTGAATTAGCCAATGACATCGTTATGCATTACTTCATAGACTAACCACCACACAAGTTGACCACAGAGTAAAATATATAATTACTAGCAGTCGCCCGCGACTTCGTCCGCGTAAAAACCTTTCAGGTACCTTTTTAATTTTAAAGACTCGTATAAAATTAGCTCTTTTCCCGCTGTTTTTAATTTTTTTATAGTTTCCCGTGAAGCAATATCCTCCGTCCCGTCCCGTGTACCAAAGATCTACATTTTTGTAAAACATTGTACGACATTACAGTACATTTACATTAAGAATATATTTTTATGGCAAGCTTTTGAGTCTAGCTTTCATTATAAACAAAATAATTTACAATCCGACATGCAGATCTAGAGATAAGCCCGTTTAGTTCTATAAATAATGACGTAAACGTAAGCATATGAATTAAATAATTTTTACATTACACAAAAAGTTATATATCTGCCAAAATATAAAAGATAGATATATGCTATCGCGGACTTTTTTGTAGAAATTTTCAAGATGCATAAAGTTTTCATACATTGTTTTCAATTATATCCAATATCTAAGGCAGCGTACGCGCCTAAAGCTAAATTAAATAAATTTCATGGTCCGACGCGCGTGACAAAAACTGTGATAACTCGGGTAATATATACAATAAAAAATACGATACGAAGATTAGCCCCGACAGAACTTTATTTACAAACTTACAAAATTTACCTCTTTATAATATTAGTATAGATTAATTTAGAATAACATTAAAACAAATCACAATTGTTAAGCCTCCCTCTAACCACCAACAACCATGTTCTTCAGACCGGAACACAAGGGTGCTTTTAAACGGCAGCAAAAAGCACAGCAGTAGTACTTCCGCAGTTGAGCCGTCTCAGAGAGCTCTGCATACCAATGCAGGCCATATACATTCAAATAATTTGGTGAAACAGATCTTCATGCCAGTTTAAATAAAACTGAAAATTTGATCAAATATGAGTTTTAAAATGGCGTGAAGAAATATGAATTTTGGATTTTTAACTTGATCAAACGGGTTAATCAAACTATTTGACTATTATTATTGATAAATAATTTGAGATTTCCTGCATAATAATGACTTTCTTTTTAAATAATGGACACGATAAAAGCTTTAAAAATGTTATTTTTATTTAGTCTTTAGGAGCAAATGTTAATTCAGTTAACAAGTTTATATGCCAATATGTCTTTTCATGGGCCACGTTTTACACTATACAGCAGTGATTCTCAACCACTGTGCCGCGGCACTTTTGTGTGCCGCCAAATATAATAATGTTAATTAAATTATATCATTTAAAAAGAAAAATATTATTAACATGAGTTATATTTTGATCCACAAAAAAATAAATTATTTTATTATTTGCTTTCCAAAGTTGTGATTCACTTTGCGTCGCATTTTTCAGGAACGCATTACGACGCAAAGAAAGGTCTTGATGTATTTAAAATTTTTGTCATAAACTATTTATGCAATGTGTTTTAGTAAGTAAATAATTTTTATCTTTTTCTTTGTGTGCCGCCAAATTTTGAAATCGTTAAATATGTGCCGCAACAAAAAAAAGGTTGAGAATCACTGCTATACAGTAAATACCACTTTGATTTCTTTTCTTGGCCTTCAAAGCAAACACTAAACCGACTATTGCTAAGACGTTGTCTGTAGACATTGTAGAGAAACACAACTCATCCTCGCATCGAAAGAGAAATTAACGCCACTTCAAGTCTGCATGTAGGTCTGATCAAATTACTTGAACGTTGATGGCCTGCATAACAGTCGATACAATTTTTACAGCAGCACTACGACGCAAGAATCACTGCAGACCTCAATCGCTAAGGAAATTGTTATACTCTCTTACTGTGCAGATGCTGTCGGATAAAAATAATAATAGTTGATTATAAACAAAACTGTCATATGTACTATAGTCAGCGTGCCTGAACTAAGCCAACTTGGTTGTGTTTAATAATAAAACAAAAAAATTACCAAACCAAAATCACTTTTATTTATTTACACTGCGTAGTTTTACATGTCCTTGTATGTTTTGAGACGTTATTACGAAATACAAAAAAAAAAATAAAACAGTTTTAAAAATTATATTAATTATCATTCTAAAAACTTACCATTAATGAACAACATTTATAATAACATTCCAATATTTTGTACTCTTTTTAATTAAAATGTGATAAATTACAAAACACGACATTGATTGCGATTCTATCACGCAACTACTACTATGTAAACTAATTAAAACATTACAAAATTCATTAATAATTAATATAATAATAATAATTATTATAATTAAAACAGTTTTAGCAAAGTATGCCAAAATACAATACATGTACATATATCATATACAAAACAGATGTGCCCTGTCGGCAGCGAGATTTTCATATAAAATAAAATAATTCTAAAGTAGGTAGTTTAGTTTTAAAATTTTAATCATCACCGTCATTATCAGCGCATTACCGGCCCACTGCAGGGGCAGGCCTCCCTCCTTGTCCTTACAAGAGCGGAGAGGGGATTCAAAATTTTTACATACATATATATTGCCATATTTTCAAATCGTAGACAAATAAAAATTTAGTCGCGATCTTTAATTTTACTAAATGTCACTATATAATTCTTTAAAAGTAAAAAAATGTGATAGTTTAATAATTTTCTTTAATTTATATCAGATCTATGTCTTTACTGACTGACTCTACTGCGTTTGGTAAAATTAAAAAATACTTCCTGCAAAAATCTTGACTGTTTCTTTAAAACGAAAAGGCAAACATAAAAACTAAGTTTAGTTAAAAAAAATAAGTCGAAAATTTATATTGGCATTCTATTGTTTTAAAACGTCATTAAACGTTTTAATTTTTTCAAGGATTGCATCCCCCAAAGCGTAAAATACTTATTTATCATTTATTTAATACATTTAAGTATAATTCAATTAAGAAGTTGAAATTAGTTACACAATAATATGTGACAGAGAGGTAAAGATCACAAGGCTACTTATAAACTAGCAAATGTACGCGACTTCGTCTACGTTAATTAAGAATTATTACCACGCACGAGATAAATACATATAGCATTTGTGTTGATACAGAGTATAATCTATCTCCATAAAAATTTCAGTCAAATCAGTTCAAAATTTGCAACATGTCAATGTGTGTGTGTGAATTTACCTGAATATGAATAATTTTGTCGATAATAATTAAATAAATATAATTAAGATGACGTTAATCGAAATAAAAGGTTTCTTTAGTTGTTTTTAGGCAAGATATTTATGTTTCAGAGAAAATGTTATTAAAAATACGAAGATGTGGAAATGGACTTATAAATTTTGAAAAATAAAACAAAAATTATTTATCTTCTAATGTAAGGACGCAAAATACATTCAAGAATTGCTCGTTTTTTAACTAACAAACTGTGCTTCACGTCGCTTTGCATGAACAAGCGAGCTCATGAGTAAGGACCTCGTGTGGGTTCGAAATTAGTCAGGAATACTCCGACAGCCGTGACGTGAGTTTCAGCTCTTTATATTCTAATTTATTTTATTAAAACGTATTTTGTTTAATTTTGGCATCTTTACCTCTACGAAACATTTAACAGTTAATATCCTATATTCAGCTATAGGAAGACATTTACATATTATTTTAATAACACATAGAAGCGTTGCTTTACATTTATTTGAATGCACATAATCTATTGAGGTTACAAATATGTTTGAAAAGTGACGAGATTTGGTTTTATTTTGGTTGTGTTTATTAAAACAAAAACTATTGGAGATTCTGAATTCGGAATTTTGTTGGAAACCATATTATATGGATATTTCCATGCAATTAATCGTAAGATAAAATTAAACTTATTCATTCATTTTCATTTAAAATCATATAGTTACATGTCAAAATATTTTTATGTGTAATCAAAAATGAATATTCATGTTAATTTTATCGAATAAAACAAATTTGTGTTTAGATTGCAGTTGAGAAAGTTAGCCCTTGACTGCAAACACACCTGATGGTAAGTGATGATGCTGTCTAATATGGACGCGGCTTGTTAGGCTTAGGATGAAAATCCACACCTCTTTCCATTTCTGTACATCGTACCGGAACGCTAAATAGCTTGCCGGTACGGCATTGCCAGCAGGGTGGTACTAGCCATGGCCGAAGCCAGCCAGATGAGCACCAGTTAAGAAAATCTCAATAGGCTCCACCAGGAATCGAACCCAGAACCTCTGTGTTATAAATCCACTGTCTTTATCTGGTTTTGATATTTAGTATTTAACTTTCTTTTCTTCAAAAATTTATACAATTTTTATTAAAAAAAAACTGCTTGAATCTCCATTTAATATGAGGATCACCTCAAGTCATTACGTGGTATCTCTTAAGCTATTTATACCAAGGTCTGTATAACAACACTACATATTACATCAGTCTTAATTTTTCATGTTTATAAGGTCCATAGTAGGATAACTTTTTTTGAAAGACCTTGTCACGACTCAATGCTATATCATCTAAAGGTTGTTTTCTCTGATTTTACAAAACAATTTTATATTTTTGTTTGGACAACGTGTGATCGATTCGTGACGATCGTATTTAGGCGTAAATATTAAATGCAAAATGGTACGAAAAATTTTAGACTCTAAACATACTTAACATTCATTTAAAATAAATGCTTCCGTTCGCACTAAGTACCAAGAAGTACAATTTTTAAATTGTACACATTTTACTAAGACGGTGATAAAAAATCACTCTTTTACGACACTTCTTTGAAAATATTTTGGATATCTCGTTAGACATCTCAACTGTACGCACAATGTTTTTTTTTATGTCTATGAAGTAAAAAATTAACGTCAAAAATGATTGTAAAATCTTGCATCCATTCATAGACAATACATAAGCACAATATTGGTGTATTCATAGACAATACATATGCAACCTAAAAATAATTTATACAAATAGTAGTTTGCGAAGTTTTGTCGTAAGTGATGTGAGACGAAACGTGCTGAAACTTCGTCATCTCTTTCTATCTTAAACGAAATATATCTCGACAAATCTCTTGCCAACTCTTAAAATTACCCTAGATTGTTCTACGTACTTTTGTTTAGACGAGAATTGTTCTAAAATTAGTTAGATTTCTAATAGGCAGCCGTCCTGGCACATTACAATGACTTTAAGTTTACAGGTAAATTATCCCAATAAGTTACAAATTTAAATAAATAGAGTTTAAATACTGATGTCATGTAATATTTTCGAGGGTGATTATTTATTAATTCGTTCGCGTCGTTAAAAATGTCAATCAGTTTCCTGTTTCAGAAAATTTGTCATTACGGTATAAATAATTTATTGGGACACATAAACCGAATTAAATTATATAATACAAAATACACCACCCGTCTTACATTCATTTGCATTTAAACTACAACAAATTAAACGAGGCTAAAGTTACACTACTAGTATTTTTTGATACACTTCAATAGTAGCTGACGTGTCATTATCATTACATTTTCAAAAATAAGTTACAAATGTGTTTCCGGCACTATTGTGACGTAACTTTAGCCTAATTAAATCACACAACAGCTAGGGAATAAATACCTAATGCTTTGCCAGAAAATGAAGATTTGATAAAACCACAAAAAATAGTAATTGAATTATTACGCCAAAAGAATGCCTAATTCTAGATTTTGTTTAGGTGGTTTTTACAACTCCGTACAACATCTAAGCATTAGTTATTTATATCCTAAATAACCTGCACTAGTCATAAGTTAATAATATAAGTTTGGACCCACCTTACTAAAGTGAAGTGCCGCATTTTTTCTTCAGCTACCGTCACTCAGTACCGAGTCTTCAACTAGAGGTATTTTGGCCACTTCGAAGAATATTGTGTGCGAATATTTGTTCCTAACTGTGCTGATGGCAGTCTTGGGCTTCTTGTGGAGTGTGGCGTTCTGAGCTAGCACCACCGGCAGGATGTCTTTGAGTGAGTAACCTGAAAGTCAACGATATTTACATCAATATTTTTCGAATATGTTTTTTAAAAAAAAACCGGTAAATCTATACTAATATTGTAAAGACGTAAAGTTTGTAAGTTTGTAAATAAAGTTCTGTCGGGGCTAACCTTCGGAACTACTGATCTGATTTTAAAAAATCTTTCACTAGTAGAATGCTACGTCATCGATGAGTGTCAAAGGCTATATTTTATATTTATATTGTATTTATTACCTGAGTTATCGTAGTTTTTGTCGCGCGAGTCGGACCGTGAAATTTATTAAATCAGTTTTATACGCGTGCGCTGCTTTAGCTATTGGATATAATTGAAAACATTGTATCAAAACTTTATGCATCTTAAAAAGTTCTACATCTTTCTATATATATCTTTTATATATATATAGACTTTTTGTGTTTTAAAAAATAATTTAATTCATATGCTTACGTTTATTACGTCATTATTTATACAACTATACTTAAATCCTTATCAAAATAAATCACTTAATAATCACAAAGATAATATAGAGATAAGATTTGCCTTTTACAGTAATTAATTAGCTAATTAGTTATATAGTTTCGGAGATATGACAAAATTTCTAAAAAGCGCGACTCTGTAATAAATCATTTAACTCATATGCTTAAGTTTACGTTATTATTTCTACAACTAAACTTAAATCTTTATCAAAATAAATTATTTAATAATCACAAGGATATTATAAATAAGATTTACCATTTACAGTATGTTAATTAGTTTCGGAGATATTACAAAATTTATTAAAAAAAATAACACTGCCGCTATATAGTCCAAATTAAGTTGTCCTCCTTCGTGATATGTTATATATACTGAATAGGGGTCAACATTTTGGTACTGATATTCTTTGAGAATTCGATCTTTGATCTTTTCTTTCAATTTATTTGGCATGGCAGACCATATTTATATGATATACGAAAAAGTTTGTTCGTTAGTTTAAACGGGCTTATCTCTAGATCTGCATGTCGGATTGTAAATTATTTTGTTTATTATGAAAGCTAGACTCAAAAGTGAAATAGACTATTTAATACAAGCGATACACATCAGCTTGCCATAAACATATATAATTAATGTTAATATACTGTAATATCGTACAATAAATATTGTTAAATAACAAAAATGTAGATCTTTAGTACACGGGACGGGACGGAAGATATTGCTTGACGGGAAACTATAAAAAATTGAATTGCCGTCAAGCAAAGAGCACACTTTATATGAAAGTCTGTCTTTAAAATTAAGAGTACCTAAGAATTTTTCACGCGGACGAAGTCGCGGGCGACTGGTACCATTGTTTTAAACTTGATTATAAGGTAATCATCATCGTCATTAACCCGTCACGCGATTTGTGCACACCCGTATGTACAAGAATAAAATTGGCCTGTAGCGTCCCGCGCACACCCATGTGTACAAAACTGAAGCTCGTTCGTTCGACATTCAATTGTTTAAAAACTATTCGAATCACAGAATAACAAAAAATGTAACTTGATTCTGTACTTTACTCCCTACGAAACAAGGTGTAACTAAATAAAATTACACGGCATAGGGATCGAGAAAAAAAATAAAACATACGTACGCCAATCATAAATTGAAAAAAAGTCCGCGTTAACGTTTTCAACAAGTGTTTGTGGTAGACGTAACTCAGTGAAAAATGGATTTATCCGATGAAATGTAAATAAATATACATGTATTTCATACTAAAATACAAAGAATAAAGTAAAGAATATTTTAATGACTGTTAAATTTATGTAATATAAGATTTACATAGTGAAAAAAGGTCGAAACTTTTAAACGGGCAAAATTTCTATGTTATGATTTATTTTCCTTACGTAATAATTTATGATCTTGCAGTGAATTTAACCTAAAATATAGATAAGTTTGTAGTAAATATGTTCAAGAATAAGATTATAAAAATATTTAGTGCATTAATTGTTTATAAATTATAAAAAACCTAAAACAAATAAATAGCTAATAATAAGTAAACATTCATAACGGCCATTTTGAATATTCAACTGTATCAAAGTACTGGACGCATTCCAATGTCACGTGACATCGTATGATTTTGTACAGTCAGAAAAGAATTACACATACTTAAATTGCGAATATATTAGAATTTCATTTATATAATAAAAATGTATTAATATCTATTATTAATGGTTCATAAATTTGATTTCATATTTTTTCAGTATTTTGCTATAATTACAGATGCTTTACTTTATTTGATTTTTGCCAGATGATACATTACTTTTATCACAAATAATATAATAAAGTCGATTTCATCGACCTTATTGACTTCGAAAAATTAAAGACCATATGGAGGACTTGCGGATGGCCGTGACTCCGTCCGTGTGATTCTTTATATATATATATATATATTCGATCTGATAGGTGAAACAAAATGTACCTGTTCCTCGAGACTATGCTTTATCGACCTATGGAAGTGGCAGATCCGTTCGCAAACTTACAGTTTTGGTGATTTTTTTATAGCATTCCGTATAATATTACCCCGAAAATAAAATGACCTTGCCATTTTAATACCTATCTTACTGGCATAATTTTTAATATGCGCCGGCGTTATCGCCCTGCATCCCGTTCCCGATCAGCCACGCCTGTCCCAAGGTCATCACAGGTTTCAGGCTTTGCACCCTCCTATCGTCAAGAACCTCGTAGAAAAGAGTAGTGGTGTACCGGGAGAGCAAGATATTGAATTTTTTACTTACTTCAATCGTAATAACTTATACATAAAATCATTAACCAATAATAAAATACGTTTAGTTAAATAAATTATATTAAACGAATTACTATATACAATTTTTTTTGGTATTCAAAAGAACATTATTCGTGTCAACTGTACTTACACGCGTCAAGGTTAAAATGGCGTTCAAGGACAACATTTATTAGTTTTCAAAAATTTCGTTTGCCGTCGGGAAGATAATGGCGCGCGGTAAAAATTAAATTATGATTACAACGTTTTAAAGCAATTATATGATGTGATAGTGTTACAAATGATTAGTAGAAAGGTAATCCTAATTATTTTGCCAATAATAAATGTGTTTTGTGTGTTCTATTTAGTGTAATATTGCAAAAACTCGACGAGCTAGGAAGTCAAAAATCAAAGGTACAGATTCACGACTTATTTTTACTATATACTACATTTATAATATTACAATCTTTATATCATCGTATAGGAAATATTGTGTAGTTTCCAATAATATACGATTTATATTGAAAATTTTCAAAACAAAACCCTAATAAAATGAATTATCTTGCGGAAGTGTGAAATATCAAGTGAACTTAAAGTGCTCGGGCGCTCAGCGACCGATAGGCGAGCTAGGCTCGGACGCGTGATGGGTTAACAGCCACTGCTGGGCATAGCTCTTATTTAGGGACTATTAAACAACAATCCAGAGCCGCATGTGGCCAGAGGCTCCCTACGACACTATTGATGTCGTCAATCAACCTATAGTGCCTGCGCTCTAACATGGTGCCTGTGACATAATTATGTCATTAACTTTCCGTTTCACTCTTGAAAGTTGAAACGATTTACAAATTATGACTTAGTATTTCAGCTGTTCCAAATTCGTAATATATTAAATCGTTAATAGCTGTAGTAACTTAAATTTAAATCGTTAAACCCAGCCAGAATGTTTTAGTCTACAAATAAAATCAAATTGAAAGAAAAATTAAGCAAAGTGTTGTAACGTATAACGTAACGCCATAGACGTGTCTAGTGATGGGACGTACTTCTACGATGAATAGTCGATATTTTTTTTAATAATAAATGTATATTGTAGCACAATTTTTATTTTCAAAAGTCTATAATTTTATACAACAACAGAACATCAGGGAAAGTTTACTCAAAAGGTTGCAAAGAAGAAATATATTTTATTCGTCTAAACTTATATCAGAATTAGGAACATTTGAGTTGTCACTAAATTCATCATCTGAATCTATGACGAATATTACTAATAACTAGCGGTCTCCCGGTATTTCACCCGCGTAGTTCCTAGTCCCGTGGTAATATCTGGATACAAATTACCTTATGTCACCCCTCATGAGTCGAGCTATCATATACAAAAGGTTTTTTTATAATCCGACTGATGTAGTTTCAGAGATTAGCCAGAACAAATAAACAGACAGACAGACAATAATTGAAAAAAAAATGTTATTTTGGTGTATGCACGATATGCATATATGCACAAACAGACACTGCAATTTTATTTATATGTATAGATGAATTAATTATGTTGTTAATATGGACGTCACGATCCCAATCAGACATAATATCCGTTTTTGTTTTATTCACGACCTTCGACCAGCCTTCAGGTTAATCTTTGTTGATGGCCTCTTGTAACAGTGCCAACATGTTATTTGTCGTTAATGGTGGTGAAGTAGGTATTAATTTTTGCGGCGTGACTGAAAATTAAATGGGAATATGGAAAAAAAGTATTTAAATTCAATCAATGAAATCATTCAATCAAATAATCAATTATTTCATAGGCAATGCTGCGTTCGCAACGCTGATGTTATAAATGCTGATTTTATAAAGCTTCAAAATAGGAATTGAAATTAAAAGCATACATGGGCCCAATAACATTATATCTAAGAACCAAGGTCAGACCTATTGTCATCTCTTCTAGAGTATAGGTAGGAGTTGTTGCCTTTTGACGCCGGACTAAGGCAATAAGCTCCAACTTTAACATTTTTATATCTACTCCGTTTTCCAGTTCATCAACTCGCTATTGCGGTTGGATTGGTTTGGGGTTTATTAATCTGTACCAAATGGTAAAGCGGGGCAGATTGAGATTTTCTTAATTTGTCTTTGTCTGGCTGGAGGAAGGCTATCGCTGTGGCTAGTTACCACCCTACCGACAAAGACGTACCGCCAAGCGATTTAGTGTTCCGGTACGATGTTGTTTCATTCTACACCTAACAAGTTAGCCCGCATCCATCTTAGACTGCATCACACATCAGGTGTGATAGCAGTCAATTGTCAACTTGTAGTTGTTAAAAAAATTATCGCAGAGACTATAGTCAATAAAAGTTTAATCCCTAGAAACTATGCATTAGTATAACCGCGATAACAAAGTCTCCTCATAAATAACGATCAAATAATAATTTGCCTTTTAAACTAATTTTTTTACAATAGAGCTAGATTTATGCTGCGAGTATCGTCAGCGATAAACATGAATTTCTAAGCGTCACATCCCTAGTCACTGACGTCAACGTCATACTGACAACTGTCAACCGCACCTTCTTACAGCAATTCGAGTATAGTGCAGTGTTGCTCGACCAACCCTTTCCGGTGCGGGTCGATATTATAGCACCTGTGACCCCCAACGTCTATCAGCTTCTTGAACCACGTGCCCCGCCCATTGCTACTTCAGTTATGCGACTTGTTGAGCTCTGTTGGTTACTTTGATTCTTCTGCTGATCTTCTCATTTTTGATTCGATAACGCCGAGATATTCCTAACATTGCCGCACTAAATATAATGTAAGCCATAAACATAATGTTATTGTCAAAACAAAGAAAACATGACAGTACAAAACTTTTATACAAAAAAAAGATAAATCAGTTATTTATGAGGCACAATTTAAAACTATAGTAAAGCCAAATTCGATTGAGAATGCTTGTCAACAAACAAATTAAAAATGAAGGTAGAAACTACTAGTCATTTTACACCTAATTTTTTAAATTAAATGGTCAATGACGAATTCATGACAGTAAATTAGATTAGTAAGCTTAAAACTAATAAATATATTCAATATCTTTTAAATAAGATTTTTTAAAATAACAAAACATAATTTTAAATTTACTAAGCATAATTTGTGTTGCATTTTCTACCTTCACTTTAAATTTGTTTGTTGACAAGCATTCTCAATCGAGTTTGGCTTTAGTATAGGTCATTGTGACCTTGATAAGTATATCAAGGTCACAATGACCTAGTTTAGTGTCTAGTGCTTTATGTAATGAGACTACTGTCTCATTACATAAAGCAGGTCAAACTTATCATTGATCTGTTTAGATCTCGGCGGCGGCCATCTTGCTGTCGGGCAGCTCCAGCAGCCCGTACTGCAGCAGTGTCTGACACTGACCTGTATAATAGTGCAAGGTGGGCGTCCACCCGCCGAGCGACTTCATCCGAAGCGCGATGTAGAGCGCGGTGGCGGCCATCTTGCTGTCGGGCAGCCCCAGCAGCCTGTACTGCAGCAGTGTCTGACACTGACCTGTATAATAGTGCAAGGTGGGCGTCCACCCGCCGAGCGACTTCATCCGGAGCGCGATGTAGAGCGCGGCGGCGGCCATCTTGCTGTCGGGCAGCCCCAGCAGCCCGTACTGCAGCAGTGTCTGACACTGACCTGTATAATAGTGCAAGGTGGGCGTCCACCCGCCGAGCGACTTCATCCGGAGCGCGATGTAGAGCGCGGCGGCGGCCATCTTGCTGTCGGGCAGCCCCAGCAGCCCGTACTGCAGCAGTGTCTGACACTGACCTGTATAATAGTGCAAGGTGGGCGTCCACCCGCCGAGCGACTTCATCCGGAGCGCGATGTAGAGCGCGGCGGCGGCCATCTTGCTGTCGGGCAGCCCCAGCAGCCCGTACTGCAGCAGTGTCTGACACTGACCTGTATAATAGTGCAAGGTGGGCGTCCACCCGCCGAGCGACTTCATCCGGAGCGCGATGTAGAGCGCGGCGGCGGCCATCTTGCTGTCGGGCAGCCCCAGCAGCCCGTACTGCAGCAGTGTCTGACACTGACCTGTATAATAGTGCAAGGTGGGCGTCCACCCGCCGAGCGACTTCATCCGGAGCGCGATGTAGAGCGCGGCGGCGGCCATCTTGCTGTCGGGCAGCCCCAGCAGCCCGTACTGCAGCAGTGTCTGACACTGACCTGTATAATAGTGCAAGGTGGGCGTCCACCCGCCGAGCGACTTCATCCGGAGCGCGATGTAGAGCGCGGCGGCGGCCATCGTGCTGTCAGGCAGCCCCAGCAGCCCGTACTGCAGCAGTGTCTGACACTGACCTGTATAATAGTGCAAGGTGGGCGTCCACCCGCCGAGCGACTTCATCCGGAGCGCGATGTAGAGCGCGGCGGCGGCCATCTTGCTGTCGGGCAGCCCCAGCAGTCCGTACTCCAGTAAGCACTGTTCCAGCACAAACCGCGCTAGCGTCAGCGTGGGCATAGATACTCGCGCGCACTGGAATTGAGAAATAAATATATTATTGTCGAAACTTAACAACTGACTTCCGAATGGAAGGGACAAGTTAATTTAAAATTTTGAAGTAGGTAGGGTTCGCTGGTGAAACTATGATACATGTCAATAATATAAGGCCCTAACTTGGCTATGTTTGACTTTTTGGTCATTCTTTTATCACCCACATTTTTAAATTGATTATTACCTATACCTTAGTATTATAGTAGCTTATTATTGTATAAGAATAGTCACCCTCGCATATCGCCTAAGGAATCTGTAGGACAGCGGGATGCCCAGATCGAAGTCGATGACGCGCAGGATGTTGATCTCCATCTTGAGCAGTTGGCTCAGCGTGTAGGCGCCGTCGCAGATGTACAGGAAGTCGTCCACTAGCGGCGGAATGCGCTCCTGGGGAACAACATCTTATTAGAATTTAATAAGAATACTAGGGCATACGAACATTCTGCGTACAGTCTGCTTGGGTAGAATATATTTTTTTACTAGCGGACATCTGCGACTCTGTCCGCCAGAAATTCTGTTGTATTCTATTGTAGAAATTCTATTGTTGTATGTCAAAAATTTGCCTATGTCCTTTTTCAGGCTCTAGACTATATCCGTACCAAATTTCATTTAAATCGGTTCAGTAGTTTATTCGTGATTGAGTAATAAACAGAAACTATTACATTCACATTTATAATATTAGCATAAATCATCGTCAACCAATTTCTTTGATTAACATTTCATGCGATCCGAATCGGCAAGTGGAGATTGGCCTGACAGGGCGTGGTCGTATAACATCAAATAGGTTGGAGTCAAGACAATGGTGTTGGAAATCGTAAGAACGAGGCCTATGCCCAGCAGTGGACATCCATCGGCTGATGATGTTGATGTTAATACATAAAGTCTGATAATTAAATAACTATTATTATTAGCAGACGCCTACGACTTCGCCCCCAATATTTTACATTGTGTAGAGGAAAACTGCTGTGTAGAATTTTATCATACTCAATCAGAGACTTACATCAAACTTAGCAGCAATAAACAGTGCAGAGGCGCCAAGTAGCTGCAATTCCTCCTTAGTGAGCTGATCTTTCTCAGGCTGGCTCCGGCTTGACTTGGTAAGGTACAAATCCACCAGCTTCACTGCCATGTACAGGGTCTCGTGGTTGAGCTCAAAGCTCTCCTGGACTTCCACCATCCAGTCTACGAGGAGAGCTCTCATCCAAGATGTGATTCCTTTCGTCCTTTGCAGGTAGTCATCGATGAGGAAATGTGGCTAAAAGTAATGGAACAAATATTGTCATATCATAGTTGTAAACATCAGAATTTTATCTTTTTTTAGAGAGGTTACATCCATAGAGTGGGTAACTTAAAACCTTAATCCATTTACATTTCTGACCAGCCCTTTAACTCTGGAGCTAAAGAGTCAGGTTTGTTGGGTACAAAATAACAAAATTGCTAGCAGTCAATTACGGATCCGGCTTATAAAAAAAGTTTAAATATTGGAGCTGTGTGCGCTTGTGTAGAATATATTTTTTCACTAGCGGACATCTGCGACTCTGTCCGCCAGAAATTCTGTTGTATAATAGTTTGTCAAAAAATTGCCATGTCCTTTTTCAGGCTCTAGACTATATCCGTACCAAATTTAATTAAAATCGGTTCAGTAGTTTATTCGTGTATGAGTAACCCATTTCTTTGATTAACATTTCATGCATCCGGCATATAAAAAAAGTTTAAATATTGGAGTATGTTACTAAGAGGGTGGAGGGAAAAGTTCCCAGCCTGAAAGATGGTGCTCCAGTAAGCATTTTTTGTCTGTTTGCGCTTATTCTTATTAATTGTTCGGATGAAAAGTGTCAATTTGATTCGTTAGACTGGAGCAAGTAAGTGTACGTCCACACTGCCGGCCTAGGGCGGTGGCGGTGACTAGTACCTAGAGCGGGCGCGACTCCGACGTGCGAGCTGTTGTAGCAACGACGTATTTCAGATGTTGCAAACCATGGACATTTTATATTTTTATAGTTCGATCTTGAGAAGGGAGCTGCTGAGCACAAGGGATGGTGTGCACGAAGCCCGTCGCGCTAGGTTCCTGCCTTCGTCACTACAGTATGAACACAAACGACGATTTCATATGTTTGATATTTCGCGCCCGCCATCGCAACCCCGTTAGGCCGGCACTGTGGACGAACACTTACTTGCTCAAGTCTAATTTAAGTCTTACTGTACAACTCTTTCAAGTACAAAATACAATATTCCTCTCTATTTTCAAATCATTAATTAGGGTACAAAGTTGTATTATTCTAATATGGAAAATTCAAAAATAGAGCGGCGCGCGTCGTTGCTTAGTATTATTTTTGTATAATACAACTCTGTACTTTAGTAATGCGAAAAATATTTGAATTTGGTATTGGTAAAATTGACGACGCGTCGCTTGAAGCCTAACTGTGCTCGGAGTTATTAAAATGATTATTTTCACACTCTACCAGATTGTCATTTCCGGGAAAGAATACTAACGTAGGAGAAACGCTGGAAGCATTCAAGTCAAGGGAGATTATGTAGAAAATTAAAATCAATTTTTAACTATAATTCGCAATCTATAATAGTCATTTTCCGATCGAAAGATCGAAGATTGCTGCTTTTGTTTTCGAGTGCCCTGAATACTTACCCTAGAGTTTCGATTTGTTCTGCATTGCGATAAAAATAAAAAACAATATTTTTATTACACAATCTATAAATATAATATCATAATCAATATGTAGGTAGGTAATTTAATTTTACTGCACCTAACAAATTTAAATAAAATGCATACAAGTTCCCTTTATCCAGTTAAGTAAGCAACAACCATGGTCCCCAAGGCTGAAAGAGAATGAAGGTGTATTCTTCAACACAGATGAAGTTGCAACCTTTCCCTAGTACATAACAGGGGGTCAATGCACTTCCTGCCGTGCAGAAATAATATAGTTGTGCAATAATAAACAACTTACCTCTCTACTCTTTAAATAGTTGAAAATGTCCATAGCATATCTGGAGACCTGCAGAGGGTCATTCCAGTTCTCCTTGTCAAAGTCCACAACTCCAACGGGAAGCTGGCACGTGTCAGCCTGTTCGTCCAAGGATCGGCGCGAGTCATCCAAATTGACCTTGTCGAGTTTTTCACTAATCACCTTAGTAGCCTCATTTGGGCTGCTGAAAACACGTTGTGTGATTTGCAAATGTTGAGTGTTTAGTTTAGTTAGTTCAGAAAGGGAGTTAGTATTAATTAGCCGATTTTCATACACTACATTGTTTATGATTATAGAGATCTTCATTAGATGAAGAAAAAGCTAAATGAGGGGTCCATGTACCCCCGGCAAGAACACAGAGTTCACTCGCACACTCGCCCACACGCTCAAAAACTGAATACCCCTCTTTTTTCGATCTAGCACCTAACCACTCAGACCGTGTAATGCGCAATAAAGAATTGCGTTCAAATAAAATAAAGCATTAAAAAACAGTGTAGTAATTTATAAGAAACAAAAAAACTCGTTGGTAGCTAAATGGTATTGGTGGTCCTAAAACATGTTGGGGAGTTTTTGGACTACGAATGTGACCGGAGTAAACGACGCGTGGTCAACGAAAAGATTTGTACGTAGTTTATATCTTGAGCCAATCGCAAACCATGTGTGAATGCAAGCAACGCCAGGCAAGCATACGCGCTTGGTCATCCCCGGGCAAGGCAATCCACAGTTGATGAAGTGAGCATATGTCGCTAGCTCCATCATCATCATTATCAGCCTAATAATGGCCCACTACAGACCCAGGCCTCCATCCTTACAAGAGAGGGGATAGGTCCTTAGTCCACAAAAAAAAAACTGTTTTGTCATAGTTCAACAAAAAGTAGCCAATTTCCTTTTCCAAGCTTTATACTATCTCTGTATCAAATTTCATATAATTTGGTTCAATAGTTTAGGCGTGACTGAGTAACAAACAGACATATATTATGGAATTTATAATATTAGAAGAGATAGTATAGATTTGCTAGACCTAAAATGAAATTGTGACATTTGGCTGGGGAGAGGTCTAGGCCATGGTTAAAGTTACCCCTACTACTACTATGCTACCGACAAAGACATACCGCAAAGCGATTTAGCATTCTAAGATGTCATATAGAAACCAAAGGGGTGTGGATATTACTCTACCCTACTCCTAACAAGTTAGCCTGCTTCCATCTTAGAATGGATCATCATTTTCTATCAGGTGTGATGGCAGTCATAGAAACCAAAGGGGTGGGGATACTGCTCTACCCTACTCCTAACAAGTTAGCCTGCTTCCTTCTTAGAATGGATCATCATTTTCTATCAGGTGTGATGGCAGTCATAGAAACCAAAGGGGTGGGGATATTACTCTAGCCTACTCCTAACAAGGATCATCATTTTCTATCAGGTGTGTAGGCTCATGTGGGGATATTACTCTAGCCTACTCCTAACAAGTTAGTCTGCTTCCATCTTAGATTTCGGCATCACTTCCTATCAGGTGTGATAGCAGTCATAGAATCCAAAGGGGTCGGGATATTACTCTACACTACGCCTAACAAGTTAGCTTGCTTCCATCTTAGATTGCATCATCACTTCCTATCAGGTGTGATAGCAGTCATAGAAACCAAAGGGGTGTGGATATTACCCTATCCTACTCCTAACAAGTTAGCCTGCTTCCATCTAAGATTGCATCATCACTTCCTATCAGGTGTGATGGCACGCATAGAAACCAAAGGGGTGTGGATATTACCCTATCCTACTCCTAACAAGTTAGCCTGCTTCCATCTTAGAATGGATCATCACTTCCTATCAGGTGTGATGGCATTCATAGAATCCAAAGGGGTATGGATATTACCCTATCCTACTCCTAACAAATTAGCCTGCTTCCATCCTAGATTGTATCATCAATTCCTATCAGGTGTGATAGCAGTCATAGAATCCAAAGGGGTGGGGATATTGCTCTACACTACTCCTAACAAGTTAGCTTGTGTTCATCTTAGATTGCATCATCAATTCCTAACAGGTGTGATAGCAGTCATAGAAACCAAAGGGGTATGGATATTACCCTATCCTACTCCCAACAAGATAGCCTGCTTCCATCTTAGATTGCGTCACCACTTCTTATCAGGTGTGATGGCAGTCAAGGGCTAATTTTACTTTGATTTTTTTTACACATAAGTACAAATCCAGAAAATGTAACCTTCCTAAATATAGAAATGAAAGTATGAAAATACTCAACTAAATAAGGCATAATTTTGCATAATTATATAGAAACATATTTACTTACATGTTTTCCAAAGCAGTTGTATATAAAGAGGGTTCGCCTGACACGTCACTTCTAGCAGATTTTGCGGAGTTAGAGCTGGTTGTGCTTTGGTTTTCTTTGCCCATAGACCGCCTAATCATATTCTTCAGGATTCCATTCTGTGCTCTGGCAGCTATCTGCTTGGGTGGGTCCTTGGCGAAGTGCTTCTGTACTGTTTCTATGGCGTTTGTTGCAGCCTTTTGTATCTGCTTAGTCTTGGATGCCTTCCCATTCAATAATGTGGTTTGTGGTTTAATGTTCTAAAAATGAGTTCGTTTTAAGGAATCTATTTTATTATACTTAATAATTGTACTGTATATTATATTATATTATATCAGATATTGCACTAAAGCCATAAAAAGTAATAATACATGTTATACTTGGATGTTTGTTTTTTAATCAAACAACAAAAGCTGTACAGATTTGTATGAAAGTTTTACACAACATAGGAAATTTTAACAAACTGCTTGTCTATCATCTTGACTCTTATATTGACAAGATCCAAAACATACTTATTAAATTATTCTTATTGAATCAACTTTGTAAGACTAAAAAGGCACAGATAAAGAGTGATTTTAAAATTAGATTAAAGTTTTATAAATATGTATCAAAATGGAATATTATGTTGGAGGGAGCAATATAAAGAATGGAAAATGGATTTAACTATTAAATGTTAAGCAAGTTCATAAGCTTTTATTTTCTGTAAGCAATTGAGTTAACAAATACCATATCCAATCAGTTCATTATAAAATGTGACCACCAAGTACAAGAGTTAGCACAGACAATACTTAGGAGTTCCAGGTCTTGAACAACATTTGTAATTTTATACCATCTGAAGGTAAGTAAGTCCTCACTGCCTGCCATCAGCGAGGTGAAATCATACCTCATATCAATTATCAAGCCTCTTCTGAAGTTGCAACATGTCAAATAACCATGGCAGTGCTGGTAACTATTTTGTACTACAAAGTCAATTTGTATAGTGCTCATGCATATGACTTATGTTCAGAAAAGACTTGAAAATTGGTATGAGCTATACTTATTTATATTAAAGAACATGCAACTAACCATTGATTGGTCTAACTTTATATAAAAATTCAAAATCAGAGTTTTCATTCTGAATTAAGAATAATTCTCATTTTTTTATTCAATTGTAATGATTTTTATAATTAAAGAAAAACCTCACTGGGAGATTTATATTATGTTGTTTATCTGTTACTGATGTAATTCACTGCTGATATGTGTCTCTCAGTACAGATTTTGTACACAAATATATACCAAAAAAAAAACCATTTTTAATAACTTGGTTTTTACTGCAACTTTACTTATATAAATGACAAATATGATATCAACTATAGAATATTTTGTCGCAACATAAAATTCAATTCGAATTATTAAAAATATATGTATTTTATTATATATAGTACATGACTTGTAGCCTTTGTTACAGTAAAGATCAGTCTCAAAGATATTTCAGATATTCACGATGTTTTATTATAACAAAATAATGTCAGCTATTATGGATTTGAAACATTTGTAGATAAAGTATGCCATTGTTAATATTGTAAAAAATGTGCTGTGGTATTAAAATAATACATATAAAACATGATATTTATCAAATTGTTGGGTTTTTATTGAAGTTAATATTTTGGAGGGAAAGTTCACTGAACTCACTGTACAGGCAAATATGATGTCAAAACATTGCAAAAATTGATAAAAATAACCTGTAGACATGAGGAGAATCACTGTAATAGTAAATATGTACCTGCAAATGTGTTAAGATAAAATAATTAAAGTACCCTTTACCCATGCATAAAATAAATATTAACCTTTAGAATGGGAAGCATTTTGCTCTCTACAGTGACTTTTTTTGCGACCATGGCTTTATCCTTGTCTGTATTAGCGTAGGCTTTGTTAAAAGCATTTGTGATGTCTCCAAAGGCCGCCCTTTTTGCCGTGGTGTCTTTCAACGGACTATCGGCTTTCCGCTTGTTTGGCGCCTTCAGGCTGTCTTTATATGATTTCAGAGTAGCCTGCTGCTTACTCCTCGTCGTCATACCACGGCTCATGATGCCGTTTAGGTTCTCATTGACGCCGATGGGCTTCGATGCCAACCTTGTTGGCGCCATTGTTATTTACTGGAAATAATACGTTAGAGTCACGTGTTACAATTTAAAAAAACTCCCTACACTGTACTGAAATCGAATAAAGAGAAAATAAAAGCTCTAAATAGTAAACAATGGTTCGAAATCTTCATGCCAACGACCAAAAATGGAGGCAAAACAACTGAACGACTGCTCGATCCAGCGTCATATCAATATATAAGTAATAACAAATATACTCACGGTGTGTAGACTGGGGCGGCCGTTTTGGAGATAAATAATTTATTTTAGAATTCACACGATCTACAACAGCAAGTTAAAAGTTATATTTTGTCCAAATTTCGTTATTTCAACTCGCAACCGAACAGTGCAATCTACAAAAACCGTTGCTTTATGTCGTGAATTTCTATTGGCTGACTTTGTAAGTTCGTTACACCAATCACACAATTGACGTTCCGTTATCATGGTTTGTTGCCAGTTGAGGTTTAAATATTTTGCTAGATATTGAACAATGCCTACAACCATTTACTAAAAAGAATCATTTTATAACCTTATGAAATAATTTAAATAATTTTTAAATATAAAAATATACATTTGGAAAGTATAATTCTTTGATTTGAAATATTCTTTATTACTAGCGCAATTTCGTCGAAAGAAACTAACTACATAAGATATCTTGAGTCAAAATTATCTGTCCATCCATTGTCAATGTCATATTTCTCCCATCTAAATCCTTATTTATTTTCCTTTATTTTTTGCGATTTAGGTATTGATAAAATATAAAATTTAAACAGTGTTCTAATAATGTCCTAATAATTAAGCGTAAACTCAGTTTTCGAATTTCGAATACATATAATATTTTTATAATGTTAGGCGGTGTAAAGTTAAAAGTGTCTTTTACGTATGAAAGATCATGTTTTGGATATATTAGTCCAAAATATAGTACAAACAATGAACAGGTAAATGTAGTTACAAGTTGTACAAAAGTAGTTCTTATTATTTAAATTTTTTTGGTACATATTGACTGGTTACAGATTATTTTAAGGTTAAGTTTTTGTTTTTGTTTGTAGGAATATTAAATACTTCATCTAGATCTTGATTAATAATAACTTTTATTTTAATGGTGGTGTAGGAAATTAGTAGCTAGTTGTCAATAAAAAATTGTAGTTTAATAGCATTTAATTTATTAGTATTGGATAAGAGACAAACAGGTATTGCTATGTCATCCTAACCTTTGGCCTTATGTTATACCCAGTACTTTATGTTAAAAATTTAAAATACATTTTTGCATATACAGGAGTTATTAAAGTTGCACAAAAACATATTTTCATGAAAATAGCTTGTGCTTCAGAATTATAAAGTAAGATGTGTTCTTGTATTCCCTGAGAAGTGTTCATAGATGATGGCCTTACCATCAAGTGGGCAAACTGCTTGGTCAGTCAATAAACTATTACCTATATAAATATTAAAAATTAAATTTTTATAATTTATAATAATAATTAATAAAATTAAAATTATATTTAAAACAAGAATTAGAAAAACAATTATTTTCTAATGGTATTGAAATTATGTTCATATCTTTGGCTACTTCTGTTGTAACAGTGAAATACTATTTATTTCCAGTCAATATGTGTCCAAGTGTTATCAAGAGAGAAACAGTTACTGCTATGGGTGGTATTCAGCAGTAATGTTCCAGAGGGTCACATAGCCTGTAACCCTATCTATAGCAAACAACTTGGCTTGGAGGAGGGCAGTGAGGTGTTTGTGGCCCCATATGGTGAAGTAAAAATCCTAGATGAATTGTATGTTGATACAGACAGCCCAGATGATCAAGAGATACTGGTAAGTTGTAAATAAATATTATCTATATAAACATCTTTTTTATTTTTTCTACCTACTCTGTCTGCTACAATAAAATGATTTGTCAAGCTTAGTATAGTAGTATACTATATACTTTGTACAGGAGGTTATCAATTCGACCCGTATGTAAAACTGTCCAGTTTTTACATCATCATTATCAGCCTATTAATGGCCCACTACAGGGCCAGGCCTCCCTCCTCATTGGAGAAGGGATATGGAGCATAGACCCACCACGCTGCTCCAGTGTGGGTTGGCGGGCTTAGGGTGATAATGTTTCATTTATTAATGATAACTATCAGATGTTGATAATAGTGACTGGGACCAATGGTTTAACATGCGCTCCAAGGCACGGGGGTGTAACACCACATTCTTTCAGACTCCGGGCTTGGAATGTACTAAACATTTCATAGAAGAATGAAAAAGCTCAGAATTATTCTGGAATCGAACCCAGGACCTCGTGATCGAAGCCACATAGGCTAACCACTAGATCAACAAGGCATTTTTGACATATGTTAGTCTATAATAGCATCTGAACAAATGTGCCAAATTTTTCTTTGTTCCTTGCATAGAGCTACTTATTCTTATACTCATATATGATTAAGTTGTAAATTAATGAAAAAGTTAAATATTAATATTATAAAATGGCTTACTGATAAGTATATTTTGGATTTATACAAGTATTGAACAGTAACAATGATTTATGTATACTTTTAAAAATCAGCTTAAAATATTTTTTTTTAGGAACATAATGCAGAAATATTACAACTTCGAGTATTAGATCAACTTAGACTTGTAGTTGCCAACCAAAAAGCAGTAGTTTGGATATCAACCTCTCTTCCAATTGTTTTTACACCAAAACAGACTGGATTGCTTGTAAACTATAGTAGAATAATTGTCAAAGTGGACGCTTTTAATAGTTTTCGTGGTGGCCTTACCAATTCATATGTAAATACTAATGTAGTGAAAGAAAGCAATAATAGATTTAATAATATAGGTATTATAAACAAAGGATTGCTTCAGCCGTATTTAAATGCACCAAAGAGATTAGTTTTAAGAGCATTACCAATTGATAGTGATGGTAAAAAGGACCTTATACATCCGTACACTGTATTTGTTCACGAGGACTTATTAGATGATAAGTTAAAAAACCTGATGATCATCCTTGGTACAATGAAGAATATACCTTCCATTATCAATGATGTTTCAGAGGAAGATGAAGTTGAAAACAATATCCAAGTTGATGGTCTGTGTGTCGAAATAAAGCCTATTGATAGTGTTGTATATAGGAGCTTATCCAGGGAAGTTTATAACAAAAATATACCAACAGTACTTATACCTAAGTCTCTAAATGTGATCATCAGTATTGAAAACGGTATGAAGTTAATATTAAATATAATAGGTGATGAAGTAGAGCAACCTGAGCACATAGATATTATAACATATTCTGAAAAAGTTAACACTGAAATTGATGTCATAGAAAGATTTAAGAATTGTGTAGTCAAGAGTACTCATTCAGGGAGAAAGTTTCTAATAAACGATGGAATGGTTAAACAGAATACTCAAATAACAAGTGGGTTCTTAAGATTTAAGCTTAAACCCGACAAATTGAAATACACTATGATGAATTCAGAGTCGTTTCGGACATGTACAGTGTCGGCAAAGTGCTTGAATGATACGGAGCTGACTCTACCAAAAAATGTTTCTTCAAAATTAGAATATGACTACAAAAATTATTGCAGAAATGTTAAATCAAGTAAAGATTTGGTTGAGAAGGTAATATCACATATTAACTTTGAAATACAAAGGGAGGCTAGCTTCAAAGGTGTTTCAGAAATAAAGAGTAATGTATTGATTACTGGTAAGCAAAACTTTACAAGTATTTTTCAAAATTTCACTTATACACATAGTGAATTTTAATGTTAATTCATGAATCAATTTCTATGTACTTAATAAATGACAGTTTTTCTTTAATTTTTTTCTTTTCTTTCTTATATCTCACAATTAGTATTTATAAATTATTCAAACACATTAAGTTTTTATTTGACCATTAGTCTGAATACGATTTTTAGTAAATATAACTTGAAAATGAGAAAATATTTTGTCACCAACTTTCAACCCATATTTAAACCTTTAGGGGTGGAGTTTTAAAAGCCTTAAAAAACATTATATTTTTTATTTATTCAGTACTCATCATCCTCGTGTCAATTTACATAAAATTAACTTTTTTTTTTTTTTTTTTAACGCTGGGAAATGCCACATCCCCTAAACAGGGCGGTTATAACTGCGCTGTTTCCGGAGGGTATGTGGGACCGCCAGCTGAAAAGCTAAATACCCATGAAACGCGATGTTCCATCGCACCGTCTGGTTGTCGGGAGCATCTTGAATCTTCCGCAACCCAGCCAGCGGCGTCCACGAGTATCCTCAACTGGGGAATCGATATCCCTAAAATCCGTCTTGAGCGCACCAGAGTACGGGTTGTCGTAACCCACGCCTAAATTTTACGATTGGCCTTCTGTCCCCCCTTCACCGGTGGTTATAAATTAACTTGAAAAATGAAGGTCTTTCTATGCAAGTCTCCATGTAACCATTTAGGCATGGTATTTTAAAAGTCCTTGAATCACATTATTGTTTATATTTATATAATTCTTTAATAATTTTCATAAGCACATCTTGAAAATTTTAAGTGGTGACTATCAATTTATTCAGTTTATTTACTGCTAACTGCAATTTAAAAATAAATTTCAGGCCAAAGTGGTGCTGGTAAATCATCCATTTGCCATATTATCCAAAAAGAACTAACCGTGTGGTCCCATATACTACACTGTCGGTCGCTCAAAGGCCGCAAGGACATCACTGAGGTGCTCGGTAAAGCGATACTGCTGTGTCAGGAACACAGTCCTTCTGTGTTGATATGCGACGATGTGGATGCTCTGGTGCCGCCTAATATGGAGGGGGGCTCTCCTCAGGATATTGCTTATTATCAGAGGTAAGCGTATGAAACTTGTTTTGATGTATGTTTCGATTCATATAACGTAAATAAACGTAAACAAAGAACCAGTATTTAAAAGCGAACGAGTATTATCTCCCTCCTTATCTCTTGTAAGCAAAAATGCTGTTACTTCAAGAATAATAATTTGTATTCTGTCATTTCAATGGCTCAGCTGTATATGAAACCAGCTTTGCCCTGCAGTTTCACTCGCGTCTTTCCTGTTCCGTGGGTATATCAGGGTAAAAAGTACCCTATTGTGTTATTTTAAATAATTAGTACACCTCCACACTTACTACCCTTACTTCAAAACTGTAGTATTTCCAACCTCCATTTTACCAAACTGTTAAATTTCAAGTTATTAGTTGTTATAGTTGTCTGAGATTTCGTGCTTGTCAGTAAGTGGTGTTTCGCTATTATTTATATTTATATTTTGATTTGAATTTAAATACAATACCTTCTGGAAACAAATATCTACATGTATAAAGAGTCACAAAGGCGTTTCCTTTTATGTTGACGCGACGTGACGTTTGGATGACGCAGCGCATTGGCTATAAGCTTTGCGGTTTTAGAAGTATATAGCACTTCTAGAGCACCCTAAGGAAAAATTTCGAGAAATTAGGCACAAAGCCCTTTGGGCTAAGGCATTAGTGTCGGCATGTGGCGGATACTAGAGCGAAATACACTCACTCTGATTCTTATTTTTTATTTATTACAAGTTAAAGCATGACTATAATCACACGACGACCTCCTTGGCGCAGTGTTATGCGTGGGGAATTTATAAGACGGAGGTCCTGGGTTCGATTCCCGGCGGGGCAGATTGAAAATTTTCTTCATTTGTCTTGGTCTGGCTGGTGGGAAGCTTTCGTCGTGGCTAGTTACCACCCTAGCGACAAAGACGTACGGCCAAGCGATTTAGCGTTCCAGTACGATGTCGTGTAGGAACCGAAAGGGGTGTGGATTTCATCCTACTCCTAACAAGTTAGCCTGCTTCCATCTTAGATTGCATCATCACTTAACATCAGGTGCGATAGCAGTCTGGGGCTAACTTGTAGTCGTTAAAAAAAAACACCTGTTGGTTCTAGCACAAAATTTTTCTTTGTTTATTTTTTTTCCAAAGATACGAGTATATGTTTGTATCAGGTTGGCGACTGTAATTAAACACATGCTGCAAACGTGTGCGGGCGTGTGCGTGCTGATGACGTCACTCGGCATGAAGTCCCTGCACCCCACGCTCAGCCAGTTCAGCGGGAAACCGTTGTTTACTGCACATTTTGATATCGTCGAGTTGAATCAGGTATGCTTTATATTACAGGCCCTAGTTTAGACAGATTATAAATGTGTTGTTTGTTATGTAAAACAAAAAAAAGTTATTTTAAAATTTAAAAACATTTAGTTTTTTTTTATAATCGATGTAACATTGTATTCATTCAATCGTCTATTCACTACTCCATCAATGTTTCTCTTTGCTATGGTTATGGAGGGTAGAGGAAAGGAGAGTCATCTTATATGGGAGAAAAGTTGAAAAAGTGTCCAGTTGTATGCGTTAAATAACAGTTCAAAAATCCTCCACAATCGCGCTAGTGGATGCACAGGGTATGGTATGAATGTAGCAATCGTAGATGAATTGAAGTATGCCGAGTTAAAAAATTTAATGTCGTTATCGACTAAAGTAGTTAATTGTTAATTATTGAGAACTTCAACAACTTACGTTGTACAAAATATTGTGGTAAATATAACCTTACAGAATTATAACCAAACGTGCGTTTAGAGTGATTTTAGTTCATAAACAGTAAATAGTACGGCTATTGATATATAAACATTTAATTTTATGAAAAAGTGAGTTAATAACAGAACAGTTATGGGTAAAATTTGTTTTGTGAAAAGTTGTCCAAGTGGACGTAAATCTCAAAACAAAAAAAATATACTCTAACAATATTTGGCGCTTCCTTTGAGAGTAACTTTGATGCAACTGTGGCGCCATCCTAATTTAATACATTTTGACGGACACTTTTTCATATACACAGATGATCCTCCTTTCCTCTACCCTCCATAGCTATGCTTATAGTGACAAATATAATCACGTGATATGCATGTGATCAGACGCCATATTTTTTATGTTTGGAATGAATAATGGAGTTCAACTACATTGAATTTAGGCGGTAATATTAAGTTTTCTATATAAGTACCAAAAATGCTACAATAAGAATATAATCTTTAAATAGTATGTAGTTTTATTTACATCGTTACACACTAGAACGTAGACCGGTCAAATATTGAAACTTCTGGTCAAACTTAGAAACATAAAGGTAAATTGAGGCTAAAAAAATATGTAACAAAATTTCTGTAAAAAAAAAATTAAAAGTTATTAATTCACTGCGTTAAATATTTAAATGGAATAATACATAAAAATAATTAACTTTGTATCTCGTTTCATGCGAGCATTAGAGAAAAATAGTAATAGTAATTTTTTATAAAGTTAATTGGTCCACATCCCACAGTTACCCTAATTCATTGTCGTTCATTATCAATTATTTTCATTTACATATTATACATTACCAGAATAATGACATATTTTCTTAATGAGATACCTAGTTTTCTCTTCATGCTGAATCTGAATATATTTTTATCTAAAACGGATCGTTTAATGTCTTAAATTAATTTTAAGTATACAAGTTATTTCATAGACATACTATTACTAAAATTAAATATCATATAATGAAAGTAAGTTATTTAAATTTTCACTTAAACTTACTTAAATAAATAAAGCAGTGTCGTCTATGAAAGCGCCCAGGCGGCTTTAATTTCTCTGACTTCCAACAATTACCGTCATATTTCATCTAATTTATATAAAAATTTTATAAATATACAAAAACCATCCTCAGGAACCACTCTATCTAATGGTGAAAACCGCATTACATTCCGTTTAGTAGTCTTTGAGTTTATCGCGGACAAACAGACACAGCGGGAGACTTTGTTATATAATATACTAGCTTTTGCCCGCGACTTCGTGCGCGTGGAATTAATTATTACGGCAGCCTAATTTTTTTAAGCTTTGAATGTCATATTTATTAATATCTAATCAACTGCCTAAGAAATAGGTTTTGAGCTTTCAAAATGACGATACTTTCATACAACATTTCATGCCCCCTTTGACCCCTTACAACCCTTTTTTCGCAATTAAAAGTAGCCTATGTCCTTTTTCAGGCTCTAGACTTACTGTGTACCAAATTTCATTTAAATCGGTTCAGTAGTTGTAGAGTGAAAGCAAGACAGACAGACAGACAGAGTTACTTTCGCCTTTATAATATTAGTTAAGATGTTTTTTTTTAATTATGCGTAATTTGTAGGACGAGAGAGCAGAACTGTTCAAACACTTGCTAAACGACAAAGTTCGGGAGTCGTTCTTGCTGGAGGAGGACGACGTGGTCCGGCTGGCGATGGACACCGCCGGCTACACCGTCAGGGAGCTCGTCGACTACCTCAATAAGAAGATATTTAAGGCCGTTAAGAAGAAACGTAAACATTTATTGTTTCTACCGTCCAATAACACCAAAAATATATTTTCACCAAATATAATCCTTTTTTTTTGGCAAAAAATGGCTGGCAAAGATGAACTGTCCAGCGATTTAGCGATCCCGTATGATGTCGTGAAGAGACTGAAAGAGGTGGGTGCATCCCAGTAGTACCCCCTAAAAACGGAAAATATCCCAACAGTTCTATTGAAACTATTCAATAGAACTGTTGGGATATTTTCCGTACTGTCAAATTATATCCCAATAGTTCTATATAGTACAGTTGTTTAGAGTACTACTGGGATGCACCCAAAGAGGATTTCAGCCTACTCCTAATAACTTAGCCCTCTCCCATCGAAGATTGCGTGATCATTTATCATCAGATGTAGTTGCAATGAAGGGCTAATACCGAACTTTTTTTCAGAGACACATGCCATTGATAACAAGCCCCGTCTGGTGGAGGATGTGACCAAAGACTCCGAGAAATCCAAAGCTTTTGACATATGGGAAGCTTTGGGAGGAATGCGGGACGTCAAACAACAAATCGCAGAGAGCATATTTTGGCCTATTATGGTGACTACTTGCATATTTATTTATTCAAATATTCCTACTAGTCTAAACTGTGTGAAACATGTATATTACATATCGATTATCATGATCAAGAAAAACATATTATGTGACTTTAAAAAAGATTGAGCATGTAAGCTATCTTTAAAAGATAGAAGTATGGCATCGCTGACTCTTTGTGTTCCTACTAAAGAGTACTATTTTGTTATATATCGCGCGACTCTTCCATCAATGATCATCATATTTGAGCACATTTGTACAAAATTAATAAATTATATACTAAAACCTTCCTCAGGAATAATTCTATCTATTGGTGAAAACCGCAAGAACATCCGTTCAGTAGTTTTTGAGTCGCGATCAGAGTGCCGAGTGTGAGTTTGTTACCGAGCGACTGCGTAAACACGTAACGCAAAGGAGATGATTCATTTCAGCTTCACTCTTGTGGTACAAGACTACTATTAAAATGGAAAAAATACAAGGATTTTATCAAAAATAAAATAAGTGAACGAAACGAACTAAATAAAAAGTTGGTTAAAAAATTAATTTCCTAGTTTTTGAGCTATTAAAAGATGGCGTCGTTCTAATATTAGTCTGTAGGTGATAAAGATGCGGTGACATTGATTTGTCAAGCTCAAAATATGTCATTTTTACACGCTTTTTATTAGCTTCACTTGTATGTCAGTTTGTCAGTATGTCAGTTTGTCAGTATGTCAGTATGTAACTCTCCGTGGGTAATCTGCGCGCCTGCGGCCTTCCTTGGTTCTGGTAGCCGTTTCTCAGGCTCCCTCTCCGAAATTGAACTCTGATTCCCCGTATTTATAATACCTATTTATAAATAATTATTAGGGTACTCCTCACCTGGCCTTTTGCTAGAATGTCCTGGATTTGGTTCAGGAACGTTCGCTTTGGTCTTTTATATCAGACTATAATATAACTGGTTGCTATACCAGACTAATCTAACTGGTTTTATGCCAGACTATAATCTAACTGATTTGCTATACCAGACTATAATCTAACTGGTTTCTATACCAGACTATAATCTAACCGGTTGCTATACCATACTATAATCTAACTGGTTTATGCCAGACTATGGTCACTGGTTGCTATACCAGACTATAATCTAACTGGGTTTATGCCAGACTATGATCTGATTTGCTATACCAGAGTATAGTCTAACTCGTTTTATGCCAGACTATAATCTAACTGGTTGCTATACCAGACTATAATCTAACTGGTTTCTATACCAGACTATAATCTAACCGGTTGCTATACCATACTATAATCTAACTGGTTTATGCCAGACTATGGTCACTGGTTGCTATACCAGACTATAATCTAACTGGGTTTATGCCAGACTATAATCTAACTGGTTGCTATACCAGACTATAATCTAACTGGGTTTATGCCAGACTATGATCTGATTTGCTATACCAGAGTATAGTCTAACTGGTTTTTATGCCAGACTATAATCTAACTGGTTGCTATACCAGGCTAAAATCTAACTGGTTTATGCCAGACTATGATCTAACTGGTTGCTATACCAGACTATAATCTAACTGGGTTTATGTCAGACTATGATCTGATTTGCTATACCAGACTATAGTCTAACTGGTTTTTATGCCAGACTTCTTCTTCTTCGTCTTCTTTTTTTATAAGAAAGGGCATACTTCCAAGGTGGTCCCATTGTCATCATGTTAGGATCTGATGATGATATCCTGGGAAAATTTTAAGAACTGTTCCAAATGTTATAGGCATTGGTTGTTGTTGCATTATTAGCTTCACTTGTATGTCAGTTTGTCAGTATGTCAGTTTGTCAGTATGTCAGTATGTCAGTATGTAACTCTCCGTGGGTAATCTGCGCGCCTGCGGCCTTCCTTGGTTCTGGTAGCCGTTTCTCAGGCTCCCTCTCCGAAATTGAACTCTGATTCCCCGTATTTATAATATTTATAAATAATTATTTTATTCTCACTAATAAATAAATTACTAGCGACTGTGTGGCCGAGCGGTTTAAGTGCTAAACTGCCCGTACAACAGTCGCTCAGGCGTGGGTTCGAGCCTTGGCACTCGCAGTTTTTCTGCGACTTCCAAGGCTCGCTCCCGTGCCGACTGTACTCTGGCCAGGTTTCTGTGGTTTCCTTGGTCACTGTGCTAAGGGTGGGGCACAGGCAAATGCGTGTACAGATTGTAAGTCGGCCACAGCCGCTATAGAGGTAATGAGAGTGTAAACAGTCAAAATAAGGAGGGATTCAATAATCCCACGTGTCTAGGCCAAAATAGGCTGATGCGTAAGTTCCAAAAAATCACGCTTTTATAAATAAACCAAACTAAAAAGTAAAAAATAAATAATAGTTTAAAAAAACTAAAAACACGCTTTTTATAGAAACCCAAACTAAAAAATAGAAAATAAATTTTAATAAGATTAGGGGTGCTTTTTAAGATATTATCAAAATGATAATCACTCTACTCATATCTATCAATAAAATATTTATAACTATATTGACACCATGCACCCCACGCTTTTTTTTAAATAAAATATTTTTTTTTTATTTACACTATTATTAATTTATAGTTAATGAAATTTTTAACACTATTCTTAATTTAAATTTATTCAAATTTATTTTCTATTTTTTAGTTTGGGTTTCTATAAAAAGCGTGTTTTTAGTTTTTTTAAACTATTATTTTTGACAAGTCTTTCCTTCTGTGTTCCGGGCTTTGTTTTTAGCTATAAACAAAGCCCAGAACCGGAATATTAATGGACACGTATGAAAAGCACTATAAAATCCCGGAAGAATTAGCTATTACGACATCTAGACCGGACATATTTCTTTATTCCAAACAAATCAAACGTATAGTACTTGTTGAGCTTACAGTGCCGTGGGAAACAAACATCCCTAAAGACCATGCATTCAAAGTGAATAAATATTATGACCTTACTAATGAACTAACCAAAAATGGCTATGTGGTTAGTTTATACGCGGTAGAAGTGGGTGCGAGGGGCATACCAGCGAAGTCTCTCTACAACCTGCTAAAAGACCTTGGCCTTTCTGAATTTGGCTAGGCAGGGAGAATAACTTGAACAGAGGAGGTGAGTGTGGACGCGCGTCACTAAGGGCACCCTTAAACCTACACCCGAGTCACAAGTCTCTCTCTCTGTTCGGAGTTTTTCTCTCAGCCACGCGATGGACCCGGCACCCGCTCGGTGAATCCATGGAATGCTAAGATATTCGTCTCATTTTGGACATAGACAAAGCTATAACAAGAACAAAACTCAATATATTAATCTAATTTTTCAGTAATGTACCTATGCCTAACCAGTAACCATCAAATCAAATGGACCATACGTCAATAAACACTGACAGCAAAAGTCAAAACAACATCAATCCGCCACCTGGAGAATGTCTACCATAGATAATATAACTTATGATATTTAAGATCTGCCATGATTATACGTATAGTGTTGCATTGTTTTGGAGAGAATAAATAATAATATTTCGCTCAATTAAAAGTGAATTCGGAGAATTGGCTAATCAAAACTAGATTACTAATACATGTAGTTTTTTTTAACTTATGTACAGAAAGTGAACCTGTGCTTCATACAATTCTGGACCATCTCCTTTATATGGAATTTTACTAGTGTTATGTAGTTATAGCGAGAGTAAACGTTTTTTTTGCTATATAATGTTACGACCTAGGGGTCGGGGATTGGAAGAACAACCACACAACAGGGAGAACTAGACGTTTATTAACCAATAAATAGTTAGTTACAAGATTTGATGCAGCACGCTGCGACGCCGTCGTTTCACGCTTCTAAGCCTGAAGGAACCTATCACGGCGGCGACGATGATCTGCCTCGGCACCTCACGGCCACACCCCCCAACCACACTGGGGGACCACTACAGATCCATCGTCCGTACACGCACACTCTCAGGGAACATCTCCCTACATTCCTTCAACCGTCTTGACTCGACGACAACTCGCTTTGAACTCTCTGAATCTAGTCTTTGTTCTACACACGATATAAATTTGAATTGTTCCATTCTTTTAACTAATTCCTTTTTTAACTTGCATTTACTTTTAAGGGACCGTTCAAATATTACGTAAGCAGATTTATTACAATTATTTACCCCCCACCCCCCTTGTCAGCAAAAGTAAGCAAAGTTTCTACCCCCTCCCCCTATGCTTACGTAAACATTTTTCAAGTATAAATTACATATTTTTTTAATAATTGTCATAATTATAATTTTAAAAATTAAAAAATTATTTTAGTGCAGAGGTTGGATTTTACTGATACAGTATTCAACATAGAGAATTCACGAATTTTTGCTATTCGTGTAAAAAAATAAATAACTATCGATGACGTAATCATCATCTAGACCCCCCCACCCCCCATGTCATCAAAAATAAGCAATACACAGACACCCCCACCCCTCTATAGTGCTTACGTAATACTTGAATGGTCCCTAATCCAAATGAGGTTTCAACCTATAAACTCTTTTACTTCGTAATTCCTCCGAGGGGTCATCCGTAACAATAATTTGACGTTATGAGTGACTACATTTTTACGCAGTCGCTCGGTGAAAAACTCACACTTGCCCCACAGACAGACAGATAGATGACTTTGCTTTATTATGTGTAGTGATAACATTTTTCTACTGCAATTCTGTAAACCATTTACTTCCTATGTATTGAACACTCGTTGGTCGAGTACGACTCGCACTTATCCGGTTTAATTGTAATTGTACTTGTTCCCAGTATCCAGCCCTGTTCCCGTCCCAGTCGTGCGGCATCCTGCTGTACGGGCCCCCCGGCACGGGCAAGTCGCACATCGGCTCGTGCTTGGCCAAACTGCACAACATGCGGCTCGTCACCGTCAAAGGGCCGGAGCTGCTGTCCAAATACATCGGCCAGAGCGAGAAGGCTGTCAGGGACATCTTTGATAAGTGAGTGTCACAGTGTCAATTGATGATGTTTCATTTATTAACGATCGGTATCTGATGATGACGACTGTCTCGATGGTCTAGTGGTAAGCCTATCTGGCTTCGATCACGAGGTCCTGGATTCGAATCCTGGGTCACGGAATAATTCTGAGTTTTTCATTCTTCTATGAAAGTTACATGGTGGTGTTACACCCCCGTGCCTCGAAGAGCACGTTAAGCCGTCGGTCCCGGTCACTATCATCAACATCTGATAGTGATCGTTAATAAATGAAACATTATCCACCTAAGCCCGCCAACCCGCATTGGAGCAGCGTGGTGGGTCTTCGCTCCATATCCCCTCTCCTATAGAAAGGGAGGCCTGGCCCTGTGGTGGGCCGTTGTTAGGCTGATAATGATGATGATGATCAGATGGTGATGATGACCGCGACCGACGGCTTAACGACCAACTTCCTTCGACTCCGAGCTTGAAATGAAATGATGATCATAGAAAATGAAGAATATACATTTATTCAATAGCACGACCCGGGATTCGAACCCAGGACCTCGTGAGCGAAGCCACATAGGCTAACCACTAGACCAACGAGGCATTCAACCCGCATCGGAGCAGCGGGGCGGCTCTACGTTCCAGATTCCCTCTCCTATAATGAGAGCCCTTGCCCTGTAGTGGGCCATAATAATTAAAGTATTAATTTAAATTGGTCCGCGACCAATATAGTGTGTACCTTCACAGAACACCAAAAATAACCATTCAGGGAAAGACGGAGTATAACATGCTATCTTTAAAATATAGATATATGCCGTTGCTGATTTTTTTTGTAGTACTAATAAAGGGGAACAATCCTTGATATATTGTTTTGCTATATCTCGAATAGATAAAGCAGCGTTTGCAATGAAAGCTCCCAAATGGTGCAACTCTTCCAACAATAATCGTCATAGTTGAGCCAATTTATACCAAACCCTAACAAATTATACCTGACCCTAGCAGAGCAAGTCACCACTTTAGGGGCTATGCTCTGCTAGGGTCAGGTTAGTAAATGAGTAGCCACACAAACTGTTCACTATTATTTATTACGCGTTATGTCTTACTGACTACCCATTAACGACTAACGTACTGCGGGCATCTCCGCCCGTCGTCGCTATACAAAATGCTTATTCGACATTTAATTATACACGTTGGTGTGTGTGTGTGTACACAGCCACCACAAAACCTTCCTCAGAAATCACTCTAATCCGTTCATTAGTATTTGACTTTATCGAACAGTCAGACGGACAGACGCTATGATGTACTAGCTGAAAATAATTCAGGAAAGTGCCATCCTTATTACTAAGAGTTGGCGGCCGAGTGGCGCAGTGGGTAGTGACCCTGCTTCTGCGTCCAGGGCTTTGATTCCCACGTCTGGAAAAATGTGTGATGAGCATAGATATTTTCCTGTGTTTATTTATTTATTTGTACAGCACAACGAAGAAGAACATATAACAGAAACATAAAAATATTAAGTAGAACTGGTACAAAAGGCGGCCTTGTCGCTAAACAGCGATTTCATCCAGGCAATCTTAGGCTTAAGAAAATATTAGGACACTAGAAGGCTGGTGGTGAATAATATGTATAAACTCACTACACATATATTATTTAATGCAGTATGTATATAAAAAAGAAAAATAAATAGGAATTTAAGGTCGTCTTTTTTGTGACAAGTAGTATGTCTTAACAGCATTTTTAAATATATTCAGTGATTCTGATTGTCTATATATTATCATCAGTCATAACGCGGCTGTAGGTTCAAGAGCGTGACAGACTTATTTCATTCGGCCTTTATTAGAAAGTGATACAAGATTATTTTTTGTCCCCTTCAGCGTGTTCGTTTTTATTATTTGTCAAGAGTGGAATTTGTGACAGACAAGGGACATATCTGAGCAATTATTAGCTTTTTATTAAATTTGCTGATAAATAATATAACTTTGCGGTTACTATATTAATTTAAACGTTATCGTGCTATGGTGGGTTGTAATATTTTCGGCTGCAACAGTCGCAGCGAACAGAAAATCGAAGGAATTACGTTTCATACGTAAGTAGGCATAAACTTCATTGATTGATGATTTAAAGCTTAGATATGTTATTTTTTAGCAAATTTCATGTATTATGCGTTTAATAAACTATATTATATAAAGTTATATTTCGTATTTTACGATATTTTAAAACATAACGTTTTATGATGTACTTTAAATGTTGACATGTCATGTCAATAAGGCTGATTTCCTGTCTCACGAGTGGACACGCTATGGGCTCTATCTAGTAGTCTTTAATCTATGATTTTGACAATGACATATCCCTGAAATATGGTATGACATATCCGTCATAGAGTAAATAACGCAAAGGTTAGAAAGATTCCTTATCATAAAATATTAATCAGTTATCATAGTACCCATGACACAAGTTACATATATGCTTATTTTGGGGCTATATAGCGATGTGTGAAATTGTTCTATAATATTTACAGCCCTATAAGTCAAAAATTTTCGTTCGTTGAATAGGAATGTGAAAGCCATTATTTTTGTGTCATCAGGGCAGATATGCAGCGGCCTTGTATCCTGTTCTTCGACGAGTTCGACAGCCTCGCGCCCAAGTAAGTGCAACATTGTAAGTACATTTACGCTTTCCATTCATTCATTAACCGACGAAGAAAAACGGAGGAGGTTCTCAATTCGACACATATATATTTTTTTTATGTTTGACCAATTTTGATAATTCTTTTTTTATTAGAAAGGGCACACTTCCAAGATGTCATCATCTTAGGATCTGATGATGATATCCCGGGATAATCGAAGGAACTCTTCAAATTTTATAGGCACACTTGCAGCAATTTCGGTTTTTGTGTAAGTATCGGTACCTCTTTGGCTACAAGTGCCGTATAATATACGATGACAGTATAGTACGAGTACGTTACGTGGCGATAAATCACTAAAAAGTAAGAAATAAAAATTTTTAACGATAAATAGAACCGACTCAAAACGCACTAAAAAGTAAAAAATAACTGTGTCATTTAGTTGCTTTCATTTACTTAAGCATATCTAGGAGTCGGTGCCAGCCAAGGTTTATACTTTAAGGACATTACCTAGAACCCACAAACTGCTTTACTACGTTAAATAAATGTTCCTAAAACTTGCTGGCATCGACTTCATAGATATGCTTAAGTAAATTATATCATATATTCATAGATAAGCTTAAGTTATTTTGCTTTTTGTCCTCCATCTCAATCAAACTAAAACAATATTCATTCAACTCTTTATAATAGTTTCGGTTCTAGATGAACTCCTTGCATACTCGTATATTAAAATATACGAGTGAGACGAATATCTTAGCATTCCATGGATCCATCGCGTGGCTGAGAGAAAAACTCCGAACAGAGCCAGAGACTTGTGACTCGGGTGTAGGTTTAAGGGTACCCTTAGTGACGCGCGTCCACACTCACCTCCTCTGTTCAAGTTATTCTCCCTGCCTAGCCAAATTCAGAAAGGCCAAGGTCTTTTAGCAGGTTGTAGAGAGACTTCGCTGGTATACCCCTCGCACCCACTTCTACCGCGTATAAACTAACCGCATAGCCATTTTTGGTTAGTTCATTAGTAAGGTCATAGTATTTATTCACTTTGAATACATGGTCTTTAGGGATGTTTGTTTCCCACGGCACTGTAAGCTCAACAAGTACTATACGTTTGATTTGTTTGGAAAAAAGAAATATGTCCGGTCTAGATGTCGTAATAGCTAACTAAGTCTCCGGGATTTTATAGTGTTTTTCATACGTGTCCGTACGTACGTGTAAGGAGTTGATCTACAACCGAAACTATTGTAAAGAGTTGAACGAATATTGTTTTATTTTCATTGAGATGGAGGACAAAAAGCAAAATAAACATTTAAAAAAACAAACGTAGGTTAAATGGTTTTTGAGAAGGGTTAAAGGGTATTTTTTTACGAAAATCGAAAAGAGGAGGCTTTAGCGTTGCAGTTGGCTATTAAAAATAAGCTAATAAATATGGTGGTTGTTTATCAGACGCGGCCACGACTCGACGGGCGTCACTGACCGCGTAGTGAACCAGCTGCTCGCTCGCATGGACGGGGCGGAGGGCGGCGCGCGCGGGCCCGTGGTGGCGGCCACTTCCCGCCCCGACCTCATCGACCCCGCCCTACTCCGCCCCGGGAGGCTGCAGACGCATATCTACTGCGCACTGCCTGACCAGGTACTATGAAACAACATGACATCAGACGCGGCCACGACTCGACGGGCGTCACTGACCGCGTAGTGAACCAGCTGCTCGCTCGCATGGACGGGGCGGAGGGCGGCGCGCGCGGGCCCGTGGTGGCGGCCACTTCCCGCCCCGACCTCATCGACCCCGCCCTACTCCGCCCCGGGAGGCTGCAGACGCATATCTACTGCGCACTGCCTGACCAGGTACTATGAAACAACATGACATCAGACGCGGCCACGACTCGACGGGCGTCACTGACCGCGTAGTGAACCAGCTGCTCGCTCGCATGGACGGGGCGGAGGGCGGCGCGCGCGGGCCCGTGGTGGCGGCCACTTCCCGCCCCGACCTCATCGACCCCGCCCTACTCCGCCCCGGGAGGCTGCAGACGCATATCTACTGCGCACTGCCTGACCAGGTACTATGAAACAACATGACATCAGACGCGGCCACGACTCGACGGGCGTCACTGACCGCGTAGTGAACCAGCTGCTCGCTCGCATGGACGGGGCGGAGGGCGGCGCGCGCGGGCCCGTGGTGGCGGCCACTTCCCGCCCCGACCTCATCGACCCCGCCCTACTCCGCCCCGGGAGGCTGCAGACGCATATCTACTGCGCACTGCCTGACCAGGTACTATGAAACAACATGACATCAGACGCGGCCACGACTCGACGGGCGTCACTGACCGCGTAGTGAACCAGCTGCTCGCTCGCATGGACGGGGCGGAGGGCGGCGCGCGCGGGCCCGTGGTGGCGGCCACTTCCCGCCCCGACCTCATCGACCCCGCCCTACTCCGCCCCGGGAGGCTGCAGACGCATATCTACTGCGCACTGCCTGACCAGGTACTATGAAACAACATGACATCAGACGCGGCCACGACTCGACGGGCGTCACTGACCGCGTAGTGAACCAGCTGCTCGCTCGCATGGACGGGGCGGAGGGCGGCGCGCGCGGGCCCGTGGCGGCGGCCACTTCCCGCCCCGACCTCATCGACCCCGCCCTACTCCGCCCCGGGAGGCTGCAGACGCATATCTACTGCGCACTGCCTGACCAGGTACTATGAAACAACATGACATCAGACGCGGCCACGACTCGACGGGCGTCACTGACCGCGTAGTGAACCAGCTGCTCGCTCGCATGGACGGGGCGGAGGGCGGCGCGCGCGGGCCCGTGGCGGCGGCCACTTCCCGCCCCGACCTCATCGACCCCGCCCTACTCCGCCCCGGGAGGCTGCAGACGCATATCTACTGCGCACTGCCTGACCAGGTACTATGAAACAACATGACATCAGACGCGGCCACGACTCGACGGGCGTCACTGACCGCGTAGTGAACCAGCTGCTCGCTCGCATGGACGGGGCGGAGGGCGGCGCGCGCGGGCCCGTGGCGGCGGCCACTTCCCGCCCCGACCTCATCGACCCCGCCCTACTCCGCCCCGGGAGGCTGCAGACGCATATCTACTGCGCACTGCCTGACCAGGTACTATGAAACAACATGACATCAGACGCGGCCACGACTCGACGGGCGTCACTGACCGCGTAGTGAACCAGCTGCTCGCTCGCATGGACGGGGCGGAGGGCGGCGCGCGCGGGCCCGTGGCGGCGGCCACTTCCCGCCCCGACCTCATCGACCCCGCCCTACTCCGCCCCGGGAGGCTGCAGACGCATATCTACTGCGCACTGCCTGACCAGGTACTATGAAACAACATGACATCAGACGCGGCCACGACTCGACGGGCGTCACTGACCGCGTAGTGAACCAGCTGCTCGCTCGCATGGACGGGGCGGAGGGCGGCGCGCGCGGGCCCGTGGCGGCGGCCACTTCCCGCCCCGACCTCATCGACCCCGCCCTACTCCGCCCCGGGAGGCTGCAGACGCATATCTACTGCGCACTGCCTGACCAGGTACTATGAAACAACATGACATCAGACGCGGCCACGACTCGACGGGCGTCACTGACCGCGTAGTGAACCAGCTGCTCGCTCGCATGGACGGGGCGGAGGGCGGCGCGCGCGGGCCCGTGGCGGCGGCCACTTCCGGCCCCGACCTCATCGACCCCGCCCTACTCCGCCCCGGGAGGCTGCAGACGCATATCTACTGCGCACTGCCTGACCAGGTACTATGAAACAACATGACATCAGACGCGGCCACGACTCGACGGGCGTCACTGACCGCGTAGTGAACCAGCTGCTCGCTCGCATGGACGGGGCGGAGGGCGGCGCGCGCGGGCCCGTGGCGGCGGCCACTTCCCGCCCCGACCTCATCGACCCCGCCCTACTCCGCCCCGGGAGGCTGCAGACGCATATCTACTGCGCACTGCCTGACCAGGTACTATGAAACAACATGACATCAGACGCGGCCACGACTCGACGGGCGTCACTGACCGCGTAGTGAACCAGCTGCTCGCTCGCATGGACGGGGCGGAGGGCGGCGCGCGCGGGCCCGTGGCGGCGGCCACTTCCCGCCCCGACCTCATCGACCCCGCCCTACTCCGCCCCGGGAGGCTGCAGACGCATATCTACTGCGCACTGCCTGACCAGGTACTATGAAACAACATGACATCAGACTACATCATCATCATCATTATCAGCCTATTAACAGCGCATTATAGGAGAGGGAATATGGAGCGTACACCCACCACGATGCTCCAATGTAGGTTGCCGGGCTTTGGGTGGTAATGTTCCATTTATTACAGACAGTTTCAGATGTTGATGATTGTGACCGGGACCGACGGCTTAGCGTGCTCTCCGAGGCACGGGGGTGTAACACCACCAACTGCCAAACTCCGGGCTTGGAATGTACTGAAAATTTCAAAGAAGAATGAAAAACTCAGAATTATTCCGTGACTCGACCCAGGATTCGAACCCAGGACCTCGTGATCGAGGCCAGATAAGCTAACCAGTAGACCAACGAGACACTGACTACGCGAGTCATAAATAAAAAAAATATAAGAAAAAATACTATCTATATTTCCTATTTTGCTGTTATTTGTCTACGATATGTTATTTTGAGCGTCCTACTCATTGACATATTAATAGTTAGTACTATGGACTTCGGGTCTAATGCAAAATTTACGTCAAAAGTGTTCCGAGATATTTTATACATACTAGGATGTATTTATGTTTTTATAAACAAAATAACATTGTAACGTATGTCTTATCGTATTATTATGCAGTCTAATTTGCAACGGTCTAATTGCATGCAATAAGTAATCAGCTTCGACTGACGGTTGTCATGGCAGCCCTTTTTTTGACATGACAGCTTCTCGTGAAAATAGGACAACATAAATGGTTGTGGAGTAGGTAGCTTTGAAATTTTTTTTGGCATCTTATATTTATATATTATATTTACAGCAAACTTTAACTTATATTTACATATCCGTGACCTCTATATGCTGGGATAAATCTTGTACCAAATAATAATTGTTGTAATTATCTCGTATAAAAATAATTAGTTATAATAATAATTAATTACAAACCAAATCCACAAATGTACAAAATGATATGCCACTCGATATAGTTCTTTACTTTGAAATTTCAAGTTCTCGATATTTTCCTCTTTTTAATTAAACTGAAAATATATTTTTTTACTTCAATGACGTTAGGTCACTATTTTAAATAACTGTTCCTAATTTCATGTAGATAATTCTTATAGTTATCCAAATAATATACCATTATGGTAAAAGTTATTTGATTAATATTCTAGACATAAAAAATAAAAAATTTTGAATTGAAAATAATTAAATTATTTTCATTGAAAAATTAAGTAATTAAATAATTCAAATGTTAAACAACAAAATATCTCTATGCAGTCGTTGTTCTAAAACATTCTATTGCTCACGGCAGATCCGAACTAAATGCGATTAATTAGATAAACATATTGCACTTCTTCTATCCTATACGCGGGTAGCGTATGGGAAAAGGACAGATATATACTTTTGTTCATTTTGGTTGGATATGCAATTCGTTTCTATAGTTTATGAAAATTTTAATAAAATAGCCTGTTTCTAAGCAAAATAATACTTTAAAATCATCAGTAAATATTTACTTACTGAAAATACATATGATACACCGTCTTCTTTTCTCACCTTACTCGGGTAGTTCTTACAAATATTTTATAACACATTGCAGCATTATTGACGTGTATTCTGTCAGTCAGCTAATATGAGACTGAATGCGATTAGAATTCTTTTTCGCGTTTTAGTTTTCTTTTGGTTCGGACACTTTTTAGCGTTGACCCGATGTCAATGGTCCTACTGGTTATTTTGGTGCAACTTTGTTATGAATCATCTTACTAAACATCTTACTTTTGCAGCATTGCTATGCTCTCTGCTTGACCAGGGACCAGATAACTTTCAAACAAAGATTGAGCATTGTAGAGTCATCTCCTCGATTTGTTAAGTTTTTTTTTCACCAACTACAAGTTGGCCCTGGACTGCTATCACACCTGATGTTAAGTGATGGTAGAATCTAAGATGGAAGTGGACTAACTTGTTAGAAGTAGGATGAAAATCCACAACCCTTTCGGTTTCTACACGACATCGTACCGGAACGCTAAATCGCTAACGGTAACTAGTCACGTCAAAAGCCTCCCACCAGCCAGACCAAGACAAATTAAGGAAAATCTCTATCCGCCCCGCTGGGAATCGAACCCAGGCCCTCCGTCTTATAAATCCACCGCGCATACCACTGCGCCACGGAGGTCGTGCGTTTTTCGATATTAGTGTAATAAATAAATAAATTAATTACTTCAGTCAGACCGGTACGAGATCCTGCAAACGCTCTCCTCAAAGAACGTGAGCATCGACGAGCAAGTGGACCTGCACGAGCTGTCACATCGCACGGACGGCTTCTCGCCCGCCGACCTGCAGGCTCTGCTGGTCACCGCCCAGCTGGGCAGGCTCGAGCGACAACTGGTATGTAGCTTAACGAGTTCACAGTCATAAGTCCGTGAGCAAGCAAGTGGACCTGCACGAGTTGTCACATCGCACGGACGGCTTCTCGCCCGCCGACCTGCAGGCTCTGCTGGTCACCGCCCAGCTGGGCAGGCTCGAGCGACAACTGGTATGTAGCTTAACGAGTTCACAGTCATAAGTCCGTGAGCCCAATGTGGGCTCACACTACTTGCGAACTGAAGAGTCGTCAGGTCACTTTGTACAGGGACAATAAATGTGTTCACGAGAATTGTAAAAGATTAGTACATGGGTAGACCCTGGTGTTTTATTACAGTTAATTAAATATATAACAATTATATTAACAATAAATAAAATTGTCCGCTGCGTGACTCATGAGGTTCATAGTTAGCGAACGATGTTATAGTAATTTTGTGTAAATTTGATTATTGACTTTTTATAGGTGGCCAGTGAAGACAGGAACCTAGAAACGGTGGTGGTGCATAAAGAGGATATACAGAGCGCCCTCGACGAGACCAAACCGTCGCTGTCAGTGGAGCAGAGGCTCTTCTACGATATGATGTGAGTTTCACACACACACCACTATTCCCCGCTCTTTCGAAATTTTTTTGTTTATTTTTAAAAGAACAGTTTTATGATTTTGACTCGAAAAAAAAGGGGTACATCCCAGTAGTACCCCATACCGAACCGTTGGACCGTTGGGATATTTTCCGTGCTGTCAAATTATGTCCCAATAGTTTTATATAGTACTGTAGTATAGTTTTTGCTCTTGACTTTACTTATACCATATAAGTTATATATTATTTTGATTGATATTTCATTTTGTTTTATTAAAAACCTCAATACCATTTTAAACACGTTTTGTGCAAGCACAGCTGTATTCGATATAGTATGTTTATAGATACTCTCAAATTGAAGTGGACATTTATTACTGCAATCAAAAGAGATTCCATATTATACTTATAAAAACTAGGTAATTTAAGCACACTGAGGTTTCTGTAAAATATGTGATGTAACTAAAAATTTAAGGCTTCCGCAATTTTCCATTACCTGTACTATAAAACGTTGCTCCGTAACAGATTTAAAGATTCTGAGTTCACGGGAAGTACCTTGTAGGTTTTGGTTCATTTGCGAGTGTCGAAAATTTGGGACATAGTCGGCTGTATCTTTTGATTGCGTTGGCTTAGAAGTTTGAATTTTTCAAGGCACAGTAGCAGAGCCGTAACCAGCAATGTATGCGTTCTGTGCCAACGTGCGTAACTGCACCTTACAGATTATTGTATGAAAATTTATAATTTTCAGTTTTTTTGGGTGCCCCATTAATTAGTTGAATATTTTTTTTCGCTTCTTATGCCTACAATAAACCATATATAATAAAAAAATGTATGCATAAATTTAAAGTGTTCAGTTTAATTCAGAATAAAAAATATATTTTAGTAATCTTTCAGTGTACATAATATGTATAGGATGCACCCTTTAGCGTCTTTTTCGTTTAATTTATTTTCGTGTATTCTGAGAGAACATAATTATTACAGCAACCTAAATGAAATTGATCTGGAACTCAAATAAGCTCACTTTGTCACCCGGTGACAGTTACCTACAGTGGGCGCCTTGATGGTGACAGAGGGTGACGGCAACAAAATGTTACCGTGACAAAAAATCGCAATGGGCGTCCGGCCTTAATTGACTCTAAATAAGGTACTGTTTGCGCCCCTCCTGGGTCCGCGCCCTGTGCCTGGGCACTGCTGGCACTGCTCTGGTTACGGCACTGCATAGTAGACCTGAGTATTTAATGCCAAGTCTTGGCAGATAGACGGACAGACAACATAGTAATCCTATAAGGGTTCCGTACTTTCCTTTCGAGGTACGGGAGTACCTTTTTGTGTTATTGGAAGTATGCCGTGGAATTCGTGTTTTCTAAAAAGTGTCATATAACCACAAATAATGTTCGTTTTTTTATTATTTTTTTTCATTCCTCAGATATAAAAGGTTCAGAGGGGAGAGTCTACCGCCCGAACAGAGGCTGCTGTCACAGATTATGCAGAAACAGAGAGTTACTTTAGCGTAGCGTATACATACCTACATTCCATACATAGTTGTATAGATAAACATAGACCATGTCACAAACAATTTAAAATCTTTTATATTTTAAGCTACAAAGGCTTCAATTTAAGAAGTTTAATGTAATTTTATGTTTTTATTTTTTGTAATTTATGGTTTTAGATAAGACATCTTAATATGAATTGATACTTTGTATTATTTTATCCCCTCTTCTTTTGAGGGAGGCCTGGCCCTGTTGTGGGCCGCTAATAGGCTGGTAACGATGATTATGATGAGTATCTTAGCTTCTGTTGTGTAATATAATACATTAATTAATTAAATTAATAAATAAATTCTAAGCCGTTGGACTATAGTTGTAACACAAAAGAAAAAAAAGATCTATAATTGAGCCATCGTAACTGCACAAAACAAATGAACCATTCTTGTAAAACTGGCAGCACTTTTGCTCACTAAAGATTAGGACAGAGATAATACTCGTCTGTTTTCACACACCGGTCCTTTCTTGACGTTTGTTTTTTTTGTATTCTTTCGAAAAATGTATTCGTTCGAAAGTTCGTACATACAGACAACTGCATTATTAATAAATAATATACTTAAAAGCTTTGGTGCTGTTTCCTAAGAATTATAATATGTATATACTAGCGGCCGCCTGCGGTTTCGCCCGCGTATTTTCCGCTCCTGTGGGAATATTAGGAAACAAAGTCTAATGTCACTTTTCTGGCTTCTTTCTGGTACTTTGGAGATTTGCGCGTTTGAACAAACTCTTCCGCTTTATAATTTGTAAATAACTATAAGACGCCTCCGGGAATAAAAAGTATATAACCTATATGTTAATAAAGGGTGTTATCTGAGTCCATACCAAATTTTATTAAAATCGCTCCAGCCGTTTAGTCGTAAAGAAGAACTTTCGCCTTTATAATAGTAGTATGATATAAAAATTAATTCCTACTTGCCTTGGTCATATCATTCGTGAATGGCTGAACAGATTTTGCTAATTCTTTTTTGTTCTTGTGTTTGTTATGGGTAGAAGAATCTTTAAAAGAAAAATTAAAAAATAACTTAATGATTACTTCATACGTTACTCAATCTCGGCTGACCGGCTGAATGAATGTGAATTCAAATATATGCCACATGGATAGATTATAGTCTGGTACAGCTAATAGTCATGTTATATTAGTGCGACTGAATACGCAGAGCACAACTGTGTAGTATTCGTATAAATAGAATTAAAATAAATTTCATGAAAATGGCGCCTTATTATACCAACCTGTCGATAGATGGCGCTGTACGGTGTTGTGTTGCGCTAACAACTTTCCCATACGGAAGCTATAACTGTGACAGGTCACAGCGATTAATTAGTTTCAACTCTACCATTTAACAACACCAATTTTTGATATTCGGACAGCTTTGTTCGAATTAGAGTTGCCCAACTATCGATAGTTTCGCTATCGATAGATGACTTTGAGAAATAGTAACAATATCGTCAGTGATATCAATACTATCGATAGTAATGATACTATTGAAGCTAATACTTTCGATACTTTTTTTGTATAACAATACTATTGTACTATATCGTACTAACGTATATAGTATCGACAGTGTCGGTAGCATCGATACTATCGATAGGCTAATCGATTGATAGTGCGCCTTCGTTAGTAGGATGACCACTAACCACTGCTGAGACTGTACCGAATTAAAAAATATCTTCAATGTATAGAACTGGACAAGCATATCACGTGTATATGTTACCCCCCTCCCCCCTCCCCTAGTGATATTTTGTGATCTTGAATGGACCACTTCCACCCTCGTTGGAGCCTCACATGGCTTATGGACAGCCCCTAAGCAAGATAGTTGTTAAGAGTATTGTAATGTACCTATTTGTATATGGTTTATCTTTATTAAAATATTTGTTGCTGTTTGTATCGATTTTATGATTTGTTTAACAATAAAATGGATTGAAGCATAGTTTCTTTTATTATTATTAACCTGAAGAGTAAGATTTATTGATATATGATCTCATCTGATGTTAAGTGACGACTGTTTTTAATGGTCTTTCAACTTAGAAGGCTAACTTTGACATACCCACAGAATAGGCATGATGAGATTAGGAGAATAACTTAATTTATGATTTTATTGTATTATTTAGATCAATTAGAGCTCAATATACATTCTGTTTTTATTATTTTTTTTATATTCATTACAACGGCCTTAACCTTACTACACGGATATCGTACCGGAACGCTAAATCGCCTGGCGGTACGTGTTTGTAGGTAGGGTGGTAACTAGCCACGGCTGAGGCCCCCAAGCAGCCAGACCCGGGCCAATTCAGAAAATCTCAACCAGCCCTGCTGGGAATCTAACCCAGAGCCTTCGTCTTATAAATCCACCGCGTATACCACTGCGCCACGGAGGCCGTCAAATACTTGCATTACGTAAAACTCGTTATTCAATTAAGTCTAAACTACTGAACGGATTTTAATGTAGTTTGGTACAAAGGTAGCTTAGAACCTGAGAAAGGACATCTATACATTATAATATTATAAAGAGGCAGAGTTTGTGACGTCGTAAGGGGAATTCTCTGGATTTATTGAACCAATTTTCAAAATAATTTCACCAATAGAAAGCTACGTTATTGTGGAGTATCATAGGCGATATAAATTTCCAAAATTAATTACGCATCTTTGTAATATTGTAGTAATATTCTAGACAAGAGCGGGCGCTGTACGCCGTATAGGAGAGACTTCTTTTGAGCATGCACGGCGTTTTGCGAATGAAATAGAATATAGATCGCAAGCATCTTCTAGAATCAAGAGAGTCTAGCACAGAAAAGTCTCAGCCACTAGCTAACCACAGACAGAATATATCGGACATACGTAATAGGGAATCTAGCACCTAACGTTCTCAGCGGCTTGCCAGCCAAAGAGCTATTATCTCTGCAGGACGTGCATGAGATTCTAGCACTGAACGGTCTCAGCGACTGGCTAACCACAGACTGAATATGTCGAACATACGTTTTTGGAAATGTAGCACCGAACGTTCGCAGCCAAAGAGGTGTTACTTTTTCGGGACGTATGACATTGTCTAGCACTGAATGGTCTCAGCTACTAGCTAACCACAGACATAATACGCCGAACATACGTGATAGGTAGTTTAGCACCGAACGTTCGCAGCGGCTTGCCAGCAAAAGAGCAAGTACATCTACTAGACTTGCTATAATCATAAGTTTTATTTATCCCGAACTTTCAACCTGAAGTATAGAATAATAGACAAATTAAAAGAGCAAGTATATCTACTAGACTTGCTATGATCATAAGTTTTATTTATCCCGAACTTTCAACCTGAAGTATAGAATAATAGACAAATTAAAAGAGCAAGTACATCTACTAGACTTGCTATGATCATAAGTTTTATTTATCCCGAACTTTCAACCTGAAGTATTAGAATAATAGACAAATGGGTCGGGACAAAAATATTTTTAATGCGGAACGGAGTCCGCGAGCACTGCTAGTTAGTTATAAAACAGAATTTCTCGCGGACGGAATCGCGGGCGTCCGCTAGTTGTTTATATTTCCATAATAATAAAATGACAAAACTCAGCTCGGATCGGGGAACGGCTTCCTGCCGTTCACACTCCTGCAATTCTGCTACGCCCGATATTGAACCCAATGTACTTTTAATGGTTTTTTTTCTTCAGTAGATTTGAAAATTTAAACCGGAAGTACGTATTCTACAATGTTAATTCTAGAGACCTCTATATATATACCTACATACATATAGCATCGTCTGTATAGATGTGTAATTAATAGGTAAATGCCAAAATAATTATAATACAAATACATAAATTAAAGTACAGAGTTAATTGTTATGACTTATGAAATCAGGTTCACAAATCTGACGACATAACTCAATTCGCGTTATCTGCCGCGGAGTGGGTAAGTCGCGAAGTGTAAGTAAATTCACAGCAAAGCTTAATTCATTAGTGGCTCATTGCGACGCGTGGTAAGCTGTTAACAACGAGTTTACAAGATGTTTGTACCTGCATATAGAGTACTGGATGTGGCACTGTTGCGCTCATATACTTAGTCTATGAAGTCCGAACCATATAGATTGGAATAAAAGGGGTGCAACCCTTGAATACTGGTAATATTGCCTTCAAGCAGTGGATTGCAATTAAGTAGGTAAGAGAGAGATACTCGTAGATAGTAGTTTGTCAAGGGTTCAACGCCCTTTAATGCCAATCTATATGGTTCAGCCTATAGATCCTTGGCCATCGCCAGTAGGCTTATGATGCGCATAGAAGAGAGTTGTCGAGAATCCAAAGACAAGGGTTCCTTGCACTCTATTGCCGGTAATCATGATGTTGCCAAAACCTACCTTATTTGTGAAGATGCAAAGTTTCATAAAATTGGTGTCTAAGTTACTGTAACCGAGTTTTGATAATTTAGTACGTTTTGAAAGTAAAATGATTAGTGAATTCATGAAGATGCCGATATAAATGTATTCGATTCGAATCGATATATTTGAACCGGCTTAGTTAAAAAATTTTAAGTGTTTGTGAATAAAGTGTTGCCAGTAAGGGGTGCAAGTACCCAAGTCTTCTCCTCTTGCATTTTGTAGCTAGAACTTATCAACTTACCGAAAATACATATTTAATTACACAAAAAGTTATCAAATAGTTTGTTATTTTTGATCCACGACGCCGCGTCGTCTACTTTCCCGCCGTACTTTTTGTTGTATCGCTATTAAAACGAGCAAACGAGCATGCCGGTCACCTGGGCAATGCTAATTCGTTGCCGACCTTTGAAGAATTGGTTAATATTGGCAGAAAATACCGCAGCAGGAAGTCGATTCCATAGTTTTATTGTGTGCGGCAGAAACGATCTGGAAAATCTGGAGGTTGTAGGTATTACGACTTATGAGTCATACCTACTTGGCTCAGATACAAAATTAGATAAAGTTGCCATATCAAGTGGTTCTATATCGCCGAGCCGCGATGCCGCAGCACGTTCTTCGTCTCTCTCAAGTCGTAGCTCAATCTAAATTATTGTGCAACTTGCGAACTAATCTTAATCAGCCGCGGGCAAAGTTTTTCAATAAAACACGATTATCGCACCGAACGTGAAACTAAACTCGCTCTCAGCTAATTTATATGATGCTGTTTTAGATTAATTTAAAATTTAAACGTATACTCATAACATTGTAAAGTTTATCTAGTGCAAGAAAGTTAAATTGTTATTACGTTATTAATATTAACCTTCAATAGATTTAGCTTTTGGAAGTAGGTAGAGTTATCTTCTGTCGGACAGAAATCGTCTAGAGAATCTACTTCAGGAATACAGTACAACAGTTACATAGCCGGACTCGTTTGGTTGGTATAATTTCACTCCACATTTCAGTACTTTTCAACAGCAAATTCTGATATAATAACCGTTGTCTCCTCTCATTAAATTAAGACAAAAAATAGTTAGTAGATTTGAATTTGTTTGATGTAGCGAAGATGCTTCTACGAAATTCGTAGAACTGCTACGAGACTTGGCTACAGCGGAGGATTCACAAAATAGGGTAAAGAATAAACAGTTTTACTTTTTCTCTTTTGTGGTTTATAAATCTAATATATGAAAATTTCGTGTCACAGTATTTATTAACGATCGACCTGACCGATTTATTGGTATATATTTAGGTAAGTCTGAAAATAATTCATTGTCTGATTTTTTTTATTTTTGAACATATTTTTATTCTTTATGATATGGAATTAAAAATAGCCTTTTTAAATTATTTGAATATCAAGGGTGAACAACTCATCAGCTAAGGAGGTCAGTGCATCTGTGACATATGTAATTATGTAGAACTAAATTGGGAGCATTGTGACTTCTCTATAGCCATTAAAAAAAATCCAATCTTGTAATTTTGTACCTTAACTTAAGTAGGTACAGAAAAAGCTAATGCGCTAAATGAAAACTCCTTTTTCGAATTGTGATAAAAACATAATTATAATATTGTTACCTACCTACAGATGTTAGCGATCGCGTAAATGCAACAACTCCAAATAATTTCCACAATAAAGACTTATCAAACAGTATAAAAGATGAAATTGCAATAAACCGCCGCGATATCGGTCGGTTGCCGTCGCCCGGTCTATTGCTATTTAAAAGTTAAATATGAAATTCAAATGGCCTCCTCAAAGAGCCTCATTTGGAGACTTCATAGCGAACTAAAGTAGTCGAGAAAGTAATGCTTGTCATTATAATATTGAAAGTTTGGCGTTTTGGACGCTTTCTTTATAAGAATCACTTCAATTATTTATTCGAATTCAAGTTATTCAAGTAGGCTTAGTCTGATAAATAGCATGTTTCAGCAGAGACAAAAAGGTGAATATCAAACGCATCATTTGGTGTATAATAACTAAGCATGTTTTACTGATAAGAGGCAGTATGAAATCTAATTAAAAATTAACTAAGTTTGTAAATTATAAAGTACAAATCGTAACATCTACCTATTTTAAAAAAGCAGCTACTAAGTTTCTTGTCTGCTCCTATCGGAAAAACCTGCCTTCGGAACCGGTGGTAGTCCCTAGACTGACCGACTTGCCTTATCAAAAGTGCTTCTTTGATAGCCTATTTGAAATAAATGAATTTGAATTTTGAATATGAATTAAGGAAAGCCAACAATTACTTCATCAAAGATTATATCCAAAGATGCGCGTAATAACTACAAATAAACCTCGCGTTGTAATAGCCACTAAGACGAGCATCTAATGGGGCAAGTTTAATAGCAGAGAGCGCCTCGCAGTAATTAGCGGTACACTCTGCAGATTGAAAGTGATATTATCTAATTGATCGCTTCACCACTTGGAACGTTTAATGGGATTACGTGAATTGAGTGACAATTAATACTTTCATCTTTTGGCTATATCTTCAGAAATCATTCAGTGCGTTTGGCAATTTAGAATCAGAGAAAAGGGAGACCAACAAAATGGACAGATTTGAAGAGGTGACAACCTAACACCTACGTTGGAGTGTTCTCACAAAGAAAACAACAGACAAAAGCAAAGAAATAAACCAACTTCGTCCTGAAGACATCGTAGCAACTCGGTCAAAGATTAGAGCTACATGTTAAAATTAGTAACTTTGTAAATATATAAGTTATTTTTATAACTAATATATATCTTTTTTACCTGCACGAAAAAATAATTATAAAGTAGATCTTTTAATTTCCATTGTGGTAATAAAAAAAAACTTACTTCATAAGCTCTTTTTATATGAAAAAACCTCATTTCTCATATTAAAATCTAATTATATTAAAATATATTAATAATTATATTAATAATTTAAAGAAATTAAATAATATTTACAATCAAGTCAAAGTCTGATGCAAATAAATTAAAGACTCCTTCGGGATAAAAAGTCAATTTTGGAAACAAAACACGAAGTGGGTGCGAAGGTGAAATTAGGGCCCTTGTGTCCGGCGCGGCGGGAAGAAAGCGGTTTTTATTCCGCTTCAAGTAATTATTGTATTTTGTGAAAGAGTTTGTTAGCTGCCATTCAGGCGAGATACGGACGCTATCTTGAGCACAGGGACGGAAGCTGCGGACAGAATTATATTATTTCCAGATCTAAATGAAATGAAAATATTAAACTACATGATTATTTTGTTTTACCCACTCAATTTTGATATTTCATTGTCATCATTGTCAGTCTATTTTTACAGGAAAACATTACCAGATGTCCTCCCCCCCCCCCCCCTCTTTTTAGGAGAGAGGATACGGAGCTTAGACCCACCAAGCTGCTCTAATGATATAGCGAATGAGTGAGTATTTTATATAATAACATTATAATGTCACTCTTGTAAGTTAATGAGAATAAATAAATATTATAGGACAATTACACACATCGCTATATAGCCCTAAAGTAAGCGTACTCGTAAGTAGCTTGTGTTATGGGTACTATGATAACTGATGAATATTTTTTATATATATTATACATAAATACTTTTAATATATAGATAAACTGGGTGTTTATCTATATATTATAAGTATTTATTTTACACTGGAAAATATCCATGCTCATCGCATAAACATTTTCCAGATGTGGGAATCGAACCCACACGCAGAAGCAGGGTCAATACACACTGCTCCACTCGGCTGTCAGAATGGGTGGCACAGATGAATAATAACACCGACTTTCTTGGAATTTCTTAGAATGAAGAACAGCTCATTCATAACATCACAGCCCGACATAGGATTCAAACCCTTCATGATCCGAAGTCAAAACTAGGTTAATGGAATATTACGACATCTTGGCAATTTTAATAATATTCTATGATGGAGAATCCTTAAAAAAATGTTTAATTTATACCTAGTAGATAGTTGAATATGTAGCAAAAACTATTACACTTTCGTAAGAGTCCTGTTCCAATACGTCAGAATACGTCCCATAGACGCGCGAAGTATTCTTGTTTTCGCGAGTTTTCTCAGCTTTTCTTCGCGTTTTCTTTCGCGTTGCCGCCTTAATTAGCTCATTCATCGACCCCCTACTCCCCCCCTCCCCGGTCGGCCCACCCTCTTGTTTATTGACGGCACTTTTATATTTCGTTTTCATGACTCCAATAGCGCGTTAAGTAACTGTTTAGTTCTTTCTGATAGCTCGCCCTTCCCAAGTTACTTTGGAGCGGGGAAATCGGGGTAACAGGAAAAGGAAAATATTCTCTAAAAAGGCGAGTGTATGAAATGATTTTATACTTGTGAATATGCATAAACATTTAGCCACTACCTACATCTATATTATATTCTATTACTTATTAGTGAGAAAAATAGGCTCAAGTTAGGAATGAAATAATACTGTGAGGTAGAGAAATGCAAAAGAGAGTCAAATTTTCTACTGCAGTTGGGTTTAGGAAGGAATTGAATCTTCCTGTATTACATGAAACTGTGAACCGTTAGTTCGCAGAGAATCGGTGGACGGTTACCTCAGAGCAAGTGGCATCATCGCAGTCGCATGTGCAGCTACCCCAGCTAAAGCCGCGCGAACGGGTAAGGAGATTATCAGCAGCTCTCCGCATACACTGCCTTACTGAGTAGAAACGAACTCTCGGTCGATGAATACAAAACGTTTTCTTATATACCTACCTAAAACTCTAAAAAACTTCGATAGCGTGAGTTAGTATCTTTTTTTTATCGAGTACAAGTTGGCCCTTGACTGCTATCACACCTAATGTTAAGTGATGATGCAGTCTAAGATGGAAGCGAAGACCTGACCACGGGTTGCTTGGACCCCCTGGCCACACAGCAGGCGGACTGGATTTATTAAAAATTTAATAGTGTTTTTTATAACTTTTAAAAGCATTTTTAAAAATTTTTAAAATAATTTTAAATAAATAAATGATAGAAAAAAAATTATCAAATGTTAATGACTGGGACCGCGGCTTTATGTGCTATTCGAGACACACTACTCACACCACGAACTTATCTACTCCGAATTTGGACGCCCTTTGTGGTGAAGCAATATGCACGTAAGAAGGTCCTGGTTTCGATTCCGGGTTGGGCAGAATGGGCAGAATTTCTTTATTTCTTATTGCTCCAGGTATGAATTGTGGGAGGCTTTGGCCGTGTCTAGTTACGATCCTGTAGAAAAAGACGCTTTAAAGGTTTTATTAATCCGGTATGATGTCGTGTAGAACTTGAAAGGGGTGTAGATTTCATACTACCTTTTAACAAGTTATCTCGTTAGATTGCATTATCACTTAATAACTTATTTGTAGTAAATTTTAAAAAATGCAGATTTAGGTGATAACGTGTTCACTTGTGCATCGATTACTATCAAATATTAAATATTAATTACATTAAATATTAATAATTATTTGACGACCTCCGTGGCGCAGTGGTATGCGCGGTGGATTTATAATGTCCTGGATTTATAAGGTCCTGGGTTCGATTCCCGGCGGAGCAGATTGAGATTTTTCTTAATTTATCTTGGTCTGGCTGGTGGGAGGCTTTCGCCGTGGCTAGTTACCACCCTACCGACAAAGACGTACCGCCAAGCGATTAAGCGTTCCGGTACGATGTCGTGTAGAAACCGAAAGGGGTGTGGATTTCCTCCTACTCCTAACAAGTTAACCCAATTCCGTCTTAGATTGCATCATCACTTAACATCAGTTGTGATAGCAGTCATGGGCCAATTTGTAGTCGATAAAAAAAAATAATTTGTAAACGATCGCGACCAACAGCTTTACATGCTTTACACTACAGTTCAATAAAATCATCATATTACCTAGTCCGAAATCCTACAGAGTGTACAAAATAAACATCGAAGAGCTTAATAAAATAGTGAAACTATTTACTCCTTCACTGCCTCGTTGGTCTAGTGGTGGCTTCGATCACGAGGTTTTGGGTTCGAATCCTGATTCGGGTCACGGAAATTTTCAGTACATTCCAAGCCCGGAGTCGGGAAATTGGTGGTGTTACACCCCCATTCCTCGAAGAGCATGTTAAGCTGTCGGTCCCGGTCACCTTCTTTAACATCTGATAGTGATCGTTTATAAAATAAACATTATTACGCCGACCAGCATTGCAGCGTGATAGGTCTACCCTCCATATCCCCTCTCTTATAAGGAGGAAGTTCTGGTCCTGTAGTGGGCCGTTAATAGGCTGATAGTGATGATGATTTAATCCTTGAGTACTTGCATCGAGTGTGCAGCTATGGAATAATTCCGATCTTTTCTGTTTAAGGTAGTGAAACTATATTTTTCCTTGAGTACTTGCGCGGTGCGCAGTGCCGGCGGTATCCTTTGTGTCGCCATTCTGTGTGACAATGGCGGGTATTTTGGCGGGAGAAAAAGGCGGGCGTTATCAGCCGCGCCATTATGGCGGCTTATCAGGCGCTTCCGCGAGTTCGCCCCTTTTTCTTTAACGGTCACGTCTCGGCTCAGGTGGAGATAGCGGGATACGTGTTTTGTTTCTGCGCTACATTTTCTTTGTTTTTCTTTTTAAATAAAAACTTATTTATATAGACTAACGTATGTGGCTTCGCATTACAAGGGTTTAATTTCTAGGTCAGCTTCAGATACAGTTTAAGCAACTAGTATATACGATAAAGAACTATGAGCCAATCTATCTCTGTTATTATATTATATTATAATATAAAGATTTTTTAAAAATGTTATCCTAGTAAATTTTTTAACTTTTCAGAATTTTTATTTTAAACTTTTTTAAGAACTTTTGGGTAGAAATATATTATTAAAAGAAAAGAAGCGACGTTTCTGACCCTTCTTTTCTTTCTTGTCAACTTAGCTGGGAGGGCCTGGATCCGGTTCTTAGCTCGCTTCTGGTCGTCAATTTATATTGGGTTTTGCTCAGATCTTATCGTAACTAGCTCCATAGCCAAAGCCTACTTCCAAATCAAACCTGAGGCAATTTAGAAAATATAAAATCCTAAATTGACCCGAGCTGCGAGCTGACCGGGGTATCGAACCCAGGACCTCTCTCCGTTTTCTGTCATTAAATTAACAAAGAAAAGCAGTCATATTGTCACCAGACGTTTACATCCTCCCCCCGGTGACGCCGCTGTGGTCCCGCTTGGAGCCTAAGGCTTGTGTGCACCAAGATTTCGTTTATCATAACCAACGGTTAAAATAAGCTAAACGTAAAATTTACTGTTCACGACAACCCGTACACCGGTTAGGGACGTAAGCTCGGTTAAGATAACCGCCCGGTTTACGTCCTTACCAGCGTACGGGTTTAATAAAAATAGTAAATTTATAGTAAAGTTATGTTAACCGTTGGTTATGATAACCGAAATCTTGGTGCCCACAAGCCTAAGGCATTTACTCAATCAGAAAAAAACGTTTACCTACATCTATAGACTGGATCATCATTTGTCATCAGATAAGACAATCCATATAAGACCTGGGTGAGGTCACATTCAGCACTAATTTACGGCGTATTTGAAGAATGAGTGTTAAAATAAATCACTATACTTATGTAGGTACATTACCCAAATTAATTTAGTAAAATTACTTACTAATAAAGTATCGAATAATGAACCGAGCTATCAGCTACAATGTTAATAAGTATTAAGTGCGCGCGAGTGGCTCCAAATTGAGGTTTTAATAAAATTTTAATTGACACATATTAGGTTTTTCAAGTAAATTACAAAGGAGGCGCGTTCCTTCGCCTCACGCTCACCTCACCCCTCGGAACATTAGCGGAGGGGTAGGGGGTGAGCGACAAATTTTTGTTTTTCTCTCGCGGTCGAAAGAGCCCGTCGCATTCAACGCTGGCTAGAAAGAGACAAAGGTACATGCACACATTGCCTTTGTTAAAGAGCAAAAATAATAGAGAGAACGGTCGTTTATCTCTTTTTATGGCGTCGGCCGTATCTTGCCTCCGCGCTATTATGGAAGACAATTTTGGCGCGAAAGAAAACTGCTTATTACTTCTTATTCTTGGGAGCGACGCGTTACATTTTATACTTGAACGGTTGTTCGGAAAATAGTTTGCGCTGGCTTTTGTGTTGGCCCTTTGTGCTTTTTAAATGTATTCTTTTATACGTACCAGAGCTCTGTAGAGACAAACTCTCGTAGGAACGTTGCTTGGTATGTGCGGCTACGGATCACGGTCTTGTGTTCCAATGTTAGGTCGAAAAGTGGATCAGATATGTAATGAATTTGGTTGGTGGGAGGTCGTAGCTAGTTAATGCCTACGGTGACCCTACTGACAAAGACATACCGCCAAGTGATTTAGCGTTCCGATACGATATCGTGTAGAAACCGATAGGGGTGTGGATTTCATCCTACTCTTGACAAGTTAGCCCGCTTCCATCATAGATCTTAGATAGACTTCCCATCAGGTATGATTGCAGTCAAGGGCAAATTTGTAATAAATAATAATATAAAAATAATCTTGACTTTTTTATATTATTTTTTATATGATTTTTTATATTATTATACATACAAAGGAATGAAATATCCCTATTATAATTAGTTATTCTTGACACTACAATTACAAAATTGACTGAGGGACTTTTCGTACTTTAATTTGATATTGGTGTGCACAAGACAATAACTTTTTTTAATCGAGCCCGCAATCCAGTGAAGCGCGTGTAGAACCATTATCAAGGTGTCTTGACAAGGATGCCGTCTTCTAGAAACCAGGTAGATCCGCAGCATCGAAAGAAAAGGATTTATCGATTTCCAGTGCCTGTCTAAAGTATACCCTGGTGGGAAGATACTCCACCAGAGAGTAATTTAAGCTTTTAAAAATTTTACCAGGCCTGTGTAAAAACACATACATACCGTCTCGTAAATCTATTAGATACTGAGTGGTTACGGGTTATGAGGTTTTGTATTCCAATTTTATGTCGGAAATCGAATCAAAGAATTTCAAGGAATTCTTACTCGAGTAAGTCGTGGGTCTCAGTCGTTAACATTAACATCGAATTAACATTTATAGAGTCAAACATAACCTTTAGCCCGACACCCCGTACTGGAGCAGAGTGGCGAGTCTTTGGTAAAAGTTGCTGGTATAAACAACACGCGTGTTCGGTTCAGCACTGTATTTAAATATATAAATAGTAACAATAAAATTATAAAGAAAAATGACCCGCTGCCAGCAGTGGCTCCGAGTCTGAGTGTCAATCCGATCCTAATGAAAAATAGTAATTCTTTTGATAGAATTCCAACCGGTCAGGCAGCGATCCTAAAACCGTCGCAAGAAGGTCGCCATAAGTCTATTAGTGGTTGGGCAATGTGGCTCCGATCTTCGATGGCGGAATAATTCTGAAATGTTCAGAACATTTTACCCCCATATCCCCGTGCCTCGCAGAGCATGTTTAGTCGTCGGCACCGGTCACTATCATCAACATCTGGTAGTGATCGTTAATGGATAAAAAACATTATCAGGTGACTATACGGAAAGATCTATCTTTAAAAAATCGGCCAAGTGCGGCCAATATTATTTTTTTTCCGTTATTAGTATTTGTGTGGCAACAGAAAACATCTTCTGTGAAATTTTCAACTGTAGCTGTCTCGGTTCATGAGATTTAGTTCAGCCTATTGAGAGACAGACACACAGTGGAATCTTAATAACATGGTTCCGATTTTACCCCTTAGGCAGGTACAGAACTCTAAAAGATGATGCCAAATTTTCTTTAATTTAAAAGTTGTTGTTTTCATTGTGATATCTATCTAGATAGAAACATCGAACGATTTACAAAAGTGCTAGATTTACGACCCTTACTCGTATTTTCCTTTCACTCGGTGGGCACGTTCGAGTGTTGAGTCAAGATGTTTGTCTGTAATTTAATCTATAATCAACTTTTTAATTCTATCAATCTCTCTTCTCCCTTCTATTTACTTGTTTAAATTACTCGTTTAATTTTGATAATAGCTCTTTGATTACAAATCATCTCGAGTTTTCATTGAGCTGCATCTTTTGCCTTGTATTTTTATAGGTTTGATCGTCTTCATCATCTTCATCGTAACAATTATATATATATATATATATATATATATATATACAATAGGAAAATAGCTAGCGCCATTTTGGACAACTTCGGACTTTCTAGTATGATGTGCAAAAAAGTCTGGACATAGTACCAAAAAATAAATTTATTTTTATTATAAATTTTTAACTACAAAAACGAATCTAGTATAAATGATGATTATGACAACTCGTGTTAATAAAAGGAAATGAAACTAGAAATAGTTGTTTTATTTGTATGCCTTATACGAAGAAGAATTTAATACTTTATATAATATTAATTAATTGCTTTCAACCTTAAAATTTTGTTTGCTTATTTACTTTATTTACATATTCGTATTTATTTTTATCGATTATATTATATCGAGTAGAACACTCGTAGTAATCCTTATAAGTGGCACATCACTAATGGGGTGGTACCCGTCCATGATGTATAATATAATTTGTATGAAATTTAAATTTAAAACTTTAAAAATACGAATCTTCATAGGCGTCAGCTGTCAAAAAACTATTAATAAAATGGAAAAAATAACCTAATTTTCAACCGAACATTGGCCGTTAAAATATCATTTTTCGGTCGGACGGCCAATTTTTTGGTTGAAAATTAGGTTATTTTTGCGATATTTATTCAAAATAGGGTGAAAAAAGAAATATTTCAAATCAAATAAATTATAGCGTGTTTGGGACATAAGAAGGCAAGTTTTCAACAAATTTTATATAAATAAAATTAAAATTTTATTTGTCAAAGATAAAAATAAAAAACGAAAAACTTGGTTTTTGAATTTTTCACACAAATTTTGAGGTTATGTGAAAAAATTGTAGAAACAAAAGTTTTAGACCTTTTTATTACCTACAACTTTGCCATCTTTTCCATAGGACTTTTAGTTTTGCCGGAAATCGAGAAAATCCGTTTTTTAACCCTAAACCCTCAAACCCTACCCTGACCGACAGATCGCCCGCAATTTATTTTTCCTTTAATTTTTATGATATTCTCATCCTTTCCCAATGAGTTTCATCCTACTGCGATTTTATTTGGTTTCAAAAATTAAATTGCACTGGTCTAACCCGTTTCCCCTGAATAACAACTGTAACAATCGAACTCATTTCAACATAAAAACGTTGAGTTATATCCAGTCTCCGCAGTCATTAAGACGTCTGTTCGCTTCAAAGAGATTTTAACTGTGCATTTAACAATCTTTAAATCATAAAGCCATTTTGACAGTAAAAGATTCGTAGAGAAGAACGACATATATTTGTGTATAATGCATTTAGGGCCAGATATAGGAATAAGAAAGATGTTTTGTAATTTAGACAGACTTCGTTTTTCTAATGCTGTTTGGCGAACTTATAATGCTCAATTTTTGACACTGTATTAAACAATCTATAAAGCCATTATGACTATGGTGTACCTAAGGTTTGAAAACTTAAAAAACAGATTCTGTTAAAATAATGCCAATTTCAATTCGCATAAAAAATTTGTTTTACTAAAGTTTGCAGTGAATTAGAACAATCGGCAGATATAGAAACAAAACACATAATTATAATGGGTCCAGCTCTCTCTAATTTATTTTTAACGCTTAGATTTTGAACAATGATCTTCCTACTTACTTCTACAAGTATGTAGTACAATGTTATATGAGTAATAATCGTATAACATTGGATATATTCTAAACACCCAGGCCATCAGTTTTGAAAAAAACCTCAATCGTGAGAAACCCTGTCGTATTCTTCAAAGCCAAGTGGCGTCTTTCCCTGGCAGGCTTTATATTCAGATAGGCTTTCGCGCGCAGCAAGCCGTGTCGGTCACTTTGTACAAAGCCATTCAGTGGACTACACAGAGTTACAACTTATCTGGAATTAACATTTATGGAGCATCATTTTACACGCTTTTTATTACCTTCACTTGTATGTCAGTTTGTCAGTATGTCAGTATGTAACTCTCCGTGGGTAATCTGCGCGCCTGCGGCCTTCCTTGGTTCTGGTAGCCGTTTCTCAGGCTCCCTCTCCGAAATTGAACTCTGATTCCCCGTATTTATAATATTTATAAATAATTATTTTATTCTCACTAATAAATAAATTACTAGCGACTGTGTGGCCGAGCGGTTTAAGTGCTAAACTGCCCGTACAACAGTCGCTCAGGCGTGGGTTCGAGCCCTGGCAGTCGCAGTTTTTCTGCGACTTCCAAGGCTCGCTCCCGTGCCGACTGTATTCTGGCCAGGTTTCTGTGGTTTCCTTGGTCACTGTGCTGCTAACTGCTAAGGGTGGGGCACAGGCAAATGCGGGGTACAGATTGTAAGTCGGCCACAGCCGCTATAGAGGTAATGAGAGTGTAAATAGTCAAAATAAGGAGGGATTCAATAATCCCACGTGTCTAGGCCAAAATAGGCTGATGCGTAAGTTCCAAAAAAAATAAATAAATTACTTACTGAAAATTTAATTTAATTTAATAAAAATAATAATTTAATTAATAATTTTATAAAAATAATAATTTAACTAATTAATAATTCAATTAAAATAATAATTAAAAAGTTATTAAAGTTTTAATTTTTTTACACGCTTTTTATTAGCTTCACTTGTATGTATGTTTGTATATTTGTATGTTTGTAACCGACTTTTTTGGTCGCGATTTTGACCAACTTTATACGGCCAGATTTCGTTTAAGCTTTGTGGATTTATCGAGGACCGATGACAATACACTTATTTGATAAAATTATTCCATTTTTCAATTTACAAAATATGATTTTTGTTAATTTATATAATTTTCATCTATAGTCGATAAGGTAGAAACTTTTTTATAATTTTTCTCTACAGTCGATAAGGTAGAAACTTAATTTCAATTTTTTATAATTTTTCTCTGCAGTCGATAAGGTAGAAACTTAATTTCAATTTTTCATAATTTTTCTCTACAGTCGATAAGACAGGACTTGATGTTAATTTTAATTTCCAATAATTATCTTTAGCCGATTTCTCTAATATTGACAAATTTTCGAATACTAAGGAGATTTTTAACTCTACAAAACAAAGTTTAAAAAAACCAAAAAATCACGCTTTTATAAATAAACCAAACTAAAAAGTAAAAAATAAATAATAGTTTAAAAAAACTAAAAACACGCTTTTTATAGAAACCCAAACTAAAAAATAGAAAATAAATTTTAATAAATTTAAATTAAGAATAGTGTTAAAAATTTCATTAACTATAAATTAATAATAGTGTAAATAAAAAAAATTATTTTGTTTTAAAAAAAGCGTGGGGTGCATGCCCTTGACTGCAATCACACCTGATGGTATCAGGTGTGATTGCAGTCAAGGGCTAACTTTTTTTAAAATCTTTATTGAATGAGCTTGGTCCAATCGGATTATGTAAAGAAATATCTGTTATACATAAAAAATTCACATTAAACGCTAAATATAAAATAGAAATTTAGAAATAAACATTTTTATAATTAACTAATTAATTTTTCGTAGCGATTTTTGTATAGCCGTAGCAGGGCCCTGGCTTCATCCGATTGAGGATTGGCGAGGGCAATGTTACAACCACCAAGCTCTCCGATTATAGGGAATTGCAAAATGACCTCCCAAGGGCTAACTTGTAATGAATAAAAAAGCTTATTTTAACTATATGGAGTTTAGACCCACCACGCAGCTCCTATACGGGCAGGCTTAGGGTGATAGTGTTTTACATTAACGATCACAATCAGATAGTGCTTCTATTATAACTTTAGACTCGTGATTTTCCTGAAATACTGTCTTGTATATCCTGCGAAGAGTTCAATCATAAAATGCAGTGGGACCTTTTTACAATGTAATGTAAAATTGTAAAACGGTCTCCTTTCGTGGCTAGACATCCGTGCTCCTGTCGCTAGATACACAGCGGTATACTCGGTACGGACGTGAGACTTTTATTCGCTGATCCGATTAGGACTCGTCTGCTTATAAGCGTTCGCGTGCTTGTCGAGTTAATCGGCGATTGTGGCCAGCCGCGCGTGAGGCGCTCCTTCAAAGAGAATGTCAATTTTTCCATATCGCCTTTGTGTGATACTGAATGTAGTCGATTTGGGCTTAGCATGGGATTAAAATTTTGTAGGTATGTTTTTTGAATAGAACCCTTTTGTTGCCATTCCTAGCTGATTATAACCTTACGTTGGCTAAAATTCTTGGAAGACGTACTTTTGAATATTTGAGATTCATCTATTTTTCAGATATGATCTAAGGTCCTAGGATACCTTGGATCTGTTCTTCACGAGTCAGGTGGTATTGACCACGACGTCAAATCCCGTATTAGGGCTGCTTTGGTCAAATAGCGGGACTTAACAGGGGTTTTATGTGATCGCAGAATGCCGCTAAAGCTGAAGGGACTTGTGTACAAATCTGTCATCCGGCCGCTTCTGCTATATGGCAGTGAAACTTGGCCGGTCTTAACGAGGCATGTGCAGAAACTCCGAGTCACGGTGATGAAAATGCTACGGTGAATGTGTAACGTCGCTCGATGTGACCGTCAACGTAACGATCACATCTGCAGTTGGCTCAATGTCCGTGACTTCGGAGACAAGCTGCAGGATGCCCGTCTTAGATGATATTGCCATGTCGAACGTCGTCCCCAGAGTTACGTTGGAAACAGGTATCTGAACATCGTAGTGTGACGATCATAATCGTACATACTAACATATATAATAACACTAAAAATAATTAAAATATATATAAATATATATATACATGTAAAATATATAAAAGTGTTTTATTAAAGAATAGTAAAACGATAAACAACAGTGTTTTATGTTAAACGAGCAATTAGAAGTATCTTCTAATAGAATGCACAATCGTGAAGTGAATCCTCATTCAAATTTGTATAAATATTGTATGTGAAATACGCCCCGAGGGCTGCCGGAGACGAAAAGTGACTTTCGAACAAATGCTAGGTCGGAGGATCTGCTCAGTGTTTGAGCGATGCGCGATGCGCCGCTCCGTCTGTCTCTGTGTCTATGAGGATGCAGTGCTCCGCGTCTGTGTCAGTTTCTATGAGAATGCGGTGTTCCGACAGTGACGCGGTTTCATTGTAACTCTGTGTTTTCATCGAGCGATGAATATAATACATAGAGGTCGGTTATAAATAGTGTGAGAAAGCATATATGGAAAGAGATTAATAAGCAATAATCCATAAAGTAAGGTTATGCACCCTTACTAAGAAATATAGAATTTAATAAAATAAATTATTGAATTATGTGATAGCAAGACACATAATAATATAAATATATTAACATCTTCATATAAATATGCCTTGACAGCTTGGGCATTTACACAATAAAATACGACTGTTGTATTTATATCTATGTTAAAGCTTTTTGAACGCATAACACCTCGTAACGAGGTATACTCATCTGATTGGATGAGGAGTGAGATACTGGCTCTTATATTTGGTTCAGCTCTGAATCTACATCTGACGAGATGGTTGAAACGGATGTCTGAGCTCTATGTTGACTTACTGAGTGCCTTATTCTCTTTTAACTTCTCACAATTAGAATCCAATATAAAGAGGAACACACCTCTATAAAATGTGCTGTTTTCGAACGCCTTACACCTTGGTATCGAGGTATGAAATTAAAGAGGAACACACCTTTATAACTTGTGCCGTATACATTTCTCTCACAAAGAAATGATTTGAGGGGGGGGTGGGCTCCGGTTTCTCTAATAAGAGATTCGATTATTAGATTCTTTCCACAGAATCGTGCCTGTTCTTTGAACGGTTCGGTGAGCTGTGCGACGTGGTCGGCGCAGAATGTTCTAGCAACTAGCGAAGTTTATAGAGACATTAACGGAGGCTGCATTCACGGAGTGTGGCTATCATATTATAATTATTAAGTTAGACGTTTTGCGGTAACCCTCACTCGGCCCGGGCATCATAAAACTAGCATTTCCGGTAGCGGGCCACCGTTATATGCGGGATGGAGCATATGACCATCTTTCAATAGAAAGATGCCATCGATCTAAAGTTTGTCTGAGGACTTACTCTGATCGCTCTGTGTGCGTATCTGTAATACCATTCTAATATTGAACGGAATTGACCATCTTTCAATAGAAAGATGCCATCGATCTAAGGTTTGTCTGAGGACTTACTCTGATCGCTCTGTGTGCGTATCTGTAATACCATTCTAATATTGAACGGAATTGACCATCTTTCAATAGAAAGATGCCATCGATCTAAGGTTTGTCTGAGGACTTACTCGGATCGCTCTGTGTGCGTATCTGTAATACCATTCTAATATTGAACGGAATTGAACATCTTTCAATAGAGAGATGCCATCGATCTAAGGTTTGTCTGAGGACTTACTCGGATCGCTCTGTGTGCGTATCTGTGATACCACTCTGATATTGATTGGAATTTTAAGTTCTTAAGAGAATTTGATTCTAATCACATTTGTGGAACTATACAATACACGAAGAGGTCCCATAAATGGGAAACACTTCGTGTATTGAAAAATACAAAGCAATTAATTTATAAAACATGAAGGGGGCCACATATATGAGAATCAGTTCATGTAATACCGTGGGAAAGTGTGAATTTAGGGATAGTCAAGATTTGTTTATGGTTGCATGAATTTTATCTTCCGAAACTCTAAAAGTACTTGAGTTACTTATGGACATAACATTGATAATAGGGTTCTAATCGAAAGACGATCACGTGCCAATCTAATACTTTTAAATTAAAAGTATAATAACCTTTAGAAAGATCTAAAACATGATGTAAATTGTGTTTGTATTTATATGTGACGAATGTTTACCTTTGTATGGGACTTCGAAACAGTTACAGTAGTCCCTGGCACTAAACCCCGAGGCCGCCCCAAAAAGCGCTGGCTTGACATACTGAGCAATGACATGAGAGCCAACAAACTTAAAAAATCAGACACCCAAGACCGGGCATAGTGGGCTAGATTATGCCGGAAAGCGGACCCCACCTAGTGGGATATCCCGCGTTATCCCACTAGGTGGAGTACGAAGACGAAGAAGAAGATCTAAGGTCCTGGGAATTCGATGAGTCGGAATGTCATGTCATGGAATAATATCTACTGAGGTTTTTAAGCTATTGTATAGCTTCTATCGCGGGCCTTGAGCGTGGAGACCGAATTCAGAAATTCCGTAACGAAAAAACCTAACACCCGCTGGATATCAAAAACATAATATAAAAAGCATAATTTCGGCACCGACGTCATTAGGAGCGCGGCCTAGCGGTAAGGCGCTGTAAGTGCACGAATTGTCAGAGAAACGCGGGATCGAATCCCGTCGGTTCCGCAATTGTTTTTTTTTCAAGCGTGATATTTCAAAAAGTCATTAAAAGTTCTGGTATTTATCGATAGATGGAAAAACTAAACGCTTTTTAGTTTTTCTTAAAAAAAATTGCGGAACCGACGGGATTCGAACCCGCGTTTCTCTGCGCCTTACCGCTCGGCCACGGTCCCGATGACGTCGGTAGGTAAACGTTGATAAAAAATGCTATGCAATAGCTTTATCGCGGCAGTCTCCGAGTGCCACACGTCTTTTTTTTTCTTCTAAGAAAATTTCAGTAAATTCTTACAGGGAAGTTGGTGTGTATGCACCCTCATGCTGTGGAGGCCACGTTTAACGGTCTCGTTTTCGGTCGTTATCATCTACGAACGTTAAATAAGTTTCTTTTTAAGATGATAATGATATTGTTGGCATTATATTCCTAAGCCCACCAACTTGTATTGGAGCTGCGTAGTGACCCACTGGACCCACAGAAGGCCTGGTCTGTAGTAGGCTGTTATAATGTTGGTCATAATGAATGTACAAATTCTGATTAGCTCTAATCCGACTCCAAAACCAACAGCACAGGTCCGGCGATTTGCCAAACAGCACTACAAAAGTGTGTGTAGCGAACAAAGCGCGGTGTCATGGCGCCCGGGGCGTCGCATAATAGCAATTTTTCGCATACAGCGACTGAATGGGATGAATGCGAGATGTCGCGTCAACGCGCCGCGACGTGCAAATTTGAGGCCTTTGTGTGCGCCGACGGAGGCGCGTGACCCGCATGTGATGGCGACGCTGATTATTTTACACTTTTACATGTAGATTGTGGATGTCTACTGCAGGTAGGAGTTTGTTACTTTGGAATCAATAAAACTGTCTCTATCGGTTAAAATAAAGAGGAGAATCGGACTAAACAACTAGCTAGGACTTAGTTGTCTAACAGTGATTCAGTGGATCGTTGTGCCAGAAGACGCGCGTGAACGGCATGTGATGGCGGCGCTGATTATTTCACACTTTTACATAATTATATAGATTATGTATGTCTAGTGTCGGGGTCGGAATCAATAAAAAACTATCTCTATTTGTATTCTCAAGTAAGCTCTTGACTGCAATAACAACACCTGGCAAGTACATACAATCTAAGCAAGCAGGCGTTAGAAGAACGATAAAATCCATCCTGGTGGTAAGTTATGCTGCAATCTAAAATGGAAGCGAGCTAACATGTTAGAAGTAGCATGAAATCCACACTCCTTTTAGTTTGTACACGACATCGCACCGGAACGCCTAATCGCTTGGTACGTCTTTGCCGGCAGGCTGACAACTAAGAAACCATGGCGAAGCCGTGCCTATTTAAATAAATTAATTAAAAAATTAAATTAAAAAAAATTTAAAAGTTGGTCGGTAGGTAGGTGCATTTTTCGCTCGCTTTTCGCAATATAAGCTCCCGATAAGAAAAGTATGATATGAAAAGAAAAGTAAGGAAGATGGAGGTGAAATTACAGCTGGTATGCCTTAAGTCCCTTAAGGACACGAGCACGGGCAACATGTGCGTAGTTATATTTCTCTTGCATGTCTTGCCAATGTTACTCTGGCGGTGGTTTTTCACTTGGTAGTGAGGCTTAAATAAATGTTGCCTGTATTTCAGGTGTCTTTAAGATGTTTTTCGAAGAGTGTGCTCAGGAAGTATTTGATACTGTTTCGGTTATCGTATTAGGCATTGTAATAAAATGTAATAAAAATAATTGGAAACTGTTGACAATTTAGCTATTTAGTACTTTTTACAAAAAGTATAATGATAAAATTATATCTCTATTAAATCTTGATATTAATAAAAACTATTGCCACTAATGTTGTGAAATTGTTATTTTGAGGTAAACTCAAAAGTCTCTACCTATCATTTTCCAAGTATTATCTCAAGTATTCAAATAGAACAAAAGCACCAGTTGTTGTACTGTCCGGTCACGTAGAACAGCCGCGAGGGTGTTCAATCATAGATTCGCCCTTGTAGAGTTATTTGTATGATGGACAAACTCTATCTCTTTTGCTACTTTGAGAGTTAGGGGACGTACACGACTATATAATCCTTGCTATTCAAAATTGGTTGGATTTAGTAGACTTAAATACATATTGAACATTTTTTTTATTAAATTGTTTCTAATTAAGGCCGTCATAAGTGCAAAACTTTCTACTTTTAATTATTATAAATACAACTGCTTGTTCAGCTTGTGGACGTTGAAAGGTATATGAATAAAGGTTCTACGTATAAGAAAAGATATACAGTGAAATGTTCCAAAAACACAATATAAAGAGCCCGTTTCCTGGCGAAGAATGCGACATAAATAAACGCAGTAAATAAGAGTAAAATATCGAATACTGTCATGGCGGGCAGAAAGACCCGCGAAACTGAATATCCGCAGGTTTCCGGTCTCCCGCGCGCCAAAATGGCAGAACGGATATTCGTGTATCGCCCCCGCGTACTGCAGCAAACCTACCAAAGACAATATAGATTATATTTAAATTATACAGTGTAGATGTTTAAAATATTTCTTAAGCTGTTTTTGTTACATTTTCATCAATGTTTCCTTCCATAAAATGGAAAATACTGATACCTTTAGAAGGACTAATTAAGTCTTCATCGTACATACAACCTTTTTCCAACAATAAGCGAACACATGTATTTTTAGTAATACTCTATTAATGTAAGTTTTGTAGACTGTAGTCTGTAGACAATTAGACTAAGACTGAAATACTGAAATACAGACGCGCGCGTACTCATGGTAATCTTATAAAACGTTTCACGGTATATATATGTTATATATCAAACAGCGCTACATATATCGTTACGCAGATATTGATTTCTTGCCGCTCTTTTTTCGGAATTGAGCATGCAACATAGCGTTTTATTCCTGTTTGTCCTCAATTCAAAGCTTGCAATTCCAAATTTAATTCCAATGAATCCTATGTGAGAAGCTTGTGTGGACGGGGTTTTGATGAGAACATTTTTAATTAAAAATACGAAACTTAAAAGTTGCAAATTCGACAGTTTCAATGTAAGTTTAGAAACAAAATTAATTCATGTACATTTCGTATTATATATTTTTTTATGAGCAATAGGACAATTTGTAGCTAAATAATAATTAAAACTTAAATACTAAAAAATAGCGAATCTCAATCCAGATTTTTTATTTTCCTGGTTAGGCTATAATTGTTGTAATGAAGACTAAAGCGAGGCTTATTTTTTTTATTAAATGTCAACAACTCACACTAAAGTTTAGTGTTGTTTCCGTTTAAAAACAAAACCGTATTATCTATGGCCCGCTGCGATAGCCGGAGTGAAGGGGAGCGCGGCAGATTTGAAATTGGAACCAAATAGGCGTTAAATGGCGGCGTGGCGCTGTCATAACGTCATTTGCCGTTCATCAACGGGCGAAACAGCATCTCCGTTTGGTGCATACATCGAGCTACGCCGATTCTGTACCAAGGAGTAGACGTTATAATTTATAAAATACAAAATGTTTTTCAGTGGCATGGGTTCAATACATCTTAGGTACACTAGATTGTATCAAATAAAAACTTGCGAAACCAACATCAATTTCAAAGTTGACTTTTAAAATCATGGCGTATATAGGAAGTCGAGGGAGCACTGCCACCTATAGTAGTAAACCATCACATAGGTTAACAATTAGGACAAATTTTGGCACAATGTTAGATTAGACTTTAAAGATGCGCACATAGTTTTTATGTGCCTGTTTATTGAGTAGCGTCAATTTCGTAATTTTTAATTGCTTTCATATGTTTTCTACTAATATATTAACTTTATTCTAGAGCAACTTTTACAATGAGACAGTCATACTGTTACAAATAATAAAGATAATATAGTAGTTTTAGCTTCTAACCAAAGATACGAGAGAGAGCTTCTAAGCTATTATGACCAGACCAATTGGTCCAGTAACTCAACACAGGGAGTATCACATATAACGTCTCCTCCATGCGGGGTCAAAACATCGCCTTTTGGGTGCACGTTTTATTAGCGTAAGGAATAGCGGGGCACACTGACTCGGAAATTCAGATTTGCATCGGCGAATATACCGGAGCGGTGATTGCATTTTCTTTGCAACTACAGGGGTTATTTAATTTGGCTTGGAGGCAGCTCTGTGCAGCCTAAATTGTGTCCTACTGTGCTACGTGGCGGACTATTAATTAAACCATATTGAATTATGGTATACCTGTATGGACGTTCCGTCTTGGTTAATTAAGCGCACCGTTTCTCAGTTTGCTTGGCTGTGTTTGCACTTTGTACCTCTCTATGGCGCACTTATTTGGACAACATACCTGGTTGAATCAAAGGCAAATTCATTAATATTATGTTACATGTACTTTTGACAAGTCTAGTATGTTACTCAGTAAAGACTCTACTACTGGTTCGAAAATAGCCGGCAAGCAATTCAGAAATTGCTGCTTTTCTTTTTTTTAATATTAGGTTCAGTCAACCTTAATGCCATGTTGAACATTTAGTAGACGCCCGCGACTTCGTCCGCGAAAAATTCTATTATTTCATAATTCGACAAAAAGTAGCCTATGTTTTTTCTCAGACCAATTTTCATTTAAATCGGTTAGTTTTTGCGTCGTAGCGTAAAACACAGACAGAGTTAGTTTCGCGTTTATAATATTATTATATTTGCGTTTATATACTTATTATATGATACATTATATATACCTTTTGTATATATCATCTTCTTCTTCTTCAGTAGCCCTTTTCTACCATAATGGTGTAGGCCTCCTTTAACCTTTTCCAATTTTTTATATTTTGGGCTGTCAGTATCCAGTTGTTGCCCGCCACCTTGATGATATCATCCTTCCACCTCATTTGTGGTCTTCCCACTGGTCTTTTTCGTTCCCATGGTCGCCATTCCAAAACGCTCTTGCACCACGAATCTGTTTTACGGGCTACATGTCCTGCCCACTGCCATTTTAGATTTGCGATTCGTTGTACAACATCAGAGACCTTGCTTTGTTTTCTAAGCCACTTATTAGTCTTTTTGTCCCTGAGTGTAACTCCTACCAGCTTCCTTTCCATTGCCCTTTGAGCTACACTAAGTTTGTGGAGGATATCTTTAGTAGTCACCCAAGTTTCAGCTCCGTAGGTAAGGACTGGCAAGATGCACTGGTTGTATATTCGTGCTTTTTGATGAGCAGCGAGCTTCATTTTGAAGGCAAACTCTAACTTGGAGTATATATCATATATATTTTTAATACTTATATTTATATTACCAATATCAGTATTTATGTACTTATTAATTAATTTATTAGTAGTATAGAGTTAGGAATAAGTTTTCCTTCGTTTATTTCTTGCACCTATTCGTCTTTCTATAATCTTCTCCCACTGCTAAGGGTCACTGGTAGAGATGTCTTAAAGAGATAAGTGTTTCCTTGTCCAATTTACTTTTGTTTCTTACTTGTAATTTGTAACATTAAATTTTATGGTACAGAATTTAAAAAAAATTTAGGAGTATGGATTATGTAATGTTTTGACTGCAATAAAATGTTTCTTTTTCTCAGTATAAATCAGTTCAAAGTGAAAAAATATTAAAAACTTTAATACCTAGGGTCATTCATCGATTCCGGCTCGAAACAGTTGCATGGTCTAAAATCTCGTAAAAGCGTCAAGACCTTTAAGTCTTTAGCAAAAATATGTAATAAATAATGCAATCTGTTTATGCATTATTTATTATATATTGTCGCTTATTATTGTAAGGTTACAATTTGTTTTCTATGAGATGGCATAAAAAATAATTTATTCCGTAGTAAGAGGGGCTCGTCGTTTCACTTTGGCTAAATTAAATTCACTCCAATCTTGAATCCACCCTGCCTATCCCTAGAGCAAAAACGTTCGCTTCATTTCTTCTTATCTACTTAAAAATGAAAATAAAACCACTTTCTGTAATGTCTACATTTTTGATAGAGCGCGGCAATTAGAAATATTAAGTTATTTTTATTTCTGAAAACTAAAGAGTTGCCACGATATAAGAATAGTTCAAAAGTCACACAAACGAAATCGCGGGCACCTGCTAGTACAAACATAATTCTCAATAAAATCTATTTAGTGATAACATAACATACAAAACATAAAGATATAGTTTATACAATAAAGATAGATACAGATACGTATAAAATCTTACCTTTGTCTTACTCTAAAGCTCAGTAAATTGTATCTCAGAAGTGACAAAAGCTCACGGGCATTGATAAACTTTTATTTGCTCTGGCGTCTACAATAATCTTTGGAAAGGAAGCGGTTGACGATCCGATGCGATAGTGTCACAAAGAAGCTTATTTCCGCTCCAACTCTGGATATAAAAGACCATATTACATTTACCAGTACAAAAGAAAATGCCGTCCCATTCTCAACTCTATTCTCTTCGAAATAAAGCTCTTTAACTCTAAAATAGATGGTCCTTTATTTAGCTAGGTGTCTCGTAGTGAAAATAAAAACTGAACAAATAATGCGATAAGGTTTTTGTAAGGGCGCGAGGTCGTACCAATAACGAATGTAAGTTGATCTTGAATAAAATTATGAATGTTTGCTTTTTGTTTCGTACCTACGTTAGGAAAGCCTCTGAGAGACCGCAGCTAATTTTAAATTAAAGATAAGTGACATTTTTTACGATGATTGGTGACTGTTATAATGTTAATATACATGCTTTGGAAGCTCGACAGTGTAAAGTTTCAACTAAAGTCAATAAGTTATGTTAATAATATAATATATAAAGTTAAATATTTGTGCAAATGTAAAATGTTTAATATATTTAATATTCTGGCTATTTTGTTTTCATTTACAATCCGAGTAGTTTTATTTTATGAAGATATAGTTAATGTTAGAAATCTAAGTTTATATATTTAAAAGATTTTTTAACACAAATTCCAAATGCGCCATTACCATTATTATATTTAAGTGACCATATTAAGTTAGGTTTCAGAAGCGAATGTCATGACGATATTACTTGCAAACACCTAATCACCCATCTGACTTTTTAATCATTGCAAAACGGAAGAGTGCCGGGCAAAAACCGACGTAGGGCGATAACAGCAGACAATGGGAGCTAGTGTTGTTAACAATGCTTCGTTTGTGACGATTCTTCGCATAATAGCGGGGTGCGAAACGCGGTAATTCGATAAAGGCGCCTTTATTATGAATTGTGGGCGTGTTATTGAGTTACTGCCTACGACATTGTTTTGATTTTTCTGCGGCGCTGTTTGCTCTTTGGGCTTTTCTTTAATTAGCTATTGTCTGTGGTTTATAACACTATTAGGAAATTTATAAAAATCTATTCTTAGCTTGCGACGTAAAAGAGGATTGTACGTGACATATTAGTTTAGCGCGTGTACGTGTTTGTTTAAATCTGGCAACCTACATTTTGCCCTGAAACGAATAGGCGGATTTGGATTAGGTTTTTAAATATAGCTTGCGTATTAGGTAAAGTCGGTCTAAGCTAAAAAGGAGAAGGGTCTGGTCCTGTTGTGGGTTATACTGATGTTACAAAAATATGTACAGTGTATAGTCGTACAGAAGCTGTACATAGCTACTCGTACAGTGAAACAATTTCATGTAAATTCGCAAAACGGACAAGGTGTCGCACAATGACAGTAATTTGGTTCGATCGCCGTGATTTGTGCCCCGACGACGCTGCACGCCTGCATATGCACCCCGCATAGCTGTACCGAAAACAACCCCCGGTAATGCTATATTATCCAGTAAAATAAACTTTTAAATAAAGTAAAATAAATTTTGCAAAACAAAAAGATACATTGCATTTTTAAAAACGATAAGAGTTAGACAAAAGTTTAAAAAAAATAGTGCGCAAAGTAATATCTTATTATACATAAGAAAACTGTATTAGGTATCTGTCCTAATAACGGTAGCAGATAGATAAAAGTTTAAAATAGAAAAAACTAAGAAAGTAATATTTTATATAAGAAAACTCTATTAAGTACTATTACTTATACCTACTATTATTATGAATTCTGTGGTAGCATTGCCATTTCCTCTCATCAAAATTAACTTAAACCTTACGTAGGTAAATACTAGGTACGTTAGATTTCAAGTTTAAGATGAATGTTCGAATTACCCGTAATAAGTAATGCTATCGATTTTCCAAATTTTCATCATGCAACAATATGGAAAATATCAAAATGGCGGCAGGTTGTGGGCCCATAGTAATTATGCGTACGAATATTCTCGTCTAGATATAAATCTTGTATTTTTATTCGCTAGTATCACTTTATCAATTTATAATACTTGATACAGACCGTACATCAAAAAATTTTGGTTTTGGAGAGTTTATGATTATCGAATCTAGTGTAGGTAAAGCGCTTTCATGAAATATAAAATAAAAATTACTATAAATATATATAAATTCAGCCATTTCGAAATTTTGCTTTCCATAGTTGGGAGCTATCATTTACATAATAATGCAATAAAGCTTTTATAACGAAAAACTGTAATACGAGCGTATTCATACGCGATGAATATCAGAATAAATCGCGCAAAATACAGGTGTTATTAACGCAAATTGGGCAATGAAATATTGCGTTTAAAATATTATTATAAACAGTCCACGCCGTAATTGTGTAAGCGAGCGCTCACACATAATGCTGTCTGCCGCTGTAAGGAAGCAGGCTTACGCCCGAACACTCAATCGCAATTCGAAAGAGTAACGTCTACGTCTTACTTCTCAGGTCAACTCAGTTTGACTAGTTTGCAAAATTGTCAAATGTCAACTATCAAATTCATGGCAAATTAAGTTGACTTAAGACATATTTAAATAAAACATAGATTTGTGCTCGAGTTTAGTTTCCTAGTGTGAGCGTAGACATTAATTGCAGTTTTCGTTTACACTAAGGTACATTTGGAGCTTTTGCGTAATGTCTGCAACGCGTCGCCCGATAGACAATGACTAAGTCATGAGGTGTAATAGCTTAATTACTTATTCACTCTTATTAATAAAAAACGCTTAATCTACACATCATCCTTCGTTACTCTCAGACTAGTAACTATTAGAGAAACGAAGTATTATCAGCGTTGAAAGATCGTTATTAATAAACATGGAGTTACTTCCGACTAATGACACTTTTCTTAAACCTGTATTAAGGCGTACAATATGGCAACCCACATTTTTTAAAAGTAAAAAGAGTGAGTCTATGAATGAATATGGAATGAATTTAAGGCTCAATTTCCCTATTTTATCTGTGGTTATGACATAAATGACATAAAAATATTTTTGATAACTAGTTTAAACTTAAAGTCGTGTTCTGTGTAGTGACTAATCTACATTTACATAGGTTTATGATTTAAAATTTATTTATACAAACAGTCTATTATTATTATATATGTTGACAATGAGTCACAAGCGTTTGTTCCGTTAACATTTATGTGTGGTGGTATGAAACCACCTCCGGAATCTCCAACTAAATAGTTTTTGATCATGTCAATTATAAAAATTGCAGTTTCCTTATGGAATCGATATTTTTTTGTAAAATCGGCTTCAAATGGATTAAAGCGTATTTTGTATAGTTTAACGCGTCTACTTAATACACTTTAGTTTCTTATATTATTAATTTCATTTATCGCCCTCAAATCGCCGATATAATAATACCTGTCCATTTGGTTATACGAATTTTCAATTTAATTAAGTTTTACTATAAACAACCATAACACAGCGAGACAAATAACGAAAGACAAGTCGCTGTAAGCGTCAAAAACTGCAATTATGTCTGCAACTATTCATTCGCTAAACCATGTAGCACTAATGATTAAATTTTATTACGGTAGCAGAGAGTGACTTGCTTACTCGTTCTTTTTTTAGTCTACGTTTATTTATATATTTAATTATTCTAAAAACAAAATTAATTGCATTAATGTTCTCACATAGAGTCAGAGTAATGTAGTGTAGTGTATGAACGTAGAGACTAACTGATCTCTACGTTCATACTAGCAGTAAGTGCCAAGTCTTTTATCGTATGATTTACTTTAGGTGTGCGCATTCGCTTACTGTGATAATTTCAGTTGGTCCGTCTGTGACCGCGAGCGTATTTCAATTAGAGAGCGGGTAACGGGCTTAGCAGGTTTTTGCTGTTTTATTTTTTAATCTCAGCTTATCTGTGCTTGGGGTTCCGATGACTTTATTCTTAATCGGTTTTACTCTGTGGTCTCACTGATGTAAATTGTGTATGCACTAAATGAGAAGGTATATATTTAGATTATGATGATAACTTGGCACGTCAATTTATCCATGCTTTGTGACTGTGTCGCATCTTTGGCTGACAGTCATATAGTCCCTCTTTGCAGAAGAGGGGCTATGTAGCGTAGCGCCACCACGCTGCTTCAGTGCAGGTTGGTGGGTATATGATGATAATGTTTAACTAATTAATACATACATAAACATCACGCCTTGTTCCCATAGGGGTAGGCAGAGACCACATCCCTCCATTTGCCACGGTCCTTGCATACCTCCTTAGCTTCTTCCACTCTCATTAATCCTTTCATACAAGTTCGTCAGTTTAGGGTACTCTTGACCTGGCCATTATTTAAAATGTCCTGAATTTGGTCCAGGAACATTCGCCTAGGCCTTCCCCTTCCAACATTTCCATTCACCCTCGCCTTGTAAATCTCTTTTGTTAATCTTCTTTCATCCATTCTCTCTACATGTCCAAACCATCTAAGCATCCCTTTCTCAATTTTAGTCACTACATCTTCTTTTACACCACACTTATCTCTTATCACACTATTTTTACTCTGTCGCACAGTTTTTAACCCGCACAATACCGCACAAAACTAATTAATGATGTTGATGAAAGTGACCCGGATCGATAGCTCTGATGCTCGCGGGTTTAACACCATCAACTTCCCAACGTCGGTTTTAGAGTTCACTTCACGACCTGGTCCAGGTTCAAATGTCCTGGGTTTGATTAAAGACATATACCAGCCTCGCAATTAAAGCAAACTACTAGACCAACGAGGCAGTTCCAACACCATGGCCTGAGAAGTTGTAATACCTAACCAGACTTAGGTTATTTTATAAAAACCCATGATTCTGTCATTGCCATATAAAAGCGAATGGCAATAATGGACGTTAGACTCAGGTGGTCTGAGCAGGTAGCATAGCAAGTTAGAAAGATCGTAATTCCAAGTAAGATGTATTTCTATATAGTTTCTTCAGAATAATGAGAGAAAGTCTACGTTTTATGGTTATTTTTCGTCATAAAAAAACCCTGAAATAAAAGTTAGGTAAGTAAAAAAATTTTAATTTCCAAAGCCATCAGAAAGTGTCTCCTCAATAAGTGCGGACATATCCCAAACAAATCATCAATGTGCGGCTCGCTGTAGTGTCTATATTGTAATAAAACCCATTGCCCGCCACCTCACAATTAGTCGCTAAAGGGTGTTTATTTGTAGGGAGTGTACTGCATTGACTATAATTTTAGTAAAATCCGGATATGTCCTATAATTTTTTTTAAACCTATTGGTAAGAAAAAACGAACAGACTCGCTTAGTCTTTAACGTAGTCGATTTTATTTTGCATTATTATTTAACATGGTCGCCAGTGCCACTTATTTGTGCTGTTCATATGCGGAACAGGACATTTTGACCCCTCTTAAAAATTTCATTGTGGCAATTTAGGGTCATTTTAACGCCGTAACTTGTAAAAACCCAAAATCATTCTTAAATGTGTCTATGTCAATAATTTTTTTCATAATGTTAAAAAATTATGAATTAAGTGGTTTATTTTTGAAAACCTACATCAGTGGCTTCGGTTGTGAAATAAAGTACCGAGTAACTTTGACCTCGTACTTTATGACCCCAAGCACATTGCTAGCCTGAAAGAATGCCGGTGTAATTATAAATGCATGAGATTTAATACCTATGGTTTAGATTAATGGTAACACATATTAGGACATGTACCCTAGCACGTTTTTCAACTTCAGGTCCCATCATGATTATCAGCCAAGCTTAACAACCTAATACAGTTCCATGTCACCTTCTTTATAGGAGAGGCGATATGGGGCTTGGACCTGCCTGGTACTCTAATTCGAATTGGCGGGCCATCTATTATAATAAGGAATAATCCTGACTCGCTAGCACCATGGTCGCCCTGCAGGGGGAGCCGGCGGCACCCCGTCACCTCTAATCGCGCTAAGCGGCGCGGCGCTACATAAACTGTGATTATTGTTTTTTTATCGGCGAACAATAAAATTTTGATCCCCGCAGTCGGAGCCGAGCGCGAATCTGCGTATTGCCGTTTTATTATATCTATGTAATATTTTTTATGATTGACTTATATACCTATGTTTATCTTTACATCTTCATCAAAAGCCTTACTTGAGCCTTAAATACTACCAGATAGACATTTTTACGATTATTAGTTCTTTATTATCTTTTATGTAAAGAAATGGCCTGACAATAAAATTTTTTAACAAAAAATAGAACCGACTCAAAACACATTAAAAAGTAAAAAATAACTGTGTCAATTAGTTGCTTTAATTTACTTAAGCATATAAATGAAGTCGGTGCCACCAAGTTTAAAGAACATTTATTTAACGTAGTAAAGCAGTTTGTGGGTTCTAGGTAATGTCCTTAAAGTAGAAACCTTGGCTGGCACCGACTTCTTAGACAAAATCCGAAATCGCTACAAGTGTGCCCATAAAATTTGAAGAGTTCCTTCAATTTTCCCAGGATTTCATCATCAGATCCTAACATGATAACAATGGGACCACTTGGAAGTGTGCCCTTTCTAACAAGAATAGAATTATCAAAATCGGACAACTCTGTAAAAAGTTATGCGTGGTCATACATAAAAAAAATATACGTGTCGAATTGAGAACCTCCTGCGTTTTTTTTTCTTCGGTTAAAAAGGTAGCATCTACGTCAGATTTGCTTTCCTAAATAGGAGAATTTCCATTGACGATTATGACCGCGTCATAACCGTCAGAGCAGCTGACTTGTGAAAACTTTCACATTCTGAATAAAGACTATCAGAAATATATTTTTAAGCTTTTCGTAAAACCGCACGTTGGGCGCGTTCAAGCTTTAGTAAGTAGGTTTATCTGCACGGAAACTACGCGAGTGATACCGTGGGCTTTCGGTAATAGAAAATAATTTAGATGTTTCATAATAAGTACCTAATAGGCATCCTGCAATGACTCATGTTTAAAAAAAAAGACGTGTGGCACTCGGAGCCTGCCGCGGTAAAGCTATTGTATAGCATTTTTTATCAACTTATGTTTACCTTCTGACGTCATCGGGACTGTGGCCGAGCGGTAACGTGCTCTAAGTGCCCGGATTGCCAGAGAGTCGCGGGTTCGAATCCCGTCGGTTCCGCAATTATTTTTTTAAAGCGTGATATTTCAAAAAGTATTTTTTTTTTACAAGCGTGATATTTCAAAAAGTCATTAAAAGTTCTGATATTTATCGATAGATGGAAAAACTAAAAAGTAACCGTTTAGTTTAGAAAAAAATGACTTTTTGAAATATCACGCTTGAAAAAAAAAATTGCGGAACCGACGGTATTCGAACCCGCGTTTCTCTGACAATTCGGGCACTTAAAGCGCCTTACCGCTAGGCCACGCTCCCAATGACGTCGGCGCCGAAATAATGCTTTTTATATTACGTTTTTGATATCCAGCAGGTGTTAGGTTTTTTCGTTACGGAATTTCTGAATTCGGTCTCCACACTCAAGGCCCGCGATAGAAGCTATGCAATAGCTTAAAATAAGATATTGAAGTGTTTTTAAGCTAGCATGAGTATCAAATGCTTTTCCCCAACAATCCAATCTCCCAACAACAACACCCCATCTGCCTCTATCTACACACACAGTGTCTATTATTCGGTGTTTATTCGCAGATAATCGAGAGGCCTCGGATTAGGCCCCCGTTGTTTTAAAAGTCCGCGCGACTGACTCCTCGAGAGGTCTCAAGGGCTCTCCAGCAGCAACGCACATGTCGCTCCGTATTAGTTTTAATTTCCTTTTCAATGGAACGGGGAATTACTGTTCGAGTTGCGATTATAATATTTACTGCAAGTAGTTGATATTGTTACTGTTACCTACTTTAAGAATGTTTACTTACGTAAAGACATTTGTTTTGCTCCGCTCGTCCAGCAAGACGTATCATTAATAAGTACATGCTTTATTTATTTATTAGTAGTAGCTTCTTATCTAGGTTTCCTGGAAGAAATCACCTGTTGTGCATCTTTGAATTTTTGTATCAAATTACTTCGTATCTTTCCTCATTTCATTTCATTATGCTTTTAAAGTAATAGTAAATTACTTTAAAAGGGCATTGTCGGCGTATTGGATATGGATGGATGGTATATTGTGTAAACCATGGTAGTACTTAACGGTTAGGTACTATCAAGTTCATCTTGCTTTTTAAAATAAAATGTTTTGTTATGTTAATTACTTTGTTGATATTACTGATAATTATATTCTAGTTATTAATTTTAATCAAATGAGAAAGCATCATTTTCATCTAACATTAAGTGATTATCACTACAATTAACTGCAACAACACGAATATCTATGATGAGTAACGTATTGGTGTGTTATTATAGTTAATTGCGATTGCTTTTGCAGATAATTGCCGTTTTTCTAGAAAATTTATCCACCCATTAAATAAACCCTATTATTTTTAGCAAATTCGAAAATTTTTACAAAGTTTTTCAAGTGGGAGGTTAATAGTAAACTACGTTTCATTATATTTCATATTCTTTTAATTATAACTGAAACCCTGGTACAAAAAAGTAGAAAACTTAAAAGTAAGTAAAATTCAATTTGCCAAATAACTGTTCAGAATGTATACAACAATATAAAACAAAGTTGGTAAACATAACAACATTACATCAACCAAATTGTTAACAATTTATTTATATGAACAATTTTATAAAAGCTAAACATTTAACGAAAATGTCAAAATACGATGCTACAAAATTTTCAATAGTATAAGTCTTATACATGAAAACAATATTGAGAATCTATTCAAAAATCTAGATTTGTTAAGTATCTTATTTTACAAGTAGAAAACTTAAAATCAATTTGTCATATACGCTCTCTTCAATAAAAAAAACTTTAAGGGAGTGGAAAATTTAGGGGATGTTGTCTAAAGGTATTCAATTATTTTGTAACAACTCCTCTAACTATCAGCTTTGGACGAATTAAGTCGTTAGTCTGCCTAGTGTTGGGTCACGTTAATAATGAACTTTTTAAAAATTGTAACTTTTACCAAAATTTATGATTACCTGTGTAGTGTTTATTTCATAATAGAACATTAACAGTAACCTCAAATATTATTTTCGCTGCAATTTGGCCTTGCTTGCTGTAATTTTTGAAAATGTTTCTGGTTAATGTACCCTTTGATTGTGCCAGGAAATTATTGCGTGCTTAACTGAAAACTCCTCATAAGTTTATTTTCTACAATATTACAATACAATATGTATATCCTGGCTAAGTTGATTCTCGTAACTTTAATTTTGAGTTTTCGGTTTTAAATTATGACCATTACACTAAATAATGTTAAAATAACAATGTAAAAAAATATCTATGTATTGATGATTCTAAATGTTCTTTTAATGATTCAGTTGAATAAAATATTTATGATATTTCTTCTTTTAACCAAACACCCCTTCAGAAATGTTCACCTCCTCTTGGATACAAATTAAATAATCATTACAAAGTTGCCGAGCAATTGATTACGGTTTAGTATTTGTAACGTGTACGTAATAGTATTATATTATGAGTCATAACTACAAACAATTTTGGACTACTTGAAATAAACAAATTTTACAATGAATTATATTTGAAATTAAATTTTAATTTTGAAAAATCCCCGTTTTTTCTTCTATCCTCTATCCTCCACTTCTAAAAGAATTTTAGTGATCCACATTACGATTTGTTTCGAATAATAATATTAAACCATAACCAAATATGCCTTTTGTGTTATAAAATAACAAATATAACTAAAAAAACAGCCTAACGTACCTACAAAAACTCATCAAGCTAAATAAGCATTAATAATAACAACAAAATCATCTTATCTTTTTACAAATTGACATAACGATGTTTTTTTCTAACTAAACTCTAGGTTATAAGCTCATTCACACTGGTTCCTCTTTATTTAATTTGCCTGTTATCGCGTACATATGAAAAGCAACACTGACTCAAAGTGAGCACGTGTGAATGAACTCTTACAATGGAATACATAATACCTATGATATGTTATCTATTCGAGTTACCGTACGTCGTAAATAACATTGCACTAATTTTTAAGGAAAACGTTTTTAAGTGTTATATACAGAATATACATTTTTAATCACCAAATTAAGAGGGATGCTATGTGGACTGAATGAAAGGTTACTTATGGGCTTCTTCAAATGTCTACGACACTGTCAGTTTCTAAACCAATATGAAACCAATGAACCGATTGTTTTTTTTCAAAAGCTCACGTTATGGGAAAAGTTCTTATTTAGATACTTTCTTAAAAAAAATAACAGTTTTTAGTTTATACAGATATATAAGAAAATAAAAAAAATAAAAATAATGTGATTTATATTTGATTAACTATAGAGCGGGTGTGGGCACAAGGGAGGCTATTTTTGCAGTACAGATTCTGGTGCAAGAATGTAGAGACGTGCAGCAAAATGTATTCCTTTGTTTCATCGATTACGAAAAAGCCTTTGATCGAGTTTTGAATGACCCGCCTAATTGCTATATTACACAATATCGGCTTAGATGACAAGGACATCTGCTTCATCCAGAATCTTTACTGGAATCAATAAGCTACATTTCGAGTCGATAATGAAGAAACAGGATACGTTGATAAAAAAGGGAGTTCGCCAGGGTTGTATTTTAACACCTACGCTATTTAATTTGTACTCTGAGACGATCTGATTCGATTCCTGCGTTGTTACATCTGGCCCATACTTCTATACGGATGTGAAGCCTGGACAATAAAAGAGGACCTCAGGAAACGTATAGAAGCGTTCGAAATGTGGGCATTAAACGCATGCTGGCCATCAGTTGGACTCATAAAGTGATGAATGTTGAAGTTCTGCGCCGCGTGAATCAGAAGCGTGAACCGTCAAAATGAGAAAAGTTGCGTATCTGGGGCACGTGCTACAACACGAGAGATACGAGCTCCTACAACTCATTTTGATGGGAAAAGTTGCCGGTAGAAGAAGCGTTGGTCGCAGAAAGGAGTCTTGGCTGAGAAATATCGTAGAGAGGACCGGAATCGCGAGTGTCGCACAATTATTTCGCCTAAAAATAGAGGAATTTGCGAAACTGACTTCGCTAGTCGGAAAGGCACTTAAAGAAGAAGAGAAGATTCTGTAAGTCTGTAACTAAACTCAACAGTGTCACTTGCAACCAACGTCTCTATTTCTCTCCATATCTAAGACGATACTATAGATAGAGAGAGATTTGTTATACATTTATAGAATAGCTGAATTATTTTTAGTGGGTATAGTATAAAGGTGAAGCATCATTTTCATCGTACGTATTTTGCTTTCGACACTAAACAAGTATAGTGTGTGAATTTGTTGAGGAGCCAAGAAAAAATTATTAAGAAACTTACTCGTATAAACCAAGCTATATTTTAATAGGGAAGACATTATAAAAATATTTCGAGCTAACAATTATTATAGACATTCAATGAGACTTTGTTTTTAATACCTATGTATAATATCTACAAATATTTACATTCATCTAACAAAGGTACCTATCTTGTAGGTAAGGAACAAAGATTAGACCTTTTCATTCGTGTGTAAGAAAAAAATAGAGACATAAAGTTATAAAAACCTACGAAAGAAATTAAAAACCGTCGAATTAAAAATTGTAAAACAAAACATTTTTAACAAACTTGTAGTTTTCATTGCACTTTACGATAATATCATTACACGATTTACCTATTCATACGCTGACAATCTTCAGTCTTCTACTCACAATTGTTTTTCACCATTCGCATCCGACATTCGACATTCCCTTTCTATTAAATTATTTTTATAATTATATTCAAATCTCATAATTTATGAATTCTTTTGACAGATTTATTGATTTACGAAATTTACATAAACCGAAACCAAAAGTGTAAATAAACAATATTACGTATTGCAACTAGAAATAAAGACAAAATCACATTTGTTTGTTTTTTAAATGTCATTGAAAGTTCAATATGATGTAACAATCATATTTCCAAACCTTCAAGTCCTTGTCCTGAGTAGCTGCAGATCGCGCACGCGGGCCACGAAACAAATACTGTTGCGCAATTCTGTAACGAAACTCGACAATTTGAGTTATCTCTGTGTATATAGATAATAGAGACTGAACTCGATCCCACATTACAGTTTCGTTATAGAATAGCGCTACTGGACACGTTCTTCCGAGTGTGACCGGGCACATTAACGTTTTTCTACAAGAAGTGCGCCGCAGATTTTACAAGCACGATGCGCTGTTATTCAGGATACAGCATAATTGTCCAAAAACCACAATTAAACAATATTGCACTTCTTACCAAAGTCCTTATTCACTCTATATGCTATCTGGTGTGCTGTCTCTCTCAGTTGACGTGGACGGCTGCTCCCAGTGGGCGTACGGCCTCGCTGGGAGAGCCACTGGCCTTCATATGACGTGCTGGGGCGGTTCCTCGTCACTCTTCATCAGCACGTACGCCACTGGGCGCTTGACGTCAGCGGGCGGGGACGGGGAACGGCGCGGGGGACAGCCGCAGGGCGACAACGCGCTGTTGTATAACGCCGAGCTGTATAACGCGCCGCCGTATAACGCCTGCGGAAGAAGTTTGTCGTAAGCGTTCTGGTGGAGGAGTTATACAATTTGGTTTAGGTATAAATGTAAACAGCGAGTGTTTGTATATAAACGATCACTGATAAATTATTTATAAATGAGGCTAAAAAATACACCCCTATATATAAAAAAAGCAAGTAGGTAATCAAGAAAAAGATATTGTGAGTTATCAAAGTGAACGTAGGCAATATTTTATTAAAAGAATTTGCATTTCAGCGGAAAGACGTGTTATCAGTATTGATTTTGTTGTTATTTTTCCTCCTTTTCTTGATTTACCAATATCTCTATACGCGCTTTTCCCAACCTTTTATTTTACATATTCAGGGTGTCTCGTAAGTAATGGTTCAAACAAAAGTCTAATCCACAATATCTAATCCGTAACAAAAACAGATCTTAAAAATCTCAATTACAACAGCTTCAGCATTCAAAAATGTGATAGAGGAGAAAAAATTGAAAAAGTCGAAAAAATACTAAAACATACATAATTAGATGACGTACTTTCTCTCTCGTACTCTCATTTTCCTTTGAAACACTATTTATGGGACATCTTTATGTTTATACCCGAATTCTACTAAGCGGACGACAGATTTTCTTCTATGCCTATCCTGGATTGTAAATTAATATTCTATGACTTTAAATAATTCGTGTACCTGTAAATGCGCCAGTTCAGCTGCCAATTTACCCTCATCGGACGGTATCTTCGCAAACGGGTAAAAGGGGTAAGGTATCGGCGGGAACAGCGCTCTGCTTAGGTCAGGTTTATCATGCAGCAGGTGGTGCGGCACTGGCATCTGTGGCACCGGCTGCGGCAGCGGGGTCATCAGTCGAGGAACGGGTGCCATAAAGCTGCTGATGTTGAAGCCGAACTTGGGCTCCTTCTTCACCAGCGCTTTGGGTTTCCTCCGCGGCCGGTACTTGTAATCTGGATGCTCTTTCATGTGGAGGGCTCTGTGGAAATTAATTTGTAGTTTTAGGGTGATCGTCCGTAGCCAACCAGAGGCGTGAAATGCAGGTAACGTGTCCCGGTGACACTACCGTTTTTTATAAATTTCGTAACATTCGCGACATGTTTTCTGTTTAAATACCTGCATAGAAATCAGTAGCGTTGCTACTATTATTGGTGAGCTACCTTCACCTTTAAGCTAACCTTTTATAATAACTATACAAATCATACATATCCGACTGCAGCTAGCAGACTGCGACATGTCACAGCGGCATTACTAGGTTTATAAATATTTGTGTAGAGAACCCATGTAGCTACAAAAGGTATTTCAGAGGTTAAATATCTCGCTGTCTGCTGCTAACGTCTTCAAAAGCCCCACGCTTACAAATTTTTCATGAACCTAGCAGATGGCCCATGTGATGGCAAGAAGATAACCATCATCTATAAAATATAGAGCAACATTTTGCAGATCCCTCATTTTGTGCAAAGTGCAGACCTATGTCGTTTAAGATAAGTTTCAGGCGTAGGTCAAGCCTGTACGGTTGTACGGTTGTACTAAAAAGTTACTAAGCCCACCGATCCTGCTTAGATTTACAAGACGTATACAATGGCGTGATACGTTAATATTAAATATAATTAAATTTTATATACAGAACGTGTATCTTATTCTTTTATAACTCAAAAACTTTTGCCAGACTGCCTCAACTTTATAATCTCATCGCAATAAGTTTAGCGCCAAAACGTCACAATGGCGCTCCACCGGCCAGAATAACATTATTATTTATGCAATAAAGCGGACAATTGTCGCGAACACCCGCCGCCCTTAAAACAACAATGTCAATTCAACAATACTCGGATTATTGCATTGTCCCGTCACAATCGACTGTAACACCACACTAGACTATACATTCTCTGTACTTACTATTCAATTTTGAACTATACATCATTGGTATAGAGTCGAATTTCGCTCGCGAAGCTTTGGCGGTTGCGACTTGTAAGGTTGGGACACAATCGACACAGAGTCCGATTATGCGCGCTTTGTGATAGAATCGCGATTGTCAGCGAGTCGATTGTAATTATTCGAATGGACCAAGGGTGGGATGATAGTTCGTATGTATGAGGTTTTTGAACGCTGTTTGCTGAATATCGGGGCTTTTCATATCTAGTGTGGAGGTTTGGACGTTTGGATATTTGCTAAATAAGTTACAGCAGCAAGACCTTGCCTTTTGTGTTAAGTTCAGTGTGTTTCAGCGAATGAGGTGATGTTTTATTGTTAGGATAAAGCTCACAAAATTAAGGTAAAGTAAGAAAAAAAAACAACAGTTTATCTAAGATTAAGTTTGTTATACGTAATCGTGTGAGCAATAAAGCTTGGCTGATTAGAAGATAAAATAATTATTCTAGGCACACATAAGGTGATTTTCATTTAATAATCTTTTCGCTTAAAGTGAAGTTTTATCAATGACTTGAATTTTTATGTGTTAAGAAAAATAGAGGTTAAAGGAGGTCTACGCTTATATGATGGAAAAGGGCTAATGAAGACGAAGAAGATCTATCAAGAGATCTCTAAAATCACATACTCGAATGATTTTAAATAAAGCAGTTACTCATTTCTTAGTGATTGTTTACAGAATCAGTAAGAAGGCATATTTCGTCACTCCTACGGGAAAGGGGTCTCTAGTGAAACTTCTGGGCATAGCTAGTATTAAATTCAATCCAAAGTAAAGTTCAAAGTTTAATTTTTAAGCTATTGCATAGCTTCTATCGCGGGCCTTGAGTGTGGAGACCGAATACAGAAATTCCGTAACGAAGAAGTCTAACACCCCCTGAGTATCAAAAACATAATATCAAAAGCACAATTTCGGCTACGACGTCATCGGGGAATGTGGCTTAGCGGTAAGGCGCTCTAAGTTTCGAATCCCGTCGATTCCGCAATTTTTTTTTTCAAGCGTGATATTTCAAAAAGTAACTTTTTTTATTTTACTATTATTTTTTTTTTAATTTAAATTTATAAATTATAATTGCATAAGTTTTTTTATCAACTCACTACTACTTACTATAAAAATAAAAAATAAATAAAAATTTAAAAAAGCCAACATCACGCGGTTTTCCCAGGCGGTCACCCATCCAAGCACTGACTACGCCTGATGTTGCTTAACTTCTGTGTTATAGCTTTACCGCGGCAGTCTCCGAGTGTTACAAGTCTTTTTTAATTTTGTTTTACTCTTTTATTTATTGTATATATGTAGTTAAGGTTATTGTTGCGAATATGTATTTGCTTTATTTTAATTAATTATATTATTCCTCTGTACATATATATTATATAAGCCTTAGTCAAATAAATAAAAGTAGTAAACACTCACAATTTGTTGTTGTACGTCAACTTCGATAACTTTTAAAAAAGAAGACCTCTAGGTACACATTATATCAAATATCAATAGAACGTCCAGAATTCCCTCCATTCACAAGTCCACGACTGAACAAAGTCACAAAAAACACTTTTGGGGAATAACAATAAAAAATCGGGGTCAACGACCGGCGCACTATCAATTCCTTCATTACTGTTTGCCACAAACAAACACGATAACCGAAAAAACAGAATATCTCCAGAAAAACCTATCTTCGTTTTATCGGAGTTTTTTTAGCGTATACCTACGGCCGGCTTAATCGACTTGGACAAATATCGATACATCGATATGATTCTCGATATGAAAAGACGCTTTATATCTGTCTGTTTATTGATATTGTTGTACTGTATTGGTTTTTAGGGTTCCCTACTGTCAAAGTGAATGAAACCTGGAATAGAATGGATGAATTCTTAATAGAGTATTATCGTAGCGTATCATTCTTGGGGACCTGATACATAATAGAGCAACATACTGGTGCTAAAACTAGGCTACAATACTTCTTTTAAAAGGTCTTAATTTATTTGCATACTCTCCCAGCCTGCTCTACGCCCTGCAATGTGATTAAGAATAGGTACCCGTAGGTACTGAAAATTTAAAGTAACTTTAAGTATGAAGGTTTCATTTCTTAAAAAGTACCTAGATATTGTAAAACAATGCCAATGTTAACTACTTATTTGACGCGTATAAATGTTTGGTCATAGCTACGGAACCCATTGTATATAACTGTCTTGCAATTGACCAATATTTAGAAGTTACTTGTGGAGGGCGTATGTGGTAAAATGTTTGAAACGTAAGTACAGTGATATAAGGGCCAGCGCATACCCGGCATAGTGTAGAGTTTCGCGTTACTGTCAAACTATTATTGACATCTTGCTCATCTAAATACTCGTAAGCGTAATACCCCTGATACCTGATGTACGCAAGGGAAACCGTGGGTCACAGCTAGTACTTACATAAAATAATACTTATTCATTCGTTGTTGGAAATTCACTCTAGTAACAAAAAAATTTTTAACAAAAAATAGAACCGACTCCAAACGCACTAAAAAGTAAAAAAATAACTGTGTAATTTAGTTGCTTTAATTTACTGAAGCATATCTATGAAGTCGGTGCCAGCCAAGTTTAAGGAACATTTATTTTACGTAGTAAAGCAGTTTGTGGGTTCTAGGTAACGTCCTTGAAAGTAGAAACCTTGGCTGGCACCGACTCCTAGATATGCTTAAGTAAATTAAAGCAACTAAATTACACAGTTATTTTTTACTTTTTAGTGCGTTTGGAGTCGGTTCTATTTTTTGTTAAAAATTTTTATTTCTTACTTTTTAGTGATTTATCGCCACGTAGCGTACTCGTACTATACTGTCATAGTATATTATATAGCACTAGTAGCCAAAAAGCTACAGATACCGAGTCAAAAACCGAAATCGCTGTAAGCGTGCCTCCAAAATTTGAAGAGTTCCTTCAATTTCCCCAGGATATCATCAGCAGATCCTAACAAGCGGACAATGGGACCACCTTGGATGTATGCCCTTTCTAATAAAAAAAGAATTATCAAAATCGGACAACACTGTAAAAAGTTATGCGTGGTCATACATAAAAAAAAAAAAAAAAATATACGTGTCGAATTGAGAACCTCCTCCGTTTTTTTTCGTCGGTTAAAAAAGAAATATATAAATTCGCCATATTATTTTAAACATGACGTCAATATTTGTCTTCTTTTCCTAGATTTATCGCACACAACATAAGAAATTTAAGCAGTTTTCGAGCTTCAAAACTAAATTGAAAAATAAATTAATAAATTAGGTTATAGGAATGGCTATTAAAAAAAAGCACTTTTTGAAAATTATATTAAAAAGAAAAATTAAAAGGACCAATTCTGTTAGTGAATATGACTTAACTCCCACCTTACTCTACCACAAGTTTGGAAAACAGACTCTAACAAGAAAAGCCAGAGAAACTCAGTAGCGCTTTTTATAAAAAATACCAACCTGTTAAAACAGCTTTACTTGTAAGGAAAAGTCAGCCACTTTTAAAATAAAAATGTTACAATTTTATACCTACAAGAAAAGATTATAATAGGTAGGTATTTACCATAGAGTCGCCTTGTCCGTGGCAAACTCGAATGATAACACCAAGACATTGTTTGCGGGCATTCTATCGACCGATCAAATAGTTGATAAAAAATAAGTATAATGCAAACACGGGCGCGCCTTTTGGGCATTGTGCGAGTGTTGACCGATAGCGGGGACAAACGGACGGACGAAATTAAGTTCTGGACGCCCCTGGCCACGGCTACTGGCTATGGAGAGCTGGCGTAAACATTGCGACGTGGGCTGAGGGCGTCTGAGTAATCATTGACTTGCTTTTTATGAAGCTGAAATTCATTTATTTTCAAGAACGTTTTTAACCGATGACTTAAGAAAAGCTACTTCTCCCTGTGACTCGTAAAGACCTGCTTTTTGGTTGGGAAAGCAGATTTTGCTGAAAAGTGTTGGCATCTTAGCAGTTATAATGCAAATACCTGAGCGTTTTTTTGAGCCCTGTGTGAGTGTTGAGCGATAGCGAAGATGGACGGACGAAATTACGTTCTGGACCCCCTGGCCACTGGTTATTGAGAAATGGCTTAAATATAGCGACTTGGGCTGAGGGTGTCTGAGTAATAATTGACTTGTTTTCTGTTGCCTGACTTCATTTAGGTATTTTCAACATAATTATAATAGCTTTTGAAACGCTAAGTTTGTCAATAATCATGCTGCTCGGGAAAACAGATTTTCCCAAATTTTGCCGGTCGAATCTGAGCAGTTGCTCTTTTAAAATAAATGTTACAGTTTTTAATTTACAGTTAATTTTATTCTGTCTTAAGTGCAGAAAATGCTGAGCTGATTGCTTGCGATTGTTTTTTTTCAATGTATTATGTGTTTGTTGTTGAAGAACATTTTTTGTAATAAGCGTAAAACATTTATAATTGGACCAACGAGTTGTTAAAACTAAAATATCAAAAATTTTGTAAAATAGGTACTCGTAAGTACACAGAGATAGTCGCTGGTACGTGGGGAACAAACGCAAACCGCTATAGAGACGAGTCGGTAGTGGGTGCCGGTACGTATATCTTCACAAAGAGCTAGACTGGCGGCATAAGCTTGTTTTTATAGCCCTGGCGCACCCCGATAACGCGCCACCCCCAACAATGCAAGATATTACGACTCTGCCACCAGATAATTGTCTTCGGCCCTTTCGGATTGATTTGTTATACCGGTTATACGGTTATTAAACACAAACTTAAACTTTTATTTAATTTAAACTTTTTTTTTAAATTAAACGTTTGTTTTAAAGAGTCGACATTTCTATATGATTTTTATAATTTACTAGCTGTTCAATACATAAACAATTTAATTTTGATCTGTGGTAAAAATGTCAAAATTCATTTGTCTACGATCTGTTATACCATATTTATAAAACCATGTAATATAAAACCATGTAACGCTCAACATGGCGCATTAAACAATTTAATAATGAAAAATTATTTCATTAACACATAATATTAAAGTTGACATGCTATATAAAGTTTCAACAGTAAAACGCAATATTATAATTGACTTGCTATATAAAGTTTCAACAGTAACACACAATATTAAAGTTGACTTGCTATATAAAGTTTCAACAGTAATACACAATATTAAAGTTGACTTGCTATATAAAGTTTCAACAGTAACACACAATATTAAAGTTGACTTGCTATATTAAGTTTCAACTGTAAAACGCAATATTAAAGTTGACTTGCTATATAAAGTTTCAACAGTAACACACAATATTAAAGTTGACTTGCTATATAAAGTTTCAACAGTAAAACACAATATTAAAGTTGACTTGCTATATAAAGTTTCAACAGTAACACACAATATTAAAGTTGACTTGCTATATAAAGTTTAACAACAACAATAATAAGTTTACAATAATAAAGTTGACCTTCTATAAGGAATCAACACTAGCACATAATACACACATAGCCGTTATAAAAATAAAAGTTGACAGAACAAGCCAATGGTCCATCTGGATACCTACCATCAACTATAATAGCGACTCAACTGTAGACCAAAACCGACCAGTATGGCTAGTGTAAGATTTTACCGCATCGATATCGAGAACGGTAAACGCAAATTTTATATGACACTGACACTCACCCATTAAAATTTTCTCTCGATACTGCCAGAGGCGTTGCTTCAATTCCATATAAAATTTGCCTTTACGCGAATGTGAAGTTTTCGATTTGTTTTGGTGAAAGCTCACACTAGGCACTCAGCTGACGTTATTGCGTAATAATAACCTAAACTGCAATTCAGTTTAGATCTACAGTTGAGTCGCTATTATAGTTGAACATGACTTTGTATTTCTTTGCGTTAACATTTATCTAGCGAATGGATGTGACTTCGTTTTAGAAACTATGAACCATGCTATATTTATTTATTTATTTAATTAGGTATACCTACGTTTATACCTTCCTCTTGAATTACTCTATTTATTATTGATGAAACACAAATTGAAATCTATTGCGTAGTTTAAAGATCTATGCGTAATGGTAAGTACAGACGACAAGAAGCGACTTTCTTTTATATTATGTTGAGAAAATGTAAATTGAGGAATATACACATAAAATGTCCTGTGTCGAAATGAAATTACACAAAGGGTGTCAAGATCTGAAAAACAACGAATTCAAGCTTCAACGTGACTGAAAAACGTGGATTCATCTTTTCGTTTGGTCTTTCGCAAGGAGTAGCAAACAATGAAAATTTTCTTAAGTTATCCAAAAAATTACATTGGATAAAGTTCGTCACATTATAAATACAATGAACATTGTTTAAAATGTCTCCGTTTTATGTAATTAAAAAGGTTTATTTAAAAGGCAACCATTGTAAACAGGTTCCCCACGTTGTGAACCATCATAAAACAGATAAACACGTCACAATATTGTGATAGAATTAAGAGAATCCTAATTAAACAACCCGCGTAGGTCGCGCATTAAAAGAAACTCCAAGTGCAAGTAAGTCTTGTACTGGAAGGGTTCCGTATATTATAAACGGCTGACGAGTTCGTCACTGTGGATTTAAGTTCTATGAATGGTTCTTCGAGATGAAGAAAATTTATGATAGAGCTATGTGTCTCAGTACATTCTAAGCCCGGAGTTGGGAAGTTGGTATTGTTACAATCCCGTGCCACAGAGAGCACGTTAAGAGGTAAGTCCCGGTCACTATCATAACCATCTGATAGTGATCATTAATTAATAAAACATTATCACTCTAAGGCCGCCAAACAGTATTGGAGCAGTGTAGTGGGTTTATAAGTAGGCAGGCTAGACCCTGTAGTGAGCTGTTAGTTAGTTAGTTGTTAGTTGTGATAATGATGATGATGTATCTCTGGACTGTAATCATAGAATTATACATAGTGTGTGTCTGATCGATCCTAGATGGAAAAGTGGTTGATACTGATATTGGTAAAAAAACTAAACAACTTCATTTTTACTTTTTTAAAACCATGGAGGTTTAAAACTGTGCACTATTTCTTCTTCTTATCCATTGTATAATAAAACTTTTAGAAAAGAAATCAGCTTATCTCTTAAATTTCTTTGAAGAAACGCTGAATATGCTATGATGAAGGTTTTTATTTCATTCATATAGATTCCTAAAACTTACCATATGAAGATGGGAAATGAGTGGTATGTTTCAAAGAGTAATTTAAATTAGGTACCGGTTACGGTCATTATAGTTAAGATTCGGTAGATATTAGAACAGTCGAGAATTATCGCCCTAAGCTCAGAAATCTTTAAGAATATCTTCTCATAAGCCGGGCTTTGCAGTAAGCCATTAAAATAGGGTGATAATATGGCTCTGTGGGTGCGGAACTCTAAAAACTATTTAATCACACCATTTTAATTCCCTATCACAGAACAAATATGCAGTTGACAAAACAAGGCACCTGTTTGGTAGACGGAGACAAAAACTGTTTTTTTTCTTACCACACATTGTGATATTATGATAATTAAATAAATGAAATTCCTCTTGTTTAAAAGATGTTAGTAAGCTATTATATAGTAAGTTATTTTTATTACCTATCTTTAAACGTTTCTAAATATCTTATATACCCTGACTCATCGCAAGATCTCCAAAACTAAACACGCGATTGCCTTGAAATTTAGCATAGTAAGTATAAAGTAATTTTTTCTTCTTAAGAATGGATATTTCGACGGTACGGTAGCTACTCTTTTATGCTGTAAGTATAGGCTAGCGCTTGGCTGATCATGCCTGGTGGTAAGGTGGAATATGTAGCCTACGGTGGAACGCGTTCAACTAGAAGGTGCCTATTCGCTCTTGGCTTGAAGATACCCACATTATAGGATAACTTTGGAGTTTGAATCAGAACGAGGAACCAAAACGTTTTTGTACGCGTCCATGGTAATACTAATGGTAGTAATGATATTAAAGGAACTAAATTGTGGAATAATTCTGAGATTTTTTGTCTTCTAAGAAGTTTTGTGTAAAATTGTATGCTCGGAATTAGGAAGATGGTAGCGTTAGACCTCCGTGACACGGAGAGTACGGTCACTGTCATCAATAGGGTCCAACAATCTTCATTGGACTTAAGTGGTAGATCTTAGCTTTAAAGCAAAAAGAAGGGAGACCAGTAGTGCACCGATAATATTCTGATAATGATTAAGGTAAATTCTATTAGCTTCATTCATAAGGGTGTATCCCAGTGGTACCCCCTAATTTTAGTTCTATAGAACTGTTGATACACCATATTAGTGCTTAGTAATATTAAAGAAATGTCGATATCAACATCTTGTTTGTACGTTATATATAAAATATCTATAGTTTTTATAAGTATAATATGCAATCTCTTTTGATTGCAATAATAAATGTCCACTTTAATTTGAGAGTATCTATAAACATACATATCTACATATATCGAATACAGCTTTGCTTAAATTGCACAAAACGTCTTTAAATGGTATTGAGGTTTTTAATATAATTTTTTTTAACTGAATAGTTTGCGCAAAAGATACTTGCAAAGTTGTAAAATGTGTCACCCCTGTAACATCTAAAATAAGAGAATATTTTTTTAGACACAACTACTACTCGGTTTTAACAACTTAGCTTTTGTCGCAAGGGTCGTTTTTATGTTAAAACCAAAATGAAATATCAATTAAAATAATATAAAGTTTATAACTTATATGGTATAAGTACAGTGAAAAGCAAAAACTATACTACAGTACTGTATAGAACTATTGGCATATAATTCGACAGCCCGGAAAATATCCCAACAGTTCTATAGAACTACGGTATGGGGTACTACTGGGATGCACCCTTTCATACCAGTGAATTGTGAGTAAAGGTCAAGCAATGAAAATTAAACGAGTCTTCGACTGACTACTGAGCGTGGATATTCTCTTACAATCAGAATTTTTTGTGATGAACTTGTCTATAATAGGTATGATGACAGCCAAGTGAGGACGAGTCTCGATTGGGGCTATTTGTAGATATATCAATACAAATAAATAAAATATATTACAAAATAACAGTTTATTATATGGCCTACTCAAATATATGGACAACCTAAAAAACACACTTAAAAATTCTAAATTTTTATTTTGATGATCAGTCTTGGATTCAAGGTGAGTCCATGAAAATTTGATTCAAAATCTCACAAAATGCTACAGATGGAACTAGGCTTCTTCAAGATTTATTTGAAACAGATTCTGGATATTGGCTTTATGCTTTGCGATTGAAAAGCCTCCGAAAACTTTTAGACAATGAAACTTTCTATATGGCTAGAGGCCTCAAGGTGGGGACATCCCTCACTGTGTTTAGAGCACAGATGTATGTCCACGTTGAAAACGGTTCAATTTTGATATTCACGGGCTTTTGTGCCAAAAAAGTGGAGGTAGGCTATTTCAGCATAGCTCTCTTAGTGAATTAATAAAAAACCTACTATCATAAGCATTCCTGCGTTAATCGAGCCATCAAGAATAAGTCGGTAAGATGACAAGAGACCTGATGGTTTGACGCTGGTTCCCTGGGAAGTAGGGCGGGCTCTATTGTGTGATGGTACTTGTGGTAACACATTAGCTCTGTGTATATTAGGAAGACAAACTACTACTACACAGCAGAAAAGGCTGGAACCGGTAAGTGGCCAAGTATGTCTCTCTGACCGAGGGTAAAATTTTGTTCCAGTGGCAGTGCTAGTGGCGGGTTGACAGTGACAGGCGTAGGGTGATAATTTTTGATTATTATTTAACGACCACTATCAGACATTGATGATAGTTACCGTAACCGATGGACAGTTTACTGTGTTCTCGGATGAACGGTGTAAAACTATTTCTGGACTCCAGGCTTCGAATTTTAAAAATTTTTATAGACGAAACAAAGTTTACTACCATTTCAGCGCGGGCATAAAACGTGTAAGTAAATAAGTAAATATTAAGTGACGGATGTTTAGCGTTCTTATCAAGTTCATCTGGAGATCTATTGTCAGTATTTTGACGACCTTTCGTGGGTAGTATCCGTTAAATGATATGGAGTTACAGCCTCTTCACATATGTCTCCGTTATAATGTTTTTTATCGGATAGGTGTTTTTATTGATGACTGTATACAGAATACTGTATCATGTATGAAGTCGCTCATACAAAATCCAAATTCTATCAATAAAAAAAACGTATCCGATAAAACGGTCCAGTAAATCGGAGACATGTGTGAACGGGCTCTAAGACTTCCGATGTAGTATGCACTACCGTCTTTACCATAAGGAGACAAGGGGCTCATGGCTAGAGCCTGCATTGTTAGCGGGTCCAGAAGAACCAAATTTCTCTCGCATGTAATATAAAAAAAAAACGTGTGCGTCTCGGGAAGCTCGACAGAAGTGACAACTTAAATAAGCACTGTGGATGAGAGTGACACAGGTGAAGCCTGCCTATTACTACCGTATGGTATAACGGGAATGCAGACAGACAGCGCTACGTAACGAACGTCACACGACACATTATTCACAAACAAAAGTTATAGTATAAAATGAAATGAAAATAGGTATCTTATTAGAATTTATGGTTTTAAGGATAATATAGAATATTCCGTTCAATAGAAACCCCAAAGAAACCATTATTGCAATTGTAATAAAAAAAACAGCAGCCATCTAATTCGAATAATAACAACTCATAAGAGTTGTAATCAAGAGAGGAGTCACTCTAGTAACGTGTCCCGCTCTAGGAGGAGACTTGAATAGACACATGTCAGACATGGTCTGGACACATACGACTCACAGCAGTTGTAAGATTAGGGTTGTTTCCAAAATTATGAACATATCTCTAGACATAAACGACTTACAAGACTTGTAATCAAGACAAAAGTGTCATCAAATAAAAGATAGGCTGTTTTTCAGGAGGCTTTAATCCTCAACTATAGGGATTCTTCCAATTTCATTAGTAGTAAAACTTAAATGGAAAATAAAATAAAATATACTTAAACATAAAATGGAAATCGAAAGAGTTCCCACGAGATAGAGAAAATTCTAAATGCGTGCAGACGCATCCGATAATTTAAATAATACGCTATTTATAGATAATACACTAAAATATATTGTGTATATATGTATATATATTTATGTATATATTTATTAGTGTTATATATTATATATCATATTTATACATGGTATGTATTTGTATTTTTATTTGTACAAATAATTATCATCTATTAGTGTACCTTTTCGAGTGTACATTAATTTATCTTGTTTCTATTGCGATTCCCCGTCTCTCAAGTGTAAAGGTGCGTTTATCTAGGTTACCTGGAAGAGATCACTTCTAGTGATAAGGTCGCCTTTTGCGTTTAATTTTGTATTGTACCATTGTTTCTATATTTTTTTTGCAATAAAGATGTTTAAATAAAATAAATAAAAATATACTATTTACATTCATAGGAGTGAAAGAATCTAAGGAAGCTATGCAAGGATCGTGGCAAATGGAAGGATGTAGTCTTTGCCTAACCATATGGGAACGAGGCATGATGTTATATATGTATTTGTATTTACTATTTACAAGATATTTAATTAAACTACTCATTACTTACTGTTCCGGCTTTTAAAGACACGTATCTCTTACGAAAAGCGAGACTTAGTAAAATTAAAACTATTATTTACGTAAATTATATGCGGACCATTCTGAGATGTTGGATGACTCTGTGAGCCGATATGTTCATGGCAATTAATTATAATCCTATAATTATTTTCCCTAAGATAATGTGGTAATACTTATGTTCATGAAAATCTTATATAAAGCATTTGTTTGAATCATAGTTATTTGAAAATTATGCAGAACTAATAAATAGCAGGGTTAGATTAAATTAGAAAGCAAAGTAGCGCGTGGCTTGTTAAAATGCACTGACCAGATCAAAACCGTCCTAAATATTTTGTTCCACGAATATCCTTAAGGAATTACCACTCTCGTCTCTCTCACCCAAAAATTCTCCCAGAAGTGTGGGAATGCAGGTTTGGGGCCCCTGCCTGCAGTCTGTGGTGCTTGCCGTTAAGACGATATGGCTCCTTGAGTAAGAACTAGTGGTCGTCGGGAGACAGAGCTACCCCTAGGCCCTACTAGCATAGATCTGGTGGTGGGAAGCCTAGCAGAGGCGGGCGTAGATACCAAAGAAGCAGTAGGAGAAGGGGAGATGTTATGAGATAAGTGTCTGTGGGAGAGTTACCAAACGAAAGTTTATAAAGCATGATACATCCCCGAAGTCACCACCAAGAGTTTGAAGGCGAGTAAATATTTTTTTTGCATTACAAGTAAAAAAATTTTAAAACCGAGCTAAAGAAGACGCCGGAAGTGCAGTCTAAGAAATAGATATATTTGAATTAAATTAATAGTATAACATTATTTATACTAATAAATAAAATTCAAATATCGTAGCGTTATTTCAAATTAACAGTTGTGATTTATATCAAAATAATTAGTTTAAAAATGCCTGTCTGTCTGTCTGTTTAGTCTGGCGAATCTCTATAACGATTGTACAGATTTTGACGTGACTTTCAGTCGCGAATAGCTACATTATTTTAGAAATATTTTTTTTAATTTTAACTCCACGGGGACGAAGTTGGCGACATTTCCAATTTTTAGTTTATAGTAACATTGAAAGTTGTTAATTTTATTTATTAGCTAAATGCATGGCTAATAATTGAACTGATTTTTTGCACAGAGACAAAATAGAAACCGCAAAACAGTTACATTATATACGCGAGTCATTTAAAGTCAACCATAATTTAATATAATTCGTTAATGGGTTAACATCGTTACGGTGTATAATACTGTGCGCAATGTGGGGGCTGTGGTTATAAAACTAGCTACTGAAAAGTTGGAATGCGTAGACATTTCTTTTTATTTTAAACTATATTCGGCTGGTGGGAGGGTTTCGCCGTGGCTGCCGTAGTTACCACCCTACCGACAAAGACGTATCGCCAAGCGATTTAGCGTTCAGGTACGATGTCGTGTAGAAGCCTTAAGGGGTATGGATTTTCGTCCCACTTCTAACAAGTTAGCCCGCTTCCATCTTAGACTGCATCATCACTTAACATCAGGTGTGATAGCAGTCAAGGGCCAACTTGTAGTCAATAAAAATTAAATAAAAAAATTAAAAAAAATTAAAAAAAAAATATGTTAAGATATTTTTACTAAATATTCTCCGCCGTTTTGATCCACGTACTTAATTTCTATTCCCGTGGGAATTTAAAAAAATAAAAATAAAAAATTGTTACAATCGTTAATTTCAAAGAGGTTTAGTTTTCAAGCACTCTTGCAACGTTTATTAATAATATCTTTTTTAGTGAATCTACCACCGGTTCGGAAGGCAGTAGATAATCACTACTCAATAGTTGCTATTTTTTTTTAAATGATACATTGTCATAGCTTACAATGATTATTAATTTCAAATACAATTTGTTTTTATTCCTGTGTGGAGGTGAAAGCTTATGAAATGGTCTCCATCAGCTCATCATCTATGTTTAAATCCAGGGAATAATCTATCACCAGTCCTAATCTTTGTGCTACCGGTTCAATAGTTACAGCGTAACGGAGATAAGACCTACAGACACACACTTTGCCTTTCTAATATGAATGTGATTATTTATGTTAAAACATTTTGACATGTGATTCGAAATTCAAAATTCATTTATTACAAGTTTAATTTTGTTTTGAAACGTCAAGTTTGACTGTTTATAATTATATTAATAACTCTAGGAACAGCTGAGAAGGCAAGAAACTCAGCAGTTGGCCTTTTTAACCAATAATAAATATACAGTGTTATATATAATAGTGGAGAATTTAATATTCAGTAATATTTTATTAAATTTTTCAAATTCAGTTGGATAAAGATAGTTCTAGTTCCCGTATGAAGATGATAGCCGATCGAACTTCCCGATTAGTTACTTATTTGATTAAAATTTGGAAAGTTTTATTTTTAAGGAATTCAAATTGAAAATTATTTTTAAACCATCCAAATTTGTGAACACTATTATATGCATTTAACTTAATAAGTTAACACCCAAATTTATAAAGAATATGTAGGTAATGGAAATTAATTTCTGACCCTTTTGATTATTTGCTTGTGCGTTTTAAATAATGTTCTACGTAATATGTTATAAATTATTTATTTATTACGCACCTTAACCTCTTTGCTTCGTCGATGAACGGCCTCTTTTCCATCTCACTTAAAAGTTTCCACTCAGCACCCAGCCGCTTGGAAATTTCAGAGTTGTGCATTTTAGGGTTGTCCTGTGCCATTTTCCGCCTCTGACCTCTGGACCAGACCATGAACGCGTTCATAGGCCTCTTTATGTGGTCTGAGGGTTGCTTTCCGAGCGACATCATTGAATTATTTGTGAAAAATTTTAAATATTCTCAATTTAATATAACTTCATTCATAAATGTACAGTTCTGTTGTATATGCATGATTACTTGTTCCTTTTTAAAATGTTAATCTTTTCTATTTAAAAAAAGATTAAAAATTTAATAAGTTTTAATAAAAGTAGAGTGAAAAATTTTATTTTTTTTTACTGTAAAGCACAGGAGAAATATTTTAAATAGTGATTTAATATCACATTTATTTTGAATGTTGTTGACAGAATTATTTAAATAGTTTTAAAACACATTAAAATTCGGAATACTATTTTTCCGCGCGCGTGAAAAGCTCCCGAAAGCTCAATGCGGCGCTTTTCTTGACAGTGTCATGTTTAGCGTTCGGCGCTGGCGTTATCCCCCTTCGCGATTCCCCCCTCAGTTTAGATAACCAATCAGATTGCACCGTGGGCGGACGCTGCCCCCCGATTGGATGAGGAGTTGTGAGACTCGCGGTTGTCAACAGGTGCCCGTGTGTTCTTGTTAGCATGTTTATTAGCGAGATTAAATTCCTTTTTTAAACCGCAACCTTGGTTAGACGCGGTAATTGGATGGATTCGATTTGTAATGTATGAGCTGTGGTGATTGGGAATGGGATGGTAATATTGGTACTTACACTACCTATGTACCGATATGTGTATACGTGTATAAGGTCGAAAACACACAGTGTGTTTTTTTACTAATAAAAATACCTTTTTCCGTACTTGAAATTAATATAATCATGTTAGGCTTTCCTTTTTTTAAGGAGAGACCTGGAGTTTAGATTCACCACCTAGTATTAATGTGGGTTTGTGGGCTTTGGGTGATAATGTTTTATTATTTAATTACCACAATCAAATGTTAATGATAATAACCAAGACCGTCGGCTTAACATGCTCTCCGAGGCTCGTGGTAGTAACACTGCTAATCTTCCCAAATTTCTTACAAGAATTAGAATGTCATATCATTGTATGAAACAATTTTTTTTGTCCTACCTACGTTAATTATTTTCGGCTTGTTAATAGTCTATAAATAATTACTATTTATCCATAGAAATAAATAAAACTAGCTGCGCCCCTTGGTTTTACTCGCGGAGATCCTATTCGTCAACATCGTGATACAAATAAGTGTATTTTATACCTTATAACATTTGTTACCTATGAGTGAAAATTGGTCCAGGCTTTCCAGCCGAAAATCTTAAAAATTGATTTTTGATACAGTTAATTACAGTATATAATTTCATATGCATTATAATTTAAAAGCTGTAAATTTTAAATACAAACAGACCATTTAATTTTACTTTATTGTATAGATATGAGAGTATTTCCATGAGAGGCTCGCCGCAAACAATCCTCCCTAAATGGGGCTATTAGACCTTCCATTCATAGCGCGACTACAGTGCTGACCTCTCGCGTACACTTGTACATCACCCCTAAGGTGATTCATCAACTAAGGTGTAGTACACACTAGTGCCTAGCGGACGACTTAGATGACTAGAAAATAATTATTCATTATTTGGCCTGGCCTTGTTGTGTGCCTATTACAGGCCCACAGCAGAGCTAGACGTCTCTCCTTCTAGACAAGTGGATATGAATGCTTATACCCACCACGCTGCTCTAGTACGGGTTGGTGGGCTTAGGGTGATAATATTTTATTTATTAATGATAATTACCAAATGTTGATGATAGCGTCGGGACTGACGGCTCAACGTGATGTCCGTGGCCCAGTAGTGTAATATAGCTAACTTTTTGACTCCGGCGTTAGAATTTCACTGAAAATTTCGTAGAAGAAAGAAAAACTCGAGGCGAGGTAGTCAGAAAAAAAAGACCATTCATTATTTGGCCTAGCCTTGTTGTGTGCCTATTACAGGCCCACAGCAGTGCTAGACATCTCTTCTTGTAAACAAGGAGATATGAAAGCTTATACCCACCACGTTGCTCTAGTACGGGTTGGCGGGCTTAGGGTGATAATATTTTATTTATTAATCATATTATGCAACAAAGTCCTTCTCGACGTCTGTGTATCCGCCTGTTTGCGATAAACTCGAAGATTATCAAATGGATTTTCTTACCGTTTTCAACAATATGTATCTCCTGAAGAAAGTTTTAGCATCAACATATATACGATATTATGGGTCGATATACACTATAAAACGATAGGTAATTGTGGGTGCCCTTTCATTGACAGCGATGCATCATTATATTTGAGATATAACATCAATGTATGCTTTGTCTTTATTAGGACTACAAATAAATAGTGACAAATTAAATAAAGGGACATAAACTGGTAAAAAGCTACTTTTACTGATTTTTTACTAAGCTTACAATAGGACTATAATAAAATGCAACGAAGGGTGAACACAATAAAATAAAATTATATAAATGAAAAAACTTAAGCTAATGAAATATATATTTAGTCCAAAAAGGTTTGCCTCGCTGGTCCAGTAGATGGCTCATGTAGCGTCACATCTTCTAAGAAAGTTTCAGTAAGCTCGAAGTCAGGGCCTCGAGAGCACCTTAAGCCGTCGGCTACGGTCACTATCATCAACATCTGATAGTGATCATTAAATAATTATGATCAAACATTATCACCCAACGCCTGCCAATCCGTTTTGGAGCAGCATGGTGGCTCCAAGCTTCATATATTCGATAATAGGCTGATAATGATTATTCCAATAATTTCGGAAAAAAATCTTCTAGAACAAACGTGATTAATTCAAAAATTTCTAGAATTTCAATGTCAAACTAATGAGGTGTACTTCTTGTAGATATAGGTACGTGTAGTCGTGAAGGCACTTTCCATAACACAGGGCCGCGGATCTAAACAATCTGGCCTGAATGGTCCTATTAGACCTTCCATTTATACCCTGCCGGCCCTTTGACTGACCTCACTTGTATGTCTGAAAATTATTAAGGTGAACCTCTTTAAACGACCGGCTGCAATATTAAATAAAAAACATACACCAACAAGCATAAATTATTTAATTTGTAACATAAAATTATAATAAAATAAAAATAATTCTAATAAATTATTAATCTTTTTCTAAAATATCTCTATTTCTAAAATAAAATTGAATCTACCTGGAACAAACCCCTGACGGGTTTATAAATTCAACGTTTACACTACTGCACCTTAGAGGTTGTATACTGACCAATACTTGCATAATTTTTTTTGAAAATAATAATGTAATATGGTTGTAATAATAAATGACTTGGCTGGGCTCTTCTCGGACCAAGTTGACACTCGTAGCTTTAATTTTAAGTTTCCAATCTTAATTATCACCATTTAAGGTTTAAGATTCAAATTCCTTACGATACACATTTCCTATCAATTGGTTGCCTGTACGTGATTGCTTCTAGCAATAAGGCCGCCTTTGCATGTTTTATTATAATCCTTTTTTTCTCATGTATCTGTTATCTTTATTTTTATGTGCAATAAAGAGTTTCTTCTTCTTTTTCTTACTTTTTTGTTTAAGGAAATCGGCATTTGGGATCATAATAAGGATGCCCTGCATTATTCAGGCTCATCATTAGCCTCAATTAAATATAAAAATGATTTTCTTATATTTAATGCAGGGCTCTTAAAATTAAAAAAAAATGTAAAATTTCAAAATTTGTTTAGATAACAACACGTTTGAAACATTGTTTGATGTATTATTTATACTATTGATAGTGACTTAACCACTGGCTCGGCATGTTTTTAGAATTTAACATATATTTTTGTCAATATAAAAACCCATTATAACATATATGATGTAGGTACATAAGACAAAACATTATTAACAAACCGCCCAAAGGCCCCGAAAGCCTAATAGGCCATTACATTACAATACATACGTAAACTGAAATATAAGGACAAATTCAATACGTCTATATAATAGCAGCTACAACATCCACGCAACTAAAAACATCTTAACTACAACCTCATAGTAATAAACATTAAACCGTATGAGTGAGAAGTTAGAGTTGTTTTTTGTGTGTATGCGAAACTGTAGATACGTTGTTAGGTGTGTGGGTGTTCTGGAGGCGCTTGCGGCGAGGCAGCCAGGCGGCAAAACGGTGCATAACATGATATTGTGGAGCGAACCTCTGTAGCGAGGAGTGAATTGTTTTACCTACAGGTATTGAGTATAGCGGAATATGTTTTCAGGAAGCTTTCAAGCGTACAGTGTTTTGACGTAATTGTGGAGCAAGCGATACCTATTCTAGTTAAATAGGGTGTCCAACAACGACAATCCAAATATTAAAGTTTTAAGTTATTTTTTAAACTTTATTCAGTTACAAATAAAATTATGAAAAAAACAACTAATTCATTTGCACAAGAAAAAAAAATAGTTATTACCATTTAAATATTTCCGATTATAAAGAGACGGCATTACTGAATTGTGACGTCACGCCTCTGTAACGCCTAGTAGGTACTCGTAGCTAAGTCTAACTATTTTTAGTGTACGTCATTATTTTTATCTCAGTTTATAATAAAGTAACCTTCCCTATTGTTTAGTTACTTACGGTTTGTGGTCAAACTAGCTTTTTGTAAGCGCTCAAAAGCCCGGTACTAATACTACATACAATAGTACATAATACATACATACAAAGCATCACGCCTCGTTCTTCCTTCCATTTGCCACGGTCCTTTCATACTTCCTTAGCCTCTTCCACTCTCATTAATCCTTTCATCCAAGATCGTCGGTGTAGGGCACTCTTGACCTGGCCATTATTTAAAATGTCCTGAATTTGGTCCAGGATCATTCGCTTAGGTATTTCCCTTCCATTTTTGAATTATTTTGAAAAAATATGTAATAATTTCTATTTAGATTGATTCTTCAACCGTTACAGAACAAGAAGTCTTGAATTAAATTACGCTTTGCTCAGGTAATTAATTAGTTTACGTCATGCTTCTGCTACGTTGTGAATGTGTAGTAGTTACCACAAGCCTAGTAGCGGTTAGCTACGACGTAGATGCGTAGCAAGGCGCTACGCAACTACGTCATGTATTTGAAGATCTACATTACAACTGTAATGTAGATCTTCAAATACATGAATTAGGTCAAGTATTAATAATGTTTGTTAATTTATAGCAGCCTAATTAATATTCCATTAAAAGGTCAAGAGATTTAGTGTTCTGGTACGCTAAATAAGTCAAAATGGGAGTGGATTTCTATCCTGCTCCTAACAAGATAGCCCGCTTCAATCAGATGTGATTTTATTCAAGAGCTACCTAGTAATGTATAAAAAAGACACATTTTTAATAAAAATATCAACATAAGTATTACATCAACTTAAGTAGAACAAAAGTAATGACGTAGGGTGAAAGTGAAATTAAAATTTGAGTATGATGTAAGCGCTTAAATCTTGGAGTAGGAGTAGTCTATTTCTTCAATTCAATTTTTTTCATTTTATGGGTCCTTTTCTTGCAAATGAAAATTTGTACTGAGCTATTGTTGCCAGCTATTACGTCAGAGCACTTATACGGATGTCTCTGTCTAATTATTAATATTTAAAGTCTTATAACATTTTTGGTATCTGTAATTGTTAAAAAAATATAAAACATACACACATTTTCACATTAGTCCCTATTACGTCATAGATATTATTTTGATTTCAAAGAAGTTATTCACACGTTGTTTCGCTAACAATTTTTATTCGATTATAACAAATGCAAACAACAGCAAAGAAAGGCGCACCGATAAGTTGGTCCTATATTCAAAGCGCGAGATTTAGTGGCAAACAAATAAGCACGAACCCAGAACAGAATACAGTGAAATGTCGCCCTCGCGCAGAATAATAAAACGGCTCTTGTGTTGGCGCGACGCACAAGGTATAAAAGTCTTATAACTAGTCTGAGGATGAGTGTGAAGATAGATTTTATTTAATATTGTTCTTTTAAATGTTCTTCTTCTCACTTCCTATCTAATGTTTGTGTTTGTTACAAAATATATATCCTGAGCCAAATATGAAAATCCTGTATTAAGGACGCTGGGCGCCATTAGTAGTACTTTTTGGCAGTCTGGGCATGGTAAGCTAATAGAAGAAATTAGTTCTTTTATAGTTTCCATAACGGGAATTTTTATTTTTTTTTGTAATTTTAACACAAAACCTACTGGGTAGTTCCCGTAAACTTAGAATCTTGAAATTTAGTACGATCCAACGTCATATAACACAGATAATGGAAAAATTACGAAAACTGTAAATTTTTATTTACATCATAACTACTAGTCTATACATACATACATCATAACTAGTAGTCTACTAGTCACAACTAAATCAAATTTAAAGGATACAAGTCCATTCGTCCTAGAATCTTGAAATTTCCGGAATAATTCCGAAAACCTTATAATTTACGGAACCTTCGGTGCGCGAGTCCAACTCGCACTTGGCCAGTTTTTTATTCATTACAAGTTATCTCTTAATTGCAATCACATTTGATGGTAAGATGGAAACGGGCTTACTTGTTAGGAGTAGGAAAATATCCCCACCCTTTCGTTTACTATACTATATCGTACCAGAACGCTAAATAGCTTGCTAGTACGTCTTTGTCAGTAGGGTGGTAACTCTCCAAGGCTGAGACCTCCCACCAGCCAAAAAGTCGTCTTAGGTAGTCGACAAGAGTCAACTTTTATGGATATAGCAGTGCATAGCTGAACGTAATAATTCTTATTTAATATTCATAGTAAAATAGAGCACAAAAATCGAATATAATATCTTCGGAAGGCTCGTCTCGTGTGCACCGTCGGTCACGGATTCCTTTATGGCGCTATTGATACGATATTTTTATTTCCTCCGCTCAATACAGAGCGCGCTTTGTGTGGACCTCTTCATACCTACTGTGCTGTAGCTATACTGCGTTGCTTGCGGTGTACTTTGTATTCTGGTAAAGGGTTGTTTTGAACGGTCACTTTCTTACATTAAATAGTAAAAGGTCTGAGTCTCATTATAAAATATTGTGGAAACGACGGCCTCCGTGGCGCAGTGGTATGCGCAGTGGATTTATAAGACGGGGGTCCTGGGTTCGATTCCCGGCGAGACATATTTTTCTTAATTTGTCTTGGTCTGGCTAGTGGGAGGCTTTCGCCGTGGCTAGTTACCACCCTACCGACAAAGACGTACCGCCAAGCGATTGAGTGTTCCGGTACGATGTCGTGTAGAAACCGAAAGGGATTTCATCCTACTCCTAACAAGTTGGCCCGATTCCATCTTAGATTGCATTATCACTTAACATCAGGTGTGATAGCAGTCAAGAGTCAACTTGTAGTCGATAAAAAAAAAGAAAACCTTTCGGGCGGCGGGAGAGTGATGTCCTTGGATTTGATGCCTAGCTACTATTTCATTTAATTGTATAAGAAAAGATGTTGACAATCTGATTTTATTAATAATCGAGGGTTTCATTCTATCATATAAGGTATCTATTAAAATAATTATGTTAGAAATTAGTTTAGTAAAAGTTTTATGTTTTCTTAAGTGCGAGAGAGAGAATGCGTTTACATTTGCCATCACTCAGGACGTAGGCCTAAGCCTCATGAACTCACGGGCGTTCGTTAGATCGGAATAAAAATTCGATATAGTGCAGTCAACAGTCGACAGAGACAGTGCAATAAACAAAAGCTTAATTCCCATAAAGGTGAGACAGAGACAGCGTCTGCACCTTGGAGCAGGTATCGGCGGCACACATCCGCGTAAGCGTAAATAGATGCGCGCCCGCGGACCGTTTGAAACATAAAACTGAGGCTCAAGCGCGCAATAACAATAAGTTACAGCTTATGCCGTCTTTACACTGCACGACTTGTTAATAAGCGTAACGCTATTCTGAAACGATATTTTGTAACTCGACTGTGTGACTTTAAAAGCTAAATTAAAACTTAAAATGAGCTTCATAAGTAAGTTCAGAGTCACGCTATGGTCGGTGTATTTCTGTGTATTTAGTGGTAAACCTAAAGTAGTGATGTGTGGGACACATGATCCGAAGAGTTGATGGACGTTTGGGTCCCAAGGTGCTGGAAATAGCGACCTTGCACCGGAAAGCGCAGTGTTGGTGTACCACCAACTACGTTAATGACATCAAGCTCGTTACAGGGAGCCGTTGGTGATTGCAGTGTCTGGGAGTCCTTGTAAAAGTCCTTGACCCTATGTCCAACAGTGGACGTCATCGGGTGATAATGCTAAGTGAGGGTTTCGAATTTATTTTACCTCTCCCTATCTATAGTATCGTGTTACACAGAGAAAGGTAAAGACATAGTCGAAATCAAACTGTTGAGATATAGAAATATCGTTCCAAAATCGCGTTGATATTTGAGAAATACGAACCGTATTTCTCAAATATCAGTCGCGATCGATAGCAGTAAGTATAAACTTTTCTATTGCCTAGACTAGGTATCTATCATAGTTATATATCTGTGTATTAACTTTACACCTTGATCAACAAGTTTTTTCTTGCAGAAGTTTTGAAGACGTACCGTACGTCAAGCAAATAATTACATTCTTCTTAGTAAATCCATAAATGCATTCTTCTTTTTAATTGAGCTAGGGATAAATAAAATTGTACTTAAGTGATTCAAGTAAGCTCAAAATCAAATATCGGATTGAATAACTGCTTGGAACTTAATATAATAAAGAGTACATTGTTAACCGGTGTTTTTTTGAAAATTAAATTGTGCAAATACGAACTGTGTACATAACAACGCCATCTGTTGTTTAATAGTTTTAGTGTTGCTGCATCGGTATATATTTTAAGTGCCTGAAAACACGAATAAAACAACGTTTGTTTAAAAATTAAACTTATTAATTAATTAATTTACATATTTGTTGCCGAAACAAAGTTAGATACCTATTTCAAAAATGTCGTGTCGTGCGATGTAATCGGCATTCTTCCCTTGCGACGACGTCGTCGACAGGGGCGGGCGCTTTTTGTATTTCACATTATAGCTTTATAGAATCTTATTTTCATAAATATGGCAGCTTAAATACCCCCTTTATGTCGCCCATGATTTACAGACAGGCCCGTGTTGTTGTTCGCTTTGCGAAAAATTGTGATTTTCATTTTGTAGCAGCAAGGTATCTATCCAAATTTGTATCTATGGTACTTGAAAGATTTTATAACAGGAACACATTGACCTTCATTTTTATTAGAGGACAGACTTAGTAGGTCTGCATTGCATTGCCTTGTTGGTTAGTGGATAGATCATGATGGTCTAGGTATGAGTTCTGTGTTAAACACTGCGCTTTTCATTCCTTCAATAAACTTGAGCTTTTGCAGACCGTCAAGATGAGAAAAGTTGCGAATCTGGGTCACGTGTTACGACACGAGAGGTACGAGCTCCTACAAATCATTTTGATGTAAAAATTTGCCGGTAGACGAGGCATCGGTCGCAGAAAGAAGTCTTAGTTGAGGAACATCTGAGAGACTGAGAGTAGACCAGAATCAAATTCAAAATTCAAATTCAAAATCATTTATTTCAAGTAGGCTTATTACAAGCACTTTTGAAACGTCAAATTGGACTATTTGTAGTGACTCTACCACCGGCTCGGAAGGCAGGCCCTGTTGAGAAGAGCCGGCAAGAAACTCAACAGTTGCTCTTTTTATAATATTATCAATTTTACAATATTAAGTGTGTTGTTACATAAAGTTATTTATTTTACTTCCTGTGTGAAGTTGAAAGCCTATCCAATTGCCTTTGAACATCTTTGTCATTTAAAAATTCATCGATAGTATAATAACCCTGACTCAGTAAGTGAGTTTTAATACATTGTTTAAACTTATGCAATGGCAGATCTAAAACTGAATTGGGCATCTTGTTGTAGAAGAGTACACCCAATCCTACGAAAGATTTTTGTACTTTTCGGAGGCGATAAGCTGATATGACTAACTTATGTCCATTTCTAGGAAGACGGTCGTTTAAATCCTTTTTCTGTTTATACATATTTATATTTTGTTTAACATAAACTAAGTTATTGAATATGTATTGACAGGCTACTGTAAGAATTCCTATTTCTTTAAATTTGACTCGAAGGGACTCGCGTGGTTTAAGTTTATAAATCGACCGAATTGCTCGTTTCTGAAGTATAAAGACAGAATTTATGTCAGCAGCCTTTCCCCACAACAAGATGCCATAAGACATCACACTGTGGAAGTAAGCAAAATAAACCAGTCTAGCTGTTTCTACATCGGTAAACTGTCTTATTTTTCTCACTGCAAATGCTGCTGAGCTAAGTTTAGCTGTCAGTGACTCTATATGAGCGCTCCACTGAAGTTTACAGTCCAAGGTCACTCCTAGAAAGACTGTAGAACTCTCCATTCTTAGCGTTTCACCATTTATCATTAAAGACTTATTTATTTTTTTTTACATTCGGTAAAGAAAACTCAACACATTTAGTTTTCTTTGCATTTAATAGTAAATTATTAGCAGTAAACCAATGCGACACATGCGATACAGCACGGTTTACATCGTCAAAGTCACTTTTATTTCTATCAGTTTTAAAAATTAAAGATGTGTCATCAGCAAACAGTACAATTTCACAAATGTCGCTAACATGGTATGGTAAATCATTGATATACACTAAAAATAGAAAAGGACCCAAAATTGAACCCTGTGGAACGCCCATTTTAGGAGATGAGCCACGTGACTTTATATCATTAATGCATACCGTTTGAGTTCTATCACTAAGATAAGAGGCAATGAGATTAAGTGCAACATTTTTAATGCCATAGTGGCTTAACTTAAGCAAAAGAGTTTTATGGTCAACACAATCGAAAGCCTTGGACAAGTCACAGAATACGCCAATAGCATTCTTAGACCTTTCCCAGGCATCAAAGATGTGTTTTAATAGTTTTGCACCTGCATCAGTAGTATTGCGACCTTTAGTGAAACCATATTGGTCAGGATGAAGTAAGTTATTTAAGTTAAAATGACTAAGCAGTTGATTTAAAACTATTTTTTCAAAGACCTTACTTAGTGTTGGCAATATTGAAACCGGTCTGTAATTATTGAGATCTGCTTGGTCGCCTGATTTAAAAAGTGGAATAAGTTTTCCATGTTTCATTAGGTTTGGAAAAGTACCTGAGTCCACACATTCATTAAAAATAACAGCTAAGTGTGGAGCAATGATATTTATTATATTAGATATTACTTTTACTGACATCCCCCACAGATCGCCAGTCCTCTTTGATTTAAGTAGTTTAAATGTTTTTATAATATCAAAAGCAGTTACATAATTAAATTTAAATAGAACGTTGCACTCTTTCACATTGTCTCTTAGTAACCTCTGGGCTGACGTAGGAGACGAATTTAGCGAATCTGTTAATAAGATAGGTACATTTTGGAAGAAGTCTTCAAAAGCATTAACAACCTCGTTTTTATTGTTTATTTTTTTATTATCAACAATTAATTCATAATTCATATGGCGAGGTTTAATTTTGCCAGTTGCGTTATTTATTATGTTCCACGAGGTTTGTATCTTATTGTCAGCTCTAATTAGTAACTCTTTCATGTGTATGGATTTTGCATTAATACATACGCGTTTGAATGTTTTCGAATAATTTTTAACAAATTCCGAAAATTTTTGACTGTGATTATACTGTTTTTCATCATACAACTCATACAATTTATCTCTACTTTTATAAATCCCTACAGTAGCCCAGTCACTGAACTTTAATTTTTGGCTTAAATTAACACGTTTTAAATTGAATATTTTAGAAAACTCACTGTCTATTGTCTCAAAAAGTGCACCAAAAAGAATATTAGGGTCATGATTAACAAAAGATAGACTTGGAATTTTGCTACAAATTACGCTTTTGAATCTCTCTAATTTACCTTCAGATATTGGCCTGAAGTTTAACCATTGGTTGCTCATGGGTTTGTTGTTTAGAATAGTGATAAGTACACCGCAATGATCAGAGCTTAATTTGTTAATTATCACCTTGTCAACTATATCAGTATTGTAAAATATATTATCTAAACAAGAAGCTGAAGTGGCTGTAATTCTAGTAGGTTCATTAAAAGCGTGTCTTAAATTAAAACATTTAAATAAGTTAAGAAACCTTAGAGACATTGAGTTTACTTGTAAAATATCAACATTAAAATCACCACATATCAGTATTTTTTTAGTAGAAGTACTCAATCGCTTCATCACCTCCTCCATTGTCTCCTCAAAGTAATCATAGTCCCCAGTAGGTGGGCGGTACACGCACACTACAACAAATTGTTCCAACTCCACACAAGATAGTTCAACAATGCGTTCAACAGAAAGACCAACTATTTCTTATATCTTTTCGATTTTTACATTTTAGGTTGTTACGTACAAAAATTAGAGATCCACCATGAATTGCAGTCGTTCTGAAGAACACACTTGACATTAAAAAATTATTAATATTAACTGCTAACTGTGAGCTAGTGAGCCAGTGCTCTGTAATACATAGAATATGCACATTAAATTTTTCAACAAATAGTTCAATTTCTAAGTCTTTGCCGGTGAGGCTCTGTATATTTTGGTGTACAATGTTCAAGTTGCAGAGCTCCTCCTTTGTCTTATCAACTAGTTTAAAGATATATTACAATCTATGACAGTACTAGCATAAGTACTCTGGTCAAGAATAGAAATATCAGTACTATTAGTACAAATTGTATAATTGTCAAAAGACTGTGTTACAAAACTTGTAACTGCATCGTTTAAATTGTATGCTAACAGTGATGCAACCTTATGCTTACATTTTTTGGACAGATATAGTTTATCTTTAGTCAACCAACATAAGGATGTAAATTTATTTATGTCAAAGAAAAATATTGCGTCGCTGTGACGGAATGTCAGGTTGTATAATAAAAGATTCAGATTATAAATATGCGTATTTTCTTTCTTAGTTAATGTGCTACAGTAAGGAAATGCACACAGAACAAATTTACATTTACTTTTATTGTGTAATAATAAAAGTTTTTCTATGCATTTTATAATGTGACCCTTTTTTATATTAAAACTATCTCCAAACATCAAAATAGTGTTTGTGAAGCCTGTCATATTCTCCGCCTTGAGGCTATTTATTAAATAATTAAAACTAGCTCCTGGAAAACATTGGTTAGTCACTGGATGGTTGAGATATTGGCTCATTATTAAACCAAAACCTTGTCCTATACCATCAGACATTATAAGAGACTTTTTTGCAACATTACTTGACAGATTTATACAATTTGACCTAGAGGGAACTTCCAAATTATTAACAATACTGCTACTACACTGGTTTGACTTTAACTCATCTAATACATCACTACAGTCCTCGCTACCTACAAGTTTAGAACATTGGCACTTATTAGACAAAGATTCTAGACGAGCCATATTGTACGTACCTAATGCTAACAATTCATCCGCTGCTAGGATTTGTTCATTGATCTGGCTTTGAGACATCTCATATTTTCTAGTCATTGATTGTAGAGAATCTTCCAAGTGGTGTAATTCCTGCTGAAGGCTTTTAATTTCAGTTTCATATTTGTTCTTGGAGTTTTCAAGGATAGAATCACAAGTGCCGCTCAATTATTTCGCCTCGCGAAAGATTGAGAGGTATTTGCGAAGCTGACTGCCAACCTTCGCTCGTCGAAGAGACACAAAGAAGAAGAATTTTCATAGAAGAAAATGACACAATTGGGAAATGGTCACTATATAAATTTCATGCCTAAGAAAGTACGTTAAGTTATCCGTCCTAGTCAATACCATTAACATCAGATAATTATCGTTACAAAATCAAACATTTTTACTCTAAGCCCATCAACCCATATTGTACCAGCGTGGTGGGCCTCAGCTCCATAATATGGTTTTTCCTAAAAGTCGGGAGGCTTAGTCCTTTCGTAGGTCGCTTAAATGGATTGATAATGATGATAATATCTTTAACACCAGCTCTTTACAGGAGAGAAGATTTATGGCTTACACTAAAATACTTTTGTTAAGGTTTTACTCCCTACTAAACTTAGCTTGAAAGATGACTGCTGCCATCTATGAGTTAACCATGTAACAATATTTATTCTAAGCTGCCAATAGATGTCGCCCTTGCAAACTTTGAAACAACTCTTTTTTACTTCAAGAATCTGTTGCGATGTAGTTATGTGAAGCTACAATAGATGGCGCTTTATATAACATTACTAGCTTTGGGTTGTTCCCTTGAAGACAAAGATGGTGTTGTATAAAAAAAAGATTGCAAGTAAAAAAAATATTCTTACCTATTTAATTCAATAAGAAATGTTACTACTACAATGAGGAGGAGCTGCTCAATTCGACGCGTATATTTTTTTAATGTATGACCACGCATAACTTTTTACAGAGTCGTCCGATTTCGATTTTTTATTAGAAAGGGCAACTTCCAAAATTGGATAAATTAAAGCAGCTAAATGACGCAGTTATTTTTTACATTTTAGTGCGTTTTGAGTCATTTCATTTTTTTGCTAAAAAGTTTTTTCAAATTAATTTAAAATTTATTTAACTGTCACGTTGGTCCAGTGACGAAAGAAAATATAATGAAATAAAAATCTCACAAAATTTTTGCTTTCGAGAAATAAGGACCGAGATAACACTCGCTCGTATCGCTAATAATGCTTACTTTTTCTTTTATCAAAAAATTTCTCAGTAAAAATTCGAAGCGAGGAGGTCAGACGTTGGTGGTAATAAAAAACCTGTACTGTCTCCCGGTGACCACGTTAAGTCGTCGATACCGGTCACAATCATCAACATAATGAATACGATCTATTGATCATAACTAAACATTATTAAAAGTTCAGTCCAGTAGGCCAGTAGTTGTAGGCCAGTGGTGATAATAGTTGAATCTAAAAATGCTTTTTTAAATTCAACTATTATCACCCTAAGCACGCCTACCTCAAATGGAGTATCATGGTAGATCCAAGTTTTTGACGGACCCGTGTAGAAACTGAAATAGTCATCCTATTCCTAGCCCGCTTCTATCTTAGATTGCATCATCATATACCAGGTACGATTGCAGTCCAGGGGTAACTTATTAAAAAGAAAACTCCATTAAGGGCCCTTACGTGGGCGTACCACCACGCCTACGGTCGTTAATATTAGATAATGATGTTGTAATTAACAATAGGAATTGGAGAAAAATCTGATAAAATTAAACCGATAAATCGAACTACAAAGTATTAACAAATAGCCAGAAGGGAATAAAACTTAAAACACCAAAAGACAAACTTAATTAGAACAATTTATTTACAAAGACATCAAATATGATCAAAATGAAACATTCTTACAGTAATCACTCAATTAAACATTAAGCGCACAGATTCTTACGATAGTTAAACAGCATGACTGTATAATTTATGATTCGGACACCAACGTGAATAATAACAATTTTCCATAGGGGCATCTTTTATAGCCTACCGCCCACCATTTTTGTTCGACGACTACAATTCCTAGTCTATTATCTATAACAGGGTATCAAAACACAAATAAGGCCACTCTATTGTCTATAGTCTTCTCAAACAGAGTATACAATGCTGCTAACAAAAGAAGAGTAGTTTAGACTTGAATCTAAATAATATCTATTACTTAGATTGACACAGTTTCTGTGTAAGGCGAAGCAAGTCTATCGATTTCACATAACCATCGTACCATTTTGTATCTATTCCCGGTTTCGCAATTGAAATGTAGATTAGCATTGTGAATTGTGCAGATCGGCATGAGGTGTGGCTTAATCTTTGCCCATAATGCTATTGAGGCCGGTGCCTCGTACCATACAGTCCATAGATCAGCGATTGTTGTGAGCTAGGCTTGGTCTGTACAACAACAAATGGCTTTCAAACTGTGTGGGTTTGGATTGTATAACGTAGTGATACTGCGAAGTAGTTTTGTACTTTAGTGCACATTCCGTGAAGTTAATGACTATGCTCCTGGCATTCGAGAGCACACACAAATCAAACACACATTACTGGCTTGTTTTTAATTATTTAATTAACCCCTTCCTCCGTGACAGCCTCTGACGCTATGGTAGGCGAGGTGGACTTATAAGAAGTAGGTACTGGGTTCGATTTTTAGCTTAGCTGATTGAGATTTCTATGTTGGTCCACACTGGCTGGTGGAAGGTTTTTTCGGTAAAGAAGTATCGTCAAGCGATGTATCGTTCTATTACGATATTGAGTATCAACTGAAAGGGGTGTGTATTATTCCTAACAAGCAAGCCCGTTACTACCTTCGATTGTATTATGACTTACCATCAAGTGTGATCGCAGTCAAAGGCTAATTTGTAGTGAATTACATAAACTCATAATCCGGACTAGTTATACTGCGTGGTACTCGAGCTCTGAATCAGCTATTTTTGCCGGGACTACCTTGCTAAGCTCACAGGAGACCATCCTTAGCCTGATTCAATAAGTGCAGTAATAAATTAATCCTAGCTAGAAATTGAACTAGGCTGCTCTTACACAAAAAGTGTAATGTGAAATACCTAATCACATTGGAGAGATAAGAAGAATTCAAAACTTATCCATTCCGAGTAAGTACCTATTTATAATCTCATATTCAACATAACAAATCAAGCCGCCGTCGAGACAACTTAAGATATCAATAGATCATGCCTCCAATTGCTTTCAATACCTCAATTGGCATTGCAAAGAGAAGAGCCAATTCGCCCATCCTCCGCGATCACAAGAGATTGTTTAATAGATCAGTCGCAGGCGCGCCGCGGACAAAACATACGGCAGTATCATTTGACAATTTGAGAGCAATCAATGCATTGTCGCCGCTCTTTATTCAACGGCAAATAATACATGGAAAATTGTCATTGCCATTGTGTGGTGGGCATTGTTGGTCTAATGACAGCGCTCTTACAGTATACTTCGGGACCGGTCATCAGTATCGCCGCGGACGCTGGCTGGATCGCTTTTACGAGCTCCCAATTGTTATGGACAAAACTCATTCGTTACATTCCAGTTAGGTTGCTTAACAAACTAACGCTCTATTGGTGTTCTGTCATCAATCAGGTTTAACGACTCATCATTATGGCTGTTATCAGTTAATTGTGCAATGGCATACCAAATGGAAACGAAGTTATCAAAATTGTCGAGGAATTCCAATCCGTACCATATCAAGCGGCCGATGAACGCCTTCATGGTATGGTCCAGGCTGCAGAGGAAGAAAATCTCCATGATGAATCCAAAGTTACACAATTCGGAGATATCAAAACGCCTCGGCCTAGAATGGAAAAGTTTGGACGAAATGGAGAAAAGACCGTTCATAGATGAAGCGAAAAGGTTGAGATTGAAACACATGCACGACTACCCAGATTATAAATACCGTCCACGTCGGAAGAACAGGCTCGATACTCCTGTTTACGGGAATCCGGCGCTTTACACCACGAGAGAAACGTTCGTGGAGATCGAGCCCAGAGAACCGAACTTTCAGATGCCGTCGAATTATTCAGACCAGTATGTTTACAACAATGTCGTTTACACCGTACCAATAAGCCAATCGTCGTTCATGTCACCCATGAGACCTAAAGAGGAGGCCTTGCCGAGCTTAGACTTGAGGCCTTTGCCGTCTATAGAGAGTATTTCCCCGAGGCCTTTTGCGGTGGTGAACCAGCAAATGATGGTGAAAGCTTACCCCAACCTGCACTACGTTCCGGAGGATGTGGCGAGGATATCGTACCATTATCCGTTTAGTGTTCAGTAGCAACTATTATAATAATATTTTTACAGTGTAACCTGGTTTACTGACATCTTGAACTAGCGATTTTTATCGCCCCAAGAGGTATTTCATTAATTTATCACTTATCATAACTTGATTATTACATAATCAAAAGAGACGCGTGTAGTAGAAATTGGAAAGTAAACAAAGTCTCAAAACATACAAGTTTATGTGGACAGAAAAAAATTAAATGGTGTAATGAATAAAATAAAAAAATAAGACGTGGCGATAAATGGTTGGTAAAACACAAACAATCAATAATTTTTGTCATTTTCGTGTGTCTTAAACTTAAAACTAAATAACTTTATATGCATTACCTATTAGGTATATATACCTATTGTATTCGTATTTTAAACGAAGGTTTCAGAACCTCTTTCTGTAGGTAAAGGTTCACTTAACCAGGTTACAATGTACCTAATATTTAAAGTTATTATAGATGCCAAAAATTAGACTGTATTTACAAATAATTATGTACCTAAATAATAAAACAGTTATTCACGAGTTTTTTTTTGCGGCAAAGCGGAAGTATATAGTTATACTTGTGTAATATAATCTTTTGTCTGAATAATGACTGAACCATAAAGAGGATTAATTTGAGTGATGGCTTAACAAATTGTTTTTAAACTCGAAAATAATGGCTATTTAAATTATTACTCAGAATAAGATTATAACTAATTTAATATTTAATATTACTTTTACCCAGAACTTGAACCCTGGACCGAAAAATTCAATCGGACAAGCTTACGATTAGACAAACGAATTTTGAATTTTGTTATACTAGCAGATGCCCGCGACATCGCCCGCGTGGTAAATGTGTGCAAAAAAGTATGTTACAACCTTCCAAAAACACCAAATAAAAAAATTGTACGTAACCCATTTTTAAGAAAAATGCTTTTTTAAGAAATACAGCAAGTTATCCTGAAAAGAAAGATATATATCTATTTAGAACGATATAATATAAGAGTTTTAATAAAAGCTTATTTGTAGTCGTCATAAAGAGAAACTATTCTTCCATACATTGTTTCTTTCTATATCAAATATTTAGATAAAGCAGTATTATCGATGAAAATTCCCAGGCGGCTTAAATTTCTTTGATTTTTCCAACAATTATTGTCAAATATCGTGCAATTTACATAAAACCTTAACAAATTACATACTAAAACCTTCCTCAGGAACCAATCTATCTATTGGTGAAAGCCGCACGTCAGTAGTCTGTGAGTTTACAGTGAACCTACGACCTCCGTCTTATAAATCCACTGCGCATACCACTGCGCCACGGAGGCTGTCAAATAGAGACGACGTCGAGTCTCGCACTGTCGAATTTCCTTCCGGAATCGTGATTTTGGTTGGATTCCGCACTCAAGGGTCTTAAAAAATCGGAGACCGATGTACATGGCGTAACGTTGGTAGTAGTAGCTTTTGTGACAGAGATCGTCCGGGGAGTTGTATTGCCATGTTTATTTCTGATCTGAAAAGCATGGGTGTCGGTGTGATTCGATAAACCAATGGGTACATGAGGCCTAACACTTTTGCTCCAGGTTGATAGCCATAGGACAGCACTTCGTAAGCTGTTTTCCGTGCCCTAAGAAGTATTGCTCAGTTTGTAGGTTTTGGTTATCCACGTTCCATCTGTTTGGGTCGTGAATAAAAGTTACATAAATCTCCACAAAAAAATAAAAGTTTGTTTCAGGAGTGGGTTTTTTTTATTCATTCATAGCTCTTAATTGCAATCACATCTGATGGTAAGTGACGATGCAATTCAAGATGGAAGCGCGCTAACTTGTTAGGAGTAGGATGAAAAAGATGTCGTACCTAAAGCCTCCCACCAGCTAGACCTTGGTCATCTTAATCGTCCACTTGGGACACGAACCTAGGATCTTCGTCTTATAAATCCACTGCGCATACCACAGTGCCACGGAACAGGGTGGGAATTGAACTCTAGAACTTTTAGATTTCATTCCGGCCTTTTAATACTTGAACTATTGAGGTTGCAAACGGATCAAAAAGATTCAATTAAAAGTGTACACCATAGATCAAAATCAGATTTACATTCGAACCAAAGGGGACTCAAAATATTTTCCAAGCGAACACTGTCATTTCCTCTCACCAGAGTGATAGTCGCGCGATGAGTCGCCGGATCGCGCGGAAGTCCCGCAGAAATAATGTGCGCGCCGTGACGCGACGGATCGCGCGATTGATGAGATCTGTGCGATCTGTGAATACTGCGTAACGTCTCTGTAATTGATTGGGTGTTTGTTGAAAGGGTGCTTTGAGTTTTATACGTCTTATGTATAATAATAATATTATGATTCTGATTAGTGATTATTTTGTTGACAGAAGTAACTGAAATATAAAACGTATTAGGTAAATACCCTATCAAGCTGGAAATTGGAAGAGAGAATGCATGCCTAGAAAAAAACTTTCTAGGCAGAAGGATAATAATTTCCTCAAATCTTCAACGTGTCAACCCTTTTTATTTATGTTAGTATGGAATTTAAAATTTTAATTTATTTTATTTTACTACTTGATTTTACCCGCTTTGAGATTGCACTTTCAAAAAACTAGTAAGGTACTTATATTTACTTATTTATTCGTAAGTTCACGTATTTTCACTTATTTAAGTCCTTACTTCTGTAAAGTTCTGAATAATCGAATCTTCTCACTCTTTGGACTCCATTTTTAAGATGAAACGGGGTCCAAAGTTTGTATGAATTTTGAATAATACTTTATTAGCAGATGCCTACGTCATATTAATCATTTGCGTGCCATCCTTTCAATGGCTTGAGCTGAGTGTAGATAGATCAGCCAATAACGACTGACTTCGATATAAAGGTCCTAAGGAAGATATACCTCCATGATATACAATGTATTAGGTAAATGTTATAACACTTCCAAACGTACAGATTCTGTGTACCTATAAAATAATTAGTTGTAATTAAAAGAAAACCATACTAACATAAATAAAAAGGGTTAACACCTTGAAGATTTAAGGATATCTTGTCCACATATCAACCTCAGGATTCTGCCTAGGAATTTTTTTCTAGGCATGTGCCTGGTTGACGGCTTGATAGATCATTTAAATAAATAATAAATAAATAAAAACAATTACACACATTGCTATATGGCCCCGAAGTAAGCGTACTCGTAAGTAGCTTGTGATATGGGTACTATGATAACTGATGAATATTTTATATATATTAAACATAAATACTTATAATATATAGATAAACACCCAGACACTGGAAAATATCCATACTCATCACAAAAACATTTTTCCAGACGTGGGAATCGAACCCACAGGCTAGGACGCAGAGGCAGGATCACTACCCGCTGCGCCACTCGGCCGTCAATTTTTTTTATTTTACCTAACACGTTGTATATAGATAATATATACTTGCACACATTTACAATAAAAGCTTCTTAAATATATGAGATTACGAATAAGTAGCATACAAGCACAATGTTTATTATATCACCGGTGTAACAAAGCGAAAGAAGCAAATTGGTCACGTGAAAGGCAAATCTGTAATTAACGAGATTTGATTGAGTCCCAACCTGTCACGCGCCCTGGGCTGTACGGGGCTTTACGGGGCTGTACGGGGCCGTAAGGCGTTGTACAGGCTTAATTAAACCGTTACTACGCCTCTCTCAAAACGCCCTTGTGTTGAGCTGAGATTGTTTTTCTAATGGGCTCTCTTATCGATAATTCTGTTTTGAAAGATTTTATTTGTACAGAGTTGATATTACCTCCTAATATAGAATTTATGTTATTACACTAAAACCATACTCGAAGTGGAATGCTTATCAACAAACAACTTAAAATTGAAGAAAGATTTGACTTATAGTAATTATATTTTATTAATGATGAATTAGATTAACAAGATAACATTAAGAAAATGCAATGAAGACAAATACCAATATACAAAACTTAATATTAATAATATAATTTGCAATATATAAAATAGATAAAAATATATAACAAATTCATATATATTTATTTACATATATGTTAATTTATTAATTGTTATGTCATTAACTGATAGGTCTAGGTAAAAGTGAAAAGCGAGGGGTAATAACAACTCTGTAATATGTATTTGTATACATGACTCAAATAAATTGAAGAAACCTTATAAAAGTGAACGTAATTACTATTTATTAACAGTTTAACCCTTCTGTACCAGCAAGTTTGTTTATTTAGCGCCGGCGGTGGGGAAATTCCATTCAATATCGAGAAACAAAGCGCTGTGTTTCCTCTGGTGCTGACGATTACATACAAATGATTGGAAATATACTGAGTACGGCAAAAAAAACAAACTTTAAACGGCTAGGTTTCACTATGAAATAACATTTCTTTTATGATAAACTAGAGGTCGCCCGCTCAATAGTCCGCGTGAAATATGTCGGGGACTTAAAGACCCAAGCAACGGGTGGCTACATATCAAAGTTGAGGAACCTCCTCATAATACGCACCGCCTCAAAAATTCTGTATCCAATCCTTAATTCAACAATCAAGCGAAATAAAACAGTCAAGCGAAAGCTTATTAAGAGGTCGATTTTTTACTATACAACCGACAGAAAAAAGTATTAAAACAATAACAGTTATTTATCATTATTTTTACATTTGCTTTATCTGCAGGCCAATGTCACAAAAGGCTGATAGAAAAGCAAAAACTGCTGTAATTCCTGAAACCACGGCGTGTATGCGTGCAGTAATAATGACAGCGTTCGAAACAAAAACACCACGTGAAAAGGGTTGAAGCGTGTTTAAAGGTTTTATAAAAAATAAAATCGCATGTTTAGACTTTGAAGCCTTTGAAGCGACACGGAGGGAAGTTGTTAGCGACAAAGTCACAAATGTGCCGTGTAACGGGCAAAGTTGGATTCACTTCTGTCCAAATGTGTCGCGTCTTACTAGGAGTTAGGACCTAGTGTGTGAAACTGGAAATGAGTGAAAAATTTGGTATAATTTGTTGGTATACTATCGCAAAAGCTCGGGTAAAGAATATATTAATTACATTTTGTTAGTAGTTCGCACACTGCACCCTCGTGACAATAAGAATCAAAGGACATTCTAGAAATAGAGTCGCAGTGTACGGGTAATTAGGAGATTCCGTGAACTCTTGAAATATTACTGAAAATTGCCAATAATGGGGTTCAAGAAAAATCCCACATACACTAAACTCATTATTTTAAAAGCAATTGACAGTAACAAGTAGACGTTTACTGCTTACGCTTAGTCTGAACAAGAGTCGATTTCCTTTACTCCAACTGTTGCACTGTTGTGCTTGAACTGATTTCAATGTGGGCCAGAACTTTTCAAATTTCAATACAGAAGGGTTTAGGTTTATTGAGGAATAGTTGGATGTTGATAGAAGTGTCTTATAATATAATCATCACCCTGGAAGAGTAATTATTTAGTATTTTCCATTATATTGACAGAACTTTATCTAAATGCCCAGTTCGTATTACAATACTTATGTATTCACAATTTCATATTTTGACTTACAATGTTGGTATCTCCATCACAACGAGACAACAAAACTGTGCAATGTTGCCAACTAGAATACTTCCAGTTCCTGTCTTCTATACATCTTTGCACGTCCTATTTTCCGCATACAACTTTTGGCCCATTTGCAACTTGCTTGAATTTGCACTGATATCAAACTAGCCAAGTTACGTTGCATGTTTAAAAAGTACTAGCGCCCTTATCTCTGAAACATAAAGTTTAAATTCGCGCACATTGTCTCCGATGACTGAATTAGTTATGTGGTTTTCGCATACGCAGGAAAAAGCTGGATTCTCAGTGCAATTCATCCATCATTCATTCTCCGTGTGCGGCGTGAAAGACGCTGTGACGATTATGACGTTCGCTTAGGTGTGACAACTACTCTTTGCGAACATTCAAACTCTTATTGCATTGTGTTATGTGCTATTTTACTTTGAGCAAGGAATTCGTTTGCTCGGTAGTGCTTTACATAGGGTTGTATGATGCCGAGTTGAAAGCTTCACGTACAATAAGCATCAGATATCTGTAGATTTCAAGTAAGTCATTTTCTGTTTTGAAAAAAAAAAACATTTTTAACGCCTATTCGTTTGGATCTTTTTGATCAAGTTAACATAAAGCACATGCATTCGCATTGACACTAAGCTAAACGCCTTGCTTATTTATAGTTCTATGGTTATCTCAAGATCAGAGAGGTCTATGGTTCGATCCATGGTCTTTAGATATTTATTGTATTCACTACTAAGGCAGACTTTTACGCCTGTTAGGAGGGGCGAATATTGTACATATTTCAATGTGGCTAATATTGCCCTATGGCCGCTTGTTACAAAAAAATGTATCTCGGAAGAGACATTAAAAATATGTCTTTATTTACCAAAATATATTTTGAATTGACAACGGCGGCGAGTCGGTAGTTTAAATCACTTCGGTAATAACTTTATAAATAAATTCCAAGTTACCTGCAGTATCCCAAATATACTGCAGTTCCTCTAATCCTTTTTTCAACCAATTTATAGTGAATTACCCACAATGGAGTGAGTCCTGAGGAAGGTTTTAGTGCATTATTTGTTGAGGTTTTGTTTAAATTGCCTATTAATATATTAATGGAATGACAAAATATGAGTGCAATTTCTATATGAGAAAACATTGCATAACGACACCATCAATCGCTAACAAGTACTTTTGTAGAAGTGTTTATTGAGAATGTGAAGTTTACACATAGTTCTGACGCGGGGGGCGTTTTGGTTTCGTCTAAATTTTGATCCTCTGTTGTGGGGGGCGTCGTATCTGATTGTTTAGTCGGTCTGTTTGAGTGGGCAAACTGTTTGGGTTTCAAATTTATCATGTAATTAAGTGTTGAATTCATGGGCTGTTTTGAAGTGTTTTAATTCTGTATGCTTTCATTAGTAACTAGATCAAACTAAAAATCTCCGAAAGTTGGTGGGTAATTTGAAATATATTCCAAGTTACCTGCATTATCCCAAATTACTGCAGTTCCTCTAATCCTTTTTTCAACCAATTTATAGTGAATAACCTTTTCGATCCATTAATATATCAACGGAATGTCAAAATATGAGCTAATAGAAAACATTGCATGACGACACCATCAATCGATTGTAAGTGTTTATTATGTGTAGTTTGCACATCTGCCGCGGGGGGCGTTTGATTTGATCCTCTGTTGTGGGGGGCGTCGCATCTGATTGTTTAGTCGGTCTGTTTGAGTGGGCAAACTGTTTGGGTTTCAAATTTATCATGTAATTAAGTGTTGAATTCATGGGCTGTTTTGAAGTGTTTTAATTCTGTATGCTTAACATAGGGCTCTTAATTTTTTTAAGTAGGGAGTTATTTTCATCACAATTTTATTTCTAAATTGCAGTCAATGGCTAACTTGTAATGTAAAAAAACTTGTAACTTAAGTTTTTCGATATTTTGTATGAAAAAATACGATTGTACAAAACAGGAACGTTCGCTGTTATTAGGTATTATAGGCAATTGTTTTTTTATTGTTCTTTAAGTAGATAAAAAATTATTACAATTATTTAGGTTTATTTACAGTGAAAACATTTTTACTTAAGTCCTGTGATTCAAATATCTCAGACCACAAAATTATGACTATGATGAAATCTCGACGATAGGTATGGATAATAGACACATGATATCTAATTATTAGATAAAAATAAATAAATCACAATCCAACGGAGAGGAGATCGAGTGCACAATAAAGACCCTTCATTTTGGAGTTAGAAAATAAATCCATTGTCGGCTCCCACACGACCGGCGCGGCGACAGGCGCGGACCTCGTCATAGAGCTTCTCGGATCCCATGAGGTCAGAAGGCCTAAGATACGCACGAAGATATATCTCTCGTAGAAAACTGACATATCCCCACCTTATAACGGCGAATTAAAAAGACCAAAGAGAGAGTTGTATATGCGATTGCACGCTATTGGGAGACCGATTTATTTACTTACAGAGATGCAGGACATCCGTTTTGTATTTTTACCCTGTTTTCTAGTTACCTACTAGCTAAGATGTACCGCTAAGCGATTTAGCGTTTAGCTACCAAGGAGGCAAGTAGGTGTGGATTTACATTCTACTCCCACCAACATAGCCTATCATCACTTACTATATTTTAGATGCCATTGCAGTCACGAGCTAACTCATGGTGAATGAAAAAATGTGTAAAACAGACCGAGTGGGCTGGTTCATTGGCAAAAGGAAAATTGCAAACGACTTCACTCCATAAACGTCGAGTTAGTTTATGTAATACAAACAAATAGACAAAACTAAATGATGCACAGTGGGGTAACAACAACATCTCCGGGCATAAGTTCCGAATCATTTCACACGTCGGTAATATGTTTCCGTACACAATTCATTTTGTCCATTTCACTAATATTGTACACAATTGTGTCGTACATTTAGGTCGGCTTTTATAGGGGGGATATCCTTAGACGTTTAAGTAACGGTTGACTTTATTTTGGGTAATAGTGACAAATTATTGTTGATGTCCGGATTATGATAATTTGGCTAAGTGATTTTTATACTTTATTCGTGGATTATTTGAGTTACTTTTATAACTTAGAATAAAAGCTCAGTTTTTTTTGTATTATGATTTTATTAGTTTACTTTACTTAATTTGTTTATTGGTGGCGAAGTCCTGGATCCGACTTTACCGATTGTTTTTCTTATAAGAAATTTTCTGTAAATTTCAATCCCGGAGTTACTAACTTTCCGTTGGTAATGTTTCACCACCCGTGCCTTAGAGAATACGTTAAGTTGACGATCTTCTTAGCGCAACGTTATGTTCAGTAGATTTATAAGGAAGTCTTGGGTTCAACTCCCGGCTGAGCCGATTGAGGTTTTTTACTGCTAATGTGGAACGCTAAGTTACGGTACCTACAATGTCGTGTAGAAACCGAAAGGGACTTTATCCTACTCCTGACAAGCGGTATAGAAACCATCTTAGATGGCATTATCACTTTTAGTGTATAAGTTGTCGTACCGACAGAGGGCGACAAGCGATTTTGTTTTATATACTACTACTTTATTACTTTAGAATCTTCTAAAATTCTGATAATAACGAATAACGCTGTACATATAGAATACCTCATAATAAATTATGGTGATATAAAAGACATTGTAATGTAATACAGTTGCTATTATTTGACTGTAAAATGTAAATCCTCACTCCTTGCGCGTCACTTTGTAGCGGAGTACATTTCAGATTTAACGAAGAAATAAGAATTATACAGAGTTAACACAATACTGGCTGTTGGCTTTTAGTTTAAGACTCAATAATATTATTCAGGTTTAAGATTAGTAGAGCTTTGTTGGTAAAGTAGGTCGCAGGTAATGGAAAATACGTTTTCACTGCAGGACTATGATTTATTAATGTACAAAATATGTTGAACCACATATAAACAGAGAATGAATGTATAAGTGAACTACAAGTATCTGAATGTACGAGAGTGACTGATTGGAACGAATATGTCTAGAGACAACTAAACGTCGTCATCGACTATCAAAACATTCCATAGACTTAGATTTTTGTTATATTCCAACAAGCTTTTTGTGACTTCTATCACACCATGCTTAGCTTTGCCGCCAAACTGAGTTCCAGTTTGATGAGCAAGATGGAGCACGAGATTTGGAGGAGTTTACACATTAAATCGAGTAGGTAGTTTTTGAGAAACTCTTGGAGATACAATCGTAAATCATTTATTAAAACTCTTTTTTAAAATCGGTTAAAAATCTTAATTTTGTTTAAAGCGCACAAAAATATCAGGAAACCGACAAAAAAGCGAGTTTTATCAAAACAAAACAATTTTTAATGCTTTGCAGTAGAGACAGAAGTTATAGAGAAGAGACATAATTATATTTATAGAGAAAACAGCCAGTACAACGTCGCCAAATAATTTCCACCGAAGCTGTAATTGAGTTGGAAGCAACTTTGTCTCATTCCATTCACTCAGCACACTGGCTAAGTGATCGACTCGCAGTGAATGGGATTGGCTTTTAAACCATTCCAGATTAATGAAGGTTTTATACCGAAGACGCCGTGGCTTAATGGTTCGACGTGGAGGAATAAAGTTTTTACTTAGTTTATTGAATGGAAACTTTTTACCGTTTACTTGAGTATCCTTTTATGTGGAAGAAAAGAATATGGATTCTGAGATAGAAGTTTTTGTTTGATAACAGAATAATGAAATTTTTTTTAGTCAGATTATATTAGATTATGCTATTACTATACATATGCAAATTAATAGCTGTAAGCTGTCGTACGTAAGAAATAAAAAATTGGTTGTCTGTAAAGTCGGTTTACTGACGATAGTTGAACGTGACAACGTCTTAAGAAAATACTGATGGAATGGTAGCATTTTTCAAAAGTACATTTTAAATTCATTTGTTTAATAGATTTGTATGTATATAGAGAAGGAGGTAATTGGAAATCACAATGAAATGTAAATTTTTTTTACAATTTAATAGTTTTTACAAGTATAAATGTGCGTTGAGCAATTGTTTTACAACTTTTAAACATGTGTAATATTTAATTTCTTACAATCTGTGTTATTCTGTTGAGAATAGGACGATGATAGGAAAAGTAGGAAATGAAAGGGAGTGTTTCGAGTTTAATGTGTCTTGAAAAAAGACGCATCGCCCACTCAAGTAGGAGAGAGACGGATGTGATTGTGTTTCTTTGTCGCTCGTTCCGCGCTCTCGCTTGCACTTCAAGCCTTACATGGAACGCCTCAAAGCGAGGTAACGCCGCATGAGTCATGTTTTTTCGTGCGTGCAGCCGGCTCTATCGAATTATAAGACGTTGTTACGTCAAAAACAAAAAGTGACGAAGAATAGGTAACAGTAACCTTTGAATTCGACTTAGGTCTTTGTCAAGTCGGATGATAGTCGTCATCCTATATGAATTCCCTACTATATGGTTAATCCTCTCTATTAAAACTTGGAACTTAGATTCACCTCGTTGCTGCAATACTTTTTGGCGAGGGTGATAATGACTCTATAATCATCACTAGTATAAAATTTTAATGATATTAAATTCGTAACGTGACCTAGAATCACAACACCAAATTGTCAGTTCTATTTATTTGTGAAAAAAATAAAAGCTCAACATGTCTCTGACCCTGGACTAGAACCCAGCGGTTTCTGAAGTCGCAAACCACCACTAGGCTAACGTGGCATTAAGAGACGGATACATCTATTATATTAATAAATAGAAACTTTTTTCAACGATAACAATAAACAATAATTTGAAAAGGTAAAAAGGTCCCTTTTCAGTCCCCAAAAGGGCTGAGAAAAGGTCGGGGAAAAATGAAAATAATCCGCGGAATAATGGCGCATTATATTAATGTTCGGAAGGCATTAGGCGGCGGAAATGGAGAATGACATCATATCATAACATCCTTTATGACCGCTGCCGGGCCCGCCCTGGGGACACAGACTACACGGATTATGTGATAGATAGGTCATGTGGTATAAAACTCATACTTTAATTATTTTTTGTTAATAGTTAACCGATAGAAATTGAACCACCGCATTATAGGATTTACTTAAACTAACCTAGACTCATATAGATTAGTATTATTTTGCTATTTACTGGCACAGTCTTCAAACCGATTACACAAAAGGTATAATGTTATTTTTAGTTTTAATAGGTATATCTTTGAAGTCAGATCGATTTTTTAAAAGAGATGTTTTCAGCTTAAAATTTCTTAATTACCAAAATCTTTCCCGTAAATTCCTCTTCTACCTTCTAATTTTATCTTAATATAATGTAACAATATGTCTTAAAATTACCTTGATTCCAGATTTCGTAATTCCATTTGGCAATATTATCATGGTATTTCTTACAAGATTAATAAATAAGAATAATAATAATTTTTCGTTAGTCTGTATTCTATCAGAATCATAAGAAGGTGGTTGGAAGTAAAAATAATAGTTAACAGTGTAGGTATAAAACAAAACCGTTGTTGCGGTTGTTCAGTTTTATTCTTTGCCAAATCCGCCCTACACGAGACAAATCGCAGCTGGTCATTTGTCAAAAAACCATGCATCCGCCTTCTGAAAGTGGTCATTGTCAACATTGCCCAACGTTCCACACTCAAAAAATAACTTTTCCTTCTATACGCTTAGTAAAGTTTACAATAAGATGAATAACATTGCAAACATCTATTGTGGGTTAAAATGGATAAATGTTTAAGTAATGCCCATACGGTACTTTGGTTGATTAAGATTAAGTATATTAGTTTCACATACACTTAGTAACTTAATAAAGCTCTTTGTAACAAAATTTTTCCCGGAAGAACCATGAAGTAAAAATATTTTAAATTTACAGAAAATAATGTAAGGAGGTGAAAATATTATGTAAGGAGTAATTAGATATTTCAGTTAATTGATGATAATTAGGAACACATCGTACTCTGCGATTTCTATTATCTTCGACGAAATTATTTGGAGGCATACTAGACAGTCAAATGTCTGAAATGTTTCTCAAGTTCTCAATTCGACACGTATATATATATATTTTTTTGTATGACCACGCATAACTTTTTACAGAGTTGTCCGATTTTGATAATTATTTTTTATCAGAAAGGGCATACTTCCAAGGTGGTCCCATTGTCATCATGTTAGGATCCGATGATGATATCCTGGGGAAATTGAAGGAACTCTTAAATTTTGGAGGCACGCTTACAGCGATTTCGGTTTTTGTCTCGGTATCGGTAGCTTTTTGGCTACTAGTGCCGTATATTATACTATGACAGTATAATATTTGGGGCATTTGGTGACTGGAAACCTTGGGGATGAGACGGATGTGTAGAGGAACGAGGCATTGTCATCATTCGCGCAGGTTTGCCCGGTGTACAGACGCTGTAAAGGTCACGTTATTCAAAGCGTACTTTACATCATTATATTCAGCGAGCCTGTGGGTCCAGTATTCGCTAAGGGCTCATAATGCTCTGCGAGTCCATTAAGCCTTTAGGGTGCTGTTGCGGCTGCCACGTTTTTGTAGTGCATCTTCTATGTTTGTGGCGGCGCGAACAGATTCCTTTGACTCTGTTTGGAGAAAAAAATCCGCGTCGCTGCTAGCTAAGATCCGTGGCAGCAGCAACAGTATCTTAAGGATGGTGGGAGATTGCATGTCCAAGTGTCATATTCCTCTGGTGTGGAAACTCACCCAGAGGACTAAATCTCTCTTAGTTCTTAAGTACTAACATAGTTTATAAGTTTTCATTGTTACTAACCCTACATGGACTTTGTGGTTCTGAAATAAATATATAAATAAATAAATAGTACGAGTATGTTACGTGGCGATAAATCACTATAAAGTAAGAAATAATTTTTTTTAACAAAAAAGAGAATCGAAATCAAAACGCACTAAAAAGTAAAAAATAACCGTGTCATTTAATTGCTTTAATTTACTTAAGCATATCTAGGAATCGGTGCCAGCCAAGGTTTCTACTTTAAGGACGTTACCTAGAACCCACAAACTGCTTTACGACGTAAAATAAATGTTCCTTAAACCTGCTGGCACCGACTTCATAGATATTTTTCCTAACATCTACAAAGTGGATATGTCAAGTGAATAGCAATCTTCTTGCCTAGTGCATTCTATCATATAGATGAGAGTATGGGCGTAAGTAATGGTGGGGTCTGGGAGTCACTTAAATCATAAAATCGTAGATTATTCATTGAATGGAACTGTATTTTTCTCTAATAAGACAAAATAACCGTTCATTCATCGCAACTATAGGATTTGCATCAAAAATTCTGTTTTGCTGCATAGACTAGGGCAAAAGTATACTATAAATTTTGGACCCTTGGTCATAACCATTAAATGATAAGCTTTATATCATTTTTTAGTCATTGGACCCCCTCCATAAGAAAGTTATCTACATCAGTGGATGCAAGTTGTTAGCAGACCAACAACACCGAAAGTCGGCGTGTAGCAACGATACTTCAATGTATACGAAACCACGAGTTGTTGCCACGAATTATTATTATTATACATTAAAGATACTCTCACGCCCGGATACACAATAAATACATATAAAAAACCGAAACTGTTATTATAAACTTACTTAAATACTTAATATAAATAAACTTAAATATACGTTACATAAATACATATATGCTCCGGGCGGAGGATTCACCCCGGCAGGGAGACCAGACGGCCGGTCGTCAGGGCGACAGGTGGAGAAACCGGCGGACTATCTTAGCCGAATCCAGCAAGACCGCTTTCTGCATCCTTGCTGCAAGCGAACTGCCACGGAACCCCAGCCGCCTCAGATGGTGAGCGAGGCTGACTGGGACCAACCCATTGGCAGATATAATGATCGGGATGATTTCAGTGGACTCCACATGCCACATGGCGGTAACCTCGTGAGCCAGATCAAGATACTTTTGTTTTTTCTCCGTCTCAGCTCTCACAAGGTTCTCGTCATATGGAATTGTGATGTCCACCAAAAACACCTTCGACTATGCCCGGTTATTATTATTATTATAGAAATTACATACAACCCAGTACTATCACTGCCACACGTCGGCTGTGGTCGATTACGATTTGCATTTTCTCTTACCGTCAAGTGTGATTGTCTTCAAGTGCCAGCCTATTATCATTAAAAAGAGTCTAAATTATTTTTGTAAAAATTACTTATAATAATTACTTTTATTATAAGCTGCAATTATTGTAGTGGCTCTGAATAGAATTTCGTGCAGTTTTTTGTAGTAATCCTTTGTCATGGTAAGTTTTTGCTCGAATCTATTTTGAACAAGAAAACGATGCTTTGAGTTTTTTCCGTCGTTCTTGTTCTTCTCACTGTGTAATAAGGTTTTATTTTTGGAAGGTGTATTTTACAACATACGTTATGGTAGCGCTTTTATGTTATGTGTACTATTAATTCTACAGACCGATTCTACGGTTTCATGAGGGTCTGGATTCGAGTCCTAGGTCGGGCAATTAAATACTCAATTTTTTCTGATAAGAAATTTTCAGCAGCAGCTTAAACTTGGGAAGCAGGCAGTGTTAAATACAGTTTGGAGAGTAAGGTAAATGGAGGACCCCGGTCCTAATTATTAATTTGTAATAATGTTTGTTTCAGAAAAATTATCAGCCTAAGCCCTCCAATTGGGACATTGGGAGCAGCGCAGTTGCTTAAAGTAATTCTTATTAACGATCGACAACGATGGTATTTGAGTTATACATAATATATTGTGTAATACACGAAAAGTATTTTATTAAATCATATGAGGAATGCGAACTTAACCTCGTAAATTAGAAGTCATATCCTTCTATAAAATGCTTACCTAAATGATCTATAAATCGTGTCGTGTCCGTGTCGTTTACTATAAGACTCGCTGCAGTAAAAAGTGTCACTTGTTTTGTCCATTCAATTGATTAGCTTACGCGACTTCCAGGAGCCGTGACTTGGCTTAAATACCGCCACTGTTTCCGCTCTTAGGGTTCCATGAACACAATTGATGTAATATTTTAAACAATTAAAATTTAAATAATAATTGTGTCACGATCTATATTGCTATTCTCCCTTCCCTATAGATTTAAAAAATCGAAGTTCTCATTTGGACCTATTTATTATTATGCATATTTGTCAGCAAAAATCTCAAGTTAGGCTGAATCTATTTTTATGTGCTTTTCAGCAAAGTATTTTTAAAATTTTGAGGGTTTTGGTATCACGACGACATTGAAAAGAAGGTTCTTGGTTTAAAATAAATTATTTAATATCTTAAAACGATTAATAATTGTATCATGCTTGAGGCTCTATTAGATAACAGTCCCCTACATGGTCAGGCCCTTAGATGAGAGGGATTGTGAAGCTTAGAGTCACCAGCTCGGATTCGGGATTCTTTAACGATCACTATCAGATGTTAATAATGGTCTGAGCCGACGGCTTAACGTGCTCTACAAGGAATGAAGTTACCACTTTTTAACTCCGGACTTATAAAGTTTACTGAATTTTTTTATAAGAAAGTATAACTCAGTATTATTGCATAGACCAACCCAGGATTAAAAACAGAACTTCGCGTTCCGAAGCCACACAAGTTGACCTGGACCAACGAGCCAGACAGGGATTTGTACCCCAGACATTTATTGTAAACATAGGGATTACCACCTCTGCACCATAGAGTTTTAACTGAGTAACCCAGTAAGTAACAAAATGTTATTTAAATTAAATCAAGATTAGATAATAGAAATCGATTCTTACGCGTGACTTAATAACGTCGTGATATATTTTTTCCACCATCGTTCCGTGTTGTCGTACAAATTGTCTTTTTCCATAGTCCAGATTAACCGTAACTTATTTTGCGTTAAATAAACTCAAATTGCTAGATTAGAAGTAACTGTGCGCCGATTGTCGTGCTTTTGAGGCTTGTTCCTGCAAATCATTGCCTCATTGTGTCGCGCAGGCGTGAGGTAACGCTCTTGGGTCCGTGTAAAAAATGCACGCAATGCGCAAAAAAGCGGGTTCCTTGCGCTTTGGTGGAGTCAAGCGTGGCGGTCGTGAGGACTGTGTTGTCTAATTATAACTTCCAGAGTTATTCTTTTATCTTTTAGCAGCGATATATTTGAACATATTGCCTCGTTGGTATAGTGGTTAGGCTATGTAGCTTCGATCACGACGCTGCTCACATGCGGGTTGGCGGGCTTAGGGTGATAATGTCTTATTTCTTGGCAATCACTTTCAGATGTTGATGATAGTGACATGGACCGACGGCTTAACGTGCGATCCGAGGCACGGAGGTGTACCACCACTAACTTCATGACACCGGGCTTGGAATGTACAGAAAATTTCATGGAATAAAGAAAAACTCAGGATTTTTCCGTGACCCGATCCAGGTTTCGAACCCAGGTCCTAATAATAATCAGAAATTGCATAGGTCACTGAACCTACCAATTTAACTCGTTAAATGTGACTAACGTTAGTAAAACATGATTTTTTAGGTCGTAATAGTACAAGAGTCATCTTACCAACTGATCGTCCATTCCCGACATTGCTGTCCGTCGAAAAGGACGCGCATCGGAAGCGAAACAGTTGGACATTTGAAATTGACAGTCTGACATTATGTCGAGATAATACAACTTGGTAATATTTATTCTATACGTGTCGAACAGCCATTGTCTATCCGCACTGCGAATTGTGTGGGTGAGCTCTTATCTGATTTGTAAACAACTTTTTTATTTACCACCCTTATTGTATATTCTTTATACACACAATATCTATTTATCTAAGTCTAGTCAAGTCTATAATAAAATAAAATTGATGTCTTGAAGAACTTAAAGAAAATAATAAAAAATGTAACAGACTAATGGAATAATAAAAACTACCTACATGTAACAGATTTCAAACAATCCACCTTTGACGAATATTTTGATGACAATTTGTATGAAACACTATCTTAAAAAAAAAAACAAGGAAGAATTTGATAGCAGTCAATTTAGAGCTGCAAAGCTACTACAATTAACAGAGCGGTGAAAATTTGCATGAAGGCTGAAAAAACTATTATATGTAATTGAATGCTGCCTTACCCTTACAGATCCCGTATATAAAAACAAATATTATTTAAGTAGTAAAATATTCATGTAGCTTTTTCTTTAGAAGAAACAAAATTTTGAAGTAAGTAAGCAGTATATTGGATGTTAAATCTTGAGTCATTCTTGTAAGAAAATTAATTCTTACAAGAAAATAATTTGACACAATATGGCTTTATATTAAGTATACAGTAAAATATGACAATGTCATTGTTGACTAATAAATAAATATGGAAATATTTCCATCATAAGCTCTTTATGTATGCACTCACTTTATGCACACCGCTTTTTATCACAACTGTAGAGGTGATGTGGGAACAAAAATATTTCATTTCGATTCTCAATAAGTTTCGCGCTAAGTTTCCTTACAACCCCTAGAAGTTAAGAAACCTTTTGTAGAAATCATAAAACCTCTAAACGGAGTCCATTACATTTCACATTAAAGAACGCTTTCGGCACTACAAACATTAATTAAAAAAAATAAAAGTAAAAATATTAATAGCAAAGTGCCACTTGACAAACACTTGAGGGTACTTTTGAAAATGTACTGGACGGTATTGCATAGAAAAAACAATGCGATTCGAAATTCAAAAAGAGGAAACAAAAAGGCGCGATTACATCTTTGAGTGCTGAGTGGCCGTGGTTTCTCATGGGGTGATGTTTTGGTAGCAACGCTAGAGGGAGCCGTTGGTGTTAGGGTGTGTATGATTTCCGGAAAATATGTAGCTATTTACCTACTTTTAAGACACAAAATTAAAAGCTACTAAGAGCTCGTTCTTGGAAACCGTTAACAAAAAACCGTTTTATTGATAATTAAAAAAAAAACTTGAAATCGCTTTAAATCTAATTAGTTTAAAGAAAATTAAATAAAATAGAATTCCTGCTTCCAACACCATTCAAAATAAATGGCATAAAGATGACATTAAAGGCTAAAAATAAATTCAATGGTTTGGTTTTAAAAATTGGAGTTGCAGTAATGACAGTGATTTGTTGCGTATTTTGTCTTTCTTGTCGTGGTTTTATATTTATAAATTTAATTATTCATTGTATAGGCAGGTAAATAAATATAATTCTTCATACCTTTCTTTTAAAATACCTGTTAAAAATAACATCTTGGCAAAGATTGCTACCCTAATAGCTTTTAGTACTCTGCGGTATTACCTAAAAGCTGGTCACCCTACGCAAAGTCCGTCGCCCGCGGCGATTGGCTCCCACGGGTGTTGGCGCGAATTAGTGCTCGATTACGCGAAATAATTCGATTTGCACCCCGTGAGACGACCCGCCGGCGCAGGCTGACCAAGGGGAAGAAAATGCCCGCACCTACTTACGACATTCTATCCGACTATACAAATAACGTAAAAATCAGTAGATTTAAGAGTGGGGTTTTCTATAATAATTTGAGGAGATTATATCTTTTTATATAATAATTTTTAGCCTGTTAACTACTGTACTACTGGTACCTGGTGCGGTATGCGGTATGCCGGACCAGGCCTCTCTTCTTAAGTATAGAACAGGTGATATGGAACTTAGACCCGCCACGCTGTTACAATACTGGTTAGCCGGCTTAGAGATTCTTGATAATTGATAATGATGCATTCATTAACGATCGCTGTCAGATGTTGATGTTAATGACCGGGACCTTTTGCATAACGTGTGCATTCCGAAGAAAGGGGATATATTACCTCCTACTTCCCAACTCCGGGCTTACAGTTTAGATAGGTAGGTACCTACTAAATTTCTTCTTGAAAAATTATAAACTAAGTATTACTTTATTACCTGACCCTATTGACCTAGGACTCGTATCCAAGACCTCATGATCCGTAGACAAAAAGATTTACCAGTGGACCAACGAGGCAGTTTATTTTTTGCAGTAAGTAATTACAGTGGGTAATTACACCGTTCGACTGGGAACAAACTCTATTTATTTTAGAAAAAAGGTATGGCGCTAGTAATTTTCAAGACCAACCCGACATTAGAGCTAAAGTACAAAAAAGTTATGTAGGTACTATTATAAGGCCTGTGTCTGTGTATAATATAGCCTTGTTCTAGATAGCTTGCAAAAAAATTGCTTTTTAATTTATACTTGTTACACACGTTTGTATTTTGTTGATAGCGAAAACACTATTTACTTTAGAAATAAAGTATGGCGTTAGTAATTTTCAAGACCACCCATAATTAGAGCCTTGTCCGATTTTGATAATTCATTTTAAAAAGGTATGTACTATTATAAGGCCTGTGTCTGTGTATAATATAGCCTTGTTCTAGATAGCTTGCAAAAAAAATTGCTTTTTAATTTATACTTGATGATAGGGAAAAAAGTGATTTGGCTATAGTTAGAAATCAAGTTCACGTAACGTTACGACACCACAAACTGCTTTACTACGTAAAATAAATGTTCCTTAAACTTGCTCCATTCGGAGTTGACCGTTATTTTTTACTTTTTACATTTTATTTAAAAAATTTTATACATTGAAACGCTCAGAAATTGCACTGATTTTAATTTTGAATTCCTTGCGCATAAAACCAATGCTTAGGTGTACAAATACTTAAAAACTTTAAAACGTTTTTTACCACTTGTCTTCAGAGGATCCTTGGTTTCTTCGGTCACATTGCTAGAGGATTAGATAAGTAAATAGAAGCAAACAATAGCCCTATGTGTTTTCTAGAATTCTAGATAATAAGAGCGTCGCTGTCAGGAAAAACTACCGGAGTTGAGTCAAGTCAGGTCCAACTCGGACTAGTGATGAGAGCCGATTCACATGATGCGACATGGACGATAGCAAATTATTATTATTACTAAAGGTCAGAAAGGTCAGGTCTAAAGATCCTCAGTAATGAGATCACTTTCAATTACAACAACCCATACAAAACTGTGCTATACATGTCAAAAGAAATCAATCTAACTGTCGATCTACTTTAGATAATATTTGCAATCCAAATCCACTTAAAGTGTGTATCTAGATCTAAGTAAGTGCCTATTTATTTCTAAAAGCTTTTAGAACTAAGTACGTACTTAGATGTTACCCGAAAGTAAATCATTCTTATACCAGACTAAACGGAATCCCGAAGGTCATCTTGATACTTAAACACTTATTATATTTCAATACACATCTAAACAGCATTCAAACCATTGTACACACAATATATAAACTAAGCAATCCTAAATAACTTAGTTTGAAACACTCAAGTGTTTCGACCGGTTTAAACAGTCCGGCAACAGTAGCTACCGGAACGAGTACCCTAATCCCTTATCTCCAGATCTCGAATCAAATACAAAGTTTACAAAACACACAGAATACCAATAGAAAACCAGGTCTATGTTATCAGATCGCTTCTCGTAAATAGGAATTGTTCACAAAAGGCAACGGAAAACAATGCCAGAGTCGAGTGGGTTCTCATGCATGGTAGGGGATACGTGCTCGATTCGAGTGCCCATACAACTTGTGTGTAATCGATATTATTATCGATACCTGTAATTATTTTATCAGATTGCGGTATTAGCTAAGAAACATAACCCAGTTGTTACTAGCTCACTTTTAAAGGAACACTTTCACTTCGAATGCTTTGCGTAATGGTAAATAAATTATCATTAGTGGTGTTTTTCTGTATTTTATTTCTAAAAAAAATACGGATGAACCGAAAGGTAAGTTTTAGAAATTTCGTAATATGCAGTATAAAACTGCTTAGCATCGTAATATTGTCTTCTTTGACAACATTTTGTGTACATTTTTCATTTGAAATAGTAATATTTTAAGTTAAAATTTTGTCGTTGAATTAGGTGTTCTTTTTATCAAACGCTAGTAAGATGAACTACTATAAAATACAGATTTGATATTGTTCTTACTTTATCACATCGTGATTTGTTTGTTTGATAAACAACTTTAAAAGATACCTTTTGGTTTACATTTTTGCCATCCGAGAACTGTAATTGCTCCTTTTGAGGAAAACTACAGTATAGATGAAGCTATGGTACCGTATTATGATGGCCATCCATCCAAGCAATCATTTAAATTGTAAATTTTGGGTTTTGATCCCTACCAAGGTCCAGGTTTACATTCGGCGCTATAGATAATCATTTTTCATTATTTTTTTTTTTTAAATCAGTCAATTGTAATGGGCAACTAAAGGGCATAGGACTCTTGTGTTTTCTAAATGTACTTTCCCCATAATAAAGTAGCAGAGACTAAACGTTTGAATTTCGGATGAATTTTCATTTGTGATACTCACCACGATTGAGACTACAAAATGCAATTATATGACGGGCATAGGATGTAAATGTTTTATTAATTGACTATTAGTTGTTGTTTATGATAGAGTCTGTTGTTGCACCATACGATACAATAAAAAATATCCATGGTTTTTCGTTTTTTAACGTATCATGGCAATCTATACACAAACAATAAACCACTCTTCTAGCTGAATAACTGAGCACGAGGTATTAACCGACTAACACCCCAGAGGCCCCTCTTTTGGCTTGTTATGAAAAACAATATTTCATAGGACAATGAAAATCACAAGTCTTTTATGTGAATGATTTCACGGACAGGTTTGTATACCAATAGGTACAAAGTTTTACGTTTAGTGGGTCAAATAATTGTTTTTTTCCTTTAAAAGAAACCATTTTCCTTTCCCAAAAGGTCAAATATTTTTTTGTTATTTTTTTCTTGATAACTTATTAATTTACTAGAAAGTTACCAATATATTCAAAGTTTTTCTCTTCCCGTATTATCTGGGTTAAAAGTTTCATTGCGTCTGCTTTGCTTAATGAATAAAAGTGGTAAACACGACCGAGTGTAAAGGTTTCAGTAATCTCGTGATGAGTCTAGATGTGGTATAATGTTTAGTATGTCTTATGTATAGATACATATCATTTTATTGATTTAACACATCTTTAGGATAAGGAATTTTAAGATGAGGTTTTGTGTGTGACGTTTTTTCCAAAAGTTCGCAGAATAAAGTAGTACTAAGTAAATATTTCCGTCACTTAAAACTGGACTTACGCTACATCATTAGAACGAATTTAACATCGATCCAGCCGTCCTTTCTTTTCTGCCACATAACAATGCAATCAAACTCCGCATAATCAAGATCCGTGTGAAAACAAGCAATTTTGTTGCTATTATGTCGCGTTCGATTTGTTGCCACAAATTAGCTCTGCGATTTGCGTGTAGGCGGCAACTGGCAACACCCATGATTGTTGTTGATTGTTAACATTTTGTTGCCATTATGTTGCATTCGATTTGTTGCCACTAATTAGCGCTGAGAGTTGCACGGGGGTGACAACTGGCAACACCCACGATTTTTGCTAAATGTTGGTGCGGGCGATTACAGGGTTACTGGTTAAACACTGATGATTTGCTGACGTTTGTAAGTAATTGTAACTTTCGTTTGTTTGTTATAATATGAGGTAAATGAAAAAAAAAGAGTGTACTCGTTATTCTTTATTGACTTATTTCAGCACTACTAATGTTCTTTTAAAATTATGTTTTAACCTTACATTGATTTTAACTAAATCAAACACAAAAGTATTACCTACTAAGTTACGAATATTCTCAAGGGAAGTCTTCCGTGCCATTCTTTCGTCTTCTTTATTTTTTTTTCTTTTTTTCTCTTTATCTCAACAAATTCTCAATATCAATCCGAAATTAGCAATGTGGTCCGGAATTAGCAACGTGGTTACATCCATGTCCCAAAGAGCTCGTAAAATAATCTAAAATCTCCTTGCCCGTCAACTATCATTGGAGCAGCGTGGTACGCCTAAGCTCTAGACCCTAATTACATTTCTATATTAGTTATACTACACTACAACCATTCTCTCATAGGAAAAGGGGGACAATGCGCTGTAGTTTCTTAAATTATTTATATATTATTCGATATATATTCTGCTTATTAACTAAATATATATTAATACACTATTAAATTGTTTTTGAACTTTTGTAAAAGAATATCTAGATATTGCATCTAAAACGCAAACACGGTTTAGATATTTGGTGACAAGCATTGAATCGTTAACCGGATTTGGCCGGCTGCGACCGGTTTAGACCGGTGTCGTGCGGATTCGGTCATGCTCGGACGCGTTCGGCTGATACGGACGAGCGAGTATTTCAGGATTAGAAAATTGGTTTGGGTTGCAACGTGTTAGAAATTGTATTTATTAGATGGAATTCCAAAACAGTTGGTCACTACGTACCTGTTATTACAAAACATAGACCACAACGTGGATACTACGACTGTCTGTGTCGCACTCACAATATTCAAATTGAAATTTATGCTCAAATTCGTTTATTTAAAGTATGTTTAATTTGTAAGGAATTTTAACACGTCATGTTAGACTATTTTGTAGTGACTCTACCACCCCTTCAGAAGGCAAAATCTACTGAGAAGAGTCGCAAGAAACTCAACCATTGCTCAGTTAGAATCATTCGTAAAATTATTGATTCTATTTTGAAGGTCAATAGGTTTGCTTAAAATTACTGAAGGTTTGTCGTCCCTTTTTTATTATGGATGGACTAATTCATGAGGAAGTAAGTCCCTCTAAGCTGAGATCAGGGTCTTTCTAATAATAAGCCCTTTATGACTTTAAAACTAATCTCTACGCTTTCTAGTTGACTACGGAACCTGAAAATATGTAATTAAGTAGCTTTTTTAAACGATTTAATTACAATTTATTTTACATTTAAACAAATAAATGAAATTAAATGTGTCTGTTTTTAATTTCAAAATATACAGCAGCTCACAGATAGCGAATATTACAAGGAGTAATATAGGCTAAATTTATTCTTTGTATTCTCACGAGAAGGAGATGTACTCTGATGAAACATCACACACACACACATACGCACATACAGTAGGTACAGCTAGTAACTTTTCATATTTTTGATAAAATTTAATAAAATAAAATTCATGTAATACAGAGATAATTTTTGGGTCAACAATACAATATAGGTACGACCTCGTCGTCGACATAGGGTTAACGTCCTACTTATCCTTAGATCTAAGGTATCTATTGGTACTGGGCGTATTTGATTCCTCAGTAAAGACAAAGCATTCCGTTTTGCACCTTTAAAAATTAAAAAAATATTTAATCTCTATACGTAGGTATCATATGAAATCTGTAGCGCAGGCGTTGCATTGTTGAGGCCTCACTTATAGTCGACACGTCGCATAAAATATAACAATAATAATTAACCCGAGCCAAAGTAATGATTCTTACTTCATTTCTGCCTCCAACTTTCTAATTAACTCCTAACACAATAGATATGAGGCACACATAAACAACACCGAGGGTGACAACACTTCCTTTTAATTATATAAACTTTTTAGTCCCAAACGATTTTAAACTCTATTTTTAAAAACATAAAACTCAAATTAAAACGACGAAAATGTGTATCATGTGAAATAGTTGAAAAAATACTTGTTAAATGACATTAAACTTTGATGGCTGGCTTTTAAGGTAGGTATTCGAGTGTAGGTTAATCTCAAAGTTGCATAGGGTTGTCGCAAACAAGTTCATTATGCACTTAGACAATTAGTGTACGCCCGCGGCCGCACGTCATTGTAGGCCCGTGGGCCCTTCCGTCATATCTTCCGGGCCCCTACCACCTTTTTAATTATGCTCATTAGGGGATCATTCGCTGTGACATGACAGATGGTACACTGACAGATAGTGTGACACTGGCCGCCTCGGGTTTTCAAGTTGGTGTGAAAACCAAATGTAAATATCAATGCTACGCAGCAAAACACACAAACACAATTGTTTTTAGCTGGAGGGTATCTTCACATAATTAATATAGTAGCATTTTTGTTAACGTATTTTCTTTAATATAATTATATAATACTTACTTACTGAAAATATAGAAAAAAATAAATAAGTCAGTAAACCATTTTGATTTTGGAAATATCCTAATATACTAACGTTCTACTTAATCTTCGAGTTAATTTAATTTTAGTAACTCTTAAATTATACATTCCACCATATACTTAGGCCTGTGTGCACCAAGATTTCGGTTATCATAACCAACTGTTAACATAAGCTAACAATAAATTTACTGACAACCCGTACGTCGGTTAAGGACGTACACCGGGCGGGCGGTTATCTCAACCGAGCTTACGTTCTTAACCGGCGTACGGGTAGTCGTGAACAGTAAATTTATAGTTAGCTTATGTTAACCGTTGGTTATGATAACCGAAATCTTGGTACACACAAGCCTTAATATAATCACAGTTAATCAGCACTTGATCATCATGTACCAGTTTTTTTTAATCTTATCTCGTCCCCTTTTTGCGCGAAAAAGTAGCCAATGTCCTTCTTCAACGTCCCATAACTATCCCAAATCGATGTTATACTTTGGCATATATAACAGCAGTAGGACTTGTCTGTTTAGTACTTATAGTGGTTTGTCTTCAGATCCTGGGTCGGGCAATGAATTGATGTGCTTTTTCTCAATGAAATAAGTTAGGTATTGTGAAATTCGTGGTGTTACGCCCCATGCTTCAAAGAGAACATTAGGTAAGCCGTCGGTTCTTTGGTTATTATTATCATGAACGTATTATAGTAATCGTTAAATGAGAAAAAACGTTATCACCCTACCCAACAACCAAGTGTGGTGGTTTACTAATTCTACATAATTATTCCCTATCGTCCTATAATAACAAAATTCGTAGCCATGTACTCGAAGTGCCTTGGGCTTTGCTTGGTATTTGTTTTTTTTTTAAATTATTCGTTTTCTTAAAATGAATCTAGCTAGGTCGTTTTATTGCCCCCGGAACCCCCTATATAAAATTTCATGAAAATCTTTGGAGAAGAAGAATTACTCGTTTTAATGTATAAGATGATGTACAGATTTACAATCCGACTTACTAGAATTTATCTACTTAGATCATATTTGCATTGAGCGTAAGTGAGAAATCTTGACGTTTTCACATTACCGTTATTACTTAACAATAAAGTCGGGACGGTAACTTTGACAGTTTGTCGGCGTTAAAACACAAAACGGTCGTTATAGATTCGACGAAACGACAATCCTAATGGCACAGACAATAGGAGGATATTTTAGAGTTCCGCAAATATTCCATAAGTAACTATAAAAGTGAACACACTTATTAAATAGGTACTATATTATGAATAGTTATTTTTAAGCTATTGCAAAAAATACTGTAATAAATAAATAATTATAATTGCATATGTATAAAAAATGCTATGCAATAGCTTTACTGCGGCAGCCTCCGAGTGCCACATGTCTTTTTTTCATTTGGGCTTTTTACGCAAAAGCTCTATAAACACAAGCAACAATGTTTTGAAGGTTAATAGTTAATAATTTATTTTCCTATTTTCACCTAGATCCGAAAGATAATCCTTAAAGAAATTTCACTCCGAAAACCAAGCAACCTTAGGAAATATTGACTCTAAAATGTAATTGAACATATTCGTAGATTTTTGGCGAAAAATAGCAAATAATAAAATTACTTATTAACTATTTGTAATGAGCTTCCACAAGGTAATGCCGCATTCAAAACTTTATTAATTGGAGACTTGGGTATGTCGATATCTCTAGGGCATGTGTGAATCTTTCTCTATGTAGTAGAGTAATCTTGCTAGGGCCACTCTATTATATCACAGGTATCTCTATTATATCTGACTTTCTTTTCAACAGCAGATCAACTAAGTATCTGCTTGTTCCGTTCATCCCCACCATGTAAAGTAATAAACTAAAAAATCTTTTAAGCAAGTACAGAACCCTTTAATATGACGATAAACTCCAGCTTTACAGTTTGCCTTAAAATATGAAACAATGCGTTATTTAATAACCGTTAGTTTTAAAAACAAAACAAATATGTTTATTGCGGTTATAAGGATGTCTGCATTGTTTAAACAATTTTAGATATTGTTTCCTTTGAACAATTGTTTTGTTAGTTTGTTTTTCTTTATCAGTCACTGATGGGCAGTGATGCGGGCATTGTATTGCCTTTGTCCTTGTGATTATTTCGCTTTTGAAGTATTTAACATCTTGAATGAAACTTTGAAATGAAAAATATACCATATAACTTTTTGTTCGCAGTTTGCTGGAAAGGAAATGTGACTTATGTTAATACCAGAAGGAATAATATAAATTATGAACTACCAAATTAAGGTAGCTAAAATTACGATTTTTGACACGCCACCACCTCTTCACGTGTAAGATTCAACAGAGCTCAAATTTAGTATTTGCAGTTTAGAAAGAGCTTATTAATAAAGGGAATCATAAGATTTGAGTGACATGTAAATATTCGGGCAGTCTAAAGGATATAGCGATAAGTACAAGACGAGGGATCACTTTTAAGAAATGCTGTGATGTAAGAAAGATATCGATGCAACGTCGTCAGAGTCTGTCTGATCGCAAAAGCACTGCAAACACACACCCGTGTACTAAAAATTCTTCTGCTTTAATGTTAAGATGCCCACTTTAACGAAATTGCTGTTTTAGTTGGGAAGATGTGTTATTTTTTCTCTTATTTATTTATATTTACATATTTTTTTAAAATTTTTAACAATGTTATTATATAATACAAAAAAATATAAAAAAACACTATTAAAAATTTATAAAAAGAATCTGCTCCTCCATTTGCGGGGCCTTTGCGGGCCCAAGCAACCGATGGTCAGGGCTTCAGAGTGAGGAACCTCCTTACAAGACGCCGTCTAGCCGTCTCAAGGACTACTGCCCTCTGTATCCGACCCTTGATCCAACAATTAAGCGAAAGCTTCTTAAGGTGTTGGTCGAAGCTTTTCGCAAAAAGACCATTGACTGAAATGACTATCGGAACAATAATAGTTGACTCAAAATTCCACATGGCGGTAATCTCCTGAGCAAGGTCCAAGTATTTTGATACTTTTTCCTTTTCGACTTTCACGAGGTTATCGTCATGAGGAACAGTAATATCAACAATTATTGCACGGCGTACTGATCGATCGACTATCACTATATCAGGTCTATTGGCTACAATATAGTATTATTATTTTTATTAGTGTTATTACTTAAGTACTTAATTAAACTCTCAAAATGCAGCAAAATGATTTAAAAATATTGGCGAAAACGCCACACACGACAATGCGTCATATCTAATCTTAATTTAAAGCACTTGTTCCTTTAACTATCCAGTGGTGTTATTAAATTTTGGATCGAAAGTACGAGGATAAAATTTTAAGTTGCGATAAAAAGTCTATCACCCGATTTTATAATCATGCGTTTTCCGAATTGCCTCTTACTATGGAAGCAGTTTAAAAGATGTTTTAGTATCAAAAACTATCCCCTAAATAAAATCGCATAACCTTAAAAAGCTTACAAAATAACACACGTCATACAGGTAAAATAAACCACCCAAAACAGCCACAAACATCAAATTATCCAATCTCGATCCGGAACCACCCGCACGTAAAATCCACACGTGAAAAGCATCGGCATTACGTTAATTGGATAATATTTTTTTAATAAAAAAAAATATGAATTTTCTCGCGACAATACGTGCATTATTGAGATTGCCCTACGCGAGACGGCCGCCCACAATGCATTATCATCAGTCCATTAACGGAGTGCATTCTTGCTGAAAAATAATAGAACCACCCCTCTCCCTCCCATATAGGAAGGCTCGGTGACACCGCGCCCGCAGAAACTTGGATTAACTGTGATTATCAATATGGACTAGCGAAGTGATTTTTGAAGTGAAACTTCTTTATCAGGGTTGGAAAAAAATTTGGTGTAACATTTTTTCGTTACGCGTCACATTTTTCCGTTACGCGCCATCTTTGACTTATGGAAGTGACGGGATAAGTATATATAAATATGTTACATTTAAGTGATCATCAAAATCAAAGGGTTTATTTTAATTCTAATTCCAGTGAATTTCTAAAAAAAGTAAGTAGTTACGACATCAATGATAGTAATAATTCTATTACAATGAATGAAATTCAATAATAATCTTTGTAGTAATAAGCTAAAATGAAATAATTGTAGAATTTGTATTTATGTCTATGATAATAAAAGCCTTTTATTAAACTTTATCTAATTTAACTTTATTTAACCAATTTCTGTAAAGTTGCATATAGTAAATTATTTTTTGAAAAATAACGTGATAAAAAAGTTTCACTTCTTACGAGTGCACGCACACATTTTTTTTAATACTAATTGACAATTGTTGAATCACCTGAATAATATGTAGTAAGGTTGTATACAGTTAACTGAACTAGCCAATGAAGCACGTGATGTAGGTATCTATCGTGTAAAACCATCTACTATAACATTGTATACATGTAACAGTGTTATACCCCCGTCAACTTGAGATGGTGTGACTGTTATTATTTCTACAATCATACTTTTTAGGCCATAATACAAAACGCTGCCTTATTGCAAAATTGGTATCAAACGTCCCCAAACGAGTTGTTACAAAGAGGTTAACAAATAATATAATGAAAAATAATGATATTGTAACAAAGAAATTATTTTGAAAAATATTTACAGGAATGCTGTTTTCAATTATCTAGTATGAAATATTTTAAAGTAATTACTTACTTGAATAAGAATCTTATTGGAAAATATAGCGATAGATTTTATGTAGCAATGTTGCTAACTATTTATAAAACTAGATGGAGATAAGAAATAAGGTTAAAAAAGAAAAAAAGAATATTTTATGTTTATTTTTGCTATTAGAAACAGTTTAAAAAAATCACTGTGGATCCACAACATATTGTTCATTTGGCTGTATGATAAAAAAATTGTTTATGTTTAAACGACATTTGAAAAGGGTCGAAAAGAAGATTTTAATGGATTTTCCGTAGAAAATCACAAGAAGTATCACAGATTAATGATTGGTGTGAATTGCGCACGGAGCGATCCGACTTAATCTAAGGAAAATTTTCATCCCGCGTAAAACCTACCGCAAAACCTAATAATAAATAAATCTCACAGGCAGGTATTTACGTAATTTTACTAAAATGGCTTACGTTTATGATGAGGTAAGTATTAAAATGAAAAATTAGAAATTTAATGTAGGTAGCAAGTAGGTTAAATACATATTGAGCTTTTTTTCATTTATTTATCAAATAAAAAAATTACACATAAAACAAGTACAAAAAGGATACCTACATGTAAATAACCACAGAGGTTTGACAGTTTTATATGCTTTTCAAAATACTCGTAAGAAAATCTTAATCACGTTAAAAAAAATAAAAACAGGCGCATTGAAAATTAGTAACTGGGCACGTGAATAAACTTTATGGTATGTAGCCGAGGTGTCAAGGGAAATTCGCGTAAATTAAAATAGCAAGATAGGGCGAATAAGGTTGCGCGAGGCTTTGTTCACAATGCGGAATGCGAAAACTAACTAGCTTTTTATTTTATATCTCTTTCCATCTTTAGGTTGAACTTCTACTGGTTTCATGGCAAAGCTGTGAATAACGTAAACAAACCACTGGATGTTAAAGAAAATAGAATTAAAGGATAGTTAGATTGTATCCCTTCGTAGGATTATAAGTAGCAGTTCAGACAGTTAAGGAATTTTGTTGCTGTGATAATATTTATTTATTTATTAGAAATATTAACTGTATATAAATAAATATACATTTTATTTATCAATACTAAGTACCAAAATCCACTAGGAACATTAAAAGATTAAATAATTCACGTTAAATATTTATCTATTAAATATGATTTTATTCAGTTTTTACGGAATTTTAATTATCAACAGCAAAATAAAAAACGACTATAGTTTAACCAAATAATGTGTTGAACTCTATTTAGCCCTAGGGATATAAACGCACTGTTTACTACGCCTGTCACTAGATGGCGCTACATGTATAAAACTATCGAACTTTAAAATTACGTAGTGTAGCAACTGGCTAGTAACGATCTGCGAAAATTTCACCAGCGTAGAGTCGATATCTTGTAAGGATGCTTTCGGAGTAAATCGCTCGTTCGCAGAAAATAGCAAAATAAATAAATTAATTATTATTTAATTTGTAAATCACATGTAAGTGATTTAAGATGGAAGCGGGCTAGTTAGGAGTCGGATGAAATCCACACCCTTTCGGTTTCTACACGACATAGTACCGGAACGCTAAATCGCTTGGCGAAAAGTTATAGATGTTTTCTTATATTTGCAGGTGATCCCGTGAGCAGCCACCATTACCGGGTAGGAAAAGGAGGGGTATAGGTGTGTATTGTTGATCTGGGAGACGCCTGCACCATTGTGGTGGTGATGCTAAGTAATTAGGTGCGAGGTTTATTTATATGCTTAATGTTATTATATCGCTGCCACAAAGAACCCTTGGGCTCATTTCCTTTATCAGTACATAGTGCGGGGTGGTTTTGGAATTCAATTAAAATGGCTGTTTTCAATTTTCGATTTTGGATGGCGAATTTTGTTTTGGTGCTGTTGTCTGGTCAATGTATTTAAGTTTTTAGTGAATGTCTTTTTAATAACGACGAAGTTACCAACTCGTATGGGTAGTGACTAACAGGGGGAGCCAATGGATTATTTTTTACAACTTTTTTAACACTAAGCCTGTTCATTCATTCTTATAATAATTTCCAAGTAGCAGTTTGAGTTAAGCGGTCAGCTCTATTCTGTTCACTGACTAAGTAGGTGTATTAGCGATCTTCATTGACCTAAAAATCTCTAAGCTCTCCTACCCGTATAGAAGCAGCGTTGCAGGTTAGCATTAAAAGCCCAAAAAGCTCTAAAATCTGATAACATATGGAAGTAGAATATTTTTTATAATAATCTTCAAATCTTATTGGCAAATAATATCGAAACTTTTTGACGACCTCCGTGGCGCAGTGGAATGCGCGGTGGATTTATAAGACGGAGGTCCTGGGATCGATTCCCGGCGGGGCAGATTGAAATTTTTCTTAATTTGTCTCGGTCTACCTGGTGGGAGGCTTTCGCTGTGGCTAGTTACCACCCTACCGACAAAGACGTATCGCCAAGCGATTGAGTGTTCCGGTACGATGTCGTGTAGAAACCGAAAGGGGTGTGGATTTTCGTCCCACTCCTAACAAGTTAGCCCACTTCCATCTTAGACTGCATCATCACTTAACATCAGGTGTAATAGCAGTCAAGGACCAACTTGTAGTCGGTAAAAAAAACTTTTTTGCATTCCTGTAGATATGTACCCGCATAGATAATGATATAGTTGAGTAGAGCAAAATTTTTCCTCTTCCAAGTTAGACCGATACTATCCCAACCTCCATCAAGGGCTTACATATTAAGAATAAAAACGATTAATCGTCGTCGGGACTTAAAAAAGTAAGTAAGTATTACAAGTATTACTTACTATTTCCAATTTTTGACACACTTCAAAAGGCTGTTTATCGTATTCTATAATGCAGTCTCGCCATAAAAATGATGCAAAAAAGTGCTATTTAGGATATAATTATTTTATTGTCTCTCCTAAAATAACTTTACGGGTCATAACTGATGTATACGAGTGCAAACAAATTTCAATCGTATCATAAGAGAATAGAGTTGTTATTCCTGGAAAGTTGTGTTATTTGTAGCCTAAGAATTGGAGAAGTACGTTACGTATTATATTATTGCAAAAAAAATGTTACTTGCCAGGGGTTTTGGAAATAATTATTGTTATTTGTATTGTTTTATGATTTAAAAAGGTACCTTACATTGAAACTATATTTAGCATTATTCGCTTTGGGCAGTACGTAAGTAAGTAACTATTATCAAAATTGAGGAGTCTGGAGTCGGAACAATAAACTTATAATTATGTCACCATCTCTCAATTCAGTAAAAAAAACTCAAATCAGTTTAGTACCTAATCATATTGTTAAAAAAATTTTTTTTCATCCTCTTAACAAGTTAGCCCGCTTCCATCTTAGATAGCATCATTACTTAACATCAGGTGTGATAGCAGTCAAGGGCCAACTTGTTGTCTATAAAAAAAAATATCTAGTCTAATTGTTCAAGACACGTTAATCCCTCAATACCTCATTTTAATGGAATAGGGGCAAAGAATGATGATTTAAATCCATCAATCATCCGGGACTCGGCGTCTACACATGAAATACTTTGATCAGGGGCTTTTATTTAATCCGTCTTGTGTCGCGTCTATGAAAGTCTTCATTAGGAATTTTAGTAAAACATTGAGTTATTTTATGGCGGTTTTCGAATATTTTTATGGCAGCCATCCCGTTAGCACATTGTCTTAGCACCCGCAAACTGTTGCCCCAGACAATGGCTGGAGCGTGTCCAATGTTATAGCGATAAAAGAGGGGTATTGTGTTTTTATGGTTTTACAGATGCTATTACTGCACCATTAGTTTACATAATGCGAATAATCTGTTAGTCGCACTTTAAGCAATGCTTCAAATAACTTTTGGTGATAAAAATAGTTTAGGTAGATACCTGTACTAAAATGTATTTACGTCTGTGTAACCTGTAAGAGTACCTGAAGCGAATATATTAGAATCTGTTAAACTGATGGCTATAGAACTTTACGATTAGTTTAAGTTCTTGAACTGTATACACTTAGTGTTAAGTGAAAAACCATCGCATGTAAACAGAGCAACACATCAGAGGACATCTAAGGAACACTTATAAAATACCGCTCTGTGTCCATCGACGTGAGGCAGGATGTTATGCGTCATGTGCTTGTAATCTCACCGGTAACCGTGCCCTACAAATCGTGGGTGCATCCCAGTAGTACCCCCTTATTTTAGTTCTATAGAAATGTTGATACACCATATTAGTTCTATATAGAACTAATGGGTCAAAATTAAAGAAATGTCGATATCAACATCTTGTTTGTACGTTACATATAAAATATCTATAGTTTTTATAAGTATAATATGGAATCTCTTTTGATTGCAATAATAAATGTCCACTTAAATTTGAGAGTATCTATAAACATACTAAGTATATCGAATACAGCTTTGCTTAAATTGCACAAAACGTCTTTAAAATGGTATTGAGGTTTTTAATATAATTTTTTTCTAAACTCAATAGTTTGTGCGAAAAATACTTCCACGTGGTAAAATGTGTGTCCCCCTGTAACTTCTAAAATAAGAGAATGTTTTTTTAGACACAACTACTACTTGGTTTTCATAACTTAGCTTTTGTCGCAAGGGACATTTTTTGTTAAAAACAAAATGAAATATTAATCAAAATAATATAAATTTTATAACTTATATGGTATAAGTAAAGTCAAGAGCAAAAACTATACTACAGTACTATATAGAACTATTGGGATATAATTTTACAGCACGGAAAGTATCCGAACAGTTCTATAGAACTACGGTATGGGGTACTACTAGGATGCACCCTAAATCGTTATAAGTAAATGCATATTAAGTATGAATGTATGGAAATATTACCTACGATGAATTATATAACTAAGTACTTAGTTTTTTTTTGACCAACGAAAACAGAGGAGATTCTCAATTCGACACGTGTATTTTTTATGTATGATTAAGTAAGTTAAAGTAACTAAAGGTCGCACATTTTTTACTTTTTAGTGTGTTTAATGTCGGTTTAATTATTTCATTATTTTTTTTTATTTGTTGTGGAATATTTCTCAGAGTGTTTATAACCCTTAAGTACCTATTGCTTTACTTTTTTAGTTAATAACTTTAACAACTCCTTTACTTTACAATAATGTAAAAATTTAATAAATAATACTTATTTTTCATTACCTTATGGTCCCAAAAACTTATCTTAACCTTAACTGAATACGAAGATGACATATTTGTACTACCTACTTATTTTACAGTATTACACTGCCTATACCAAACTACTAACAAAAAAACTAAAGTTTTATTCAATTTCATTCGATGATGATGATTATGCAGTACCTACCTACCTAAATGCAATACAACAGTTTAATAAATATTACTTAACAAATTATAAAAAAAAGAAAGTAAAAAAGCGGTCTATTCAATTCATAATATGTAACTCGTTTTACTTAAGCGCATAGAGTTTAAAGCCTGGAAAGCGAGTCATTCCCGTTTCTAAAACAATAAAAACATTCTTTATTAGCCAAGAAAGGAAACTTAGGAATAAAGGCAAAAGTAAGAACCGAGTTATATTACAGCGGTTATATCATGCATAAAGTCGTGTTAAGCTCCGATATGCCTCTAAACAGCTGTACGCCGTAGCGCGCCATGGGGTATTGTTGAGACGGAGAGAGCGAGAGAAAATGTTAGGCGAGAAACAGAGACGGCGCTAGTGGGCAGGGAGGGGCGCAGGCTGTATTCGAGCGGCCCCCATTGGCACTCGCCCGGCCGCCCCCAGCCGCGCCCCCCTCGCGTCGAGACCCACACGAGCAGCACGACGAGCCGTCAGTCTATCGCCCGACTTCGACGCGACACAATCGCCACCAAGTCTGCGTCCATTTACTATTGTGCCATACACTTAGCTAATGTTCTAACAGAACTTTGTGTTCGCTTACAACTCGATCATGTCTACTCTCAGTCATCACCCGTACGCGTTCTCCATGCACCCCGGCATGCTGCCGGAGTACCCGAGCGCGCCGCAGCCGCTGCCGGCTTCTTCGCCGCAGTCGGAGGGCCACATCAAGCGGCCCATGAACGCCTTCATGGTCTGGTCCCGGCTGCAGCGGCGCCAGATCGCGAAGGACAACCCGAAAATGCATAACTCAGAGATATCGAAACGCCTCGGTGCCGAGTGGAAGCTGTTGACCGAGATGCAGAAGAGACCGTTCATCGATGAAGCCAAGAGGCTCCGAGCTCTGCATATGAAGGAGCATCCCGACTACAAGTACAGGCCGCGCAGGAAGCCCAAGCCTCCCACAGCCGGAGGAGCACCCGGCGCCGGTGCGTTCCCGAGCTTTCCGCTGCCGTACTTTGCGGGCCCGGCACCTACCGTGGGACCGCTGGATGCTCTGTCGTATCCCGCAGTATCTCCGTACTTCCCTCATCAACTGGACCATCTGCAGTTCTCGAAGTTGATGGCGCCGACCGAAAAGCTACCGACGGCATCGTCAGCAGCCGCCGTGGTGTCTTCGTTCTACTCGTCGCTGTACACGCAGCCCACCGCACCTCCCAAACCGTTCTCGTCGCCGCTGTTCCATCAGTACGGAGCGGCGCCGTCGTCCCCCGTGTCCCCGACGCAGCACAGCCCTCACGACGACCAGCTGAGGCGGCCGGTGTCCGTCATATATTGAAGACCAACATGCCTCCCTTAAGGACCGATCTTGTAGGGTTTGGCATCAGTGTGAACCGTTAAGTGTTATGAACAAAGACAATTTAAACCCCAAGGACCATATTTATTGTTTTTAGATTTACGATTAGTTGAAAATTGTAAATGGAGTGTGTCCCATATCCAGTGGCTTGTAAATATGTTGAAGGTAATCGTAGGCCCGTTAGATGGGAAACGGATTAAGTTTACTTAACTGTGATTTTTGTTTTCGACGCATCTTCAGATATATAAGTTAGTAGCACTGTTTCATCAGTTATGTGAAGTGAGAACGGTACCAAAAAGAGATTATTTCCTGTAGGTGTCACAATTTAGCTGTAGTTAGGACTTTTGCGACGTGTAACATGGTTTTGTTTTCTCTTGTCAACTGTATTGTCTATTTGTTATGTTTGTTGGAGTCATTCTTCCTGTCCGAGGAACTGCTCGCTCTACTTTGGTTATTATAAAATTTATTTATTGCCAGTGTAGATTTTAACGGTATAAATGTAAATTAGTTATCTAAGTCGTAAGTGGCTAGTGCATACCAATTGTATATATTAGTTTATAATTCTAAATCGATGTCATTACCAACGATGTATTATAGATATTGAACAAAATGAATTTGTTAACGCCATACGAATAAACTAAATTGTTTTTATTTTAAAATTTCGTTTTCTTTTTCATTATAAAGAACCCTACATAATAATAACCAGGATGGAAACTATATATTAAAGATACATAAAAGCCTCGAGCTAGAATTAATTAAAAGTTCATTGACATAAAACAAATCTCAGTACAATAGTAATACTATTTATACGAATTAACAATAACAGTAATACTTTATAATTACATTTGACTAAAGTGGTTTTTGTGATAAATTAAGCAACATCATAAACTAGCTGTGCTTTGAATAATATTCTTAGATGATATTTATATACAAACACGGTAATAACTTTACTGTTTATTCTTTGACTTTTTGCGCTTATTGTTAAATTAAAATTTTATTTAACACTTGAATAATACATGCATAATGAACATGCAAATCTTATTACGAATCCCAGTATTTTAATTAAATAACAGCAGTGCCAAAAATTAAGCCTCGAGTGCTAAGGCCTGTGTGCATCAAGATTTCGGTTATCATAACCAACAGTTAACATAAGCTAACTATAAATTTACTGTTCACGACAACCGTAAGGACGTAAACCGGGCGGTTATCTTAACCGAGCTTACGTCCTTAACCGGCGTACGGGTTGTCGTGAACAGTAATTTTTACGATTAGCTTATGTTAACCGTTGGTTATGATAACGGAAATCTTGGTAAACACAGGCCTAAAAGATTTCAATTAAAGTCCCAACTACGTAGTTATCACCGTACACTATGTTATATTAGTCGACATAATCGTTACGAGTTTAAATTTTTGCTACATTAGCATTTAGATCAACTTTTGCACGTGCTTTTCCAAAAACTTTAATGAAATAACAGTAGATGTTATGAGGATTTAACTGTATCATACATTTCTGTCTATTAAGCTCCGGATATCATTACCAGCAAATTAAAAGGTAACTGTTTCTTTTATTAGTTTAAACGGTTAGAAACAGGAGTTCGCAGATAGATAGGTAGGTACCTACTAAAACTATAACTAAACCCGACGGCTTTTTAATCCCTTGTATTTATTTTGTTGTAAGTAGCGAAATAATTATCTTGGCAGAAGTTTTCATTACTTAATCCCATTTTAGGATTTAGGCCTACTTCAAGAACTTTTTGTTATACGGTTCTTTGCGATTGAATACGGCAACTTTATTACTTTTACATGATTTAATACTAGTATATCTAATACTGGTCGTTAATTATTTTTCTTGAATATACCGGTTTATAGCTTGTAAGTTTTTTTTAATTTTTAGCTACAGTTTGCAGTTATGTACGTGACACTGTTTATTGAGGATGAGGAGTATGAGGACTTAGTTATTTGAGGAAAGTAAGTTACTGCTTTGTGAGCTAAAGGAAAATCCATTAGTAAAGTGTGTACCTACTAATGTAATGAATCTGAATAGAGAGAATAATTATAATTGAACACACTTATACTAAAGAGGCTTTAGTTACTTGTAATTAAAAACGTTTTTCTTTTGGAACTTTGTTTTCCAATAAATTTTATTTTTATTTTTCAACGTAACATTTGTATTACTTTAATATATCTTTTTTCTAATTTAATTTATTTATTGTTATATTTATTAATTTTCTAATTTAATTTCAAAGTAGTGTCATATATCGGCATACGCTAGATGGCGCTACTAGTTCTTTGGTAGATGTTTAATACAAATTCATTCTGTTCCTAAGGGTTGAATTAGTATTTTGTTCAGCGTTTTAGCATTAAATACGGTAGCTTTACCTACCAATAGCTATCAAATATGGCAGCTGTTGGAACGTATTGGTTTCGTACGTACCTACTATAAATTGTTTTATTCTTAATTCTGGAATGTATAAAATTGAGAATAGTTTTTTTAATTTTAATGATTCCTAAATCTAATATTGGGAATATATTGCATAGCATGTCCTAGCGATTTGACAGGTGAATATTCAGGAAGTAAAATACGAAAATTTGTTTTTATTAGCAGTGCCCCGTGGTTTCATCTGCGTCCCGCAGCTGTGAGAATATCAGGATACGGATAAGTCTACGTTAGTCCTTATAACATTAGCTATTTGCAAGTGAATGTCCCATGCAAATCAATGGAGCCAATTCAGAGATTAGGCGGAATACGTAGAAGTATAGACTAATATTTTAAAAAATTATGCAAACAGAAACTACAAGTTTATTTATTTCTATATACAGATGAAAATAGATACCGTTGATATTATACCTAAGCATTACATAAAGGCATTGAAAAGAAAGAAAAGCCTGATTTTTATGAATTAGTCAATCAGTAGTATTTTGCTTATGTAAATAGAGAGAGATATATACATTTACATATATATATATATATATATATATATATATATTATACCAAGACTATTTTGACACATTTCCACTTGTGGGTCATGTTTGTGTACTGTGACGTCACTTTTTTACCGACTTAAAAAAAGAGGAGGTTTCCAATTCCTCGGAATCATATACCTATATAATCTTTAATATTTTTAAAATATAAATATATTTTAAAATATTATAGGGCAATTACACACTTTGCTATATAGCCCCAAAGTACGTTTAGGTTGCTTGTGTTATGGGTACTATGATAACTGATGACACAGACACTGAAAACATCCATGCTCATCACACAAATATTCTCCAGATGTGGGAATATAACCTAGGACGCAGATGCAGGTTCACTACCCATTGCAGCTATCGGCCGTCAATTACCAACGCATCATTGGCTCTACGACACAGTGTTTGAGATTCCAAGCTAAAATAATCTAGGCATACTTTTATAGTAGCAAACGGGTTGATTTTTTAGGGTTCCCTAACCCTTGGCAACTTGTAACTTTATGGTACCTACCTCGGAAAGTTTCGCAGCCACCTACCCCGCTCCCCGCGGTCCTGTCCTTTGTTCGCTGAACATGGTTTTCAATTTCATAATTACGTCGCCCTGGTTCCGGTGGGGCGTTTTTCAATTCGATTGTTTTATTTGATTGTATTCTTGGTATTTTCATTTGGGCTATTAGTCTAGCGTTTTAGAAAGAAAGAATTTATTTTCAAACTTACATGCACACGTGTAGTGTGAATTTATTGTAATTAGAGTTTGTTGTTACCTTTTGCCTTTTTTTACGAAAAATCTATGATTATCCTTATTTTAAGAAAAATATCTTGTTACTTTTGATTTATTGGTTACGCTGTTGATATTTCTTAACAATAAATAAATAAACCAAATCAAGTCCAGTCAATCGATGCAACCATTTTTCTGCAACTCAAAAAATATTGCAATTATGAAAATATGTTGAATATATTGTTATTTTACAGTTCATGTCTTCTATACCTACCTATAGAAAAAACCCAAAAATAGTTGCTTTTAAGAATTGTAGTTATTAACATCGTGCCATAAATTAAAAGGTCTTAGAATGATGGTGGTGGTAGATAATTCATGAGTCAAAAAATGTTGGAGAATACTTTCAGCTGATACTTTAAACAAGGTTTTGGAGAAAATTTAGAGTAAGATAATTTGGTTTTTGTAATTAGAATTGAAAATTAAAAGTATTTAAAATAAGCTTAGCATAGCTTATGCGGCTGAAGCCTGTTAAGCCCTGGTTGACAGAATCCTAAGATCGGTAGATATATGAAACATTAGATCAGGTTATAATCTAATTTCTCTTTTTGATGAATTTTTTTCTTTCCTTGTTCTTACAACTAAGAAATGAATCTCTAGATATAGTCATAAATTAGTTTCCCTGGTACTGCGCTTGAGCAGGGTGCAAAAATCATTTGTGGGACTGAGTATACGATATTATAATCTCATCCCAAAGGAAGTACTGGACTTGCCTTTACAAAAGTTCAAATGTATTCAAAGCCATTTACTAAGTAAAGGTGACTCTAAAATTAATGATTTTATTAACGACAAAGAAACTTGGAAGCAATAAGCTGTACACAAGGCGGAATAAGGTAAACGTCCCAATAGTCGTCAGTTTCTGAACTTCGCTACCTTTGCAGCCTTGCCAGAATACTACTAGTCATAGTAGAGAAAAACTAATTACATGAAAAGAGAGCAAATTTAATTAATTTTTTAGAAATATAATTTTGGTATTAATTAGTTAATATAATGTAACTAAATATTTAAAAAATTTTGAAAATGAGCGATTTGTACCAGTATCCGTCAGGTTTGTCCTAATTATCGTCAAAATGTCCTAGAACTCGTCAATTTTGAAAAAGAATTTGAACTTTATTGAGTTAGACATAAAGTTCATTTTATTAATTATTTTTTTTAGTTCAATACATATGATATGATTGTTTTGATACTCCAACTTTGAAAATCTGTAGTCATAATGGGGGAATAGTATGCAGTCGATCTGGTGCTACTTGTTAATGGTAAATTTCCGAGCACCGTGTCTTGCCAATCGATCGAACTATAACCAAATCCTACAGAGATTTTGCAATGTGACGTACTAGTTATGGGAAGAGACAAAATCAAACATAATAAGATTGACTGTGAGTTGTTATGTTTCATCGAGTTCGATGCTAATTTGTTTGTGAAGCATTTGTTATAGGCAACATTATTTGGTCTCGTTCCCATCCGTTCAGAATGCACAATAAGAAACTGCCCTCCGAAACAAAGTTATTAAACTAAAATCAGCGACCGACTCGAACCTAAACGTGAACATGTTAGACCAAGCGTGGAACACGGCATGTAACAAAAAAATCCAAATGCAGGACACTTGAAGAAAACTTTTAACGCAGCCTCCAAATCGTACAAAAGTACTATTGCCAGGGCAAAGTGCAAGTTCATCAACGAATTGGTCAGAGGTTGCTTAAAATGCCACCTGGATCTCGTGCTTTTTGGTCTCTTTCCAAAGCCATTCAAGGCAACTTCTGCCGTTCTTCTTTTCCATCACTCTGCAAATTAGACGATACACTAGCCTATTCTGCTATAGAGAAAGCAGAAATTCTTGGTACTCTCTTTGACAATAATTCTACGCTTGATGATCGGGGAAATACACCGCCTACCATCCCGCGGTGTAATAGCTCTTTGCGTGACATACTTTTCACCCAGCGTCAAGTGCACAAAGCGCTTTTGTCCCTAGACATCAACAAGGAAAGTGGGCCGGATGGTATCCCAGCGGTTGTGTTGAGAACTTGTGCACCAGAGCAGACTCCAGTCCTGACACGTCTGTTTCAACTATCCTACTCTTCCAGTACTGTTTCGACTACTTGGAAGACTGCCTCGGTACACCCAGTACCCAAAAAAGGCGATAAGTCAGTTCCATCCAACTATAGGCCTATTTCTATAAATTCCCTGCACTCCAAAGTGATGGAACAAATTATCAACTTCTTGGGTACCTAGAAGAACGTCAACTCCTCAGCGATTCTCAATATGGCTTTCGTCATGGCCGATCAGCTAGCAACCTCCTAGTTTACCTCACTCACCGTTGGGCACAAGCATTAGAGAGTAAAGGAGAAGCTCGCGCGGCGAGCTTAGATATTGCGAAGAAGTTTGATCGATTATGGCATAAGGCACTTCTGCCCAAACTACCTTCTTATCGCCAGCACTCTAAATGAACGTAAAAATCGTAGTCAACGGTTTGTGCTCCCTTCCCAAATCAATTATCACTGGTGTTCCACAAGGTTCAGTGCTGTCGCCCACGTTATTCATACTGCACATAAATGACACGATTTCCAGCAACAACATGCGTTGCTATACGAATGATAGCACGGGCGACGCTCTTTACAATGATCGCATACAGCTTTCTCTTAAACAGCTGGAGGAGTGTAGGTTCAGACTTGTGTCTGAAATTGAGACTTCCCTGAATCATCGTTACTTTCAGCCTCAACATAGGCTCTTGCCGTTTAAAGCCCAAGTACGTCCGCACATGGAGTACTGCTCACATCTATGGACTGGAGCACCTTAATACCAACTTCTTCCACTTGATCGCATTCAAAGGCGGGCAGTTCGCTTTGTTGACAATTCCAAACTCACCAGCAAGTTGGAGACCTTAGAACACCGTAGGGACGTTAGCTCTCTATGTGTGTCTTTATTATGGGGAGTGCTCTGAGGAGCTGTTCGAAATTTTACTACCCTCTGTCTTCTCTCAGCGGAACTTGCGGCGTAGAAACCAGTTTCTATTACACCATCTGGATGGCTGGCTGTCTACAACCTTTACATTTTCTAGATCATTTCTGCCGCGCATATGCAGACTCTGGAACCTTCCTGCTGCGGAATTTTCTGACAATTATATCATAGGGGTATTTAAGGGGCAATCCAATCAATCAATTCCTCAAAGGCTGGCAACGCATTACCAGTACCTCTAGTGTTGCAAATGTACATAGGCGGTGGTAATCACTCATCAGGTGACCCGCAGGTGAGCTGGTTTGCCCGCTTTAATAGCGATGAAAAAATACATATCTAACGATATGTTTAAACAAAGCAGCATAACGAGCTAGTAAAGCTGATATTTATATATAACACGTTAACCTAAAATCATATTTAACTTCAATTTTGATTTATGTTAAAAATGAAGGCATTGTAACTATCAAGCGGATATATTATCATCTTAAAATTTAAAGCTAAGTTAAAGACTTAACACTACCAAGCCGTGCCTAATGCAACTTTCACCCTTATCCCCACGCAATAAAGCTGAAACTCGAAACGGTGTCAGATTTACGTTCATTTGCTGTGTATGTCCCAGTGGTCGTCAAAATTTTGACGAGTTCTGGTTCAAGTTGGGAATTCAAAGTACGAGTAGACGTCACACGCCCAAAATAAAAATAAAAAGAAATATAACATGGTTTTTTTAATTATTTCGGTAGAAAATTAAATTGACTCTTCTATAAAAAAATTGGATATATCAAAAGTTGACAACAAATGTTACAAAAGTTACATCGTATACAAGCATGGCGAGCTGCGATTCAGTGCCTAAACTTGTAAAAAAATACAAATATTCAAAAACGCAAACTTTCGTTTATTGTTTCTCAAACACCAATAAAGTGCTGAAGAAAAAACTTTGCATACAAATTATCGTGTATAATACCACAAATATGTTAGCATAAATAAATTTTACTTACTTATTATAAGAAATAAATAACAGGCCTTTTTCCATATTATGACGGCTATTGGGACACTGTCGACTTTACCAGCGTTTACCTTAACCAAAATTGTAATTTTTAGAATAGAAATTTTAACATTGATTTTTATTTCTTACTTTTTAGTGATTTATCGCCACGTAACGTACTCTTACTATACTGTTACAATATATTATACGGCACTAGTAGCCAAAAAGCTACCGATAATGAGGCAAAAACTGAAATTGCTGTAAGCGTGCCTCCAAAATTCGAAGAGTTCCTTTAATTTCCCCAGGATATTATCATCAGATCCTAACATGGTGACAATGGGACCTTGGAAGTATGCTCTTTCTAATAAAAAAAGAATTATCAAAATCGGACAACTCTGTAAAAAGTTATGCGTGGTCATACATATAAAAAAAAAATATACGTCGGTTAAAAAGAGCAACTGCTGAGTTTCTTGCCGGCTTTTCTCTGCCTTCCGAACCGTCGGTAGAGTCAATATGTATTGACACGCTTAACGTTTCAAAAATGCTGTAAACCAGCCTAGTTGAAATAACTGATTTGGAATTTGAATATTTCACGGAAGAGTCAGGTTGATTTGGCTGCATTCTGATACAACTGCGCGTGTAGAACCAACAGATGTACCTACCTATGAACGAACCTGTAGATTAAAAATTAAACCAAGTGCGAGCTACAATCTTCGACTAGGTAAGTCTTCCTTCTTATCTGCGTCAGCCAAGCGTAAACTTAGCGTTGAATAAAAGGTAAATCTCCAGCTAGTTTAGTGGCTCCAAATTTTAAAGGATTTGGAAAACTTTTGAATTAATCATTAGTTCGTCAGGTCATTGTTCCGAATTGCCATTTGAGAGCGGTTCCCACTTTATCTTGAGTTCAGAAGTCTGTTTGTCTGTTGATAATAGAAATAGTCCGCGAAGTATAATATCAATGTAGATACTACTCCGCTATGAAGTGATGAAGATTATTCCAAGAAATGTATACAAATAAATTATATAGAAGTGCCTCGTTGTTCCATTGATTAAACTATGCGACTACAGCTCAAGGACCTGGATTCCATTCAGGGTTTGAGATATTAGTTTTTAGTTAGGAATTTTTTCTTCCTTTCCTAATTCTTCAATTGTTTCATGTGATGTATTGGCGGGATTTTCATTTAGGTAGGTATCGGATTATTTATGTATAGGAATAAAAAAAAAGTGCTTTTTGGTAAAATTTCAAATTATTAGCTTTTCACTAAATGCATATAAAAATATCTGTATATCTACTTAGGTACCTACGGTATTTACCAAAACATATATTTTTAATTTTTGTCCGTCTGTCTGTCTGTTTGCTTTATCCAGCGAAACCAAAAAGAATAATTTCAGTATTTCACTCCCAGATAAGTAATTGTATAGGGGGTAACTTTAGATTTATTTAACAAAAATATTTCAACACACGTGGACAAAGACGCGTGCGTCCTCTATTTCTCAGATGGGAAGATGGTGATGTTACTTTCATAAGACGGTCACTAATAAGGTTAAAAATGAAACCGCTGGGCAAAACTGTATTTTACACGTGGCCAAGAGTCGAGTATGCACATAAGTAGGTACTCAATTTTAAGATGTAATATCATGGCCCTGTGGCGCAACGGATAACGCGTCTGACTACGGATCAGAAGATTCCAGGTTCGAATCCTGGCAGGGTCGAATTATACTTTTTTACAATATTTTTTCAAAATTTAATTTAATTTCAGTAAAAATACTTTTAATTGCTGGATGTTCGCCAATTCTGTCGCATAGCTTAGTTTATAATTAGGTCCATAGGAAAGGTAAAATGGCAGCATTTAAATTTTGTTGGAGAAGATTATTTGAAATTTCTAAATTACGTCACTAGTTTATATATACACATCCGATCAAGTGTAAGTCTGTGCAGTGAGTTATGGGTTCCTTACCTATCAGATATCATGGCAATATTAAAACTTTAAGTATTAACTTATTTAATTGCGTTGACCAATAAAGATTATTTACATGCCCGTGAATATTTTTAATTCGGTACCCTCGGGCCTCAATACAAAAGCATCGATTTACAAGATACTTTTTATACTTATAATTATCGAAAATTTCAGCCAATTCAAGTCTATCGTTGTAGCGTATATATAAACATAAATACACACATGCGCGAGCTTTCATAATATGAATATGATAACAGTAGCTTGTAAATAAAATAAATATAGTGATATAGTTTATAACAGAACTACATAATATGAGCAAAAGCTCTTCTATAGAAACTTTTCACAATGCAAACTGTAATGTTATTTATTTACATGTATCATTAAGTACTCAGTAAGCCAGACGGACATGGAACCGAGTCGTATGCATCCACCCATAATTGGATACTGATGGCTTTCCGAGACCAATTGATTGGTACATTATTGGGGGGAAGGAATGGAAATATCAGAGCACAAGGTATTCAATTCTTCATAATAGTACTTAAAACGAGATGAGATATTTTAAAAACAGATAATCTCAATGGGTTTCAACAAAAAGAACCCACGTGTCGTTCACCAAAGATTTTCATAGAAATTTAACAAATCATAATTGCAGCGAAACGTCGTTTTTCACGTAAAATATTCGTAGCATGCATCCGTTATTAATCCGAATTAGTTATTACGGCAGCCTAATTTTTCTAAGCTTTGAATGTCATATTTATTAATATCTAATCAACTGCCTAAGAAATAGGTCTTATGCTTTCAAAATGACGATATTTTCATACAACATTTCATCCCCCTTTTAACCCCTTACAACCCTTTTTTCGCAATTAAAAGTAGCCTATGTCCTTTTTCAGGCTCTAGACTTACTGTGTACCAAATTTCATTTCAATCGGTTCAGTAGTTGTAGAGTGAAAGCAAGACAGACAGACAGACAGACAGACAGAGTTACTTTCGCATTTATAATATTAGTTAGGATAACATCAAAATAAAAAAAAAACTTTTCCGTTATAAAAACTCTTTGGTAATTAATTGATTAATTTTTTTATAAGACCGCATGATTATGTAGTACAAACAAAGTGTGCGTGCCTTCATTAGATCCTATTCATTTGATGTATTATATTCTGTAGACGCCTTGTCTTCATAAAGATTAATTGCCTCTTTAATTAGTTTATCACGTCATACATATCACGAACCTTTGACTTGGCGTAAAAAGTTTAAGGTAATTAAGTTTACGTCATACGGTACATGAAGAATGAAAACATAAGTAGGTTCTCCCTTAGATCATAAGATCGAGTACATTATTACAATGTACTCGATCTTATGATCCTGTACTGTACTGTGTAGGACCTATTTATCCTTGTATTCTTGACTTCCTACAGACCTTTATTAAAACGAATACACTATTTACGTTTCAGGTACCTATTAACGTAAAATATTACGCCACTGTACTAATGTAAAAAGAATTAAGCTTCTCTACCAAATTAAAAAATGCGTGCGCGTTGGATTTATAAGGCGGAGGTCCTGGGTTCAATTCCCGGCGGGGCAGATTGAGATTTTTCTTAATTTGTCTTGGTCTGGCTGGTGGAAGGCTTTCGCCGTGGCTTCTTACCACCCTACCGACAAAGACGTACCGCCAAGCGATTCAGCGTTCCGGTACGATGTCGTGTAGAAACCGATAGGGGTGTGGGTTTTTATCTTAGCAAGTTAGCCCGTTTCCATCTTAGATAACATCATCACTTAACATCAGGTGTGAATGTGATAGCAGTCAATGGCCAACTTGTAGTCATTAAAAAAAATGGTTTTTATTATAGGTATGCGACTACTGCTTTCCTACCACTTCGATAGTGGTAGGATGACATAATTAAATTAAGTATGGTTGTAGCTGAAGAAGAAGAAGAAATATGGTTGTAATATACTTACATAATACTATATAATAATCTAGACTAAGCGACTTAAAACATGTTTAACAAACGCTTAGTTGTCTAATGATGAAAAAAGAAAAAGAAAACCAGATTACAGATTGCCCAGGAGACTAAGTTGATGGTCCAAGATGATTCAATCCCCTTATTCGATTGTACCAAAAACAGCCATTAGAGAAGAGTTGAGCTTTCTATTCAGAATGCAATGACATGGAAGAAAAAGTACTTCTGTGCATGCTGTTACAGAAGCACTGGGAATATAGAAAATCTTACGTCATCGCCTTTCGAAGATACTATTAGCCATAAAAAAGGATCCCCCAAACAAAACGCACCGCCCGACCTTCCACAAACTTGAGGAAGTGAGCAGATTCCATTCTGATAGTTTGATGTTTTTGAAATTGATAAATGATATTCCTATAAAGCCGTCAAGATTAATTAAACCCAAACTGTTGCCTAAATAGTTAGTTAACCGAACGGGTAGCTCTTTGTCCGCAGCATTGCATAGTTAGAACGTTTCTTTTGATGCTTGCGGCCACGGATTTTATTATGAAATTGTTGAATCCATGACTATTAAAAGCATTGTCGGTTGTTACTTTCATTGAGTATTGTGGCTTATGTATAGGGAAAATTGTTGAAAAGAAACTGTTTTAGTCATTACACTTTATTATAATTAGATACTATACAAAGATGGACAAAGGGTGGTTGTGTGCGAAAGCTAAATCTTTGTTATTTTGTTTGATGAGGCTTCTTTTGATGGGCGATGGGTCAGAGGTTGGCTGCTCATTGTGATCTGCTCTTTCATGCTTAATGAACTACAAGTTTTCTTTACAGTTTACTTGTTAGCTAGTGAATCGTTTATTTATTTTCTATTTTCCGATAAAAAGCCGATGAATCCAAAATACATGATTATTCAGATCCGACAAAATAACTTTTACGTACGCTTTATACCATAGAAGTTAAGAACTGAAAAAGAAAAACAAGGATCACTATATCTATATAAAACTTTAAATACTTTATGGTGCTTTACTACCTGGGTAAGAAAGATCTACCAAAACTACGTTTGTCCCCGCCTGCAGCACCATAAAGTATTTAGAATTTTATACAGATATAGTGATCCTTGTTTTTCTCTTTTCAGTTCATAACTTTATTTTGTTTTTATAATAATAATTTTATTTGAGACTTTTTAGTTTTAGTATATGGTATAGAAATGAGACGGTACACTTTTGTTAAAAAAGTAATATGAACATGATATGATATTTATATTTTTGGAATGATCTTTTTACGAGCATTCAATTGGTACTCATATTGCTAAGATAAGAGAATAAAATACACACATCCCCCCTTTTTCCCCCATTTACAGCCGCCATTTTGAAAATTTATATAGCCTATGTCACTACCACAATTTTGACAAATTCAACGACACCTCACCTGTCAAAATCCGTTTAGGCTGTAGCGCGTGCCGAAGAAATGAGCATACATACATAAATACTGTATGTAACATAGATACCATTGAAAAATATTAACCTCCTTCTGACGCAGTCGGGTAAAAACTGGAGCAACATTAGGCGATGTTAACTCTCTACAGTTAACTTCCGAAATTATTTTGTCAATAATTTTTTTGGTTAGGTATGGGTGACGCTGTCGCGATTCGTCGATTTTTTTTCACAGTAAATACATTATTTTGACACTGCGTAGCCAATCCTTCTTAAAAGGAGAGACTTTGCCCTGCAATGGGTCATATAGGCATCGACCAATATATGAATATTTTGAATTGCTCCGAGCTGAAAATAGAAGTCTTCGCGTATGGTTGCTAAGGCTTTTGCGGGACTTTTCCAATTTCTATTTTATGAATGTCTAATAACAATCATTATAATATCCTTTTTGCGCAAAAAATGTTACAAGTATATCAATAAAATATACCTCAGCACTGAAGCCTGTAGCGAGGGATTACGTCCCCCTGTCGTATGCTAAGAATCGAAAAAAATAGCTATTCAATAAGCACACACAAATAAGGTATACGGTTATTGTGTACTTTCTCGTATTCAAACCCTTATTTCGATTCGACTTGTGCTTTGAATTTAATGCCATCGATTTTATGTAAGCGCGTCTTTATATTAAGGGGTTACCTACTGCAAAATTCAGAAAAATTTGTCTAGTAATTTTTAAATATCTATTTACCCGATAAAACTAAAGTCGCGTATCTGTGAAAGTTAACTAGGGTACAAGACCTCCTTAAATTAAGTAAATTAAAATCGACTTGCCAGTCGACGACAGAAAAGAAAAATATATAAACTTAATATAACAGTATATACTTACCTACTTGATGGTGTAAAAAAATATATATAGGTAAAAATATATTGTCGTATTGAGAAACTAGTCAATACGACAAATAAGTCGTTTAAATACATAAAAATCATTTAAATAAATAAGATTATCCTAACAATAATAAAGGCTCTCAATAAGAGTTTATCGCGTTAATTACTGACAAACGATGTTTAAATTATAAGGTGACCTTGAATACTTAATAGATGACATTCTAATTATGACTTGAATTTATAAATACTTTTCAGTTTCAGAATGGAAAGTCTAGGACTTTACGCCGGATCAAGTCAGGTAACTTTATCTTGACTTGAACTCGTCAAACACGAGCACAATAAGTAAACTATTTAAATTTAAACTTCCAAAAAATAAGTCTGCCTTCTTCTAGTCACTTTACAACAAAGTTACATGTTTATTAATGAATTCACTATAGCCTAATTACCCGATGGTCCAATAAAGGATAGAAGGACTAAAAGAAATTAGTCAGACATGATTTTTTCCACGCGTCTGAAAAGGTAATGATTGTGAGATTATGAGCATGGATATTTCTCGCAGCGCTACAGCCTAAACGGCTGTTTTTGCTATAGGTGTTGTTAATTTGTCAAAATTGTGGTAATGACATAGGCTATATAAATTTTCAAAATAGCGGCTGTAAATGTGTGTATTTTTTTCTTTTATCTTAGCAATGTGGGTACCAATTGAAAGGTCGTAAAAACCATTCCAAAAATATAAATGTCATACCATGTTCATATTACTTTTATAACAAAAAATGGCAAAAAGTGTATTGTATTTGTCTTATAATATTTATAAATTAAATCTAAAATGTCTCATAAAATCACTTTAAAAAACAAAAAACCCAAAATACATGGTGCTGCAAAATATTTAATGAATTTAAAACAACCTAATTACCCGCCTGGCCCAACAATGGATTAGGACTTGATTTTATTTGTCAGTTATAACTTCTAAGCAGTCGGGTTTTTTCTTTTTATAATAATAATTTTTACCATTGAAAATACTCAGAAATATTATACCCGGCATCGCCTTAATAAGTATGAGTAGAAATGTGTCGTATATGGAATAAATAAATATCTGGAGGCTTTCCTGCTGTTTTTTACTATGAAGCAATAAGATTTTTTCGATTCAACAATTTCTTGATATTTTTCCATTAATTGGCCTAATATATCATTTTTTACATTACACCTACCTGTTCTAGTGTAAATGTAAGTATATATAATACGTAACCAAATAAAGTAAATATCTAATATTTACAGGCAGCTTCGTTTAAGTATACTGAGTATAAAAATATCATACTTACAATAGCTTCTATTCATACAAAATACTACAATATAGCATATAATAGTTTGTATATAGTTTGCTTGCAATATAGTTACCTATGTTGAAACGTACAATTTTCAAAAACGTACATTGTAGAAAGGTTATATTCTCAATTCACTAGAGCTTACTAGAATTGAGAAGGAAAAGAACTGCAGTCCCTTATCTAAAACTCTTTTTTTCAAAGCGTATACTTAGTTATCTACATGGATGCTTGATCACCACTAAGTACTTCACATACTCTACACCTTAGTCGATAACGTTGTTGTTCAGCATACGTTTAGCTATGTAGAATAAATAACGGTGAAGTTCCTGCATAAAAAATTGATGAGTATATTACATTTAGTGCCATGCGCTGCCGTTGCTTTGGTTTGCGGGGGCTATACCGTGGCCTAGATGTTTGGACGTGGCTTGACTAAATGCCAACGAAGCCGCGCTCTGAGTTTTACTAGATACCCTTTTAGAGAGAAATTTTGTTCCTTAATACGAGTATTTCGGCCTTTTAATGCCCAAGTCTTCACTCTGGCAGAGATTCTCAGTTCGTACAAACCACCGAATGACACTGCTGTGGTCATAAGGAACTTATAACAAAAACGTCAGAAAGAAAAGGTAATATGATGTAAATGTTTCGTTATTAAATAATAATCCAAATGAAATTAAACATAACATACAATACCATTATTAATTCTAACAATAAAATATTAAATATAATGGGTCCGAATTTAAAGCAACAAAAGCCGAACAATTGCTTTCAACGTGTTACTAATCGCATTATCTTCGGCAACGCAATAAAAATTATACTATGAATAATTATTATGACAGAAACTACGCCAAATATTCCTATGGAATGTACATGAAATGTAAAATAAACCCTAATACCTGGTAATAGGACATAAATTGGCTTATAGTTAGATAAAATGCCTATCTACATCTTTTTTATGGAATGGTTTGTCGGCTTCTGTACTTCTAGCACCTAAACCATGTGTTCAATCAATCTTGCAGTGGTCTCTACAAGTGTTTTTTCTAAAGCACCATAATTTTCCATTAAGTAAATATCATAATTAAGGTGGCAGTAGGTACTTCTGCGGATGACTTTTGTCAAAAACCCTTCTACACTGCGTCTCCAGTGACTTATTTAATAGGAACATAAGCAACAGGCACTTTGTAACAGGGTCCTTGACGGTGAGATGATTTTGCATAAAAAATATATTTATTTATTTTTTGATAAAATGTCTATAAAATACGTAGGGGTTTTTGCAGTCAATTACGGATGTCTTCTTTAGAATACAAATAAAATTGCAGCAAACAATTAAAATATTATAGTTATAGAAGAAAGAACACTAAAATATTGGAACGTGTTAAGTTAATTATCTTCGGCCAATCTTCGATGCGATAAAAATTACTCCGCGAATAATTATTATGACAAAAAGTTCTCACAACACATCCATTAAACGAATACATAACAATATAAAATAGACTTTAACACTAGAAAATTAAGGTAAAATTTTCGTTATTATTGGTTAAAAGTTACGAAACCAGACTTATGTAGAAATGAACTATATGTGTTAAAGAATAAAGTAGTATTTTGATTACATTTTAAACTTTTTTGGTTACTGACCTCCGAATACATATACTGAATACATTAATTTGTTGGCGAACATTCTGTGTTTTAGTTTCTATCAGTGTAGTGCTTTTATTGTTGTAGGTTGACAGCTACGCAGAAATAAGGACGGCTTTCCAGCAATGATTTGAGAGATAGTTATATACAATTTCTTAAGAATATTTTGTTTCATGCATTTCTTACCAACATATTGCAAGAGTCAACACAACATTGTTTTTACTAGCTATTTATTTTTTGCTTATTTTTCGGTTTCTGATTTATTCAAATGTAGCCTGTCATAATGGTTTTTCTTAATATATTTTAGTATTTTTTTACAGGTGGTAGAGTACTACAAACAGATGATTTTAACGGTATAAGTGCTGGTAAACTAAGCCAGCTTGAAATAGACACATTTTGAATTAAATTTTACTTATTAATAAAATTGGATGAAGCGAGATATATGCATGGATCGTGGCAAGTAAAAGGACGCTATCTCTGTCTACCCCTATGGGAACGAGGTGTGATGTATGTATGTTTATATTTGAATTTATGACATCTCTCAGAATCTCACTGTTTAACAGCTTAGCTCATCTTTAGTGTAAGAGCAGCCTTATAGTAGTATTTCAATTGTTCCAACCCGACACCTACACCGGGTTAATGTGTCGGATCTCAATGTCCATTTATTCATTGTAGTGCTGCTTTAGGATGAAAGGCTCTGACCATATTAGTTTCTGAACTTTACTGAATTACGTTTTGATGTTTAATTTGGGGTTGCGTTGATTCTGTCACGTTGTTAATTGTTGCTTTCAAACTAACTACAATATAATGTCTACAAATAATATGATTATGATGATTTCAAATTATTTTTTTAATATTATAAATATCAGATTATCAGCTATATATGATCCAGAATATAGTTTGTTTAGCTATGGTAGACGAGATTAGTTGTACGGGTCAAATAAAATTAAAATGGGCTTCCATGGAAAATGTTTACAAAAATTGAAATCCTAAAACAGCGACGCTAGGCATAAATAGACATAGCTGTTGTACTTTCCCGGAGCTTTGTTACAAAAAGCTCAGCTATTATTGTACATTTTTGTATTATTGCATACAACTCTACAATTGTTGATTATTCATACAATAATTATTCAAAAAGCACGTTCCCTAATGACGGGATTATACAACGCAATAAATTCGTCTAACAATCGGAACACAATGCTGTTCCCGTTGTCATGAAACCACACGTGGTTTGGATACGCGAATAAACGTCACCCGCCATGTCTTGTAATTTATCTTTTCAACAATCATTTTTACAGCGCTTTCCTGCATCCACCCCCCTGTGATTAATGATGGATGGATTCCTGAATAATTACCAAGACTTTTAATATTCAAGTGATTTCACATGACGACGCCATTTTGAACTTTATGACGCGCCGATTAGAGTACACATCGTTTTGTTTAAATCAGATGACCCTTAATACATGACGGAAATTTAAAACGACGTAAGTGACATTCGAGGCAATTTACAAATGTGTGTTTTGTGTGTGCGGATGAGATGTTATTATCGACAAACTGTGGCATTAATAAGCAACAAAGGCGAGAATACCATTGAATGCGAAATCTCCACTCGAGTTTAGGGGTAGTGTGCGTTATTAATTTGTTATAATTGTCCCCCCTTCGTCTCATATTTGCTCGCATGCGGCATTTTTATTGCGAATTACTCGCAATCATTAATTTTGTTTTTCTTTTCAACACTCGTGAAGTAAATGTGTTTCGAGTGGCAGTATTATATCGCTTGTGTGCGGGAAATATGCGTGTATTAGAATATTATAATTCGTTTTTGTGAGCTCCTCGAGTGATTCTTTGTGAATGTACCGTATCGGTTACAATGGCTTTCATTACCAATTGTTTGGTTAAATATCGTTTATTACCTTTGAGGATTATTGTTTTGTTGTATTATTATTTTTACAATATACCTATGCATTTAGCGAGAATTTCTCGAGAAATTAAGTACGTACAGTAAATAATAAAAATGGGGTAAATAGTCTTCATGAAATTTGTATCTAAAATATCATTATAGATAGAATACAATAAGGAAGTTAAGCTAACTTATCCTCATAACTATGCAAATCATGTCCACGTGGAATAGTGGCAAAAATACCGGCTGCATTTCCGCTTTAATAGCCTTTACGCAACAAACGAGCCAGCCTTTGCGCAACAAACGAGCCAGCCTTTCTGTCACCAATAGATCAATATTATTAGATCTATTGTGCCCCATTTATTAATAATTCATTATTATGAAAAATTAAGTTACACAGTTTTAATTACGTTACAAATACAAATACGTAATTATTATTTTCGTAGTTAATTAATTGATGCAAAAATGTTTCATTGAATCTTTAAAGTGTGCGGTACTCACTCAAAACCCGTAAGTACCAACTCATATCATTTTAATTTGCAATATTAATTCAAAAGGAAGCGTTCAATAGCATAATCGTTAATTTTATTGCAACTTTCGCGCACGGCCATTCAGGCCACCCTCTGTTTGAGGACAAATTAATTTGCATACCCATTATGGTGCGGAACCCTCCGTTTACATGTAAATGCTCTTGTTTATTTGTCAAATTCGGTTTGCAGTGATTTAGTGACACTATAGATACTCATTTGTAAAATTATTTTTATTCTGTTAGTCATTGAATTCATGTAGAGCTCAGACAGTACATTAATATTTGTGGGAGGTTATTTTTTAGATTGCAGCTATCAATTTTTTATTATATTATTTAAACAACTTAAACAAAAGACTCTTCCTCAATTCGATCGCATATATTTTTATAATTTCTGATTATCATGCGAAGCAGCCTGCCTAATAGTTTCGTCCTGAACTAGATCAGTACTGCAGTAGTTAGTAAAAATAGTAAAAGAGTACGAGATTAAATAATGATTTTTAACTTTTTTATGTTACGTACTAACATACAATGTAATATCATACAACGTAATTTAGAGGTGAGATCACAATTAACTAAACTTAAAAAATAAAAATATTAAAATTTGATTTCTATTTCCTCTATAATCTCTAATAGACGTCTTAAATAAACAATCAATAGGTATATAAAAATATAAATTCCCAAATCGATCGTTAAGCGTCGCTAACGACGGGGTGAGCAAATTGTTCCGTGTGGCTTGTCGCCAAGGGTCGCCGAGTGCCACTGAATATAACGAGCTCTCCAATCTATACGTATTCGCGTACGGTGAACTGGTGGAAGGCTTAATAGTTGATTAGCTGCGATTTTTATAAGGACGAAATGCGAAGGGCGTTTAATCCGCTTAAAATCAGTATAATAATATTTTAGAATGCATTTACCGGGTTTTGTTTTTAAATTATGAAAAAATATTTAAATTGTACCAAGTTACTTTATCATTTTGCTTTATCAAAACATTACTACAACAAACATTTTATTTTGCAAAAGTTTGTGTTCAATATTTATAAGAGACACAGATAATCTCAGATAATAGTATCAATTAATTGTATTAATTATTACTCATCAATATGGTAGATAAATATATCTGCATATTATACAGTATAAATTCAAATTCAAATTCAAAATCATTTATTTCAAGTAGGCTTATTACAAGCACTTTTGAAACGTCAAATTGGACTATTTGTAGTGACTCTACCACCGGCTCGGAAGGCAGGCCCTGTTGAGAAGAGCCGGCAAGAAACTCAACAGTTGCTCTTTTTATAATATTATCAATTTTACAATATTAAGTGTGTTGTTACATAAAGTTATTTATTTTATTTCCTGTGTGAAGTTGAAAGCCTATCCAATTGGATTTGAACATCTTTGTCATTTAAAAATTCATCGATAGTATAATAACCCTGATTCAGTAAGTGAGTTTTAATACATTGTTTAAACTTATGCAATGGCAGATCTAAAACTGAATTGGGCATCTTGTTGTAGAAGAGTACACCCAATCCTACGAAAGATTTTTGTACTTTTCGGAGGCGATAAGCTGATATGACTAACTTATGTCCGTTTCTAGGAAGACGGTCGTTTAAATCCTTTTTCTGTTTATACATATTTATATTTAGTTTAACATAAAGTAGGTTATTGAATATGTATTGACAGGCTACTGTAAGAATTCCTATTTCTTTAAATTTGACTCGAAGGACTCCGTGGTTTAAGTTTATAAATCGACCGAATTGCTCGTTTCTGAAGTATAAAGACAGAATTTATGTCAGCAGCCTTTCCCCACAACAAGATGCCATAAGACATCACACTGTGGAAGTAAGCAAAATAAACCAGTCTAGCTGTTTCTACATCGGTAAACTGTCTTATTTTTCTCACTGCAAATGCTGCTGAGCTAAGTTTAGCTGTCAGTGACTCTATATGAGCGCTCCACTGAAGTTTACAGTCCAAGGTCACTCCTAGAAAGACTGTAGAACTCTCCATTCTTAGCGTTTCACCATTTACTTTTAAAAATTAAAGATGTGTCATCAGCAAACAGTACAATTTCACAAATGTCGCTAACATGGTATGGTAAATCATTGATATACACTAAAAATAGAAAAGGACCCAAAATTGAACCCTGTGGAACGCCCATTTTAGGAGATGAGCCACGTGACTTTATATCATTAATGCATACCGTTTGAGTTCTATCACTAAGATAAGAGGCAATGAGATTAAGTGCAACATTTTTAATGCCATAGTGGCTTAACTTAAGCAAAAGAGTTTTATGGTCAACACAATCGAAAGCCTTGGACAAGTCACAGAATACGCCAATAGCATTCTTAGACCTTTCCCAGGCATCAAAGATGTGTTTTAATAGTTTAGCACCTGCATCAGTAGTATTGCGACCTTTAGTGAAACCATATTGGTCAGGATGAAGTAAGTTATTTAAGTTAAAATGACTAAGCAGTTGATTTAAAACTATTTTTTCAAAGACTTTACTTAGTGTTGGCAATATTGAAACCGGTCTGTAATTATTGAGATCTGCTTGGTCGCCTGATTTAAAAAGTGGAATAAGTTTTCCATGTTTCATTAGGTTTGGAAAAGTACCTGAGTCCACACATTCATTAAAAATAACAGCTAAGTGTGGAGCAATGATATTTATAATATTAGATATTACTTTTACTGACATCCCCCACAGATCGCCAGTCCTCTTTGATTTAAGTAGTTTAAATGTTTTTATAATATCAAAAGCAGTTACATAATTAAATTTAAATAGAATGTTGCACTCTTTCACATTGTCTCTTAGTAACCTCTGGGCTGACGTAGGAGACGAATTTAGCGAATCTGTTAATAAGATAGGTACATTTTGGAAGAAGTCTTCAAAAGCATTAACAACCTCGTTTTTATTGTTTATTTTTTTATTATCAACAATTAATTCATAATTCATATGGCGAGGTTTAACTTTGCCAGTTGCGTTATTTATTATGTTCCACGAGGTTTGTATCTTATTGTCAGCTCTAATTAGTAACTCTTTCATGTGTATGGATTTTGCATTAATACATACGCGTTTGAATGTTTTTGAATAATTTTTAAGAAATTCCGAAAATTTTTGACTGTGATTATACTGTTTTTCATCATACAACTCATACAATTTATCTCTACTTTTATAAATACCTACAGTAGCCCAGTCACTGAACTTTAATTTTTGGCTTAAATTAACACGTTTTAAATTGAATATTTTAGAAAACTCACTGTCTATTGTCTCAAAAAGTGCACCAAAAAGAATATTAGGGTCACGATTTATATTTTTGTAGTCCTAATGAAGAGAGAGAAACACCTTCTATACATTGTTTTGTTATATCTAAAATGGTTTAAGCAGCGTTTTCAATAAAAGCTCCCAGGCAATGCTCTTACAGTTACCGTCATATTTCAGCTAATTCAAACAACAACTCAACAAATGTTATATTAAAACCTTCCTCATTATCTATTGGTTGATTGAAACGTGAACAGACAGACACACAGACGGAGCGAAGGATTATATTACATAATTTATGAATTGATATAGTAATAGTGATGTATGTAGGTAATACGTATTCACAATGAATTACAGCAGTGATGTAAGAGAATAATACGATATGTCTCACGTGGAGGGGATGTAGGACTCAATCCTCGATGTAAGTAGGTCAGGTATTGTCGCAGCTGACAAAGAAACAATCGGATCCTTGTATGATTATTACATGGAGTTACTAAGTTCTTAGGAGTTGATCAATTAATACAGGAGAGCTTTTTCTGAGAACGCTAGTCCGCAAAAGTAACACCGCTCACGTTATTTCTACTGCTATCGATGCTGTAGGCGATGGTTGCCGCAGTAATTAAAGACACTCGAGGCTTCCTGTTTCAACTCCTTAGATTCAGGTAGACGGACAGAACGCGACACTTTTTTTAAGACATGTTTCTTGATTTGAAATAAGCAATATTTAAGTACAATTAGGTGCTTGGCTATATTGTTATTCCTACAAAAAATTGAAACCAAGCTTTGGGATGAATGCAAATCAGTGTAATATTAGATATAACTATGTACTGCTTGTACCCTGCGGTTTAATTGTTCTATTCTTCATCTTAATGAGTCATGTCTGCTAGGCTTTTACGTTGGTCTCTTACAGATAAGGTTTACATTATATACTAGGTACTTACTGTTACCACATATCACCACAACTATAAGACAAATATAAGGACACCTGACATGTTTAATTTGGTTAAACGGGTTTTACTGTAGATAAAAGCCTATTTATTGTACAGAAACATCACTAGAGATTGTTTTTTAAGAGTTCAGTACTCTGCCTTCTTCACATTATATACTTATAAAAATGTTTGACTTCATTTTCATTTGAATATTTACACGAAAAACAGTTACGAATATAAAAGCAGAATGTATTTAACAATAACTGTAAAGCACGTCCACATGCCCACTCCAGATACCATTTTCAAAACTGTCGAGTACCTCGTTGTTCCAATGTTATTCTGTTATACTCTTTGTTATGATACCCATTCAGATTATTAAATTGTATTATATTGTGATATTATTTAAAAAGATATACCTTCCACATTAGATCCATTCATTCCGAGTCATTCGCGCGTGAAAACTGACGGAACTTTCCGGTCTTCAAGTGGTCTAGTTTACTCGATCATTGCGTACGAATTATCTATAGTTATTAAAATAATTTGTGTTCTAAGTCCCTGTAATAGAGCTTATAATTATCTGTAGTAAAGGAAGATAGATATAATTCTTAGGCTTTTTATGGTGTTTCAAGTAGCCGCATCCGTTTTTGATATTGATACCTTTTTACCTTTAAATTATTGTAGGGAAAGCTTTCCCACTTTTTTGCGTACTTAATAGATTACATAATGCTTTGTAGTAAGACTAACGTCCGCAATTTCGTTTGCGTGAAAAACCCTAAGTTATAGAAGTCTGTCTACGCTTTAAAGAATCGACTTACATATAAAATATCCCATTCATTTACTCCTTTAAAGTAAAGCTTTCCAATAATTATTTTTAAGTAAATGAGTTTTTATGGTTAGAATTCATAAGGTTTAGGAAAAATGGGAGTCCTGATGTCTCCATCATCGTGGTTGGTTACCACCGGCAAATAGGTACGTACCACCAAGTAATATTCGACGGCTGAGCGGCGCAATGGATAGTAAATCTGCTTCGGCGTCCTAGGCAGTGGGTTCGATTCCCACATCTGGAAAAATATTTGTGTGATGAGCATAGATATTTTCCATTGTCTGGGTGTTTATCTATATACTATAAGTATTTATGTATAATATATATAAAAATATCAGTTACCATAGTACCCATAACACAAGCTACCTAAGCTTACTTTGGGGCTATATAGCGATGTGTGTAATTGTTCTATGATATTTATTTATTTATATTGTGTTCCGGATCCTATTTCGTATGGAAACCGAATGTACGGGTGAGCATTTCACCTACTCCTAACAAGTTAGCTCACTTCCATCTTAGATTGAATCATTACTTCCTATCGAGTGTGATTACAGTTACGAGTAGGTAACTTGTAGTGAATAAAAAAATACCTAATCAAATAGCTACATAGTTCATGACGTGTTAACAAACAGTTTATGCCTGTAATGGAGGACTGAGGACTAAGGGCTAGGGACTGAAGACCGAGTGCGCATTAAACTGCTATCCCCCGGGACTGGACGCGTGACGCGGCAGTTTAACCCTAGTGCTGGTCTTCGCATATCAACTGGGAGGGCAAATTTATGCTCGGAAGACGATTTTTTTATTAAGGGATGACTTTTGGCTTTCTTGAACACTTGAATAGATTTTCATATAATGTAGAGCCTGTGGTAGGCATGCAAACAAAACAAGCGTAACTTTACTGTAACATATTCGTAGTTTGTGTAAAATCCGATATATAAAAATTAATTGTAAATTAATTTAAAATTACTCTAAAATTTGGGAAATAACATGTCCAACCCTTATCCAAAAAAATCCAGACAAGTCCAGCGAAGAAGACTTAGGGCGTTTCCTTTAAGACATCAATCACACGGTTAACAGTTGCGCGATATAGAATTAAACATATTATAAAGATACATTATGCAAACGTTTCATTAATTGGTTCAAAACAAAGTACCTATCAAAGCAGTATTTAAAACACAACCGAAAATACTATGTTACATGATTTAGTCAGACTCGCTGTCTGCTGTTATTCTGTGTTGTCAGCTGATGTGGAAAGACCCCCATGCAAAAAGGGTCTCTCTAAGATTGATTGTCTCAACACTGCGCTGTGAATACATCACAGCTATTGAGTGAGATTACATCGCGCTTTAATAAATGTATTTATTTGGTCTTAGCTCCATAATATACCTTCACCTAAAAGGAGGAAGGCAAGGCCCTGGCGTGGTTTCTAGGAGCTTTAAGCTCTTTCCACTGCCTGGCTCAGTGGTAAGCCTGTGCAGCTTTTAAATACGAAGTATTCTCTGGAAGCCTTTGTTTGAATAATTTGTTGAGATATGACCATTTTAGGTTTATCTTCATTGTTATAAATTGTCAATTTAGCTCGGAGTTGGTAAGTCGATGGGGTTACATGCTGATCTTTAACCTGTTGGTTTGGATTGAGATTAGAATTGCATCACTATGTAGTCGATATACCCTTCCAGCTTCCCTTTACTTTACCACCCATATTTCTTTAAATAGTAAATAGGTATCTTCTAGGCAAGTGCGTTACGTTGGCTAAATCATCGCTTATCTTATAGAAACTTTTTTTCATGAATTACTCTGAAAATCAATTTAAACAGCCAAAAATGTTAAAGTAACTTGTAACATTTTTCAACCGCTGTTCTAAATTTCTTAATTGGAGTTTTACTAACATTATGCAAATTGTCTGCCTTCACGCACAAGAAAAACTAAACAAAAGACATTCTAATATATTAATATGTAACGAAATTCCATTGACGTATTGGTAGCTTGACTGGCCACCGCTAATATTGTACAAAAGCTGATTCTAAGTTTCTTCACACTCTTCAAAGTGTACAAAGAAATAGTCAATCAGTCTATGTCGGGTGAGTTGCTTTGTGAACTTCGGCTTTGCTAATCACACTATTAGGGTGCCAGTTCGTAGCTGACTGTAGACGACAGCAACTCTCATATTAGCATAAGATTTCGCCTGAAGACCAGCGCCAAAGCTCGCTTTCTTAGTAACTTGGTATTCTCTAATGTATATATTGTTGAAAAGTAAAATTGTATTCTATTCTATTTTACATGTAATTAATTATATAGTGTTTGTGTTTGTAGGCTATTTTTATACAGTTCACAAGACAAAGAAAGTGTATTATTAAGGGTGCAAGTTCGTAGCCGAGCGTAGACGGCGTATTTGGACTTTGAGGTGGTATAGATAACTTTGAATGGAGACTGTAAAGACACTTGGGCAAACTATTACGCAACAAAGTATTTAGCAGGAAGAACACCATCGCAGATTGCATTATCACTTAACAAAGATTGCAGTAATTTTTTTGTAGCGTCGGTCAACTAAATGGTCTTCCAACAATCAATAAAACAAATCACTAATAAATTGCTATACGTCCCGAGCACAACAAAATAACACCCATTGTGCATTGTCCCGTACAAAACAAGACAAGAACGCTATCAGATTAAGACTCAGGCGTCATTAAAGTGATACTCGTCAAGCAATAATGACTATCATTTACTTGACGCATTCCACTCCGCCGAACAGAGCCCAATGTTCAGACAACCACTGATAAAAAGGTTCTATTTCCCGAATAAAACGACACAATTTAGAACCTTGTCGTAGTAAAACATAATGTCACTTGCGACGTTGTTCTTTGGACAGGTTATAATCTTGATTTTGATAAGAAAGCGCGTCGCAGGAGAGTCATAAAGAGTGCTCCTTTGTCCGTCTGTCAATCATTGATCGATGAAAATGACATGCCCCAGGATAAAACATTTTGTAAATGATCTACGTAGGTACAATATACCTACATACTTTAAGATAAAGTTACAGAATACTTATCAAAGATAATGAGTAAAAACTGTTAAAGTTCATAAAAAACCGGCCAAGTGCGAGTCGGACTCGCGCACCGAGGGTTCCGTAAATTTTAAGGTATTCGGAATTATTCCTAAATATTGCTTCACGCGCAATTTCAAGATTCTAGGTGTTGCTGCGAGTAGTAGAGAGTTAAATATGCGGCTTATGCTGTATCTTTTGATTGTGTTGTCTTAGAAGTTTTATTTTTTTATAGCTTAAAGGCATTATAAAGCCAAGTATTTGATATGAATTTCAACTTACGCGTTCATGAGAAAAGGAGGTACCTAAGTGTAAATTATTAAAAATATTATAATATGATGTAACTAAAAGTTTACAGATTTTGTAATTTTTCAATTATCTGTGCTATATGACGTTGCTTCGTACCGGATTTCAAGATTCAAAGTTTACAGAAACTACCCGTTAGGATTTGATTTAGTTGTGAGTTAAATATGCAGCTTATATTGCTATATACTTTGACTGTGTTGACTTAGAAGTCTTATTTTATCTTTAAAATATTATAGAGCCAAGTATTTGATATAAATTTCAATTTAATACCTTTGATTTTTGGTTTCCTTACGACTCTAAGGACAGTAGAGTTTAGTATTTGACAGAAATTTCAGCTTGATACTTCCACGCGTTTCTAAGAAAAAGGGTCTTGACCATTGACATATTAATACTATGGACTTCGGGTCAGCGCTAAAAAGTGTCCGAACCAAAATAGAGCTAAAACGCGAAAAAGATTTCTAATCGTCAGTCTCATATTAGCTTACTGAGAGAATACACGTCAATAATGTTTTAGAACAACGACTGCATAGAGTTATTTTGTTGTTTAATATTTGAATTTTTTAATTCCTTCATTTTTGAATTGAAAATAATTTTAATGAATAAACTTTTATTTTATATGTCATGAATATTAATCAAAGAAGTTTTATCATAATGGTAAAATGTAACCCTTCCATCGGTCCGTTCGTCGGTCCGTCCATCACACTCGATTATTTTAATAACTATAAGAATTATCTACATTAAATTTATAACAGTTATTTAAAACATGGCAACTGTCAGTCGAAGCTGATTACTTATTGCAAGCAATTAGACCGTTGCAAATTAGACTATAAAACAATAGTATAAGACATATATTACAATGTTTTAGTTTGTTTATAAAAATACAAATACATTCTAGTATATATAAAATATCTCGGGACACTTTTGTCATGAATTTTGCATTACACCCGAAGTCCATAGTACTAATTATTAATACGAGTATGTCAATGGTCTTGACAGACAGACGGACGGATAACGAAGTGATCCTATGAGGGTTCTGTTTTTTCCCTAAAAAAGAATAATTCGTAATATTAGGTACAAACATTTGGATCTAATATTTATTTTTTATTTCGTTGTGATATTTAAGTTAATTAGCTTAATCGTAGAATTTTTACGACTTGTGTAATTTGAAAATAGGTTAATCCGATCTCAAGCCTTCATAAAACTTGGAGTCAAGAACTCATACTCAAAACCTATTTACCTATTACACTAGTGTCTATTTTAAAGCAATGAATCTTAATTCGTAGTAACACCCACCGTTTATCATCATTAAGTTTTTCACCAGCTTTTTATTGATGGACTCCTATACCTACAGGGAAAGTCGATTTGGACCTTGATATACCATACTTTTCAATTGCGATGTTTTATTATGTTAATACGGACTGGTGTTGAGGATTTTAATTATTAATTAAAGAGCCCATATTTTATAGCCCAACTCAGGACCGAACATAGGACCGCATAATCTGAAGTTGTGTAAGTTAACCACTGGACCAAAGAGAAAGTTTAACATAATCTACTGGCAGATATTAATATAGAAATTACCTAAACAGGAAAATATCCCTCGGTCAATACGTGTGTTCAATACAATAGTCGGAATGGTGGGCGATAGATAATAAGTTTTTATTTAAACTAGACGGTCTGGCGTTGACAACAATGGAGGGCGAACGCGAGGGTGCAGGTTCAATTCGGGGTCTTACCTATTTGATTTTATATCAGATATTTTTCGTTGCCGATTCTTTATAATCTATGGGCTCGATAAGAAAGCCAATGCGAAACTTTCTTATAGTATAGACTATGGATGTTCGAATCGCTTTTTTTTCTAGAAATGCTTATCCGCAGTGATTATATTTTTATGAAGATTTTACATTTCTAATACTCTTTGGAATTGCATATTATCTATGTAGGTACTATATGATGAAATCCTACATCATACAAATGGTATAGTTAAGAGCTCAGCACTCGAAATAAATAATTCTGTGCATCTTTTGCCAAGGAGCTCTGTTTTCGTCAAAATTTTTACTTTCCCTTGTAAACAGTAGGTACCTACTTGTTGTCCCGTCCTCCTCTGGTAATATACAACGAAATGATACAACACTTGAAAAATTTAAGAATAAGCTTTGGTATCAGAAACTTGAAGAAACCATAAGACTGTATATTTTAGCCCTCTATAAAAACCATTTCAAGCCACCTCTGCTCTGAGACGTTCTACAAAATCGTAAACAGATAAGCAATATGTTTAGTAAAAGGTTAAGGGTACCCCCGCCTGAAGTAGACTCCAGTCTAAGATCTAAAAACAGGTACAAAATAAGACAAATGCACGTAAAAATGTCAAGAACATCATTGTTTACATAATCTACAATTACTCATAACGTCTGATTTAATGATCTTGTACATTCGTAGTCATGTATAAGTAATCATAGTTTTTATAAGTAATAATTTGTAATTAAATTATTATTAAGGATCGTTTGCATTCTTTTAACCCCTAGCTACCCCTAAAACGTTGGTGTTTAGTAAATAAGAATAAGAATATATTTATTTGAGAAGTTAGAAATTAGCTTACACACTGAACGCCTAAACTAGGTAACCCCGTATCTTAGGAGCCAGTGTATTACACAAATATTAAATTAAAAATTTTAAAAACCGACCCTAATTAGAAACATGAAAAGAACCAGTCAAGACAAATTCAACGAACCCAAACTTGATGGGTTTACTAAAAAGGTAGACCAGGGTTATGTCTCCTACCTTCGAGCCTTATCATCAGACCAGCTCAGTGGTTCTAGAAGACATTAGTGTTTCAAATGTCAGATCACACACATGCTTTCAAGTAAACTGAGCGTGTAACCTTTCTATCACACCTAACAAACGGCCTGATGACCTTGAAGACCTGAACCGATTTCCACCAAATATAGCTAAGAACACTCTCGACTGATATACTTTTCAAACAAAAAAAAAACCGCATTAAAATCGGATCATCCGTTTAGGAGTTACGATGCCACAGACAGACACATACACATACATTTACACAGACACGTCAAACTTACAACACCCCGTCGGTTTTGCGTCGGGGGTTAAAAATAATAGAAATGTTTTACACAAAAAAAGAAAAAAATGCAGTTACAATAGTTAACAAAAACAATTATATTGACCCAAGTTTATTTATGTGTGTGCTTATGTTTATGCGTGTGCGTGTGTGTTTGTGCGTGCGGGTGTGTGCGTGTATGTGTGCGCGCGTGTGATATGTGTTCGTGTGTGTGTTTAAGTAAGTAAATTTTTATTTCAGTTCTAGCAAATATGTTGTGGTATTTATTGTGATTGCCGAGAATTAGCCCAACTAAAAATACAATACTATGAAAATCTGTCCAAGGGATAATTAATAAATAATTAAATCCGTGGACATCCACCAGATATGAACATAGGAGTATTTAATTTTAATTGCTTAGTAATAATAATAAAAATATATTTTTTATAGTACTTCCAGTGAAACAATGATCTTCGTAAAGTAAGTACCCTGAACTGTGATTATTATTTTCTTTTCTTTCCTTCAGTTTACAAGTAAAGGATGTCACGATGTTTTACGTACAAGTGATTTATTTTAGCATACCACTAATTGATAGTTAACCCTCCGAGTACCATACGTGGGTAATTGTGACACAAAAATTTATAGGGATCTTATTCTCGCGGTGCAAAGATGAAAATCGTGTCGTCTTCTATCCTTTCATAATGGCGCAAGCCGTTAATATTACGTGCAAACAAATAGTTAAATATTTTTATTGCGGATCGCTCGTAAAACTTGATTGAAGTCCCGTTTAATAACTGAGTGACAATGGGCCTAAGTTATTGGCGTCTAAGCGTGTTATGGGTGTATTTTATGACGTTTGTTAGGCAAAGGTATGAGATTGAATTCCTTTGATGGTACTTAGGGTCAGTGCTTTAACGACTGTATGTGTGTGGTGCGAACATGGACAACAATATGGGACCTTTATAATTAGAGAGAGTCTTTGAGGTTTACACAAATTGCTTGTAGGTTATATAAAGTTATATAGAAATAGCAGTTCCTTGTCTTTGACTACTTGAAGAGATATTTTTTGAGGATTTTTGTCATTAATATTTGATAAATAATTCATGCTTTTTAAGAAATAAATATCTTGAATTGTAATTAATTGTATAGATTTGACTTTAAGCTTTATAAATTTTCAAGGTTTATAATTCAAAATATATAACTGTAGATTGTCATAGTTATGTAGGTAATTAAGAAGGTATGTGCTGAACATCAGAGTAGTTATGGTCATTATGTATATAATGTAAGTATAAACTTGCATAGAATAAATTACGTCATCTTTAACCTTCTGATATTTCACGGTATTATACGAATGTGTACCGTGGTTACTGTTATTAAAGTTACATCCAAGTTATCAATGATTTAAAACTATTTAGGAATTCAAATTGTTCACAAAACACGTCACGCACCCGTCAAAAACACATAAATACACGTCATAACGATTTAATATCGAAGTGTTTCAGTTACCCCTACAAATCGATACAGTTTTGTATTGTTAGAATAACACAGAGGCATGGGAATTTCAATCAGAACCCTTGGAGAAACACGTACAGGAACAGTGATCCGACAACAAAGCCCACCTGAACCCTTGTAGGAATTTATTAACTGGTTCCACATAATACGTATTTAAAATACATGTGTCCATGCTCACGTGAATACATTATTGATATTATATGATAGTTTATTTTAGCCGACAGCGCATTGTGTTACTTTGGGTCTCTTAGAAAACACTTCGTACTTTGAGAGGGTTAGTAGGTAAGTCCGTTTTCGGACAAATGCCCTACGACAGACGGGTGTCGGACGGGAAATCGAACAAAACGCCGGTCTAGGGATTTTGGTCTAAGTCGTTAGTACGGGTCATCGGCCCCCGATGCGATTTGGGACAACTTTTGATGGGCATATGTCAGTTGTTATTATTACACTAACTGATTGACAAGCCCCTTACAACGTTCGTTTGATAATATAACTTTAAAACTAAAACTTGAACTTTAAAATTGATAAAAATCTCTAGAATCAGCCTTCGTCTGTAAAATTTGGTATATGTCGTTTCATAAGGATTAAAAAATGTAAAACGTTTCTAGTATTTTAATATATTATTTTAGGTTTATAATTATATATTATAATTAAATTACATACTCAAGGTATGTTACATTTGGGAAGTCGAATTTAATAGCAGATGTCAAATATAACTATATCATCATTACATAGTATAAAACAAAGTCGCTTGTTTGTTTGTCCATATGTACCTATGCTTAAATCTTTGAAACTACGCATCCGACTTTCATGCGGTTATTTTATCAGATAGAGTGGTACAACAGGAAGGTTTATGAGTATAATACATGCATAATATAGTTAAGAAACACTGATAATTTTAGAGGTTTCTGATGTGATGTCGTAAATTAACGCATTTTTTGCGCTTCCATTGCAAACGCTGGCTAAATACTCTACAGTATTGCACAACATAAAAAGTTCAAAAAAAAGTCCGCAATGGTATATGTATATCTCTTAGGGATAACCCAAAATAACCATTTTTTATCTTTTACTTTCAACCAAAAGTAATGGCTTTTTTACGAAGTGATTTTAAGCAACATTCATTTATAATCCTTATCCAATTGAGTATCTTAAATACTTTGTGCATTAAATATAGATCACTATTGCCCTTTACATCATGTAATTTAAGTGAATATTTTCCGAGATACGTAAGATTTTAAAAAATGCAGGGACGAGCCTTTGGGGGTGGTCATTGCACCCGTGCGAAGCTGGGGCGACCAGCTAGTCTATCGATAAAACTCTTTCGATATGGGTATCAAATAAAAGGGCTTGACATATAGGTACGAAAAGTTTCAAATGGCAAATTACAAATTTGTTGAATACGTAAGGCATGAAAGCGTAACAAACAAACTCACATTCGCAATTACAACATGTAGATTGGTACCAGTGACATTTATAACTACTGTGTTAGCTAGAGTTTCTCGGAAGTCAGCTACTGATATTACACCAAACAAGGCCCAAATATGTTTGTGTGTCGCGTTAGCACCGGTCAGGTATTGTTCTGTACACAGCGCTGCTTGTTTTGGACTGACGTGCTAATTGTTGAGATAAAGAGTGGAATTGGATTAGTTGAGATCATGAGGTTTACGTCGAGATATGGGAACATTTCAGTTAGTGAATAAGGTCATTATGAGAGGCCAACTTCAGTGCCTAACCTCTCTTCTTACAAATGAAGGGATATGGAGCATCATGCTCAAGGCGGACTGTTGGGCTTAGAGTGGTGTTTAATTTTGTGACAATATTTTTCAGATGTTAATGACGATGGCTCAGCATGCTCACAGAGAAAGTGAGGCCAATGGCTTCACAACTCCGAGCTAAGAATTTTAACTAAAAAATTTATCGGAAGAGAGCAACACTCAATATTTCATAGCCTGACACAGGATTCGAACCCGGGACTATTGGACCAACGAGTCAGTTACTATGAGTATAGTTATATACCTAACTTTTAGAATAAATAATTGAAATCGGGGAAAGAAGTAATCGCATTTAGTTGAATGTAAGGAATTCTTCGGCGGGTCCTGTTCAGAAGTGTTAATTTGGTCAAACAGTGATCATAGCCCCACTTAGCTGGTGACGCTTCTGAGAAGGGCGGTGGGCGCTGGCCAGTTTACAAAAATAAAGAAGGACTTTCATACTACCCATCGATATGAGCACTCAGGAGCTGTAGAAACGATATAATTGTATAAAACTTTTGATTTCATTTGTATTTAGTTTTAATATGGTTAGTATCGATGAAGTTTAGTAATAGCTGTAACATTACAATTGAAAATTATTCTTACTTTTATAATTTGCTCCCGAAATTATTACATTTTTCTATCTTTTTCAAAATATAGGATATCTTTTTCAAAATATGTGAATTCTCGAGTCTCTTATTTCTTTGCCACAGTTTTAATATTGTTAAAATACAAAGAGCTTAATAGAAAGAGCTTATTAATGCTTCGTTTAACTGTGATGTTAAATGTCATGATAACACCTTTAAGCAGATCACTGCAGTTGTGTTATATCATGCTATTTCATCGTAGAACCAAGAAAATCTCATGTCAAACGATATTGAACATCTAAAATGTAACAAAAAAATATTAGTGCACACAAATCTCCATTTCATTTGCTAGTCCAATGGCAATGTTCCTGGCATAGTCCATTACTTAAACAAACCGAGATTTGTGTGTGTTTGTGTGCAGCCACCACTTTACACCCACGTGGGTCTGTTTGTTACCCCCTCCCCCTCCCGCGCTCACAACACAAACTAACAATAAACCCCTCTGTTGGTATTATACTCATTCTGATAACTGGAGTGCTATAATTTGGTTTTATTGGACAAAATTGTACGACAGAAGTTGAATTTCGAAGTCGTTGGTCAGGATTGGTGTTTGTGTTTGTTTGTGTGCTTATGTGATTTCAGAACACGACATTATATTGGAGTCCTGGGTCGGTCTACAAGTATAGAAGTAGGTGGTTTACAACCTCGTGCCTTGCAGAGAATATTAAGGTGTCAGTCCCAATCCTTCCCATTAAAATTTAGATTTAAATAGGAATTATCCTCACAAGAGTCTAAAATCCTTCCCTAAGGCCGCAAACTCACGTGAACTGATATGCTGGGTCTGAGCTATTTTTCCTGTAAGGAGGGAAGCCTGACTCTATAGAAGGCAATTTAAATAGGCTAATAATGATAGTGGAGATTCTTTGATGATGACGGAGTTTTGGACTAACGTAACTTGAAGCATATTAAACCTCTGCTTGCATGTTTTTTTCTGTAAAGGTGAATGTAATAAGTATGAAGCCGTTAGCCTTAACTTAGAATGTTCATTTAGGCCTTAAATTTACTTAACCATATTAATTTAATTAAACTTGTTAAACATAACAAAATAAAAAAGCAATAGATATGAATACTATTTGCTAGATAAATTCAAAGCTGTTGTACGTTTGATTTAACTCAAATAACATAACATGATGAGAACTGATATTGTATAGTGCGAGAAGATCTCTCAAAAAGGATATCACGATGTTTTCCACACTGTGTAAGAATTTGACACTCGATGTGACACATCCATGCGAGTTTGACAAGCAGTCGTGTAAACATTAGTTTATTACAAACATACAAATTATACTCTGGTTTTTTATATAAACTAAGTATCTATTTATGTGGCGCAGCGATATGCACGTTGGATTTATAAGATGTCCCGAAGAAGGTCCTGGGTTCGATTCATAGCTGTGCCGATTGAGATTTTCCTAATTGGTCCAAGTCTTGCTGGTGACATGCTTCGATCGTGGCTAGTTAACATCCAAGAAAATTATGCGTACCCATACGATAACGTATATAAGCACAAAGAAAAATTAGGTGACATATCTTTCATTTAAAGTTACTTTATTTACGGGACACCCTGTTATTATGAACGGGTTCGAAACTTACCTTATAATTCTTACTTTCGTGGATAGTAGACACGACAAGAGTCTTTAAAAACTTTGTATGAAACAATAGATACTCGCCCGTGAACTCAGCGTTCCCATGGTGTTACCATGTTAAAAAACTTAATTTGCACCGAAGTTCAAACAACGTTTATCGCCACTAAACAGCTGTTAAGAGAGGCGCGCTCGTAAAGCTCTCTGTTTATGGCGACGAGACAATGGCAGATAAATAATGAAGCTGATCGGTGCTGGCTTGCATTGGCAAATATCTGGCATTCGCTCTTATGTAAGACTAAATGATGCCTGCGACTTTGCTCGGATATTTCGTTTTAGTTCAATTAGCGTATTAAATCAATTTATTATTCCACTAGCAGTCGCCCGCGACTTCGTCCGCGTGAAACCTCTTAGGTACCATTTTAATTTTAAAGACAGACTTTTATATAAAGTGTGCTCTTTCCCTGCTAGCCCTTTCAATTTAATTTTTTTATAGTTTCCCGTCAAGCAATACCCTCCGTCCCGTACCGTGCACTAAAGATCTACATTTTCGTTAAACATTGTACGATATTACAGTACATTAACATTAACAATATATATTTATGGCGAGCTGATGTGTATAGCTTGTATTAAATAGTCTATTTCACTTTTGAGTCTAGCTTTCATAATAAACAAAATAATTTAAAATTCGACATCTAGAGATTAGCCCGTTTAAACAAACGAACAAACTTTTTCGTATATTATATAAATATGGTCTGCCATGCCAAATAAATTGAAATAAAAGATCAAAGATCTAATTTTTAAAGAATATCAGTACCAAAATATTGACACCTATTCAGTACGTATAACATAACACGGAGGAGGTCAACTTAATTTGGACGATATAGCGGCAGAGTTGTTTTTTAGAAATTTTGTAATATCTCCGAAACTCTATAACTAATTAACATACTGTAAAATATTATTTATATTATTAAATAATTTATTTTGATAAGGTTTTAAGTTTAGTTGTATAAATAATGACGTAAACGTAAGCATATGAATTAAATGATTTTTTAAAACACAAAATGTTATATATCTGCCAAAATATAAAAGATAGATATAGATATATGCTATCGCGGACTTTTTTGTAGAACTTTTTAAGATGCATAAAGTTTTCATACAATGTTTTCAATTATATCCAATAGCTAAAACAGCGTACGCACATAAAGCCTATTTAATAAATTTCGCGCTACAAAAACTGTGATAAATCGGGTAATATATACAATACAAATATTAAATATAGTCTATGACACTCAACGATAACGCAGTATTCTACTGGTGAAAGAATTTTTAAAATCGGATCAGTAGTTCCGAAGATTAGCCCAGACAGACTTTATTTACAAACTTTACCTCTTTATAATATTAAGTATAGATTAGGAGTAGTTTTCTAAGTTCTATATCCTTTCTTTTATAAGGAGGGAGATCTGACCCTGTAGTATGCTGCTAGTGAAGAAACCAAACCGTAATATAAGCTTTTCGACACTTATGCATTGGTAGATCCAAAACTGACATCAAAATTGAGGCAGGGTGTAAATGTCTCAGCACCAATGGTGTTTGGAGAAGGCTTACGTCCAAATTTGGATGGATGTGCTATGACATGGTTTCTTAGTGGCAAAAATGCACAACGTTCCTGCATACAGGAAGGGAAAGAATTTGTAAATGAAAATAATTTAATGTAAATTTCTTCATTGTAAAATTATCAGCAGAATCTGCTTTTTGACCCAGTCGTAGAGTCATTACAATATCACATATTTGAGGTTTCAAAAGTGCCGAATTTTGTTATCATTGGTCTACCTATTAAGTATACCTAAGTCCAGCACTGCGCTTTCTGCTGTGGGGTCGCCATTCCAATATCTTATAATTGGAATGAGGTCGAATTTTCACCATTGGGCAACAACTACTTCATAGAAATGAGTGATATATTAGTTCTAAGAAATCAACTAGCATAATTTCTGCAAGATGCTCGCAGCAATACTGTCTAATCCTTACCACCACTGCATCAAGAGTTCCATGTTTGCTTAGACAACGCGCACAATGCTGCAATGGGCATATTTCAGACAAGCCTCGCTTCCCAGCGGGAAGGTGCTTACTTTCCACACAAGTGATAGATAGAGTGGCAGATTTACGTGTTTATACCGTGACGCCCTAAGGGATATAACATCGAGATATACGAGTGTTGGTCACGCGAATATTTTAATACATAAACGATTTATTTGGTTAATGCGAATTTGGATTACTGTAATGTCGTGGCGTCTTAGGTTAACGGGCTAAGCGGATACAGACGTAATGCGTTTGTCTCATTGGTGCAGTGGTTAGTCAAGGAATTTCCAAAAGAATCTGACAGTTGAGAAGTTTGGCGTCGATTCTGGTTATACTAGGTAGTAAGAAAAGCTCAATATTTTATAGCCCGACCCGGGACTGGAACTATCATAAGCTACCTACTTACTCGTAACTACCAAACCGAGTTGGGTATAGAGTTATCTTATTATGCTTCACGCCGCAGCTATTGACCGGATATGGCTGAAATTTGGAATGGAGATAAATTATAAGCTTGATCAAAACATAGGCTACTTTTATTAACCGACGAAAAAAAAACGGAGGAGGTTCCCAATTCGACACGTATATGTTATTTATTTACTTATTTATTTTTATGTATGACCACGCATAACTTTTTACAGAGTTGTCCGATTTTGATAATTCTTTTTTTATTAGAAATGATATACTTCCAAGGTAGTCCCATTGTCATCATGATCTGATGATGATATCCTAGGGAAATTGAAGGAACTCTTCAAATTTTGGAGGCACGCTTACAGTGTTTTCTGTTTTTATCTCGGTATTGGTAGCTTTTTGGCTACTAGTGCCGTATAATATACTATGACAGTATAGTACGAGTACGTTACGTGGCAATAAATCACTAAAAAATAAGAAATAAAAATTTTTATATAAAAATAGGACCGACTCAAAACGCACTAAAAAGTATGTTGACACAACGACAGTTATTTTTTACTTTTTAGTGCGTTTTGAGTCGGTTCTATTTTTATTTATCTCGATATTCCCTCGGGAAGAGGAATATCGCGGGAGATTCCCCGGGTACCTATAGTGAAATATAACATGAAACTCTCTTAACCAAACAATATTCGCATTAATAAAATTAGAATACTTAACTAATTTCCAAAACGAACACTAAAATACACTTGTTCGCCAACAATGGCCGAACAAAAATGCAATTCCGTGCCTTGTCAGAATAAATCCCACGAAAAATACTAACTTTGTGCCTTTATGGCCCTTCGCTTTGCGGTTCAGCACGCAGTTTGACAATCAAATAGTTAATAATTTATTAAAGTGATACTTTCTTTTTAGCGTTTCAACTGTCCGCAAGTTCGACAGAAAGCCCTTACACGCACGTATCTATATTTCACTACAAAACTGGAACATCCTTAGGAAATTTAGCTTTATAATATTTTATTTCAGTTTATATTATATTATATTAACAAACTGTAACGTGAGGAGCGTCTAAATGTAAAAAGTTAGGTAAGCTTAAGAAAAGAATATGTAGTAAAATAAAAAATAAAAAATCATTACAAAACCATTTTATGTTACTTTACAAATAGTTTTACAAAATTACATTTCTTCTGCATATAATAATATTTTAGAAATGAGTTCAAATGTTTCGAGCAAAAAATGTAGTGTGAGCCTCAAAAAAATATTGCAATTAATACCACCTCATAATAATAAACATTAAGTATAATTGGCAGTCCACTACCAATTCTTGAAATCGACCGTATGAGACTATTATATATTACTTCTGAACTGTATAATTGTTAAACTGTGCTTATACAACGAAATTCGTTCACAACCAACCTGAACTCTATTACGAATGTGGTAAAGGTGTTAATAATTCAATTTGTTAAGAAACACTTGACGCGTATTATAAAAGTTTTGAGTTATGCTTAATATTTCATAGTAATAGCGCAGATATTGCTAAGTGTATATTTAATGACTCTTTCTAAATATTCCTACAGTAATAAGCTCGCTCAGTTTGAGGCCTACCTATAGCTTATAATTCTTTAAATTCGGCATCCTGAAATAATTTTTTTTTATTCATTGACAAATTGACTGTTGTCTCACCTAATGTTAAGTGACGATGTTTCTGAGTGTAAGTCTAGGATGATAACTTGGAATAGGTATTTTTTAACCACACCTTCTTACTCAGATTGCTCCAAGCAATAAGGCCGCCTCTGTATGTTCTATTGTAATCATTTTTTTTCATGTATTTCCATTATTATTTTATGTGCAATTAAGTATTTCTTCTTCTTCTTCTTCTCCTTACAAGAGGCCTATGCTAGCAGGAGACATCTAGCGGCTGATAATGATGATACCTCTAAATTATACCAGTACGCTAAATTGCTGTGCCAGTAGATAACTTAACTTCGGCTGAAGCATAGCAGACCTGATTTAGGGCAGTTAAGAAAAAACTAAAATCCTAACCGTGCTGTGAATCGAACGCAGGACCTAATGCACGCTAAGACCAACTACGCCAGGGAGGGCGTTACACTGTTTTTATTAATTATTATCTCCCTATTTCTTCAGAGTATTAAGTTGGCCAATCGAAGGCTACAGACCACCTTTCTCCAAGACCATGACCATTTTTCAAAAACGTGATGTTGCACCTCTCTCTCTCTCTCCGGAGTTGTGAAATGTTTAGTATTGATGGCTAGCTACTGATAATTCCTTACAATAAAGAATAATACAAAATTCAATTAGTAGTTTAATTTGAACTCATGACCCAAGGCCTCCTAGCTCAAGATTGATCCACATCCGGTGCTCAGGTTTGGTGTTATCGCAGAACAGATAATGTCAAAACGCAGTTAAACGTTGTCTATATTGTTGTGGTACCTATACACTTATACAAATATTTCGAGATTAGCGTCACCGTACATCAAGATGTTTGCATTAAAAATATGGTGTACTAAATCACACGAACGCCATCAAAATGTATCTTTGTTTTCCACTACGACCAGATCTCATTGCCTTGCGGTCGAAACCCTTTCAAAATCATCTCTTCCCGCCAACTTATATTTACTATCTATTATACTAATGTTGCTTATTTGAAACTCTATGACTATGTCAATAGAGTTTCGTTTCTAGTGTTTAGATATTCATATCGCCAGTTTTATGTTGGTGGGAGTATATGGAGTCAGTCAAATAAAGTCATACGTCATATTCGTCGGTTAGGCCAAACGAGTTTCGAGGGTTTATGAGACAATATTTCAATGTGCTTACGAGATACAAGACGGTCGTTTGTTTGACAGCACAAAGGGCAACTCTTTTTCTTCTAGGTCTTTAATTAGTTTGGCTATAATGCCAAATTCGTGGTCAGATATTGCTTGTTTCTGTGAAAAGAAGACTTTTTTTTTAATTTCTAAAAACAATCGTGTTTGTTTATGCCACTTTTATTTAAGTGTTGCGATTTATTAACAGAAGTAGCGTAATAGAGCGGGGCGCATAGTTTGCACAGCCGATAGAGGTTGGGGTCCTAAGGTGTTGGAATGGCGACACCACACCGGAATGCGCAGTGTTGGCCGACCCCTCACTAGGTGGATTGACGATATTAAATGGGGTCGGTATGTTTGGAAGTCCTAAAAAGTGGCTTATCTTCAGCTTGGACATTCTTAGGCTCATTTGATCATGTTAATGATGTCCAAATGTCCTAAAAATGTCCAATTAAAAACTTTATTCGACTTTGTTTTATTTAAGCTGGCGCCACAGTCATTTTTTTTGATTGACTGAGTGATACCTTAAGGGACGTCTGCATCGTTACCAGTGGGTTTAAGTGAGTGCAAAAGCTTTACCATAGAAAGCCTGAAAGCTGTAGAAATCTCTAATGGCGTTTTCTATGGTACTCGGACCTTGGTTTAGAGGGATGTTCGGAATGATGCTTTGAATGTAATCCGTCCGTGAGTGAAATTTTGATGACGTTGAATATTGGGAAAACATATTATCAAAAATAAATTTAAAACCTGCAATGTTACAAGTAACTGACATCAAACCAGATATTGACCCCGATTTTGAAAATTAATAACAATATGTATGGCCCGTAATCGTCCCACAAAGGGCCGCGTCCCACCCCTAATAACACTATTGAACAATATGTACAAACAGATATTTATGCTTTAGTTTCGCGATTCACAAATCCGGTATAAATTGACCCTTCACCAAATATTCTCTCGAATTGATAATAACTTGTGAATCAAAGAAGAGAGGTCATTTAATGTTGGTTAAAATACCACCCTTGCATGATTGTTTCATAGTACAAAATAATACAATAAGAGAGCTTTGTAGCGGTGATGATTTCGATTTTGTATAGTGTAGCTACACTGCAGACATTGCAATCATAAAATTATCTTTTCGCCTGTAGGTAACGTTTTTAATTTAAAGTAGAACTTTTTCAGATCTTTAATTTTACTCATCTCCGAGAATATTTCGTTTAATATTTTTAAACAAAAAACTGATTATCGGATCTACCAGATATTGCTACAAAACATGTTCATCAAGTCGCGTCTCGATTTAGATTAAATAAACTGCATAATCCATTGTAATGCAGTTCATTCATTTAGGAGCTACAATTCCACAGACAAACACAAATTTACAAAGAGGGGCACGTTAAACTTATAGCACCCGTAACTTTTTTTTAATTTTAGTGTATATTATACTTAAACTAAACACTGAAATGTTTTGTACGTCCAAATATGGCTGAACAGCTGGACATTTTTTGAATATGAGACAAGCTGAAAACTTGTCCTCTGACTCAGCGCAGTGGCGTGCACAAAATTTTTAACTAGGGTAGGCATTATAAGTAGGTACTATTTAAATGAAATGGAAAATTCCTCTTCCAATACTAGTTTGCAATGTGTATTTAGGGTAGGCAGTGCGTTTTTGCATTTATGAAGTGCAAGCCATTGACTTTGCGACATATAATACCTTAACGCTGAACTACAAACCTGGCGCTCCTGACTACATAATCTCTCTACGTTCGGGTTTAAAAATAAAACTGATTTGTGTCTGTCAAAGCTACTCTGTGTAAAGTAACGATTCGTCAGCAACAATGGATGCTGTCGGGTCACATTAGTGTTGGCGAAGGTTTTAGTTTTATATTCATGACGTCACGAGCTTGCGACTGATCCCCTTTGGACCATCTGCCTTGAATATAAAACGTGACCTTGATATAAAAAGCTCACATACTTTTGCAAGACTTTAAGTTCAATTATTTTGGGGGTGGAATGGAAGAAATGAGATCCTAAATTTAGTTCTCTTACATTGCAGTATAAAAACACATTTTTTTATATTAAAGTACAATAAAAAAAATAATTATAAAATACTTTAAACTTAACTTAAAGAATGGATCAAATCCTTACTATCGTATCTGCGGTTTTTTAAGACAGACGTTTTTTTATCGCCAAGGTTAAATTCCCGATTGAAGCGATTGGGATTTGAAATGGTTCTGATCCGGTTGATGGGAGGCTTCAGCCGTGAGTTGTTTCCACCCTGCCGACTAAGAGGTACTGATAAGTGATATCGTGTATAAAACTGAAAGGGGTATAGATTTGTACTCCAAACAAGTTATTCTACTTCCATCTTAGATTGAATTATCACATACCTTCAGATGTGAGTGATTGTAAGAGCTAACTTGTTGTGAATAAATAAAAAACAGAATTGTAGGTACCTCAAATGAACTGACCCATTTCATTGCAACACAATCAATCGAGGTTAACAGACCAAGTCTAACGCAAGCCCCATTAAACTAAACAATAACCAAAAGAAATACAATACTGAAAATTATTCCAACAAAGCTCCCAAATTGACGATATTTAGGAAAAATATTTTTTTTTCTCTGAGACTCGTTAAGACATATTTAAACACATTTTGAAAAACTGTTTGGTAACCATTAGTAAATAATTGAGGCCATTTTAAAAATGAGTGCAGAACGGTATTGTTTTAAAAACTGTGACAAAAGAAGTTAAAACTGACAAATGTTGTAGTCAGAGAGACCAAGTGAAGTAGTATTTATTGAATTAAACATTTCAATATAGGAGTAGGTGTTTTAGAAAAATCTTTTAAGATTGCAAGAGTTATTATAGACGTGTTTGTTTTTGCCGCATTCGGTTTTGTTGTAGATAATTACTGGTGAAATTACTGTCACATGATAAGCTAGTAATAGAAAATGACCTAACTTATAAAAATATTTATATTACATAAGTACTTCTATTTCCTTTTTAAGATAATAGATTTGCGAACGAGCTTACAATTTACAACGATTAGAGAGAGAGAGATATTTTATATCTGTGCCTACTATGAGTTTGAAAAAATAATGAAATAGCTTGAGCGTAAAAGCCTAAAGAGATTTTTATGTTTTTAGTTCCTTTTTTTTTATTGACTACAAGTTGGCCCTTGACTACTATCACACCTGATGTTAAGTGATGATGCAGTCTAAGATGGAAGCGGGCTAACTTGTTAGGAGTGGGACGAAAATCCACACCCCTTTCGGTTTCTACACGACATCGTACCGGAACGCTAAATCGCTTGGCGATACATCTTTGCCGGTAGGGTGGTAACTAGCCACGGCGAAAGCCTCCCACCAGCCGATAAAGTAATGAAAATTTTTTTAGTAATTACTTTTATAAGCTCTATTTTTTGTTGCAAAAGACAATTTACCTTTTGAACTCCTAGTGTAGAGGTAGGATAGTAGCAGCGCAGTCACGAGCGCACATTGTCCCGTCATCAGCCGCGTATTAACGCAACTACCGTAGCAGAAGTCTTGCGCATTGTCTGTGCGCTGCTGAATGCCGCCCACACACTCACAGAAGCGCGTACGCTACGTCATTACTAAATAATGAACTTATGCTTTAGAGTCCAGCCGGTGGTAGAATCACTACGAGTCTAACATGGCATATCCAAGTGGTTGTAATCTAAGCTTATTTGATATAATCGAATTTGAATTTTTTTACTAAAAAGCTTTGTACGACGAGAAATACCTACCGATAGTAAAGCCGTGACAATCTGGGGTTTCAGCAATGCATGTAGCTTCAGTACTTAAAATAACCGAATTTTAATTTAGGTATATTTCGGTTGGTATGAGCGAGTTTACAAAAGTTTTTTTGAAGTCCAGTTTGAACTTTTTTGTCTGTATCTTAAAACTCAATCTCAATGTCTTACTCTAGCTCTTCTTTTAGACTTTATATTGAATTTTTTTAGGTAAATTAATGCTTGACTTAGGTAAATTAATGTCTCCTCTTATGATGAGATCACAGTCATATTAGACAAGTCATTATACAGTCGCAAAAGACAAGACGATGATGACCTTAGTTGGTTCTATCCATAGCTAGCGCTTTTGTTCTGTGTTTTATCTGCTAAGGTAAAGGATATAGTGAAGATGCTTCAAAGCGTAGGAAGTATTTTGTTGTAAACTGGTATTTGCGAATAGAGATAATTACTTGCACTTGCATTTTAAAAAGTGTTTATAGCGAGTATGCTCTTAAAGGTGTAAGAAGCGATCTGCTGTTTTAACTTTAAAAAGATTCGAACCAAAAGCCATGACACCTATTTACTATTTGCAATAACAATTATAAGCTAACATTTCATAAATAACAATACATAATTCTGTATTACCACCATAACAGCTGACACATGAAAGCGAGTAAGGTAAGCCAACACTAATTGCCATTCAAGCAGCGTATCGATACAATCTAAATGACAAAAACATTGAGCGTGTAACACGGCTTGCTCCGACCCATTGTCATTGTAAACTCTTTGGTCAGCCTTTGGAATCTACAGTCTTTGTCCTACTCACATTAGTAACGCCATGTATTAAGCCAAGCACTCATTGAAGTACTTTGTCTTAGAGTTATACGTTGTAGTGAGACTTGGCCGCTAACTGTGTGCCTTATAAGAAAGCTCAGAGTCGCTCAGCTGTCTTTGGAGTATGGGAGAAGGAATATCTCTGCTTCATCGAATAAAAAATAAGAAGATCCGCAGAAGAACCAGACTTATTGATATATACACGACAGCTCAATGAGTCGCGAAGCTGAAGTAGCAATGGACGGCAGCATGGTTCGAAGAGCCGATGGACATTATAATAATATTTTTATTGGCAAGTATCTTACATGTAAAATACAATTACAGTAGCAGTGACTCCCACACTAGGATTCCCTGTGTCGTGGGACTCACTTCCTTCCTTATAGGTACAGGATAATTATGTTACTTACTTACACTAGGTTTTACAATAATTAGGAAAAGAGAAAAATAAACAATTAAGACACAAGAAGAAATGTAGTACATTAAAAAGGGCAACTTATAAAGGGTACTTAGGTAGTTAGCATTAGTTTATAGGACGTTTAGGACGATGGCGACACCGTATCGGAAAGCAGTCGACTCTCCAGGTGGACTGACAACATCAAGTCATTGGGTGCAAGCGGCTCAAAACTGTGCTTAGGAATACCTACAAGAGGCCTATGTGATGCAATGGACTTCCATCTGTTGTTAATGTTAAGCTACGAAGTACAATGAAACTTATATATTATGTACATTATTTAACTACACTCATATCATTCGTTTTTGATCTTACATTCTGTTAAATTTATTCAGAGCTTAGAGTCTAGGCGAAGCTCCTTTCCTTTTCTTTCTTTTTGACGACCTCCGTGGCGCAGTGGTATGCGCGGTAGATTGAGGTTTTTCTTAATTTGGCTTGGTCTGGCTTGTGGGAGGCTTTCGCCATGGCTAGTTACCACCCTACCGACAAAGACGTACCGCCAAGCGATGTAGCGTTCCGGTACGATGTCGTGTAGAAACCGAAAAGAGTGTGGATTTCATCCTACTCCTAACAAGTTAGCCTGCTTCCATCTTAGATTGCATCAACACTTAACATCAGGTGTGATAGCAGTCAAGGGCCAACTTGTAGTTGATAAAAAAAAAAGCTCTCGTGAGTACCCACCTTAACAGTAAGTAACGCCACACATTACTGACTTTGAAAATTAATGAACGACTTTGTCCGTGGACGTCTCACTTCTGTGCTGTGTGTGCATTGTTTAGCAAACTAGCGCCTGTGTGTGTTCGCCGTCAATGCGTGAATGATGTGCGCCTTTGTGCCCCTTGTGCGATTGTGGGCTCTTGTACTATGTTTATCTTGCTAATCAAACCTTGAAGTGAGTGAATTGCTTTGCGGAAATATACTAATATAACATTAGAATATATATACTAGTAGGTACTTCTTTTTATTTATTTTGTAATTACTACAAGTTAACCCTTTGTCTGCAATCATACCTGATGATGTAATCTGAGATGCGAGCGGGCTAACTTGGTAGGAGTAGAATAAAATCCAGATTTTCAGTTTTACACGATATACAAATATGTATACTTTGTGTAGTTCTTTGTAAGCACGATGCAAATGAGACTTTGCCATGCAAATCGTATATTGGGTTTGGCTGCTCAGTCGAAAGTCTTTCACTTAACTCCTACCATGGGACCGCCTGTAATGCGACATCCATGTCCAAGTATCAAGGAAAAAAGATTGAGGCGATGGAAAAAAAAATCAAAAATTAATATAAAACCACCATTAGCCATTAAAATCTAACGCAAAATGACATAATGTTTAAACTATAGAAGGGTCCGCATCCTCCCATTATTCATGGCAACTTAAGCCATGGCAACACAAACAATATGCTTCAGGGTTCGTTAGCTGCGAGGCGCGGCGGGGTGTCGTGGGGTGCGATTTGTAACGTATGGTGGTTTCGCCATTACTTGGTCACTTTTAAGGGTTAGAGAAATAATAGATTGATGGCCATCAATTAATTTATTTAAAGGTTAAAGAAAGTTCATTTTCTTCAATGGTGATGGCTGACGATCATTGTGACAGTTTAGTGTAATGTTATGTAAAAAAAAACAATCCGTACTAATAATTAAACTTGAAGTGTTTGTTTGCAATTTCAAATTAAGTGTTTTTCACTAAATGCAAATGTTAGCATATGCGGTACTTACATTAAAAAATTAAATTTTAAAATTTTCATCAGTTTGTCTGTTTGTCCCGGTTGTGACGCCAGAAATAAGATTAGTGGCTACCCCGGATGACCTTTATCAAAAAGACCTACTACACCTATTACAAAAAAATGAAAATAAATAGAGATATATAATGACAAAAAACAGAGATTAATTAGTCTTGTTGATACAAAACATCTATTCAAATTCATGTATTAGAGAGCTAGAGACAGCGATGTTTCTAATCTGGTGCGCGCTTATCTCCGAAAACGCCCCGTTGTATGCGAGCCGTTCCGTTCTGTTCCGTTCGGTTCCGTCCGTGCGCCGCTGTGTGACGGTTGCCCTGCGAAAGACGACACATTCGAATGTGGAATCATGTGGACCTGTGTATGCAACACTGAGACAGTCCATAAAACGATAATAATAAAATAATCAACATAGAAATTGCTCATTGTGTATGAAAATTATTATTTTGATTGATTATATATGATTGGTAACATTCTTTTGACAATAAAAGTCTTGTCATCTTGCCTAAAGAAAGCTTTATAAGCCCTTGAGCATATTTTTTAATTTTTCTCTGTTTTATTTTATTTGTTGTTCTTTCTGTCTGTCTAATAAACATTTTATCTATCTATCTTTATATATTTTGTACAGAAGTATAAAACTTTAAAATATAACGGTACGGTTAATGACGTGTACACCATGTGTTCACTGTAGCTTCTCCATGGGGTTTGATCGACCTCAGTAAGGGCAAATATGAGGATGTGATCAGAACATCATAGTGAACAGAACATGATAGAGAAAAGAAGGAGACAACATTCATTGTTAGACTGTAGAGTTCCCTGTTCTTTATTAATATTATGAAGGCGAATGTTTGTATGGATGGATGTTTGTTACTCTTTTACACAAAAATTACTGAGTGAAACCTCACAATAATAAACTCAGATCGTGTGGTGATATGGAAGAGTAAGGAGTTGCATGGACGTTTCTACAAGGCCCTCACGGGACCGGATGTAGATCAAATAACATCTGTATCTTGGTTGCAATTCGGTGAACTCTTTGGGGAAACCGAGGGTTTTGTCTGTGCAATTATGGACGAGGTTATCAAGACGAGAAACTACCGGAAACATATTATGAAAGATGGCACTCTAGACATATGTCGAGCGTGTCATCAACCTGGGGAATCCCTCAGACATATAGTTTCCGGGTGTTCTCATCTTGCTAATGGCGAATACTTGCACAGACATAATCAAGTAGCCAAGATAATCCACCAACAACTTGCTCTTCAGTATGGCCTTGTCGATTCTGAGGTGCCTTACTATAGGTACGACCCAGCGTCAGTTCTTGAAAATAGCAGTGCGTTGCTCTACTGGGATCGAACAATTATCACTGATAGGTATATTGTAGCCAATAGACCTGATATAGTGATAATTGATCGATTAACGCGCCGTGCAATGATTGTTGATATTACTGTTCCACATGATGATAATCTGGTGAAAGCTGAAAAGGAAAAAGTATCAAAATACTTGGACCTTGCTCATGCAATTACCGTCATGTGGAATGTTGATTCAACAATGATCGTTCCTATAGTCGTTTCAGTCAATGGTCTTATAGCGAAAAGCTTTGACCAACATCTTAAAAAGCTTTCGCTTAATTGTTGGATCAAGGGTCGGATACAGAAGGCAGTAATTCTTGAAACGGCGCGTATTGTGAGGAGGTTCCTCACTCTGGAGCCCTGACCACCGGTTGCTTGGACCCCCGGGCCCCGCAGCAGGCGGAATGATTTTTTTATAAATTTTTAATCGTGTTTTTATAATTGTTTTATATAGCATTGTTGAAAATTTAAAAAGAAATGTAAATAAATAAATGATAGAAAAAAAAGGTTACATATCAGAATAATACATAGGGTACATTTTGTCCCGAAATTCTGACGGGGACAAACGCAGGTGAAACTGCGGGCGTCCTCTAGTAAGGTCATAATTACATACAATATTTATTTTGGAAAATCTGGTCTAGTATTTGTTTTCACATGATGTTGTTTGCTGCATAAGACTGTCCAATAGATAGTACACCACATTCAAACATCGAAACCTAATTTCCTGTCTCAGATACAGCGTCCATGTCTCTCTATGCCTAAAGACAAATACATTGGACCCTGGCCAGTACAACCTGACCTCCCGCTCCCCTCTAACCTGCAACACATGTGGATATTACAAGGGGATAGATACTGTTTTGAGTGGATGTAATTGAGCTGGTCGGTATGACCATGTGCTAGTTGTAGGCAGTATTGAGTAAAGGAGGGTTGAAAACTATAGGATTTCAGTGTAAATTCGTTGGTTCGAATGTAAAGGATACGATGTTTGATTCGACATACAATACTCGCAATATTATAAATCGATACTCGCCCTTAGTACGAACAAGGTATATACCTAAATATTATATATTGGAACACTGTATTCTTTTGCTGATATCATTGTTATAAGTCTATTACAGGGCTCCTCTTCTTTGTGAGAAAGGATATGGAGCGTACACCCACCACGCTGCTCCAGTACTGGTTGGCGGCTTTAGGGTGATGATAATAGTGACTTACAACTTTACGTTCTCTTCGAGGCACGGGGGCTTAATGCTCCGAGAATTTACAGAAAAATTCATAGGAGAAAGAACTCAAAATTGTTCCATGGCTAACTTAGGAGTCGAATCTAGGTCCTCGTGGTCAAACATGCATAAGCTAAGCACTAGTTCAACTAGGCAGTGTCATGTCATAAATACACATGTTGTAATCTAAGCCTACTCCTATATTGGACTTGAGTTAAGTACTCTAATATTTAAAAATTAAAATTCATTTATATTTCCGAGAATCAGAAAAAAAAATGAAAAAAAATATCAACAATGTTTTTGTTCGTAATATAAGTAACAAAAAACATTTTCACGAGGAAGTATTGCCGTTAGAAACAACGCTAATTCTTCATCCGAGTCAAACCTTGGAGAAACTTTCAGGTGCTTCAGATCTGAAGGATTGTTTCACTGAGACCTTATCGAGGGAGTTACGAAAGTTACCCGGACTCGGTGCTCTTAGTGCAGGACCGCGTCCACGACTTGTCGCCCGACTTTGTGTTGTGAGTGCGACTGCGTAAAAACGTAACACTTAAATGTGAATAAAGATATTTTGTTTCTAATTTCATTTTATAATGAATAATTGTTCTTATTTGCGCTCCCATTTTGCGCATCCGAGTTAAATTGGCGTATGCTTTTACGTCTCATAAAACTCACACTGGATGTAGGCTCTCTGAAATATTTGACACTTTTGCTACACTGCGCGGACCTATTCTTCAATTACAACGGAAACTATACATCAGTAGACTAAGGTAGTACTGCTTAGAACAAGCTTTACAATTAACAGCTCCTAAGAAGCAAAGTAGCTAAAAAAATATTATTATAAAAACAAAAACCCGACTGTTTAGAATTAATGAACTGAAAAGAGAAAAACAAGTATCACTCTATCTATATAAAATTTTTGTACTTTGCTGCAGGCGGGCTGCATTATTTCTAAGCAGTCGGGTTTTTTGTTTTCTTAAAAACTATTTTTTTTAAGACTTTTTAGTTTAAGTTTGTGGTATAGAAATGAGACCGCACACTTTTTACCATCTTTTTGTTAGAACAGTAATATAAATATGATAATCATATATTTTTGAAATGGTCTTTTTACGACCCACATAATATGTTATACGACCCATATTGTTAAGATAACAAAAAAATAACTTACACATCCCCATCCCATTTAGAAAATTTATATAGCCTATCTACGTCACTACCACAATTAATTATGACAGATTCAACGTCACCTCATATGTCAAAATCCGTCCAGCCGTTTAGGCTGTAACGCGTGCCAAAGAAATGGACATGCATACCCACATACATACATACGCTCGAAAAACATTACCCTCCTTCCGACGCAGTCGGGTAACTAGCTCGTCACGCTAACAAAGCTTAACTTTATGATGTTTGAAAAAGTCGCAACTGTGAATGGTGCTTTAATACATTTTTTCTTTAGATCTTTTTTCATTAATTACGCCGAGTGAAAATTTTCGGTTGCGGTTTTTTATCGGCTTAAGTTTCGGAGTGAGCAGACTGCAGTAAACTTTAGGCTTCGTACTGTTGCAACATACCTTTAGAGTAACGTTAGTGCTTTCCTCTTCTGTTCTGTTTTACTTTCAATCTACCTTGAAGTACTTTGTAAGTTGTAGTTAGTAAGTCGTAGGCAGACTTTGTACCCTGTTGACTTGTAACCCCGGACTTATTTTTTAGTAGGAGGACTTGAGGCTTATTTTTTTGTGCAAATAATGTTAGCTATGTCTTTAAACAAGAAGAACGTTCCTCCTCTCAGTTTAAGCTCAATATTTCAGAGCACGACTAGGGACTTTAATTTGTCCTTTAAAGGCTAACCACTGGATCAACGAGGCTGTTTGTGCTCGAATTGGTAAATTAAAAAAGTAACGTTATCTATTTCTATTTATTTATTCTTATCACTGAATTAAAAATCATTGTATCCCATTTCTGAACAAACAACATTTATCTATTTTTTCATTAACAAAAACGAACGTCCAATTTTTTTCGAAACTGCAAATTAAAATTCAAACTATTGTACCCATTTCACTAGTCTCATGGAAGCGAGACTAGTATCAAAGAATAGTAAGAAAGAATTGTATGGAGATAACATCAAAGAGCCATTGTTTCCCCGTCAAGACGTGACTTCATCTTTTCATTTCATGACACAGGATAGGCGAAGGGCCGACCTATGAACTTGGGTGTTTGCGAATTCTTTTCGCAACAAAGGTCGACGTCAATCAAATGTTTTGTGTGACGCGTTTTTTTGACACTCATCCTTACGTATTCCTAACGGTATAGTGCTAGATGTCTTACTTCGTTCGTGTGAATTTGTCTTTATAATATTTGTTCTTGCCGCCCGCGAATTTACCCGCAAGAATTTTTTTAGTAACAAACATTAAAGAATAAAATAATTAACACATTTATAGTGTACGACTTTACTAACTAAAATGTATTTATACCATTTTAGGTGTAGTAGGTACCTAACTGTGTTCTTGGATGTTTCGGTTATGTAGATTCAGTTAATGCTAGAAGCAGATGCATCTCACGAACCAACGGTTTCCCAATTCCTGAGAAAAAGCGAGCACATAAATAATAATAAACACAAAATCCTTTATCACGGCGTATTTATTAAATCATTACGCGTCATAAATCTATGGCAATGGGAGTGACCCACAAATTTGGGTCACAATGGCCCACTCAAGTCAGCATTATGTCGCAGGCCCCATGTCTTTTTAATACATAATAAAGTGCACCACAAACGGGGCTTTGCATATAAATCTCCTAATTACAGCGATTCAGAGTGTGCTAATCTAGCCCTGGCTAGCTAATTTACATGGACGGTGATTTTTCTATGACAATTAAATATGATTTAGGGGGACCGGATGCAAGTACTAGCCGAGAAAATGTTGCATCTATGGCGTACAATCGTCGTGGAATAACTCTGAAATATTTGATAGCAAAGTGTTATGGGTTGTTAACAAAAACTGACCTTTGACTATTAATAATTCAAAGTTGTTAAAAAATACCTCATTAGGTAATTTCTTAATATGTCATATATACTTTCAAATGTGAGATCCATGAAAATATCAAGAAAATTCGTATACATTGTATCCATCAAACAGTTTAGAGAGTGAAAAACCATGAGACATACTTCTACATGCTCTAAAATATTTCCCTCTCGACAGTTATATAAAAAAAATAAGAAAAAATGGCAACAAAAATAACATAAGGTAATAAGAAAAATGAGGTTGCTGCAAATTACTGCTGGTGAAATGTTAGGTCTAACAAACATCCAAAAACATAATTAACTCACTAGCTAGATTAATGAATTTGAATCCAACTGTACTTTTGATCAGCGTGTACCGCAGTTCACAAAAACTCGTGACACGCCATAAAATGGATTAAAGCAATTGAAGGTTGCTCTCCATTGTGCGAGTAGGACAATACGGCGTTGTCCCCGGACATTTCTCTATTCACACACGAATTTATTATATTAAATATAAATTAACATATTACAAGTTATAGCCGAGGTGAGAGAGCTGTTTGTTCTCTTTGTTACTACTCAAAGATTTATACGTAGTATATGTAAACAAAGGCGACGCCACTTGCATCACGACAAACTTTTTACTACGTAAATCCGCATGCGATTGTACTTTTTACTACTATAGAAATACTTACCATTTTTCTGTGTACTCTTTATTATTTATTAAACAATATGGATGGGGGTATAAGACACTTTTATGCAAAGAGGGAAGTTAACGAAGTATTGTACCATGTGAGTGATATTACATAAGTTAGAACTAGATGAGCCGTTGATGAGACGACATTTATATTTATTAATCTTGTCTATGGTGAGTTGTATGGTACGTTTTATCTTTAGTTTAACTAACAACGTAGTAATTTTAATTAAATGGGGAATGTTTTGTTTTATGCAAATGATGTAGAAAACGTTGTAGCATGTAAGTGGAACAAAGTGGAACAAGAACATTTCACAGGCCCACTAGAATTAAACTCTACAATGTAATGACCCGCGCATCCTTCTAGGGAATAGAAGCTAAAAATCGTGTATCCATAAATTTTGTGAAAACTTATAACGATATGCTGCAAATTGAACATAACGGTGAAGATGTCAGTGAAAGTAATCATCAATCATGTTTTTGCAGCCTCATAATGAATTATTTTTCCTAATGGCGACTTCATTTCCGCTTTTTAGTAAGAACTTGACGTGATCGACATCGGTTAGTGTATTCCCTCTTGACTTAAATATACCCACATTATAGTAGCTGTTATGTAAAACCTTGAAAAGTTGATTTAACTTGCTTTCTAGATATTCAAAGGCGAAACCATTTAAATGATGATTGATTTAAAGGAGAATGCCAGACAATGTATAGGACTTTAACCCACTAATAAAAACATATTGTACAACAATGTATTATGCATCATTTTGTTGCATTTATTTTACTATGTAAAATAAATCAAATGTTATTTTACTATGTAAAATAAATAACATTTAAAAGCTCTAGAACTTGGAGTGTTTGTATTAAAAAGCACGGTAATGCGTAAACTGAAATCGAACTACGCATTGGCATGACACAAATGACAGACGCAAAGCTTCATTAAATACATTTTTAAACAGACTTACCGACTCTGGATACTAACTAGACTTTTGGATGAAAATACAATAAAAACGATTTAAATAAAGTGCAATAATAAAGATTTTAAAAATGCATAAAGAGTGTAAATTAAAAGGTAATAGTTTAATTACTTTTTTAACAGAATTTTATTCCAAAGTCCAACAGTAAAAATGGCTTCTTGTAAAACATTTATATAAATAACAGGATATTTTTAGTATATTTATAATTTGTGTTCTTTCTGGGTTAGGATCTGGCATTCTCCTTTTCAAAAACCGATTATATTATATAGTTTTATACTTTGCCTCATGAACAACACCAGAATCTATTTAGTAGACCAGTGGTACCGTTGCACAAAGAATGTAACCGTCCGTAATCTATTTATACACAGACAGACCAGCGTGTATCAAATGTGTAGTCGGACAATTAATTCGCCAATAAAATTAAACAACCACTTATGGGGGGCGTCGCTTATCCCTTTCATGGGGGCTTACGGATTTATTGCATAGACTTATCGGCACAATATGTTTCACAATTGAGTAATTTTGTTTAAGCCCCCTTAACTGTTTTTGGATTTTTAGGGTTCAGCGTGTTAGAATTTTTATGACCTACATTTTTGTAAGCGTAGACCACAGTGAGCAATTTAATATCTAACATAGGATACCACTGTCGATTTAAATTATAAGTACACTATGTTAAATGAAAACAATTAAGTTATTTAAAAACACATATTTCTTAGTATTGGCGTTTTTTTAACTCTGACTAGTGTGACTTCCGACTTTGTACTAGAGTTTTTGTAACATTTTACAAATAGGTTTCAAAACAAAATTCAAATTAATTCATCAAGGGATTTTAAAAGTCAAATCTGCCTGTGCGTAATGACTCTAACACCTATTCCACCGAGAAGAGTCGGCAAGAAATGTTACAATTTGTAATACAAGTTATGCTGTCTTGTGTGAAGAAGAAAGAGAGTCGTGAGTAGAATATTTGAGTTTTCGTTAGTATTTACTTACCTGGTTCGCTGATGTACAGAGAATTTTACCATTAAACACAATATTTAACAAAAGGTTTTATTATTTCTCTGCTTCTTTATACTTCTTCCAATCTTGTGATTTTATTTAAATTGTTTTTCTCTTGCAGTAAATTTTAATTTTGAAATAGTCCGAGTTACTCAATAGCTCAGCTGATCGCATTTATCTATACTAATATTATAAAGAGGAAAACTTTGTTTGTTTGTTTGTTTGTTTGTTTGTTTGTTTGGTTGTAATGAATAGGCTCAAAAACTACTGGACCGTTTTTAAAAATTCTTTCACCATTCGAAAGATACATTATCCACGAGTAACATAGGCTATATTTTATTTTGGAAAAAATTAGGGTTCCGTAAAATATTTGGGTTTTTCGGACACAAGGTGTAAAAAATCAACCAGAAAAGTTACTTATTTTGCGTACGCTGCGTAAACTATAAAAGATAGAACCATAAAATGTTCTAATTAATTGGAGATCTTATAAATATCTACAAAAAAGTCCGCGACACTCTATACCTATCTATGTCGAGTGAGGCACAACAACTATTTTTTTATTTAAAAATCTTAATTTTTTTTTGGACTACATTTAAACGCATTTATTTTACTCATGGTATTAATCCTTATCAAAATAAATTATTTCATCACGAAGTATAGTTTATGTAGATAATATTTGGTATTTAAAAGATTAAAATTGGACGTTTGGTTTTGAAGTTATGGCGAAATTAAAATATTACTATTTCTGCGTTGCGAAGTGAGCGTCACCAAGGCGGGGGCGCGCGTGCGGGAGGGAAGTTTAGATCTATGTTATATATACGATGATGAATTAAGAATTCGATCTTTGTTCAAATATCTATTTAGTACACGGAAGAGTTTGTTCGTTTGTTTAAACGGGCTAATCTCTATCTGCGTGTCAGATTGTAAAATTATTTTTGTTTATTCTGAAGGCTAGACTCAAGAGTGAAATATACTATTTAATATCAATTTATACCCATCAGCTTGCCATAAATATATATTTTTAATGTTAATGTACTGAAATGTAATACAATGTTTAACAAAAATGTAGACCTTTAGTACACGGGACGGGACGGAGAATATTGCTTCACGGGAAACTATAAAAAAATTAAATTGAGAGGGAGAGCGGGGAATGAGCACACTATATGTGCCTTTACACATTTTGTATGAAAGTCTGTCTTTAAAATTAGAAGGGTACCTAAGAGGTTTTCACGCGGACGAAGTCGCGGGCGACTGCTAGTCTCTTAATAAAAGAAAATGCATCAACTTCCAATGGACGCTCTTCAATAATCGAAATTAAGAAATGTACGAGATGTTATAGACCTCGTAATTTATTCCCACTCCATTTCAGCGTTATATCCGACACCAGACATAACGTGAGGGATCGCCCTCCGGGACCCGTAATCCATTCGGAGGGTGAAAACTCAATCGCCTCATCTCGATGGCCCTTGAGAGATTTTTACTTATCAGCTCTTGTTTATTTAACAGTCGATTAGTATGAGTGCTGTCGGCGAATTAAATTCGGTATGATGTGATGATATATTATGACGTATGATAATTTATTAATTTTCTCTCCCGGAAATTGGCAACCACAAAAAACTTGTAACAGGTACGAGTTGAAAAGTTAGTAGTCAGCTCCCTCAAAACTCTACTGTACTACAAGGTAAGTACAGCTTTTTTGATAAAGCTCATTCGGGGAAGTACCTATCAGTATTAACGCCATGATTTTTTTTACCATAAAGCAAGATTGTTATGTTCCGATCTGGCGTACGTTCTCGTACTGGTTTATTTCGTAAGTGTTTTTTATACTTTGCACAACAAAATCAGCTACAACTACAAAATCTAGGTCCGTTATCTACCTTCCAAAATTTGGTCACTACCTAGGTACATATTACTTGAATGTCTTAAATTTCGTAGGTATTTCTTAACTAGAAGCCTACTTATCTACTTGAAATTTGCGAATTTGATTTGATTTGAAAATCTGGGTTACAGCAACAAAGCTAAACACTGACTTTTGCTCATGTCGCTATGTTTATTAGATCCAAAAACATCTATTTCGGGAAGACGTTTTAGCTTTGATTGTTATAATAAACTGTAGGAGACATGCAATCAAATAATCTATCTAATACCCTTTAACGGGCTAGTCTTGTATATATATGTAAATAATCTAGATATCGGAAACGGCTGAGGGAGGTTTCGGGAGCAAGTAATTGATCTACCTAGGTTTCTTTTTTAGAAAACATATAATTTCCCAAAAAAATTATTAGGTTAATACTCTACTACTTATAGAATACGTTAAAGTGAGTAATCTTTTTTTTTATTGTCTGCAAGTTGGCCCTTGACTGCTATCACACTTGATGTTAAGTGATAATGCAATCTAAGATGGAAGCGAAGTAACTTGTTAGGAGTAGGATTGAAATCCACACCCCATGCGGTTTCGTTTCGTTTGCGGCGGGACCAAGACAAATTAAGGAAAATCTCAATCTGCCCCGCCGGGAATCGAACCCGGGACCTCCGTCTTATAATCCATCGCGCATACCACTAATAAGTAATCAAAAAAAATTCAAATAAAAATGAAAATGAAGAGTTTAAAATTATTTACGAAAAAAAACTTAAACAGATAATCTAATTCCGTTCAGCGGAGGCGGAACGTCAGTTAATTATAAAGTGTTACCCGTACCACCCACAATTTCACAAATAACGCACGATGACTGGCAACACCGAGCCATTGTTCTGACGTGTTATTCGCAGATAATTAGCAGGTGCCACCATTTTCTGATGTCTAATTTCACGCAAATTATATCGTAATTTGCTACCACTGCTATTGGTTACCGCGGTTTATATTAGTTAAGCTATGGCAATCAAATAGTTTTGTTTTCTACTTGACTTTTATAATATCAAATTGTACCAATTTTGTGATCTTTTCCATTATTACCTACCTACATTTAGAAATTGGCCATCATTACCAGCCTACTCATTATCATTACAGATTACAGGGTCAGATCTAAGGATAGTCCTTATAGGAGAGGGGATATAGAGATTACACCCACAATGCTGCTTCAATGCGGGTTGGTGGGGTTATGGGAATAACGTTTATTTAACTAACGATTATTATCAGATATTGATGACAGTGACTGGGACTCAAGTTGCACTTCGAAGCAAGGAGGTGTGTCACCACCAATTTCCCGAGTCCAGGCTTAAAAATTATTGGAAACTATTTCGAAGAAAAACTTAGACAACTCGACCCAGGATTCGAAGCCAGGATGCCGAAGCCGATGCCTTATAGGTTTACCACTTAGCCAACTGAGCAGTCATCATAAACATCTATGTTGACAAAGTTTCTTTTTTTAACCGACGAAAAAAAACGGAGGAGGTTCTCAATTCGACACGTATATTTGTTTTTTTTTTTTTATGTATGACCACGGCAGGAGTCGGTGCCAGCCAAGGTTTCTACTTTCAAGGACGTTACCTAGAACCCACAAACTTCTTTACTACGTAAAATAAATGTTCCTTAAACTTGGCTGGCACCGACTTCATAGATATGCTTAAGTAAATTAAAGCAACTAAATGACACAGTTATTTTTTACTTTTTAGTGCGTTTTGAGTCGGTTCTATTTTTTGTTAAAAATTTTTTTTCATCCTTCGTCTTCCTCATTTTGTACTTACTTCAAGAGATTTAGAAACAGTGTCACACGATAGCCCTAAAATCCCGCTTAGACAGGTGTCAATGTACGCGACAACTGGATGCTGTATCATAATTATTCAACAGGATGCGACAGAACAAAACTATTACAATTATTCAACAGAAGTTCTCCACCGCTCAAAACAATGTATCATTGTGTAGAACAAGTATTGGTTGTTATTTATAACAAGCGATACGGATTCTATATAATTTTTTAACATATTTTTAATATTTTGTATATAAATTTATCTACATTATTGTATATAAATTTTAAAACTTGTTATTATCTGATAGAAATCTATCTGTGATGATAAACTTATAGAAATAGAGTTTTATTACTATTGGCTAGTTAAAGATATTGTGAAAATATCTCTAACTAGCCAAAATAGGCATAAAATCTGATATTAATTATAATGCAGCTACAGTACCTATATTATACAATGAATATGTTACTTACGTACCTACTTTACTTAAATTCACTGTTGAGCTTTTTCAGAATTGCACAGGTCCCAAACTAATAAATAAAAGGTTATCCTTTCTATACTTGCAGATTACTGATGTATAGTTCGAATCTTAATTTGATTGGCAAATTATTCTACGTCAATTAATAGTTGAAGAGTATGAGGCAGTGTATAGTTTACTGTGAGCATAAAACGAAATAATTATTGATGAAGATTATGGCTTCATGTAACGAAACTTTGTTTTTCAAAGCGGGTATAATTGCGGGGAACAACTATTTTATAATATTTATTTAATCCGGCAGCGCCCTCGTACACTTAGTTAAGGCGGCCTTCACGTACGCGTTTATAAGTAGTATCGTAGTCGTCCCGTGGAGTGAAGCGGCCTCGCAACTGGTAGCTGAAGATCCGTGGGCGAGTATTAAAACCAGCACGCACAATGTGTGGGCGTGGCGGGCATCCGTCCTACAATGGCGAGGTGTTAGAACCATTGTCGCTGGTTTTTGTCGATGCTGGTTACCTCCGCATGTGGAATGTCTGTTTTAGTAATGACTTTCTTCACTAATACAGGTTGGAGTGGCTCCAGTGAAGCTTGAGTGTCGCTTCTGATCACGATACCCTGTATTTGAATCCTTGGCTATGGAATATAATAACATTAAGTTTTTCTTTGTTCTATTTCAGTACATACTAAGTTTTTGCAACACCCGGTGGGTCCCGGTGTCTACTGTCTATCATCAATATCTGAAGCTGATTAGAGTTAATCAAACATTAACTTCCTAAGCCCACCAACCCGCATCGGAGCAGTGTGTTGAACTCAAATCTTTATTAAAAAGTCAGCTTTTCATTCTGAGTTAGGACCCCGTACATTTCTATGTACCCACATATTTGATTCTACGCTGTTTGTGGATTAAACTTCTAACATAGATGATAGGAATCCAAGGTTGATAACATATTTTTCAATATTAATAATGATTTTTTAGAGGTAAATAAATAAATATATTTAAATATAGTAAATAAATCTAAAAAATAGTTTCCAACATCATTCAATCTACGCTCATTAAGCAAAATCATCGAGGTGTAAAACAAATTAAGACCTTTTAGCGCAATAAAAAAACAGCAAAGCCCACAGACTATTAATCATTATTATTCTAATAGCTATCAACAGTTGCACAGATACTTAAAAAAATAGACACCATGAGTGTGCGTTCTGAAACCGCTTTAGAACGCCGCCGAGTGTTGGCAGCATTGTTTCCAAATCGGTAACAGCGGCGGTTCCGCCACCGGCGGGTCCGCATTAATTACAGGTAATTGAATTTCGAATTGGAACGATGACATTTAAATTTTGGCGGGATCCGCTCACTCGGTAGTGATGTGCCACAGATAGATTAAGAGCTGCCAGCAGAATTTTTAAAATAATTTACTTCGTATTCTATTTCTACTTTAATCTATTTAAAGTTATGAAAATATTGTAAAAAAGAATATTTTTGTACCTACACATATGTATACAGGTTTTTTCTTGTACCTACCTAGAGTATATTTTACGAATCAACTATACCTATATTATTTATTTTTTTCAATTGACAGTAACTTTCTCGAAGTAAATTGTTATTTGATGTAAATATTAGTAGCAAAGCTCCTTGTGACAAGGCTGATGAGAGATAAGTTATTACTAATGTAATACTTAGTCTGTATTTCAATTTAAATGATCTGATTGCCTGTAAAGTTATTGAGTCACACTTAAAACACAGTTTTATCTGGTGTTTATATGCTATGTTATAAAAGTTTTTTACCCAGGTGGGACATTTCAACAACTATAAAAATTTAAAGTTAATTTAACTTAAAACCGCGTTCTGACCTTGATTAAATTAAATAAAAGATAAATACGAAAATCGCCACAGGCTCCCTGGCTAAAAGAGTTCGATTGCCACAATCGGGACCGCCCGCGGCTATGCATAATGCGTTTTAGAATCGACCGACAACATCGAATAGAACTGTGTTTAATGAGAATTATCTGGATTGCTCCTGTGGTATCGGCAGGCCTCAGGATGGACTTTTATTGAACAGTTAATAGCATTCTTTAGCGCGCCCCTCTATTCTTACAGATTATTTTGTATTGTGCGCCCTTTCATGGCGAGGAAAATAGTAATCAGTTAGTTTATTAGATGGATTACTGGCAGAAATGTTTTGCTGCGTACAATGGTTAACAATTAGGTTTTGTTATGTGTTAGTTAAAGTAGATCTGTGAAATAAGTTTCTTCGCACATACTATTCATAGGTCACTTTTAGTGATATTAGGGTACCTATGGCAAGTAAGCAAGCTCTTGTTATGTTATTTGGCTTGTCCAGAAGATGCTTATTCATTCTGATTGGGAAAACGGAAGCTGGACGGTCTTTCCATATGTCTTCACAGTGCGACTAAAGAATTTTCAAGTGTCCAAGAAATATAGGCTATATAAGGACATTACTGCGAAATCTGGAAAGCTAGATCTTAGATAATCTTGATTCGATTCTTGGGGCATACTCCAAATTTTATAAAAAACCGACAGACATTTAGGCGTCAATGTTAGCAATTGTGGTCATCTGTAGCTTAGCGTTTCTTTCCGTAGCTAAGCTCTGAGTCTATTTTTAGTTACTAGAAAAATGTAATTTGTCATGGAAACTAAACGTATTTCTACTTGCATCTTTGCTCAGAAATATTAATTTTACCTTCTCTGATACTATCTCATTTAAATACCTGTGAGAATAGCTACGTAATTGGTATTCTGTATCAGCTCTCTATCAAAATTAATAAAGCTGAGATTACCGATAGGACGCTTTTAAATCGTTATTAGCGTTGTAATTAGCAGAAAACTCAGAGCACTTCGGTTAATAGAAATTACTGATAGCGTTCAATGTAATAATGACTCAATGTATATTCAAATAATGTTGAATTTGTATTCGTTCACTTTTGTTGACAATGAGCTGATTCTTTCACGTCGTTGCTCGGATCCCCAGTAGTCGGAGCCACGTGGGACGCCCCGCGGTGACGATGATTGCCGACGAGCGCCGTTTCACGCCGAAGTGGACATCACTAGTTCCAAATTCAAATTTATATTTTTTTTAATCATTGTATTTTACGTTTAAGTGTCAATAAAAGTCTTGCTTGTCTATACCTTTAAAAATAATAAATGTAGTTTTTTTTGTTAAGCATTTTAAACGGATATTGATAAATTCTAAAGTAAATGTTTTGGCATTACTAAATACAATGATGTAAAAATAAAAAAAAACGTTTGCTCATGAAAAATCAAAGTTTATTTGAAAAATGTCAATTTTATTTTTAATGAATACATTTATGCATACTTCAAAATACAGTTTAAGATAACATAAGCTTTTATATTAAATGCTCACCAAAATGTCGACAAATTATCCAAATGTCGATAGGTTTATGTTGTTTAGTTTAGAAGTGTGTGCCTGTCTGTGGCTGCCTTTCGACTCTATCATACGATCAGCTTAGCTTCAAAATCTGACTCACAAAATTATAATTGGCGAATTGTTATTTTGCCGAAGTTCATAATGTCATGTTAATTATTTATTTATTTTGCTATTTCTATAGTCAAACTCACATCCGAAAGAAGCATCTTGAGGGAATGTTGACTCTACAAAATGCAAGCGCGAACTTTGCATTCTAAAAATAAAAAAAAATAAAGCTAAAAAAAATTTAATTAGCAATTAATAGAGCAAGTTAAACAAAAGATTTAAAATATTTATGGTAAGTATGCACAATATTCATGTACTTTAATATGTTTAATAGTTTATGTACATTTCTATTATGTATTAGTATATCTTATCCTATCTAAAGATATGTAAAGCCAATTACAATCCATTCGACTAAATCAAGTGTGTGTATTATAGAGTGTTTCCATCGTAAAATTCAGTTTCTTTTAGTTTATAGAAATAATATAAGAAGCAATAGATAAATAACACACACTAATATATCGATAATAAGTTGGTGTAAACATGTTTTTCTGTAATATCTGTTAGGATCAATAGCCAGCCAACCATTCGGGTATTATCGGAAGATCTTGTCAAACTTTCTCCCCCACTGCTGGTGACAGCCCGGCTAATTGATTGTTTTTTTATTCTCAACCCCGATTCTGTCTCGAGAGTTTAAAATCGAACTTCGATACTCATGAAGTTATGATTGGATTCAAATATTCATTCTGTAATATTACGTTGACGATAATCGTAGAAGAATCATTATCATCATTATTTTTCAGCCTATTTTAACGGTCCACTAGGTACAGGATTAGGTCTTCTTCCTTATAGAGTAGAGGTGTAGAGCTTAGACACGAAAAGGCTTCAATGCGGGTTGGCAGGCTTAGACAGGTAATGTTTGAATGTTGTAACAATCACTATCAGATGGAGGTGTAAATGGGACCGATGGTTTAACGTATTCTCTAAAGCACGGCGGTTTGCTTAGCTTCTCCATTTTTCTAATAACGGTCTAGTTTTTATCGAGAAATCCTAGGAAGAAAGAAAAGCTACCTAAGCCCGCCAAGTCGCAATGAAGCCGCGTGGTTTGTCTATATATACGTGATCAATACGGTAGGCGGCTAGTTAAAATAGGCTAATAATTATAAGATATAGATAACTGTTTGTTTAGGTAATGTGAGGTAATCTAGGCAGGTTTTAATTAGATTAATATTGTAAACTTTAAGTTAAAAAACTAAAGTTAAGTTAGTTTACTCTTTTTAAATGAAACGGTACCTGCGTATGGCGGTATGATTTAAGAACACCCTAAGACCATGAAATTGTTACAAGCAATGATGATCTTTTGTTTTTATCAAAAAAAATTCGTAACGCATCCTAATTTTAGGCAATTTGTACATTTTGGCTCCACTTTTCGGAAATGTTTTCATTACTGCGGTCCTGAGTCCACGGGGCGCATGTTACTGTGTCGTTGAATTATCTATCTTGATTTCAAAGACATAAAATCGAAATCAGTTTGACTATAAGTAAACCAGGAACAGCCTTGCGGTGTTACCAACTGTTCCTCTTTTGCAATGAACAATTAAATACAGTTAAATCATTAAATGACGCTGAAAGAAATGTCCCCAAACACTCCTTGTTCGAGCACAATGTAGCGAATAATGTCGTTATGGCTTTAGTTATGGCCGGTCCCCATAAACTAAAAGCGTGACCGTAAGAGAAGGTACATAATAGGCGAAATTTACCGAAGGCTCCTAAAACAACAGTTAAGGTACAAACCTTTATAGATAAAACAGATTCTATGGAACGTCTGTTTTCGTTCAATGCCTTCCCTTTGTATTGAGATGTCATAAAAATTAACCATAGTGAGAGCGGCGAAAGCTTTGATGGTAAAAGATGATGCTTTACTCCAAACATCTCCGAAGAACTCGGCGTAATTGAATTTCAACTCTACTCCTTTGTTTCAGGATTCGTTATTATTTACTCACAGTTTATTAGTTAGCACAATAACGTCGTATTTAAGGCTTTTGTCTAAACAATTACAAGTGTATTGTAGCTTACATTCATTTGTGTTTCTTGTTCTATTGATACGAGTTTTGTTGTTGGGTGTCCGCTGCATCATAAATCAGATGTTACAACCCAGCACACATTACTGTTATTAGATGCCTCGAGGATTTAAAGCTTTGTCCATAAAGAAATAAGGTTGGTTTCTTTAAGATCAGTGGTAAAGTTAAGTTTGTTGTAGGTTCAAGCCGTAGGCTGCCAAATGATGCTCTTTACTATTGACGTGTCTATTCTAACTAAACACGACACTGATGTTTTTATAAACGATAAATTTTCAATTGTGAATTGGCGCGTTCATGTATTATTAGTCGACCGAAAGCTAGTAAATGGTAATTCCGATGAAATTTTGACTTTGTAGGTGGATTCGATTCGGAAATGTTACTACTTGATAAAGATATCGTCAGCAATTTAATTTGGCTAATAGTTATAAAGACCAAATAGTTAAACAAACAAACATCAAATAATTTGGTATAATAATAAGTTTATTTATGTAAACAGTTAAATAAAATCAACAAAACAACGTCACGTGCTTAAGTTATTAATCGTAAATAATGTGGCACGAGTTAAAAACTTCATCAACTACCTACTTTGACATTGTTTAAGAAACAAAACAACGTAACGTAACAAAGAAACGTTTTTCTCCCTAGTGGGTGTGATTTTAAGTAACTTTTCCTTTCTTTGTTGTTTTGTTCTTAATTTCATAATACACTTCGTCTGTCTGGCTTATTCAGCGGAATCATTAAGTTATGTTTTAGCAAAATCAACAAATTACGCAATATTCGTAATTCCTTTTGTCACGTTTCAGTTAAACGTGAAAAGTTCTACCTGACCATTGTCAGAGTTTTTTGAAACAATGAAACTTTATAACACGAGTTTAAGGTAAATGTTGTTTCCTTGCTCTATTTTTTTTTTCTTTCCATTGTTTTTTAATTTTCTGAAGTTTTGGTCTGTTGCGAAATATAACTCGTTTATCCATAATGTTACATGAGTTTTTCTTTTAATTTTTTGTACTTGTTCTTTGAAAAATGTTTTAAGGAGTTGCAATGTATTGTTTTGGAAGCCTAAAGAATACATTTTTAATTTTGTTTGAAGAACGAATGGAATTCATTTCTTTTGAAAACGCGTGAGAGTTATTTAATTCCGATTGCCATGAAATTTTTAATCTTTGTTCACAATGCCTTAGATTGATGGGCATTTTTTGGTAAGTACCTGCATCAGCTAGCTAGACAGAAACTAACTCGGGCAACTTCAGAAGGATGGAAGGTTGCATCATATACTTTCTTTACTTTCTTTGTCACAGTTTGATTGTGCAGCTTGGAGGCTGCAGATAAGTTTCGGCTCATCGCAGTTAATGCTATGATCGGTAGTGATGCAGCAAGAGCTGTGTTGTCATTCTGGGAATTTGTAATGCGCCTAAAAAAGGCTGAATAAAATACTGAGAGAGAATCCTGATACTCCTCTCCTGCTCAAAGGAAAAGAGGGTAGAGGCAGGTGCCTGATTGCGCAGTGCGCACTAACTCTCGCTTACATGCAAACATGGTGAGGAGATGGAGATGAGTCTGTGCAGAAACGTCGGGAAATCACAGTAGATGGAGTATTCCTGTGAAGTTTCACCATAATGCAGTCGGATTCGCTGGATTTTAGTGGGTATTCAACGAGCCCCACTCTGACCAGCTGCGTAGACTGAGACGCGGGCGTTAGCTAGTTTAGTAATAAAATTACTGATTTCGAACAAAACTATAATTGTAGGTAAAGCTTTAGTTATCTACAAAAATTTTGAATTAAAATAATTAAAATTTCGTCCGCAAAAGCCCACTTGAAGCGCGGAAGTAATAACGAGACTGTTACTTTGTTTTTTCCCGCTCTTTCAGTTAACAACCGCCTCCAAAAAATGGCAAAGAAACAAATCTCATTAAAATTGTGAGAACTTACCATAAACTAATTGGCAAAGCGCGCATTATCCGTGGCGGCTTAAACAGGCTTTTTACCGACGAACTTCTAATTAAAGCTGGCACTTTTGAACGCCTATCTAAACAGACAAAGCGTATTCACGGGATTCTGTTGCTTGTGTCTCATAGATTTAAAAGGTATTTTGGGATGCAAAAATCAGTTTAATTGTAAAAGCGTTTGTAGATGTGCCAATAAGCGGTCCCTAGTTTGAAGCAACAATCAAATCGGCGAATGAGACGTGCCGACTTGTATCCCAATCTGAGTAATAATAATTATATTAATATTCATTAATTATAGTAATATTCATAAGATAAGTTGTATTAAGTAAAAAAATTGTTATATTGCTAATAATAACCTTTTCTTAGTAAAGAAAACGAATAAGAATTAAATTTAAATAACGTTTAGTATAAACAACGAATTGAACATTGTACCTCTGACTATAGCTACCAAAGAACGAAGGCCTCTAATGAAATAGACTTTTTGATAAACGTAAGCTTGAAAACAACGTATATATTGACAGGTCAGCCTATAGCTGGTTAAAACATAATTACATAACCAATGAATTACATACAGAATGTAAATGGTAATTCAATAATTAATTATTATTAAAATAATTTTGTTATTTCCCTCAAAAGCACGATAAAATTAAATGACAATCAGTTGCAGATGTATATTGTTAAGTCAACATAATATATTTATCTGCAACCGTTATTGTGAATGAATCAATTATAACGTTAAAACATTAAACTAAAAATTAAAAAAAACCCCCGACCCAAATTAGAAACATGAAAAGAACCAGTCAAGACAAATTCAACGAGCTCAAACTCGATGGGTTTGCTAAAAAGGTAGAAGGTAGGAGACGTAACCCTGTTACGTCTCCTACCTTCGAGCCTTATCATCAGACGAACTCAGTGGTTCCAGAAGACATTAGTGTTTCAAATGTCAGATCACACACATGCTTTCAAGCAAACTGAGCGTGTAACATTTCTATCACACTTAACAAACGACCTGATAACCTTGAAGTCCTGAACCGATTTCCACCAAACATAGCTAAGAACACTCTCGACTGATATACCTTTCAAACGAAAAAAATCGCATTAAAATCGAATCATCGTTTGGGTTACGATGCCACAGACAGACACATACACATACATTTACACAGACACGTCAAACTTATAACACCCCGTCGTTTTTGTGTCAGGGGCTAAAAATTATTATCGTTTGTAAATCACGTAACCCTGCAACATTGGACAACAATATTAAATTTTCATCAGATCAAGGTTTAAAATTTAAATATTCAATGCTTCCTAGGCCCGTTACAGATAGATTCAGTGGACCAAATGTGTGAAACTACGTCTAGGATGGGCATTACAATTATATAAGCACTGCAATCAACCTACTTATTGCCCCAAACAATGACTAAGCCGGAAGACAAGTCAGGATGGGTATAAACGCCAATAAACATTATAACATACTTGGTTAAATAAACTTATGAAGCAATAAGTTGCCAGACAGGTTGCTTCAATAACTGTAGAAACAAGTGTACAAAGTCCGTCATTCAAAAGTTTAACGTTGGCACGGGCATTACAATTATTTAAATTTTGCAATTAATCTAATTATTGTTCAAAACAATGTCGATAAGTCGGCCGACAAGTCGGGACGTGTATAGGCGTCAATAAAGATTATACGTGTTATCGTGAGTTTAGTGAGGGTTCTTTGGAGACTTTGAGCTAAGTGAGCCTGCACCGCCGGGCTCGAACAAAGGGCGTGGAAAGGCAATTGATCTTCACAGACGCGATTAGCGTTTAAGGCGTTGGCGAGGAAACTCCAAGTGGTGCCTTTTCACTGCCAAAGAGAAATAGGAGTCTTATTTAATACTTGCTTGTATGTGTAGTAATATTTTTACCTACGACTACTTTGTTGGTCTATATCTGAGTTTTTCTTCCTTCTAAAAAATTGCCAGTAAATTCTTAGACCAAAGAGAATGTTTAGCCGACGGCCCCGGTCACTGTGATCAAAAACTAATAGTGATCGTTAGTAAATGTATACATTCATTTTTAACCTATGTCCGCCAACCCGCATTGGAGCAGCGTGGTGGGAATAAGCTCTAAATTCCCTCTCTTACATGGAGGGAGGCCTAGCCCTGAAGTAGCCTATCACGATGATGACCCTAAGGGTTAAAACGGAACGGGACGCCATTACTAAGACTCCACTGTCCGTCTGTCTATCTGTCATTATGCTGTATCTCATAACCCTTGATAAGCTAGATCTGATGTAACTATACCAACTAATAGTAAAAGCGGGATAACTTGTTAGGAGTAGGATGAAATCCACACCCCTTTCAGTTTCTACACTACATGGTAGGTACCGAAAAGCTAAATCGCTTGGCGGTTAGTCTTTGTTAGTAGGGTAGTAACTAGCCACGGCGGAAGCCATCCTACCAGCCAATAGCCTAATTCGTTAACAAACAAAAACCCTCGGGGGCTGTTATTTTTAAAAGCGCAAGGACAGGCTAAATGGTAATCAAGAATTGTGAAATTAAAAAGAAAATAAATAAGTGTAACCTAAATTATGTAAAAAAAAATGCAATATGTCAAACGACTCCGGCGGTTTTCCTTGTCTCAGAGCTTTTTAGTTAGTAACTACAAACGCAGGTAAGATCGTAATAAATTAAGAATTAGTAATTAATTATTACTTTGATAAAAAATAAGTGTTAAAAATAAACAGGCTATAAATAAACACACTTCGTTTGACGCATCCATAATGAACACTTCAAAATAGCAAATAGCCGAGCAAAACTACGTGACCAATACAAATAGAGTGTTTAAAAAAACACACGCAAAACCTCGCTTCGCCGATCAAAACCATCCATTGCTAATTAATTAATGGCATAATAAATTAGCACTAACCGAAAGTCGGGTTCGGGCAAAAGGTAAAAAGTTTAAACGAGTGAAAAGCTTAATTAACGCGGCCTCGGTTTTATATCAATATTTTTAGTTTAAGACACCCCCTTCAGATGCACGGATGTACGAACGCAGGATGGAGGCGGTACGTAATGCGTAGCCTATTAGCTAGTAGCTTTCTGTATAATTAGTACGGATATTTCTAAGTTGTTATACTTAATATAATCGTTATGATCTAGCTGACAGACGCGACTTTGTTGACTTTTCCATGTGAATTTAACCTGCGAAAAACATTTAGATTTTCAGGATAACACATATCTATGATATCGTCTCTCTGTTATCATGAAGTAGTAAAGTCCACTAGTTTTTGCGCAATACAATTAATATTGTGCTTTATATAATATTATGCTTTTTCAATGTACCTATGATTTTAATGTGATTTTACTTGTTTGTTTATTAAGCTATCATTCTTCAAAATACCTAATTAAGCAATTATTCTGAAATTATGCAAACACGTCGGTACAGAGTACAGAAGAGAGAAAAGAACAGAATGTGGGCCATGTATGATCTATATTTTTTATTTTGCTTGTTGTGTTCTTTATTTATTCAATCGATATTTTGCAATGCTTGCATCAGAAACAGTTAAACAATATAGTACCTATTATGTTAATTTTACCTTATATGTACTGTAATGCTGTTTCTAATTATTTGATGAAATTAAGAATTAAATATCTTATTTAGAATATTTTCGGCACATTATATTCCTTGTTGGAGAGAGAATATGTAGCTCAGACTCACCACGCTGCTACGCGTGGGTAGTGTAAAAAATACAAACACTGTAGTCCATTAATTTGAACGGAATAAAAAAATAGCATAAAATCGTGCCACATCGCAAGTTTCTCAGCTCCGCGTCCCACAACTACTCGACGTCATAATTGCACAAGGCGTAAGAGCAAGCGTCGACGGAAACGCTAACTAATTGCCATTGAAAAAAGGCGAAAGCCCGGCTGTAAACATTTCCCGGCCACCTTTGAAGTTTTTTCTAAAACCCGGGCCTTTTGCGCATAGGCTTGATAAGCCACACTACATAGAAAGTTGTTAATAAGGCACTTTTAATGCAGGTGTGACGTGTAGACATGAGTGAGCCTTTGTGGCGACATCTTGCGGTGGGAAGGTTTTCTTTTGGGGCGTTTGGCGGGGATTATTAGGGTGCGAAGGTATGTGCACTCTCAATTCAATTTTCCTTGCACTCTGACTTATATAAAGCGGCGGGATAAAGTTGTGTTTTTCATGGCTCACAAAGCGGCATAATTAAAATGTGGCCGAGTGATATTATGTTAGAGTGGTCGTTAGTTCGTTAGAAGCCGCATCTTATACACTTTATAATTGTTAATTTACTTTTGATCCGATAGCTATCCGTGTCTATCTACTTCTTTATTTATTTATTTAGTTAAAGAACAATCAATTATTACGATAAAACTAAGACCGAAGCTGTTTGTCAGTTATTCAGGCAAAGGTAAAAACGTGGTCCAAAAATCCAAATTCAATTCACTTGGATAAAGTCGCGGTCTTCTGCCAGTAGTTCCTTCCGTCGGCCCTGAACCTCAAAGGAGGACATACCGTTGCTAATACTATAATGCAATATATTAAGATCTTATTGTAACAATACAGATAAAAAGACATTTTCCTTCATCCCACAAAAAACCAATCAGACAAAATCCCCAAAGCAGAAAACATATCTAACAATCTGGATTCACACCCTAATCTGGCGTACTAATTGCGTAAAAAGGCACCCCGATTTGATACGAAACAAACAGACAAACTCACAAAGGACAGATTAGGGAAGATCCTGATCGTATTTAAGATAAATAAGTATTTTTGCTAAGTATACGAGAGGCTTTAGATCGGGTGATAAGGGGCAGCTGCCCTGGCTAGGGCTACATGCCTGTTTAAGTTGGTCGAATTAAAATAAAATTATCGCAATATTTAATTTAATAATAATATAAAAACTTGTGACTCACACTCAGTATTTATGCGATTTTCAAGCTGAGCCAAATGGACTTTTGCTTTAAGATTGGAAATAATGAAAATAAATCTAGATAAATAACATGTGGAATATAATTGCAAGCGCCCGTTAATTATGAAATGATAATTAATGACAAAAATTTTTTGGTTTTGTTAAATTGTAGTATGGTCTTGAATCTAAGTTTGTATCTGTTCTACAACCAAAAAAAACTTAATGAGATATAAATTGTCTGATAGATGCAAGTGTTGTAACATTTTTGTGGTTTTTTCTTCCATAAAATTATTATAAATAACTAAATTCATAAAATTATGATATACCAAAATATGTAATTCTGCTACAAATTTTTATTTAGTAAATGTCTATTATGTTTCAAAATCTTATCATTAGAAATATTAAACTACAAAACATCAGACATATTCACATACTTGTAAACTTTGATCCAGTGCCATGTAACCACATCTTAATGTTTTAACGAAAGGTGATATTTTTTGTAGAATATTATAAATTTTGATTGCGACACTGATCAGCAAAATAGGTTTTTTGTTAATCGCTTGACTGCAATCTCATCTAATGGTAAGGTCAACAATACAGTCTAACATAAAAGCTCGCTAGGCTCAAAAGAATATTACGAAAGTTATTAATACATAAACATAATAAGGAAATGTTTAATTATTTTAAGCCTATACTTCTACACAATATTGTTTACATGAATAGATATTGTTTATGCTGTCAAAAATTATCAGTTCTCATAGAGAACCAAGCACCTAACTCTATATGACTCTATCTAATAGGTGCTATTTAAGTGTCTTCTAACGTTCTCCGTGAGTCCTAGTCCAGAGTTTTCTACAAACTCCACACCTTAATCCTTAGCCAAAATGAGTGGCCTAGCCGCTCAGTTTCCTTTTTCCTTTTGGCGAGTCCACTACCATGTCAGAAACCTAGCGTCTGCCACAGCCCTAGACCTAGCCGTAACATAGGTACTATAAATCTGCATACGGAAGAAAATAATGAATTCTTAGGAGCAATCGGTTTTGCTTTCTTCACGCAAGAGGATATAACTTGATTCGTAAATTACAAAATACTATTAGTAACATTCATTTCAATAGAGCAACAGCTGAGTTTCTTGCCGGCTCTTCTCTGCATAATCTGCCTTCTTACGCAGTGGCAGAGTCACTACGCACTAACAGACTACACTTATTAAAAGGTGCTTGTATACTAGAAATAAGCTATTTTAAATTTGATTTGACATTAACAGACATTGCTGAAGAAGGAAAAGATGTAACACATCGCACTGAAATGTGTCTTAATATGACCTTTTACGTTTAAAAAATGGAAACACAAAACAATGTGTAAATATGTAGAAGTGCCATGTAAAAATATTTCACAGTATAGTGCCTCTCTCACTTACTAAAACAAAATAAAAATGATATGACGTAGTATCAAACTCATATCAAACTATTCAATCAAACGCCGCATACACCGCTCCCTGTCACTCGCATACATCCGTCCCGCTCAGTACATTCGCGCACACATTAGGGTACACGTATAAGCTGCTTATTGTATTTTTATAGTTATTTTGATCGCACACGGTTTATTTGAGGATTATCCTACATGAATACAAAATGGCGGCATTGTACTGCGATGTACACAGCTGATGTTTCCGAAAACAATGGTCGTTCGCGAACCGCCCCGGTAAACGCTTTTGATCGTTTTTCATTTTTTAATAACTTGTAGGTATCAAATTAAGCGACACTGGTGGGAGAGAAGAACGGTCCTGTCCGTTGGCACAGTCAGTTGTAATATTATTGATATTTTGAAAAGATAGGTTGCCTACAGGCATACAACGATGTAAGTCCCAGCAGAGTCAATAATATTGACAGTATTTTTATAAATTGCTTGTGTGAGATATGTAGCTTTTTTCCTGTTGTTCCTTGTTTTATTTTATCGATTATATTAATATATTTTTTGAAAAATTTTTACGGTAACGTTTTACATGGGATGAAATGCTGTTGTTTTCACTCCAGAGTAGAGTAAAGTTGGATCTAAGATTTAGATCTGTTTGTTTTCTTAAATTAAAAGTATTCGAATTTAAAGTAAACTTTCCACTGTAGTAAAGGCTTACTCAGTAAGTAATTTTGAATACTTCTAAAACTGTTAATGTCAGCATGAGCAATTAATTACACTTGCATGTGCAAACTTTGGCCCCAGTGGTCCGATAAATTTTTAGAGCAATTTTCTCTGTAAATTAGTCTTCTCCCGCAAAGGCAGGGGCTGATGCTTTCTGCATGTAAGTAAATATTGCGTTGTTAATTTCAATCATATTTATTATTCATGAATGTTTGTTCTATAATGTAGCACACGCTTTTGTTTATTGTGCGAGCTATTTATTAAGCTGAATAAGTGTGCGTTGTAATGTTTTATTGGTTCTGGTCTTATGTTTATACAGGTACAGATATTGCAGTCGATTCAAAAGAGTTTTTATACCGAAATTATTATTTACAAGGTCAATAACAAATTTGTACCAACCTTAATTAAAAAAGGAGATACAATAAGCAATTATTGATACAGGTAATTGGTAGAAATAGATGTTAGCTACAGCTATCGGTAGTAGCAAGCTATAGCATATATGAAATAATATAATATTGTAAGATTAAGATTTATGCATGCAAAAACAGGAAAGAAGAGTACATTTTTGTTTGCTGATTATGACCTTTTATGATTTTTTTACATACCTAAATCTCTATAGAGAGCACTCAGATTATAATTCTTTTATTGTTTATCATTTGGCACCTTTGTCTATTTATCGAGAAGACAGCTTGAAGCTAGGGAATAAAATACAATGGGGCAATCAAATTTCCCAAAATAATGGCAAAATATTTTCAATCATCCATCCATTCACGTATTGTCAATAAAATAATACAGAATACCCTTTCACACACATTCCAAGCCATAAATGCCACCAGCGTGACAATACCAAATTAAATGTAAAACCCGCACATAAAAAAACCTTGCGCAGGATACAAATAGAAGGATTCTCTTTACACGCATTCATCTATAGACAATTGGTGGCATAAATCATAGAGTTGACAAGAAAATGCATCAATACAAAAATAGAAACACAAGCCGAAAACTAGAGTACAAACAATTTCGTGCCTTACTGTACTTGCAATAAGGATGTCACCAATTTTTTTTAGATACAAAAATAATTTTGCACAAAGTTGCATCCACCGCCCCATCGCTTAAAAACGACTCGATACGAGTTTCGCGCGTAAATTATGGGACAACCCTAAACAATAAAAGAAAAAAGCTTCATTCGCTAATGGATTTTGTTCTCAAAAATTAATTTGGGGTACTCGACAAAACTTGTGTACGCACCCAATCAGTCGCAACCCTAACGTTAGGGTTGAACATGTAACATTTTTAATTTACCTTTTAGTTTAAATTAAACTTCTTCATCCTTTAATTAAATTATAAAGGTAATAGTTTCATTAATTATAATATTTCTGAAATAAATTAAAAGTAAAATAACTTCTCCTCTGAATAAGATCTAAATACATAATAAAGAGTAGATACTATGATAAAAAAATTTCTTAAAAATATCTCTAGATTCAAAAGTATTTCTCATAACAAAAATAACGTTATAATTTGCAAATATATTAATTATACCTATATAACTTTTTTTTTTCTCTCATTTATATTTATTTACATATTTTTTTAAAATTTTTAACAATGTTATAAGTAATACAAAAATATACATAAAAACACTATTAAAAATTTATAAAAAAATCTTCTCCTCCGTTTGCGGGGCCTTTACAGGTCCAAGCAACCGGTGGTCAGGGCTCCAGAGTGAGGAACCTCCTCACAATACGCGCCGTTTCAAGGACTACTGCCTTCTGTATCCGACCCTTGATCCAACAATTAAGCGAAAGCTTCTTAAGGTGTTGATCGAAGCTTTTCGCAAAAAGACCATGGACTGAAACGACTATCGGAACAATAATAGTTGACTCAACATTCCACATGGCGGTAATCTCGTGAGCAAGGTCTAAGTACTTTGATACTTTTTCCTTTTCGGCTTTCACGAGGTTATCGTCATGAGGAACAGTAATATCAACAATTATTGCACGGCGTACTGATCGATCGACTATCACTATATCAGGTCTATTGGCTACAATATACCTGTCAGTGATAATCGTTCGATCCCAGTAGAGCAATGCACTGTTATTTTCAAGAACTGGCGCTGGGTCGTACCTATAGTAAGGCATCTCAAAATCGACAAGGCCGTACTGAAGAGCAAGTTGTTGGTGGATTATCCTGGCTACTTGATTATGTCTGTGCAAGTATTCGCCGTTAGCAAGATAAGGACATCCGGAAACTACCTATATAACCTATTATTATGACAATGCCAACATAATGTTGAATGAAATAAAATAAATTGATAATAAAATTTGTTGTAATATACGAACTTTTACTTTTTATTTCATTAACATTATGTCCGAAATTTTGGGATTAATTCTATTTGTTTAAACACTGTATACGAGAATGCAAATTTAATGAAATAGAATTGTATTTGAATTTCACTAAGTAATGAGTCAGTAAAATATTAAGTTAAATTGTATAACCCTACAATGAACCTAGGGGTGACAGAGCCCAGATCTCCGTTACAGGGTGAAGTGGCATTGTTTAAACCCTTTAAACTTTTTAATTTATTAACCCAAGGGTTGCCAGTCGTAAAAATTACTTTTATTGTCTGTAACGACGTCTCGGCCTACGTGATAACAATTTCTTATAATTCATTTTATTAAATGGATATATCGACCATTGTTAAATGAACTTCGAGATTTTGCTGTTTGGTAAGGCTTATGGGTTTTCTAAATATGGCCGCTGTTTTAAATGTTTGGTAACGACTATTGTAAGATGGTCCTTCGAGCCGGACTTTTTCGTAGAGTTGAGGGGTTTTGAAGATTGGTTTTTCAGGCAATAAAAATCCACGTGTAGTATTCCAAGTCAAGTGGCTTTGTCGTTTATGTGCTGCTAAAGGTTGAAGCAATGAGCTAAACTTGTTTATTTCGATTAGAGTGATTTAGTGTATGGGAACTTTCTAGTTATGTGTAAGTAGACTTAGACAATGACAGCTGACGTCGTAAATTTTTACTTTTATTTTAGTTTGGAGAAAGGTTAGCCATATTGTTGCAGCCCTTTATATTGAAATTGTAGTAAAGGTAGGTAGCTTGTTTACTGTGACTACGTTTGCATGGTCGGATTTTATTTTTATTAAGTAGAGTCACGTAGATGTATAATAAGATATACTTATGTTAAACCTGTAGCCTTTTATAATATGATCAAAGATTAAAATATAATAAAGACTATATCTCAGAAAGTTGGCGTATTATTTTAAAAAATATTTTAAGAATGCAAGACATTATTTTTAAAGACATTATCTATTTGTAAGTAACAAAGTTTGTTTTAAGATGGTATCTTCACAATGAGAAATTGTGTGTATGTTTGTTATTCACTCCACAACTAGTGAACCTAATTAACTGTGGAATGAAAATAGACTATACTTTATATTGCCATATAGGCTAGTTTAAGAGAGATTCCGCAGGATAGCGATGTTTAAATTCACGCAGACAAAATAAAGGCGTCAGTTAAATTTTCATAATTCATAAATCATTAAGAGATAATACTGTTTGTTTGTAACATATTATGTTTTTTTTTTTTTTTTTTTTTTTTTTTTTTTTTTTTTTTTTATCAACTACAAGTTGGCCCTTGACTGCTATCACACCTGATGTTAAGTGATGATGCAGTCTAAGATGGAAGCGGGCTAACTTGTTAGGAGTGGGATGAAAATCCACACGCCTTTCGGTTTCTACACGACATCGTACCGGAACGCTAAATCGCTTGGCGATACGTCTTTGTCGGTAGGGTGGTAACTAGCCACGGCGAAAGCCTCCCACCAGCCAGACCAAGACAAATTTAGAAAAATCTCAATCTGCCTTGCCGGGAATCGAACCCAGGACCTCCGTCTTATAAATCCACTGCGCATACCACTGCGCCACGGAGGTCGTCAAATTTCGTCGTTAATAATAATACGGCAACTTTTGACTTAGCGTGCCCTATGAGGCGAGGGAATGTAACCAACTTCTCAAATTTCGAGTTGACTGATATCTTGGAAAAAAGAAAATCTCATTATGACCTAATGAGACAAACACAAGACCTCAAATCCGACGCCAGAAAGGCTATTTATCTATCAAAACTATATCAGATTTTTAGCCCTTTTTCTTTTAATTAATCAGGAAAAATGAGAGTCTATAAATAAAAGTAGGCACACAAAAGACCGAATCAAAGTAACCCTTCGCGCGGTAACAATCTATAACTCCTCGGGACCCGTATTGTAACCACCAACTTTGGTAAACTAAATTTCAGTTCGTATTCAAACGCGGTTGTATTATAAGGGGGAAAACATTATCAAAATCGCGACAGCACTCCACGGAGACCGCGTGTTGATTCTATCAGAGATCTACTTGAAAATCTTTGGGAATGCGTTGCGGTGTGTGCATTAGATACTGAAGTGACGAAAGAAAAAAGCTTTCTTCTTAAACTAAACCGAGTTAAGTATCTTACATAATTATAAATGTGACAAATGTCACAGAATAATAGATGTCTTTTCAATTACGTAAAAAGATCTGTTTTTAAATTACTTTAATATTTGTATAAATATATGTAGTTGTAATTTATTTTTATGGGCTAGTTACATTACATTTTTAACCGAAGAAAAAAACGGAGGAAGTACTCAATTCGACACGTATATTTTGTTTTATCTATGACCACGCATAACTTTTTACCGATTTGTCCGATTATGATAATTCTTTTTTTATTAGAAAGGACACACTTCTAAGATGGTCCCATACTCGTCATATTACAATATGTTAATGATATTTTGGGAAAATTGAAATAATCCTTGGCTGCAATCACATTTGATGATAAGTGATAATGTTGAATCTAAGGTGAAAGCCGGCTAAATTGTTAGGCGTAGGATGAAATATACATATTTGCCCGGCGCTAGTTTTTATCTTGACATCGTTTTAGATTTGGCTTAGTGTGAAAAATATCTAACTCTCAGTCCATAACGGAAGTTGCAACACTCAGTCCCAAAAGTAAATGTCTATAGGAGAAAAGGTCAGACTTTTGTTAGGAATATTTTTTATGCTGACGTCGGGAAAACCTTTCTACATTCACACGCACCTCTATAATGGAATACATTAATATTCGCACAAATCTTTTGACGTGTATTACACACAATATAGTATTATTCTACAAATATATACGAGTGAAATACCAGTAACTCATCATGAGATCTTTAAAACTACTTATTCACTATTGACTTAGAATTTAGCAGAGTTAGTCATTTTGCGATGTAGATTAAATCGGATTTCCTGATTTTTCCTAGAGAAAGGATTTGGCCAGGATTTACAGAACATTATTTGACGGCCTCCATGGTGCAGCGTTATGCGCGATGAATCCAGCCGCATAACGATTAAATAAGTGACGGAGGTCCTGGGTTCGATTGGTCCGAATGAGATTTCCTTAATTGCTCTAAGTCTGGTCGGCAACACTACCCATACGAGGGATTAAGCGTTCCGGTACGATTTCTTGTAGAAACTGAAACAAGTGTGGATTTCTTCCTACTCCTAACGAGTAAATGGGAAACCGGGGAGTGACAGGAACGAAGGGCGAGTGAGTCGAATGGTAGTGAGATGCACCGATATTTTCAGGACCTCGCAAATACTTATAGTTCACAGCTGTTTCGGGAAGCGTCTACCTGATATATGCCTCAGGGAGATTGGTGAGAGGTTGTGCGGGCTGACGGAGGAGGACCTCAACCTTGTCTTGTGTCTTTCGGCGTGAAATGTTGGATGAGATCGTTGCAAAAAATCGGGACCAGTCTACTACCAGCACCTCGCGAGCTCGGCCGTCAACTTCGGCAAGCTCCCGTAGCTTGACGAAGTTGACGGCCGAGCTGACTCACTTTTCGCACCACCGGCACAAGAGGCGGAGTCTCGGAGCGATGAACATTAGCTTTTCTTAACCTCCTGGCACCGACTTCATAAATGTCTTTCAATAATCAAAGTATACATGGGAAGTCTGTTTTATTTTTATTATTAAAACCTTTTTATTATACAATTACTACTACTATACTATTGTAGTAGTAATTGCCTCGTTGGTCTAGTGGTGAGTCTATGTGGCTTCGATCACGAGGTCCCGGGTTCGTTTCCTGGGTTGGGTCACGGAATAATTCCGAGCTTTTTCATTCTTCTATGAAATGTTCAGTACATTCAAGAAGGAAGTTGGTGGTGTTACACCTCCGTCCCTTGGAGAGCACGTTAAGCCGTCGGTCCCGGTCACTGTCATCAACATCTTATAGTGATCGTTAATAAATGAAACATTATCACCCTAAACCCACCAACCCGCATTGGAGCAGCGTGGGTGTACGCTTTATATCCTCTCTCTTATAAGGAGGAAGGCCTGGCCCTGTAGTAGGCCATTCATCATCATTACCAGCCTGTAGACGTTCACTGTTGGACATAGGCCTTTTTTAGGGACTTCCAAACACAACAATCCCGAGCCGCCTGTTGCCAGCGGCTCCCTGCGACACGTTTGATGTCGTCAGTCCACCTTGTTTGGGGTTCGACCAACGCTGCGCTTTCCGGTGCGGGGTCGCTAATCTACCACCTTGGGCCCCCAACGTCCATTAGCTGTTCGAACTACGTGCCCGCCCATAGTCACTTCAGTTCTGCGACTCGCTGAGCTATGTCGGTTACTTTGGTTCTTCTGCGGATCTCCTCATTTCTGATTCGATCACGCAGAGATACTCCGAGCATTGCTCTTTCCATCACCCGCTGAGTGACTCTGAGCCTTCTTATGAAGCCCGCAGTAGGCCATTAATAGACTGATAATGATGATAATGATTGTAGTAGTTATCAACACGCATAAAATAGTCAACGTCTACCAAGCGTAGGTCTACTCCACCAAGGAAACAACCTTATACAATAATATAATTTAAAACGTAAACAAATATGATAAAGTCACAGAATCAACCACATCGTTATCACCTGCACCTCCAGTTTCCCTGAGTTTTCCCGCGAGGCGGCCCATATTTTCAATTCTACCGTTTCTACCCGATTATAACGAAAAACCTTAGTTCGATATAAAAGCTCTACAGCCATTCTAACAAGACCCCTGAACTCTGCAATATCGGATTAAATTCAATCTAATCGTTGTACATATAAGGGATTGTAGTATTTTTAGAGGTACCTAAACAAAATGGTGGTACCAAAGTCGATATTTTATTCGAGCTTGTTAAGTCTCATTGTAGTTTAGAGATTTTTACTTGTTATTTCTCTTTCAATGAAGGTTATGTTATTTGAATATGCTATGAGTTGATTGTTAATATAACGTATGTAAGTTTTGTTATTACCTAGAAGATTAGCGATGGACCTAAAAAAAAGAAATTGTGAGCTGCGAAATTAATATCTTATAAAAAAAATCACTTTGTATTTACCATGAAAGAGTGACTATTTAGCTAGAAACGTTCACTCAATAGTATAAGAATCAATAGCATTTTTTAACCGACGAATAAAAACGGAGGAGGTTCTCAATTCGACACGTATGTTACTTACTTCCGTTGAAAAATGGAATGAAAAATATTTATTAAGTGATGTTAATTAAAGCTGTATACAAAAGTAAATAAAAGAATAGGTAACAGGCATTAGGCTATAGGGGTTTAAATCACTGCTTATTATAAAACCAAAGACCCTCGCCGCGTCTGTCTGTCTATCTGTTTGCAATAAACTTTACTGAACGGATTTTCATGCGGTTTTCACCATTAAAGAGAAATTCATGAGGAAGTTTTAATGTATATGTTAGCTTTTGTGTAAATTGGCTTTTATATGACGATACTTGTTGAAAGGATCGCACCACTTGACAACGTTAAAAGAAAACGCTGACTAGTCCATTTGAAATATAACAAAACAATGTATGGATAGATTTTTACTCTACATTAGGGCTACAAAAACGTCCGCGATGACATATGCCCTACTTCTTCCTACTAAAAGTAAACCAAGTACATAAAAGGACTTACAAATTGATATGCAGCTGGACAACTAGGCTTACCTAAGTTTAACTAGAATAGTTTAATATATTGGTTAAATAGGTAAGGTTTAGTTTTGGTGACTTCCTTTCTCCTTCCTATTAAGTCTTCAAACCTAAAATGTGAACTCACAATTTGATTTGCAGCTGGACAACTAGGCTTACCTAGGATTAACTAGAATAATGCAATAAATTGCTCAAGTAAACTTGCTCAATTTGCGAACAACGCACGCACCTTGGCCGTGCGCCCGCCATTGTGAAGCTAATTGTTGTAGATTTATTAGGGGGCCTCACCTGCACGGGAATACAATAGTTTCCCTGGATTATGGCATTCTAAAAGCAAGCTGCATTCCAAATATACATATATAAAATGGGATGTGCCTATAAATAATAGATATTCTTGAAAAATAAAATATTGAGACGTATTTAAAATTACTGTTTGAACTAATAAGGTACCTCTAATAGTAGAAAATTAGAAATACGCCTCCCTTTGTAAAAAAACATTTGGGAAAATACTACTACCGTCTTTTATATCTCAGTTGCAATAATTTGACGACCTCCGTGGCGCAGTGGTAAGCGCGGTGGATTTATAAGACGGAGGTCCTGGGTTCGATTCCCGGCGGGGCAGATTGAGATTTTTCTTAATTTGTCTTGGTCTGGCTGGTGGGACGCTTTCGCCGTGGCTAGTTACCACCCTACCGACAAAGACGTACCGCCAAGCGATTTAGCGTTCCGGTACGATGTCGTGTAGAAACCGAAAGGGGTGTGGATTTCATCCTACTCCTAACAAATTAGCCCGCTTCCATCTTAGACTGCATCATCACTTAACATCAGGTGTGATAGCAGTCAAGGGCTAACTTGTAGTGGATAAAAAAAATAGCTTAAGGGAGAGACTCAGCACTGAAAGATCATGGGTGCGAACCCCTAACCCCTCGAAATAGGTTGCATTATATTTTACCGCTTACATCCGTAACTTACTGCTTATACATGTCTTTATGACCAGGTAGTTGGATGGAAACAAGAATATTGATCATATATTTCAGCTCTTAGGAACTAACTATTTAAGTAAAATTCTCTACTTTAGTCTGAGGCACATAATTTCTGCTCGCAGGCACTTGAGCATAATGCACCTATGCTTTATTTTTAACTTTATTAGTAGACGGGTGCAAGGTGAGGTTTTCCACTATATATTAGAAATATAGTATTAATATTAGTGGAAACTGATCCCGTCAACTGTTAAAATAAAAAAATTATATATATTTTTAGTACAACTTACACTCATTTGTTTCAAATGCAGTAAATTGCGATTAAATTCTTTATCTTTAAGTTCAAAATTGTATAGCAGACTACTTTGAACATCTTTGTGTTTACACGGCATTATGTTTATTTTTATTTTTTCACCAGCAAAGGATCATTACTGCTCTTTGTTGGACGATTTCACGCATTTGGCGACACTGCGGGCGTCGCGCAGGGAATTTAGCGGGAACTCAGATTGTATGCCCCGTATGAATAAGGGCACGTATTGTTGGGATTTTTAGTGTTTTAAGTGTTCCCCTTTGTGTCGTTCTGAAGCCATAATGTGCATAATGTCGGTTGTCCACTGTGACGAATCTCTTTTTTCAAAAACTGTAAAATATGCACCCACTTAAAACAATTCCTTTTATTGGGGACTTATTTGTAGGTTGGCTATTCTTTTTAACCGATTAAAGAAAGGATGAGTTTCCGCGGTCATACCTATTTATCCTAGACTAACTGGGTTAGTGGTACCTAAATAATACCTGTAGAAAAAGTTATTCTTTGAAATCAGATGTGTTGTTCAGAATTGACGTCAGGGAGCATGTAAACAAAACAATGAAACCTATGTATTACACTTAATATCATTTTGATATTTTAATATGTAAACAAAAAAGGTACAAACTCTCTTTTCTTGTATGACACTTGGAAAAAACGCATATATCTACTTACTTATATACTTGAGATCTGAGGCACTGTAATGTATCTGCATAGCTAGTCTTCAAATAAGATTAGTTGCCGATCATGGCCAAATTCAGTAAGGAAGATATTTTTTGTAGCATAACAATTACGACAAGTAACGAAGTTACCAGACTATCCATGGGGGTCCTAACCAATTGTTTTGTATGCTATTGGGTTCGGTTGTGTGGATGTAAAGGCTTTTGTTTAGAAATTAGTTTACCTTTTCATTGTTGAATAAAATAGGATAGCTTCTGCTAAATAGGTAAATGACATTTTTGTAACAAAACTAATAATAGGTTCTGATTTCATTTAGATTATTTTTAAAAATATTCAATAAAATATATTATAACATCGAGCTTTTACATCGTGCTTTTAAAAACGTTTATTGTTTCACAAAGAAAATTTGAGTCCAATATAACTTCATGAAGTGGTTCTTATTTGAGTTGAAATATTTGAACTACACCTGTAACTATAAACAAAAAGAGTTTGTAACTAGCATATATAAACGCTTTTTGTGTATGATATTCAACCAAGCACAATTATTTTTCAACTATGTTATTCTGTCAATGTGTGAGTACTGTACAGGTGTGCTAGGTTGTGTGTGTGTGTGCGTGCTGGCGTCGCCCCGTCTGCCCCGCGTGATCTCTCTGGAATGCAGTCCTGTTGCCATGAGTATCATAAAACTTAACATGATCTTTGTATCTATTTCGTCCATCTTTACAATCGATAGATAAATAGATATATGAAATACGACAAGAGTTTGATAAGAATAGATTTACAAACACTTTCAACATAAACTATTGTACACGACATTGTCCATATCAAATCGTAACTTAAAATATTATAGGTACCTACTTACCTAGTGAAACAAACTGGTTTTTATATATCAACGATTAGTAGAATAATTTGAGAAGCTGCTTTTCCATTGATAGCAAAGGAAAAGTATGCTGTTTGCCTACAACCACCACCACTATCTTTTTGTGACAGAGTTCGACAAAGACAGACAATTAAAGAAATTGAGTTCGTAATGGAGAAGGTACATAAGTCCTATACCTATCCACTCTGTCCAAAGAATTTGAAATGTATTAAAAAGAAAGTACTTCTTAATGTACCCCATATTAACAAAGAAAAGAAAAGTAAAATAAGAGAAATAGGAAGATATATAGACCTGTATAATAGGCGACCTTATCGCTGAAAAGCGATCTCTACCAGGCAACTTAATAGAAGAGAGGAGTTTTGCTACCAATAAATGGATTAGTATTTTGTAACTAAGTATACCTAGAAAAATTGTCGTACTCAAATATTTTAACACAAACTAAATGTTTACGATCCCGAATGGACTATTTTCCGATTCAATATCACCGCAGTAAACATCACTTCAGTGAAAGAAGTAAGTGTATTACCGTTTATTTTTACTGCCGCAAAATATTCCTCAACGTCCACCTAAATACAAGTTATAGCACAAACAGACGTACCATGTAATTTTCTCCCGTTTATAGATACTTGAATTTACATAAAATAACAATGAATTCAGACATCTCTTTGCCTATTTGCGTTACTATGAAAACAATTTTATGCCTGCTTCTTAACAGAGAATAGGCTGTGATCATCCCACACGTTTCAAAGAGTCAAATAACATTATTATACTGTACCATACTTAACAACTGTTTTATTTCTCCTTCTTATAATGTTTGCTGCGGGATTTTCAACTCTAGTTGTCTAAAAACAGGAATATTTGAAGATTTGTTCGGTGGCAAAGTTAAAGTTGCGTATTAAAGTGTATTTTTAAGTCGCTTTGTCGCTTGATCAACATTCAAAAGGCCACAATGCTCGATGTGCTTTTTATAAGAACCGGGCTTTATGGAACATCCTGCTACAGAAATATCAATTGTAATCAACGTTTACTTGGGTGATTCAAAATTAATATATTTACTGATTTGTGTAATGGCAATGAGATAGACTTAACCAGTCTCAGAATGATTGAGTGAACTTAATTATTTTGGTATATTTTTCAGATAAACGTCATCGAGGGTGGAGACAGCTATACTTGGAGACTCGGTGTGATCGAATGAGAAATGAGGTGATCCGCGGAAGAGATACGTTTGTGGACAAAACTGAAGTAGCAATGTAAGGGACACAGTTCGTTGAGGTACAGTTTCAAGGCATTGGTCCGCATTGAGGCATCCATCGGCACGCTGAAATAGCAATCTCCAAAAAGTCTGTATTCGTTGTATATAATGTATAAGTAGACAATTAGATATCAAACGGTTTACGACAAATACCTAGATACTGGCGGTTACCCGGCGGTTTTAATCCGTAACTGTGGTAATTGGAGTTCTTACAAGAGGTACATTCACAGCTGTGGACGTCCGTTAGCTGATAATGATGATAATGATTAAACATCATCGTTGTAAAAAAGAAATGAGCTTAATTATATAATATAATCACACTTGATTGTAAGTGATGATGAGACCTAAGTTGGAGAGGTTTTGTCTAGAAGACAATAAAGATTAACAATATGCAAAGCTGAGATGTGAAAAGATCGTTAAAGTTGAAACTGTTGAAGACCAGAGTTTAAACCGAATAAAAACATGTTATAATATTTCACCATAGAATAAAATCGTAAAGGCTTGTTCTTTAACAAGTGAAAGCATCAGTTGCCATAGTCTCTCTCATTCTCTTTTGTCAGAAAAAGGCCGTGGTTCGTGTTATTGTCGCTGTTTCCTTCACAAAGAGAAATTTTCCAAACGTCTTCGCATAAGTATAAAACTTTAAAGAGATACAAGATCTCCACCTAAAATATTTTTAACTAGTCATCAAACATTATGTTTCTCTGTTATAGTCCAAGAGCTGGCAAATGGTTCATTAAAAATATTTAGGCTCTATAATAAAAATAAAAGCTAACAACAGATTAAAGTTTTGTTCAAACTAATTGATTACTGTACTAACTGAAATCAGCTTCAGCCCGCTTTTTAAGAAAACTTAAAGATGCAATAGGTACGAGTAAATAACAGGAATTATGTTACAGAAATCATTTTAAAATTATGAATAAAAATAGTAATGTGAAAAATAAACATCGCTCATCCCGCTGAATAAGATCTTGAGTAGAGGCGAGAAGAAAACGAACACAAAATCAATTAATAATAGCGTGTAGGAACTAAAAGTACCTACGTCATACTCACCCTTCGATCCCTCCACGTACAATACTAATATTATTATTAAATTTAATAGCTCTTAGACTACAAACATTATCGCGACAAAAATCAAAACTCTGCTCCATAGACGGAAGAGCATGCAGCATTTTCAGAGACTGTCATAAAGGTGCGTTTCCATTGTTTTGGAAATAAATTCGATTGTCACGCGACTATCGCGTGCATCTCACGAGCGCGTCACAATCGCGTTCGGATCGCCGCAAAATATTTACGAAATGTGACATAAAGGCGCGGCCGGCGCGAGGATGAGTCGGCAAAGCGTTTGATCTTGTTAAAGTAGAGTTTCACTATCGCTGTATAAAAATAATTGTAATGTTTTAATTGTTTATTTTAATTTATTTACACAGTATAGTTCCTATAGAGTGATTTCACACTGAAAAATAACAGAAAATTACATCTTTCATTCTTGCACAATTCAAAACCAAAAAGGAAAGTGTGGTGAGGCTCTTGTAAAGAACCAAAGCTGGCTTATTTTTGCACCTAAGCAATGTCCTTGTTATCTGACTGTCGATACTATTGTAAGCACTTTGGTATGCCTGAAATGATCAATTATAAAGAAAACTAAAAAGTTTTAAATTATTACAGTATAATCATTCATCCGGATGTTCCTTGGAAGATGTGATAATGACGACAAATAGTTAAGTTTAATAGCTTACGAACAGTTTAAAATGTTATGCAAGTAAAACCCACTTATTAACGATATTTCTTTCTAAAGGAACTGCACCTTAAATTCATGATAAGAAAATAACATTTAAGATTCACTTATTGTTCCCGATGTGGCTTTTAAGATGCGGCTGATAGCGCTGATGTTGACAAAGGAGCGCGCCGGGACAAGCTTTGTCATCTTTCAGGGGTCCGTGGCGTTAGTCCAACTGACCATTACATTCTTCTTCTTCTTCAGCTTTTCCTCGGCCATTTTAGAACCTGGAGTGTTTTTAAATGGCCGAGGAAAAGCATGACCTGTTACAGGTCTACAGATGTAGTTTCCCTGCTGGTAGAAGCAACGATGTTACATTGCTTAAAACGCACATAACTTTTTTAAATTCGAGATACATACCCGGTGATGAAAATTTTTTACAAACTTTTTTAATATTATAAGTTAGCGCTTGACCACATCTAAAGGTTAGCGAAAAGACGGTATGAACGGTATGACGGTAGAAAAAGAAGGTATTGACTTAAAGATATTGCTATTGTAGGTGATAAGTAGGAAAATGTAGGCAAGTAGGTATTCCAAGTGTTTGCAATACATATATGAGGAAAACGGAACCGATTTGTTTGCATTACCTAGGACGAGCGGAATAATCAGAGAGTAGGAACAGTCATAGGACAAAATATATCTTTTCTCGCTCTCCGAAGGATGACCCATATTACTTTTTAGTTTTTACATGGTTTTATTTAGCTTAACCTGTCTCGGTAGGTACTTATCTGCCTCCTTTTTGCTTCTCTAATGAAATATTGTGAGTTATATTATGGGTTAGTTAACCCATTTCCTATTTTCTGGTTGAGCTGTACATTGCGTGACAAAGAAATAGGTATATTTTCCTAGACCTCCCGAATTTAAACGTAGAACTATTGAGGTTACGTTTAGATAGATGTACTGAACACTTATAACGGGTATAGGTTCTTACGTACGAGAGCAAACCGCACATTGTCTTAGCTGCGACTCCATTACAGCGTGACGAGTAATAAATAATAATTTATAATAAATCACACCGACCGCCGCAGCGTTAGTACTGGTAGTAATAAATTACTGAGTGATTCTAACGATATGAATCAGACTGTGTTTTACTATCATTTATGTTGTAGTTGTAATTTGGTTAGTTGATATCTTGCTTTTAAAAAAATATAAGAAAGAGCTACCGAGCGACGGCTAAATTTTTAGCAAAGACACAGTAGGACCAATGATAGAATCATTACAAATGAGCTAGCAAATTACCTATGTATTTTGATTTTTCAAAAGCGCTATTAGGAATATTCCTAAGCTAAATTAAAATGTATCAAGTATAATTTAAATAAGTTTACAAAATTAATATTGTGTTTGTTATAATTTATAGTCTAGACTGTTTGTCCGATAGAAAGAGTTTTAGAACTTGAAATGTAATGTTTTATTAATTTCGTGGATTTTTATACCATAAATCATATGATAATAAAAAATGTAGAGTCAGTTTAACTTAACGAATGAATGAACATAAAAATATTTGTCTGTATCCCAAGGTTGGAAAGTACTAAACAGATGTTAATGCAGTAACTGCTTTAAGCAACGAAACTAAATCTTTGTTTCATTAGCATTCTCGTAGAAGTAAAATATAAAGACGGCCTAGTATAAATCCATCTATGCAACATTGTTTGAAAGTGACAGTAATTACAAGCAATAAATAAATAAAAGCCTCCTTCCAACAATCTCTAATCCACAAGGAAAACCACAATCCTACAACACTCGAATAACGCATAATTAGATACTAAAACATCCACCCAATATTTTAGTGTCATATAAATTTATGTGTCGTACCCGATTACTTTTATGACAAGCGTTAATATAACTTTGCGTCCTTGATGGGATGACCAGAACGTTGGCTATTTCGTTGCCATTTTAACCCGTTTACGAAGACGGTATGTGATTTTGCAGAAGTTAGTTTTGTTTTCTTTTTAAATTAGTTAAATTTGACAGGTTTTAACGGTCTGTATTTCTTCCTTAATGTGGGGAATTCCTTGTTTGAATTACCTTGAGAAGGTAATTTCTTATTGGACAGACTTCTTACGCCTAGTACGATGTTTAAATCGCATGATAATAATACGGGCTAAAGATACGTGATAAAGCTACATATTAAGGCTACGGGAATGTTTTCAGAATTATCCTGAGCTGTGATGATGCTGTATCAATCATGCTTGTCAGCTTTTTTGACAAAATAGCTACTAAAAATACTTTACTGCGATCTATCCAAACAATTTATGGAATTTAAGTGGCAAAACAGTCTGATATTTTAGCACGCTAACATTGGAAGCAGCAACCGTTGTTTAGGTAATCTATAAGATTATGAACATTGTGCAAGAACACCTAATTAGGCAATACTTTGCATTGTACAATGGCAACTATAGGATGATTGGAATGTAGAAAGTTTAAATGCAGACATCTTACGAATTATCATTTTAGGCAATGCAATTAATGAAAGCCAATATAATATTAAAAGACATACGTAATAAAAACTGCTGGCCTAAAAAATATATTACCTCCTACGTCGATTAATTTTTGCGTAAATTAAAAAAAAAGAATAGCATCAGCCACATTAAATGACACCAAAATAGATCCTAACTATAAAATTGGGCTGAGCCAACAAAGGAACAACCACAGGTTGTCAAAAGCTAATACATAAAAAAACAATGTTTTTCTATTTGCTTTTCCAAAAAAACTGAATCCCACTATTCGATAAAGGTAGTGCGAAGATGCATCCGGTGTTTTAGTGGTTTAAATTAATATCATACGTGTTATATTAATTCATTATGGAATCCGAGGAACGTCCGATGGGACGAATTGGTTGTTGGTCGTTTTTCACAATAAATTCTCCGTTCTCATACATTAAACTAGCTTTTATATTTTCGTTATTTGAATATTATACCTATTCAAACTGTCGAGATTTAATTAAAAGTTGACTGCGCGTTTGCGTCGTTTTATTTTAAAACTTTTTGTCTATTAATCGTATTTTCGTATTTTCCCGAATGGGAAAAGAAGCTTGACAAATTCTCAATAATTCAGCGCCTCTCGATAACAATTTTCATCTATTTTAGTCATTTTTTTGAATAGGTATAAATAAGTAGTAGGTATTTTTTTCTTTTGTTATCCTTTACAGGATTTACGTACTACTTCAAAATTTTTAGAGGATGACATGGAATCACTGACGTGCAGCTAATAGTTAAACACATTACTATAGTACACACACACTATAGTCAAAAACATTTTTTATGAATATCGGTTTCTATATCGGTAACACAACGTACCTACTCAAAGTTGTTAAAATGTCTAAAGTTTTTTTTTTATGTTATGGAGATGTAGGACTTGAGAGAATTTTACCTTAATATATGTTATAGTTGTTTAAGTGGATAAATAATTTTGTCTATAGTTTTACAGGGCGATCTTTGTGTCGTCAGTGTGGTCTACAGTTCTACAGCCTAAAGTCAGCTATTATCTGCGTGTTATAACAAATTAATTTACAATCTTCGGAATTGTTAATTTATTTGAAACAGTTTCGCATTAATAATTTAATATTATTTAATATTAATATACGATCGACGGTTTTATATATTTTTGTTATTTATTAATAATTATATTAATGTTACAAATTCGCCTTGGTTCGGCGATTAATTTTGATAAAAACACGTTTTTATATTATTTGGGTCGAAAGTTCGCGTTTATAAAAATATATTAGCGGTATTTATAATTATTATTACATTAATAAATGTTTATTTTAAAAATATAGCCTTTTTAATGTTCTAATTCATAATGATCCTCTTTTCTCTTCAATTAATAATAAAATATTGAAATGGTATTATTTTATTGTAACTGTAACTGGCTGTTTAGTGCAATGGTAAGTTGATATAACTTCGAAAAAAAAATATCTGAGTTCGAGTACGGAGCCAGCCTATGAAAAAGTTTTTTTTTATATAAATTATATTTAAAAAAAAAACGATATTTCAATGGACCTTAGCATCGAACCTAGGATTTCAGTAGTATTCGCATGGACGAACCACCAAACAATACCAAGCCAGTTTTGTGAAGGCCTCTTATATCTTCAAAAAATAAACGACCTCTACACCTGGTTTAAATCCGGGTACGTCAAAACAGATGCTGTACAGAGGTCACAAAAAAGCATCTAATAGCAAAAGAAAGGCGCGTAAAGTGCTATAAAGGTGTAAAAGGAACGCAGCTAACGGCCAGTGCTAATTGGAACAAGGGGGAGCTCGTAAATATCCGTAGGCGATGATCGTGATTTGGATCCTTAATTAAAAAGCGTTTATGATGTTGTAAACGTTTCTAAGAGGCGAGTGGAGTTTAGAACGCGAGTTCGGTAGAAATGTCAGCGACGTTTCATAGTGATATACACAGTGCACTGTAAAGTGTAGATTAGATAGACTTTTGTTTTTATTTATAAATCTTTTCGTTCAATTACAGTAAATTCTTTAATAACTAAATTAAATGCAAACATTGCGTTGAATTGTGCCTGTCTGCCTAAGTAATACTTGTTGAGTCAATGTGGATTCACTGGCAACCATACCCATCAGAATGAAACACAGCAATGCCGCTTGTGGGAAAAAATTAGTGTCACTACCACCTACTTCGCCAGACGAGCTAAACTACAAACATTTTTAAGAATATCTTGTACCTACATGGGATAAATCAAAAATTAAGATATTTTCAATTAAAAATAAAACATATTTTTATCTGTCTGTTCGATCACTCTATATCTGAATATATCTCTGGAACCACTGAGCTGGTCTGATGATATGGCTCGAAGGTAGGAGATGTAACCCTGGTCTACCTTTTTAGTAAACCCATCGAGTTTGGGCTCGTTGAATTTGTCTTGTTCTTTTCATGTTTCTAATTGACGAGGACCTGATGCTGGAAATGGGTTGTGGCATATGAGACCCTAGAATGCCGTAATGAAACGGATAAACCGTTTTATATTTTTGCTGAAGAATGACCAATTTAATCTCATAAAGAAGATCTTATAAAGAGTCGGGGGTTTTTAAATTTTTAATTTAATAGTTATAAAACCGTAGATCCAGATTTTCAAGTTCATCATTCACATGTTGCCAGTTCTTCCTTTCAAATTGTTTTATAGTAATTACACAACATACAACAATAGAGTGGTTCAAATATTTTATTTTCAATGCCACTTCTTTCAGTTTGTCAAGTCTACATATCACCTCCGGTAGCTCGTCATTAGGGGCCGCCGCAGACTTACGACACTGGCTAATTGGCGTCATATATCATTTCGTCCGTCCGTCTGTTTTATTGCCCGCGCCGTGCCACAGTAGCACCAATAAACTTGTGAAACGAGAATTTGTTATTTCACTATGTGTGTTGTAAATTGTTACTCCTTTCGGTTCTTATTGGTTTATATACTGTGCTGTTCCGAACACAATGCTTGTTTTGTTATCGAACACTTCTAGTATATATTAAGTCTATGGCGTGTAAAGATTTTAAATGCTTTACTATCATACTTAGGTTATTTATAATGACAAAAATAAATAAGAAACAATATAAAAGGCTGGACAGAGAAAAGTGTAAGACTTCTTTCCGACATTTATCGACTTGTTGGAACACAAAATATACCTTCTATAGTTTATATACTTGATCATGAAAATATATTACTTTTCCAAATATTTTTTTAAGATTTAATATAAGTCAGTTACAATGATGGTGAAAAGAATAACAATAATAATTTGTAGATGATTTTTAATTTTTTTATAAGCATTGCCTCGTTGGTCTAGTGACTGCCTCGTTGGTCTAGTGACTGCCTCGTTGGTCTAGTGACTGCCTCGTTGGTCTAGTGACTGCCTCGTTGGTCCAGTGACTGCCTCGTTGCTCTAGTGACTGCCTCGTTGGTCTAGTGACTGCCTCGTTGGTCCAGTGACTGCCTCGTTGGTCTAGTGACTGCCTCGTTGGTCTAGTGACTGCCTCATTGGTCTAGTGACTGCCTCGTTGGTCCAGTGACTGCCTCGTTGGTCTAGTGACTGCCTCGTTGGTCTAGTGACCGCCTCGTTGGTTTAGTGACTGCCTCGTTGGTCTAGTGACTGCCTCGTTGGTCCCGCTTGCCTCGGAGAGCACGTTAAGCCGTCGGTCCCGGTCACTATCATCAACAGCTGATAGTGATCGTTAATAAATGAAACATTATCACTCTAAGCCCGCCAACCCGCATTGGAGCAGCGTGGTGGGTGTACGCTCCATATCCCCTCTCCTATAAGGAGGGAGGCCTGGCCCTGAAGTGGGCCGCTAATAGGCTGATAATGATGATGATGATAAGCATTGTTGAAAATTTAAAACAAAATTGTTAATAAATAAATGACAGAAAAAATAATTTGTAGATGAGTTAAGTCAATCGTACTCGCTACTTATTTATTATTAAAATTGACTTATAACACTAATTAGAGAGTACTTTCGGGCACACAGGCTGGTAGCTGGCTGGTAATAATCCTTGAGGCACAATGATTTAATGAAAAACATGGCTTTTTTAATAGTATGAGTGTTGTTACAACAGAATAATAACTTTCTACTCAGGCTTAATATTTACTCATCTAAATATATTATTTGTGTCATAAATCATTCACTTCACCAGCATTATAATTGTATAATGCTGATGAAGTCAATGATAATAATAATTTGAAAGTTAATTCAGCCAAACTTGCTCCTTGTTTAACCAAATATATAAGTGTTACAAGTCAATTATAATAATATAATTAGAGAGTACAGTCAGGACAGTAAGGCCGGTAGCTGGTAATGTGTTCCTTGAGGCACAATGACTTATTATACGATAGCATCGCTTTCAATTAACATTCCGACTCGGGCAGACTGTACCGCGTTCGACCGAGGTTTTAATACTGTTGGAGTAAAAGTTGTTATTAAAACTTCAATTTGGTTCTTATTAAAGGGAAACTTTTTCCCATCACATAATTTTTTTTGTCCATTTATCACATACCTATCGTGTTACAGACGGCCACTGTGTAGGCCCATAGATATGCTCGGTAGAGCTGTCAACGCCTATGGCTTTGCAAAGTTTCACTTGCATTGTGGTTTCCTAAAAACACAATTTAGTGTTTTTTTTGTTTATATAAAAATTTAAATTAAAAAAAAAAGTTGAGTGGTGTCAAGGAACACCCGGATGGGACGTAGTTATATATATACTTTCGACTTCGTAAACACAACAGCGTATAGGTTAGAACACACACGGCTTACTAAATACATACGTTCTGATATTGTAATATTAAAATATAATTTGCTTTTGCAGCACAGAGCAGCAGCGCAACGCAGGTGGCTTTTCCTTCCCAAGCGATACAATAACTCACTATAGCAAAAAGTGTCGTCACAACTTTTCGTGAGAATTTTTTCCGTCTATCCTAACTTCGTCTATGAATAACTCGCAAGTCAATGATTTAACTACAAAAACAAATTTTTTTCAGAACCACTCAACCCGGGCAGAGGGAAATGCTGATATATTCGGAATATTTTAACTTTATTAAAAATTGATTTCTATTAAAAGCGAACGACGAAAAAGATTGAAAAGGTATCAGCAGTATTCAGTGTAGATGACGCATTCGCAGTAAAATATTGGTCAAACGTGTACCAGCCCGTATCTGCTCAGCCCAGCCACCGTGTAAATGTCAAAATGCCACTTTTATAGCAGTCGGCTTGTGAGGCGTGAGAAATTACGCTTGTTCGAGTTTTTGTTCTACGCCTCATGCGGACCCCCGCATGGGTCAATTTGAGATGCATATTAAATGGATCCTCGTCAAAAGAGTTAAGTGATTGACAATATGATTTATAACAGTGGTTTGAATTCGATATCACAAAAGTGAAAAAGCTGTTTATTTTAATTTAAACGCCACTACTGAACCGTCACTTAAATTCACTACTCACTTGAAACCTTACTAAATTTGAGTACTGCTCTAATAGTTGAACCATGATTCGACACATGAATTTCTAGTTTAAAAGATTCTCAGTAACATAGGTAAGAGATTCTCGATGTTTGATTGACATTTCAGTATTCGGGCGTATATGAGTGTGTCTTTGTAAGGTATATCTAGAACGTTGGGGATATGACCATAAGTGGTAATTGCGGATTGATGGATTGAGATCCCAAAATGTTGGAATGTCGAATCCGCATGGAGAAGCGTAGTGTTTGTAAAATCCCTAAATATAAATACAAGTCTTTAAAAATATTACAGGGAACTGTCGATTAGGACCATAGTATTTAAAAGTTTCTATGAATGTCGAAGGGTGGAGTTCACCAGCTGATGTGATTAAGATGCAGCACATATCTAGTCACGACCGGAGCCCCCCGCCAAACAAGAAATAGTTATAGGTAAAGAGGTTCACCAAATATCATCACAGAATTTTAATTTTTTAATAAAAACTCATGTGTTTATTTTTACAAGATCTAATACAACTTGAAATTATAACAAATTACATTTTTATATAGTTATATAGTTGACGGCCGAGTGGCGCAGTGGATAGTGACCCTGCTTCTGCGCCCTGGGCTGTAGATTCGATTCCCACGTCTGGAAAAATGTTTGTGTGATGAGTATGGATATTTTCCAGTATCTGGGTGTTTATCTATATATTATAAGTGTTTATGTATAATATATATAAAAATATTCATCAGTTATCATAGTACCCATAACACAAGCTCTACTACGCTTACTTTGGCCCTATATAGCGATGTGAGTAATTGTCCTATAATATTTATTTATTATTATTTGTTAAGTTAGGTATTGATAATAATTAATGCAATCATAAATTATAAAAATACATAAATAAAAAACCACAACTATTTATAAGATGTCGCTACGGTTCGCGTCCTATATTAATCAAATAATTCTAAAATCGAATTCCTGACCAAATTAAATTAAAGCAAAGAATTGGCCTTTATTGAAGTTGGACCACTGAATTTGTCTACAAATTTATTTTACAACGCAACTTCACAAATGTAACTCTTATATATATAAAAATAAAGACCAGTTTTAGTATTCTTAGTCGCAAATACATCGTTGTAAGTGTAGGTGTCATCGGGCCAGTGTTTATTTTGTTTTTAAACCTAATAAGAGATTTATTTCCCGCTGTGACACAATAAGTCCTGACACCTGAGCGGCGGAGAAATAATTGCTCAGATATTTTTAATATGACAACCTCTTTGGTCCAGTGGTGGACTTACATGATTTTGTATATTAAAACAAAGTCCTTCGATGCGTCTGTATGTTCCAGATAAACTTATAGACTATGTACTAAACGAATTTTCATATGGTTTTCACCAATAGAGTGAATACTGAGAAGGTTTAAATTTTTTTTACCTTTTTTTCTAATTAGTACTAAGTAATTTGTTAAGTTTTTTGTGATTCTGCTCAAATATAATATAATAGTTTTAAGTCCCGCTTGGCATGGGAGTTTACATTAACCCTAGAAAGATAACGTGCGCCCCAAAGGCGCCCGCGAAACAGATATATCGCTGTATCTTTTCATCCAACGCGTGTACACGCTTGTGCTTTCAAGCCAACTCAACCGTCGGTCAACACTGCCGAGGGACGACCGCTGCTGTTCGGTAAGTACCTTAGTTTCGTTTCTATGACAACGCGTTGCGCTCGAGAGGCGCATGTTTATCTTCTGTGTAACTTTTATGTTTTTCTGTGTGATTTAGTTTTTGTTACTTTTTCTTTATTTACACATAAATAAAGTATGTATACAATTAGGTTATTGTTATTAATTAGTTTTATTGTTTTAAGAAACACCTTTACTGTCCAAAATTTTGGTCAAAAGATTAATAAGTGTCCTGAGATTAATATGACCTGTACGTCTATGTTCTGTTTTGATGGACTTTTGACTCTACTATTATATAAGCCGAAGCCGTCGAAGATGGTGTATATGTTGTCCTCATGCAATCAAGACGCTGTTGTGCCTAAATCCTACAACTGATAAACCTGAAATCATTACGTTCTTCAACAAAACATAAGGCGGCGTTGATACCTTTGACCAGATGTGTTCTTCGATGTCTTGTTCTGGAAAGTCTAACAGATGGCCAACTAATACATAATTCACACATACAATGTTTTGTCTAAGCAAGAAAAATAACTAAACCGAAGAAAATATATGAAATAACTAAGTACTGAAATTTCTACACCATGGATGACATCGAAATTGGAAATCCCCACTTTGTCAAGGCGTTTGAGAGAAAATTTTGTGAATATCCTGCCATAAACAAACAAAGAAGCTTCTCAAGAAGCTGAAGAGGAACCTCCTGCCAAAGTTCGCTGTTACTGTAGTCTACGTACAACCAAAAAGAAAAGAATGTCTAAGATGACATATACAAAATGCAAAAAGACTGTGTGTGGTGAATATAAAAAAGATGTTTGCACCTACTGTCTATAATCTAATTTTTTTTCATTATTATTTGTAATTTGAGACTGAATATATAGTGAATTATTAGTTAGTAAGAAAAAAAACCACAAATGTTACTTATTTTTGTAAAAATTGTACTTTAGTATAAACACTTCTAATTTTTGTTACTTTTTCTTAAGCCTTTATAAAACACTGTATAATTTTCTTAATACTAAAAATAATAATAAAAATTTGTGTTTTATTAACTTCATATTCATCTAAGAACTCATCGAAATTATAATGAAAAGAATTCACTTTCAGCTTGTTAAAAAATAGTCTATATTACTGCGCGGCGCCTCTGAGGCGTATGTTTATCTTTTCAGTACAAAAAAATAACGTTATCTCTTTAGGGTTAAAAACATTGCTTAATGCATTTGAGATATATCATTATTTTTTTATTAACCGACGAAAAAAACGGAGGAGGTTCTCAATTCGACACGTATATTTTTTTTATTAGAAAGGGTATACATCCAACGTGGTCCCATTGTCATCATGTTAGGATCTGATGATCGTATCCTGGGAAAATTAAAGGAACTCTTCAAATTTTGGAGGCACGCTTACAGCGATTTCGGTTTTTGTCTCGGTATCGGTAGCTTTTTGGCTACTAGTGCCGTATAATATGAAAGTATAGTACGAGTACGTTACGTGGCGATAAATCACTAAAAACGAAGAACACAGTTATTTTTTACTTTTTAGTGTGTTTTGAGTCGATTCTATTTTTTGTTAAAAATTTTTATTTATCAGTCAGTCAGTATATGACTGCGATCACATCGGAAATAAGAATACAGTTTAAGATATGACTTGAAGATCTTTAAAGGATTATTTCTTACTATGATATTTAAGTATTTATTGATTTTCTTCTTTCTTGACCGATTTTTCAACATCGTAGGTACAAGTACTCTAAATCACATAACATTATGTACATCTTTACCTACCGATACCATACCAATTTAATTTCGATTTATGAAATCCTAAATTCATCCAAACCTGGAATCAAACTGAGGGCTTCCCTGTTGTAAATTGTACAGCAAGGCATTTACAACATCAGTGAGGTCACAGGCTAACAAGTACAAATCCTAGAACTCTAACCTTAATAGCACAAGGTACGTGTATGCGTGAACTTTGTGCACGAAATGAGATTGTTCCTCCTAAATCACCGCTAACTGTATTGTAGTACATTGCGTCTTATGTTCATTAACATCTGGATTATGCCTCTGTATAAAAAAGAAATGTAGCTATCTTTTACACATCGCAGTCTTTTTGCACTCGGCACCCATAGAGAATAGATTCTTAACCTTATTTTGCACACCGTCTCCTGAGAAAATTTTTAGAGCCGAGAGAGATTTTATCTTCTAATTTAATTTTTTTAGACTTCAAAATATTTTTTTTCCTTATCAAATTCAATGTATAAATCAAAATGTGATTCATTTGCATGTGTGTTAGTTTGTATGAGAGTGACACTTTTCTGCCTGTGGCCCCTATAAAGCTTCGTCAACAATCGCTATAGTTTACGAGCGCAACTCGCCATTTCTATGACGTTGTTATTAGGATTCTTCTAGTACCGGTAAACAACAAAGCAGCATAACGCACGGCCATCTAGCGTCCATCGCTTGCCGGATGCGGGGCGACACGATAAACCCCTTCTCGAGTGTTAATGCCGTGACAAATGCGCAATTTATGCGAGCGAGGTGGAAGCGCGCGCCCCGCTGCGACCCCCGAGTGGAGACTTTACACTTGACCGACGGCGACTAATACGCTGTAGGTCCAGTGTAGAGTCTATAAACTACTTAACCATGTGGCACTTTAACCACTTATAACAATGGTATCGTTTCTAAAATTATACGGTCATATGTATTTTTCAAGAGTACTGGCCAGAAGAATTCGTCCAAACCATGTGTTGGGACACAATTTGACTGGAGAAGTTGGAAGGAATGCGGCCCGCAGAGGCCCTAAAACATACCCGTAGCCTATAAGTGTAGCTAAGCTTTACAATACCTATCCTAAATCTCAATAGTGAAGTTCGACATATCTTTTTCACTTAACCTTACTCAACTTACCCGCTTTACCAGATCCATAATAAACCACGACAATCGAAATTAATCTAATAGGTTGTTCGGAAAGTCATTTCGTTTTTCTTGTCAAAACTGTCTATCCACACACCACCACATAAAAAAAAACGAAATGACTTTCCGAACAACCCAATAGAGGTATAATATACCTACCTCTTAAATTACTCTATCTATCGAAAATTGCTTTAAAATCTATTGAATAGCTTAAGGAATTAAGGAAAGCATATATAATATAAAACAAGTTTTGTTTTATTTTATGTCGAATAAAAATACAAAAATATATTGCTTTATAAAATAAAAAGTTGAGAGGTGTCAAGGGACACCCGGATGGAACGAAGTTCCTTTTGATTAATTAGTGAAGGAATTGTAATAATTTTTTTTTTTTAAGTAATAATAATATTAATATTTGTTGTTGTACACCGAAACACCAGAGCGCGCCACGAGAGCGCGAGACAGCATACAGCGCGGGCGCCCCCCGCCGCTCACGCGCACACACATTAAATGCGGCGGCAAGATCCTTTGATCAAAAAGTGTCGTAACAACTTTTCGTACGAATTTTTTCCGTCTAGCCCCCTTTCACAACGCGCGATAAGGAACTTCGTTCCAAAAAATAAGGATTTATTTGTTACATTGAGTCAGAATTGAAATAGCGTGCGTCAAATTTTGATCCAAATCTTGTAAAGTTCAGTGTACAGGCTCCTTAATAGTTTAAATATGGAGTAGGTATATCTTGAAGTTGCCGACCCCATAATGACACGGTTCTGGTCATTTTTAAGTCAGACAAGGACATATTCGCGGGTTGTTTTATAGGATCCTTATCGTCTTTGTTTTTTTAGCGTAAATCGGTAGTCTTTGGGTGAGAGATGAAATATTTAAGACGAATAAATCAAAGACTTTTTGTTTTTGGCTTTCAAATTCATATTTAAAATTATTTACTATGAACGTGGGGAATTTAGATTTGGTTGATACAGACCAAATATCTAAGCTCCTTTTTTGAGTAGAAGAGCTTTTTGTAACAGGAAGGTCAAACCAGTGTTTAATTCTGCCGCCTGCTTGAAGCAATGCTGTATTAGGTACGATCTAATAATAATAATTAACACCAAGAATTTCCGTACCTAACAATGACTTATAAAAAAAATCATCCCTAATTTCTTAAATTTTAATTAAAACTTATAAAATATCTACAGGTAAATATGAATTGCTATTTAAATGTACAGCAATGTAAGAACGTGCTATTCATACTTTATGTATAAATATTGTTCACAGGAAGTTAAATAATAATATAAAGAGATATGCCGACTTATTACAATTGTACTGAAAAACGGAAATACAAAAATATCATAACATCCTAAAACTATTATAAAATTCATCCATCTCTTACATCCGCACGACTTGATCTGCGCAAAGGCACCGAAAGATCTATAGATCATTCAAAAAAAAGTATAATAATTGCAAAACGAGGTAAACTATCGATTATAACTATTCTCATAACGCGAGTGATTTTATTTTTTTACCTACTTTTTTATTTTTAAAAGTAATCGGTATAACTGAATGTAAACCCTAAGTTTATGGCTTAAGGTATCTAAATAGATTGTAGTTTCTTCTTCTAAATCATTAAGCAGCGTTCACATGCGCGGGTCATTTAATTCCGCCCCATTTACCGCATCGGATCGCAAGTTTGCACAACAATTGTACACAATTGGCTCTTTACTCGAAACGATGGTTTTTTTTACTCTCCATTTTAACGCGTCTTTCTACCATTGTCCGCGCGACATTATGTTTCTGTATTGATGTTTTGTTTATTCGCGTGGAAGTTTGGTGATTGTGCACATGGCCTTAATAGCGATTATTATAAATCATAATATTATATCGATTGTTAACATTAATTTATTATGATAGAATAAATAAACGGCTGAAGTTATATAAATTTTCAATTTATTTTGTACCAAATTTTAATTATTAAAACTACTAAATAGATAAAAAAAAAACAAAAAACTGAACAAGGGTACACTTATCTCTTTCAGACGTTTTTACCAGTGACCCTTAGCAGTGGGAGAGGTTTAGAGAAAAAATAGGTACAAAATTATGTAAGAAATCATACACCTAACTACATATCTAATACTTACTATATTATATTTTTGTTAACTTTATAGACTAGCTCCACCTCGCTGACCCAGAGCTCCTGGGATCGCACCAACGTCTTCCTATGAGATATTGAATTATCTTTCTTTTAAGAAAAAAATTAAAAATTCTTAGCCCAGAATTAAAAAGTTGGTGGTGTTACACGCCTGTGTCTTGGAGAATACTGTCTGTAAATAATAAATCTGTCGGGTTTGGGTAGTGATCGATAAAAATGCAAACATTATCAATCTGAGCCCGCCAACTCACTTTGGACTAGCGTTGTGGGTCTGTGCAGTGTATCTACCCTCCTATAAGAAGGAAAGCCTAGACCTGTAGTAGCCCATTAAAACAAACTGACAATGATAAAAAAACACAAAAAATTTAATCACACAGAAAAAATATCAACACAAGTAAGCGGTCTATTAAGAAATCACAAAGAATTATTTTATCTGATACCATCTCCAGACTCCTTATTAATCAAAAGGAATGCGGCAATGCGGCACTCTGTAACACACAAAAAATAACACATCGCTTCGGACAAAATAAAAACAAGATGGCGTTAAGTAGACATAGGGAGTTCCATTCAACATTTTTTGGACAGCTCCGATTTTGTGCATCCTATTGTAATTTTTCATAAGTTATCAATATGAAATCTATATCTAATTGTGCTCTGCGGTTTTACTTGTACAGATGCCGCTCCTTGGGAGTATCGGAAGTAAATAAGTAGTGTAATTCCAGAGTATAGTCTGTCTAAATGTAAGGAAGATGCCTAGTGTGCTATTTTTTTCCAGACTCAAGCGATGGCTGGTGGGAGGCTTTCGCCGTGGCTAGTTACCACCCTACCGACAAAGACGTATCGCCAAGCGATTTAGAGTTCCGGTACGATGTCGTGTAGAAACCGAAAGGGGTGTGGATTTTCGGCCCACTCCTAACAAGTTAGCCCGTTTCCATCTTAGACTGCATCATCACTTAACATCAGGTATGATAACAGTCAAGGGCCAACTTGTAGTCGATAAAAAAAATGCATCCACAACTCGTAGGTTCAGTGGTTAGCTTTATGATTAAAATCTTAACAAGATTTAAATAGACATAGATAACAATTATCGCCTCTAAGCACGCCAAATCCCATCAAGGCAGATAGAACAATATAAGTTCCAAGTCCCCCACCAGATAGAGAAATGTTTGTGTCCTGTTGTGTTGTTCATTGGACTGGGTTTGTGTTTAGTGCGTTAATGTTACTTTTGGGTTTAGTGCATAGTGTGTTAGTTACAAATGTTTTTGATTAATATTTACCTATGATACCATTTGAGCCTAGTGATGCATAAAGTCAGCATAATCATAGTCAAATGAGTAAATAGTTGATTATGTAATAAATTATTGACTTCAGATTGCAGAATCAATAACTAAATTACAAAAAATATAACAATATTTCAATAAGATGACTTAAATTACAAGGTAATGGAGTTTAGAACTTAAGTCGACTCAATAATATCAATACAACCCAAAGCCCTAAAGCCTCGCCTACTTACTATAACTAACAAAGCCAAATTCTTTTAAGGCTTGATTATAATAAAATGTTTATCCTCCTTCAAAAGCCGTGATCCCTTTGAGACGCGGGCGTCGGTGTGTCTGCTTGCACCGATCACAAAAACTGGTTCCGACTAGTGATGTGCGGGAAGCTTTACGATAGAGACGTCAGAGTCGAGGAATGTCGACATCATTTTCCGTTTCATTGTAATTTATATTACAATTTACAATTGTATTACTTTTTAGTCAAAACTTGTTATAATTCCTATAAAATATTGTTATTTACAAGCGCTTACGTGGCCTATTCACTCCACCACATCAACTCAGTTGTAAAGCGTGGGTGATGGGAACTGTCGCTCGAGATCTAACTGGCTACGTGTGATAAGACGCTTTTTATTCATTACGATATCACATGCCTTACAGGCGTTAATTATTTTTGGAAACATTTATATTAAAAAAAGTTATATAGTATTTGTGTCTTTGACCGGAAGTAAGTATAATAAAGCACTAAAACATTTAATACACTTAATAGTATGTTATGAAATCTACTTAGGTACTATTCAATTCATCTTGTATTTTATTTAATTCTTTTGACCTATCTACTAAAACTATGGTACGAAATAGAAATTGGGAGTCAAAAGTACGACTACAGTGTTAGTCGAAATACTAAACTTTTAGAGTACATCACTAGTAGTAATACACTATACAGTATTCAATTCTATGCGTTATGAGCGGTTTCCTATTGATGTTTTTTTTCATAACAGAGGTATTTGGGACGGCTGTCAGTGTATAAAATGTGTTTGGAAGGAAATGAATAACCATTTTGGATTGTGGAGTTAGTTGAAGTTTCATCCAGTTAGAATTTTAACAAGTTATTCCGAATGTTCAATTTAGATGGAGATATACGCGTTATATATGTATAGTATAGTATGAGAGTTTAATAGTGTTACCACTATTTCGGAAGTTGGATAATGAAATCGCTATATTTTGCCTATTTTGTGTTATTAAATACGTTCAGTCGAAGGTGTCGCAACACGGACGGAAAAAAAACTTAGGGCCCTTCACCTACACGCTGGGCTGACCAGCTGATCGAGTCCAAGCATACCACGTTCTATGCGCTAGCGAAGATGACCACCAATAAGAGCAGGTGGAAAGCCTGGATCCGTTCGATACTTGGATCCTACTAGGACCACGATCTTCAGACGTGAAGGAACGACTATAGAGAGCGAGTGTCGAAGATATGTATCTCGCAGTCAGCCCGCTACCATACATACCTACATTGTTACTTATTATCAGATGAGAAGGCGGTCGAGGTCTAAGTGTGTAATGAAAAAATAAATATTTCATAATAGTTTATTTTGAACGAATGCATATACAAAAAATATTTTTTAGTTAAGTGTTAGCCTTAAAAATAAATAAGTAAGGATTTCGTTGATCAATCGAATAGATTAAAAGGAATCAATTAACTAACTAATTGATTAATTAATTAATTCCTTTAACTTGTCTATTGATAAATAACTGATATTTTACATTCTTGGTTGAATGTACATATAAATAAACAAACAATGTAAATAAAAATACCTACAAGGTTACATCAAATTATAATAATGAATGTTTATTAGGAGGTTATGAAACAATTACATAAAAGTAATTATAAAAGATTTAAAACCTTGAGATTAAAGTTGATTTGAGGTTTTAAGTTCTCCACTCTACTTTGTCTAAACTTATAAATACTTAATTAATAATTATAGTTTTTAGTAAATTAATTGACGGCCTCAGTGGCGCAGTCGTATGCGAAGTTTATAAGACGGAAGTCCTGGGTTCGATTCCAGGCTGGGTTAATCAAAATTTTTCTAAATTAGTCCAGGTCTGGCTAGTGGGAGTCACCGTCCTAGCGACAAAAATGTGCCACCAAGTGATTTAGCGTTCCAGTATGATTTCGTGTAGTAACCAAAAGGGGTGTAAACTTCATTCTACTCCTAACAAGTTGTCCGCTTCCATCTTAGACTTCGTCATCGCTTACCAGAAGGTGTGGTTGAAGTCAAGGGCTAACTTGTAACCAATAAAAAAACAATTATTACTTTCCGAATCGGTGACAGGTAGAGTGTGCCATGAGTGTAACGCGACTTTTCAAAGGTGCTAATAAAGAGTATCATCATCGTCATTATTACCCTATTAACGGCTCATCACAGGGCCAGACCTCCCTCCTTATAGGAGAGGGGATATGGAGCATACACCCACCACGATGCTCCAATGCGGGTTGACGGGCTTAGGGTGATATTGTTTCATTTATTAACGATCATTATCAGATGTTGATGACAGTGACCGGGACAGACGGCTTAGGCACGGGGGAGTAACACCACCAACTTCTAAACTCCGGGCTTGGAATGTACTGAACATTTCATAGAAGAATGAAAAAGCTCAAAATTATTCCATGACCCGACCCAGGGATCGAACCCAGGACGACAGTGACCTCGTGATCGAAGCCACATAGCCTAACCACTAGACCAACGAGGCAGTTATAAAGAGTATATATTAAATAAATTAATTTTAATTAGAATACTAAATTACAATAACTTTAAACGTAATACAATGGCGCAAAAAATTTTGATATGAAAAAAAATCAAAATAAATATCTAATTAATTAGACCCACGTGGACTATAATAAAATTCAGTGATGTGAACAACAGATAAATTTCGGAACTAATCCAAAATATCCACTCCGAATTATTTGCCTTTATTATTTGTATCTATGTCTTAGGTTCGATCCCAAAATTGGGCTATTTAAAAAACTTATAATTAGTAAATCATCGCCATCATCATCAGTTGCCGTCTTCAAAATGAAGTTTGGCAGTCAGGTGGAAAGAATTCTTCCGGTCCTGCGAAACAGTTAGACGACAAGGACCAAGGACCAAGAATCAACCTTGGAAATTCATAAAGGGATGCCCAAAAAATGCAACTTTTCTTTTTATTCAGTCACCTAAGTACGCATAAACTTCTCGCATATTATTCCAGTCTAGTTAGTAGTAACACTCAATGAGTTTTTATATATTTTTTGTAACACTCGAGAAACAGAAGGCAGTAGGCGTAACATGTTGACCACATCATTTGAGAATGATGAAACAATTTCCAAACAGCGCGCACTCTACACAAACAAATGACAGTAATTACATGCGCTGGACCCCGAGCGATGATGTTCGTATAAGTGTAGACGCGTTGCGCGCTATACCGGCGATATGAAAACCAGATAAATGGTACAATACATAGGTATGTATGTATGTATCATTATGCCTCATTCCTATAGGGGTAGGCAGAGACCACTTCCTACCACGTGCCACGATCCATGAATATCTCTGCCACTTCTTCTTCGGATGAATTAAAGACAGAAAAAGTCAATGGCATACTGGTTGGTAAATGGTTAAGATTATATTGGCGTGCGACCCGTCTATTTATAAAAAGTCATAGATCGAGGTCGACGATTTATCAGACATATACTCTAACCGTCAAATTTAAATAACGAATCTTTCATCGCCACCTTTACTAATCTGCAGTCGATACGACACTTATTTCAAAACCATTAAAGATTATTTCAGTTTGAGATTCTGTAAAAATTAAAATAGTGTAGCAAACTACCCTCTGCAGATAGCATAACATCTATTTTTCACTCCATAAGAGCTATATTGGTGTGGGATGGTGTCGTTCATAATATAGGCGCCACCGTGTACGTCTTTAAACTTAGACCATTAAAATGTAATGAGTGGCCGGAGAAGTGGTGCTTATACCACCACGTGCCAATCACCAAATACGGCCACAAAGGAACGCAACTACCGTTCGATAGCACAATGGATAGAAATAATTGTACAATTAATGTCGTAGAATGTAAGTAATGACACTCGAAACAGTCTAAAGTAATTGGGAGTCAAGATTTTAGAGTACCGTATCTCAGACTTCATAACTTTGTGATTGTTTCTGTACTTTCAAAAGTTCAAACTCCATCACTTTATCGATGGTTTCTATTATTAAAAAGAAACGATAAAATATAAGTACTATAAAAAATAAGTAAATTATCCAAAAGCGCAACTGCGAAAACGGAAGCGAAATAATAAGTCGACACAATAGACAGAAACCAATAGAAGATAATTGACAATTAATTTAATTTTCTACCTTCCGAATCGGTACTACTAGTATTAGTTACTACAAATAGATATAAAATGAAATATAGAAACATGACATTTAAAGTGCTTTCATTGATGACTGTATTTTTTCTTTTAGTCGTTCAAAACATAAACTGTTACAATTTAATACAGATTAGATTTACTATCCATTATATTTATTGTAAAATCACTAGAAATATAGTGGGATTTATTTATACGTCATACAGAACTCTCTCGGCACAAAATCTACTCGCGGTTGACCACCTTCTTTCATTTTAACCAAAAGAAATCTTAGTTTTTAAGTGCGTACACTAATTGCTACTTCGTTACAGTCAAGATGTTGTAAAAATTGACGTCGTCAATATAATTATTATTGTATAATTATAAGTCAACTTGTTAAGTTGGTTGTATGGCGTAGCTTAGACGTAAAAACATTCATTAAGCCACAAAAATAATAACGATAAAAAATGAAAAAGATTGTAGAAAAGTATGAAGTCGGAAACAAATAGAGAGATTTCAAAAATTTCTAATTTACATAATTTTACATCGTTTAATACAACAAAACAAATATTATATGTAATATATATTATATTTCTTAGAGTTCATTATAACCTTTTTGGGTTATTTAATATATTTGCAGTAACAGTTGGATTTTGTAGCTGGCCCTCTACATTTGCGCTAATAATTATCCCATAGTTCAATAAAAACTGAATGCGAACACTAACTAGAGGTCGATTTATACGTGAAAATGTAAAAAACCAAATCTTTTTCATTTAGAATATGTATTACAATTGATAATGAAAATACACAACCCAAAGATCTATCGTGGTTACATTCTGCTCCGATACGTATAAATCAATGGTAAAAAGGATTATAAATCAAATACAACAATAGATACTTTGCAAAATGGAAATTAAATTTCAATTCATGTATTCTTTGCTATCTGACCACAATCAGTAAGACAAGGGGATGCTAATTCTACAAAAGCAAAGGGTCATATTCATAATACACAAACAATACACGTATGAACATTTCAAAATCTTGCTAAGCAACTTTGAACTTTATGAAAATAGAGCTAAGGTGCAACGGATAAATGAAATAATGTTGATGCTAAATAAATCCGACATATCGCATGACTTAATTTTTCCATTCTGTTGCCTTTTCTGTATTGTGTCATATAGTTTATTTCCGAGGGTGTCAATGTGAAAGATCTTCTCACGACATTGAGGGTAGGTCGGTAGACCTACCATACCTATATGGTAAGATAGTTAAAACAACGATGACAAAACTATTGTTATAAACTCACTTCTTATATAATGTAACCAAGATAACCCTAAATGTAATAATAAGGATCGTTTGTGACGAAGTTAACTTTCAAGTAATTAATATTATTAAAAAATAACTGATTATAATGCTCTAACATGTAGCACCGGAACAATGAGTCCAAACTCGATGGATTTATCTTGTTACATGTAGGCGTTTCTATACCCATCGTCCAACTTCATCATCAGACCATTTTTATTGTACCATCTTATTGAAAAGCCATCAAAAATATGCAACAGCAACAAATTTGTGTTACATCTTAACATACTACCGTTAGATGAAATTAGAATCGATCGTTAGAATCGATCAATCTGTCTGGAAAATACAAATACAGAAGTCTCTTTTAAAACATTAATCGCCTCTACCACTTATGAACCTCTTGTTCTATCAGGACAATATCTTTTATAACTAGCTCCACCATTTATAACCCTGATATATCAGCACAAAGTAATGTAAGCCAAGCTTTATATCAACAATCCATTAATGTATCTACTTTACAAAACTTTAACAAAGAGTACTAACTTCTTTTTTTCCATTCTTTCTGATATATAAAAATTGGACCAACCATCAATCATCATTCTGTTATGAATATGAAAAAATACAATTTCATACAAAAACACAACAACAGTTAAGCACAATGAACTACATGAATTGGCGCGTCTCTTTAGTAAACACAATTACTTATTGAAATGTACATATTGTTTGCTAAAAAGAATCTACCAATAGGAAGCACCATTGAGGATATAACTGGCAATGTGCGTGACAGCACATGCGTTATGTAGGGTTCCTTAGTAATAAAATAACTTATAAAAAATGATTATTGTATAAAATTTCTACATGGTCTAAAAAACTTTTATATGAAGATACAGTATTATGTTTCTACTGTTTATGCCAAGCATTAACCTTTGTGCCAAGCAATGACCTTTCTAGCTTCTTCAGCACAGTCACAGAACTTAAAAGTTTTATGGGAGATGTTCCCACGTAAGGACTTATGCTCTATTAGAATCTAAGGGATTCTTAAGTAGGAGTAAAAAAATCTTAGATTAATTGAAGTCTCGCCTTGCTCCAGAGCTACCTTACATAATGTTCAAATAGCAATTATTAATAAAATAATTATATTTCAATTGTTAAATGTCAGGTTGTAATAACTTCCTTTATATTTACAATGCGGAATTCTAAAAGTGCATAACCAAAGAAATGTGGCCAAACCAGAAATAGTACGCCCAAGAATCGACACGCTCATAATTGGTGATGTTTGAATAACAGGAGCCATTCACAGACATACAGAAGCCGAAAGAGAGATTTAAAAATACAAACCTTAGAAATTTCATCTTCACTTGTCTCCGCAAACAAAGCTTTGCCTTTCAAGTGGGCAAACCGACGCTGACAAAGGCCAGGTTACTCGGAAACCAAATATTATCACGCGCAGCTTGACTCGGAACCCGTGGAAACATTGCCCACAATGGCCAGAATAAATGGACTGTCGGACACTGGCGTGTTTGCTCTGTCTTATTCAGATCATCTAATGATGATAATTACTATACGCTACTCATCTTTACCAAATAGTCGGGAACCTGACATCGGCAGTCTTTATTGGAATTTCAACATCTTTGTCGGCGCGGTGCGGTATGTTATCTGTACCATTCAGTAATTATTAATATTGATGACATTTTTGATTCTTTAAGGAAACTGGATTCTCAAACAATTCTATAATATTGTACCTACCCCACTGAAATATTATTCTAGTAATCGGTTATATAGTTTTTTTGATTTTTTTTATCGACTATAAGTTGGCTCTTGACTGCTATCACACCTGATGTTAAGTGATGACGCAGTCTAAGATGGAAGCGGGCTAACTTGTTAGAAGTGGGACGAAAAATCCACACCCCTTCTACACGACATCGTACCGGAACGCTAAATCACTTGGCGACACGTCTTTGTCGGTAGGGTGGTAACTAGCCACGGCGAAAGCCTCCCACCAGCCAGACCAAGACAAATTAAGAAAAATCTCAATCTGCCCCACCGGGAATCGAACCCAGGATCTCCGTCTTATAAATCCACCGCGCATACCACTGCGCCACGGAGGTCGTCAAATAAAATAAAATAGTAATTTTTAAAAACCTTTCTAATTATTCTAGGTACATGTTAAAGCTGTAATCTACCAGAGCTTAAGCGATGATATGATGTTAAGGCCTAACTTATGAAGGTTTTATTTTTGGCAATACGTTTTTGTGTTGCGCACCTAAGACAACCCAATTATAATTAAAGTTCTATGAGAATCAACTCACTATCTTTAGGCAATAGCAAAGCTTTCTTAACTGCGCAAAAGAGGTGCCATACCAGAACAAGCAACAGCTGTTTTGACTTGCAGATATTATCCAAGGGAGAGAAACAGCCCGCGGCACTGTTCGTTAGCACGGGCCGAAACAATTCCAGTTTTGCGAATTCTTCTTCATTGTGCCGAGTACAATTCCTCCAACAACAATAGTGTCATTGTCGTAAAAATAGCCAATAGGTACGAAAATGACGGGTTATGAGTACGAGTCCCATTATGATCGGCGCTTTGTTGGCCGTATCCTCGGGGAGTTCGAGACAAGGCCCACAATGCCACCGTGAAACGTATTTATAAACGTTATGATATGAATGGATAGTATGAAAATGTGTGAGAGTGATGCATGTTTGTGGATTGTCTTGGATAAGTCTATATTTTGCGCTCAGACTGTAGTGTGTAAATTTTAACCTATCAAGGTTAAAATTTACTCAGAGAAGTATAGTGAACTTATTTTGTTTTATTTACGCATTATTTTATTTTATAAAATCTTAAAAATATATTCTGCGTTACGTTCATCGTATTGCATAATATATTTTTAAGATTCGTTGGTATATTTTTCAGTGAAAAAAAAGAAATCAAAGTTTGGTTTAGTCACACTTATATAACTGAACCCATGATGATAGGTATATGGATGAAATATGACAGATAGCTTGTTGCATTGGATGACTTTTCCATGTTTTCGGTTTTTCTCGTTAATAAATAGTAGTACGAGAAAATAATGAAAGGATTTATTATTTTGGCAGACAAGATAGAAAATATTTTGGGGTTGCGCCTTAGATGAAAATTGGTCCTTATTCTGTATTTTTGCACATGGCCATCCTACATAATACACGAGAGCTTTGGACGACAGTAAAGGCAGACAGCGACCTTGAGTTACACAATTCGAGGATTAGATACTTGAATTGTAAAGATTTTTCGCTCATTGTTAATTTAATTGGTAAGACATAGTTTCGTCAAAAATAATATTATTATGAATGAATAATTTTGTTGCAAATTTTTAGAAATAATTAGGTAGGTACACAGGCCAAGAAGAGAAATTCCAATCTCCAAAATAGTCGTTTACGTGTCCAATGTCCATCGTCTCGTAAAACGAGACTTGTATTTTTGAAAAACTGCATATTAAATTGGCTATGCATTAAAAATCTAAAGATACACTTCTTTAGGCCATTTTACAATAATAAAGTTGATGCGCGACAAATATAATTGATCGGAATAGGTTCCTTAGCGGCCGGGCAGCCATTGTGCGCCGTAAAAGGTAAGATAAAAGAAAGAAAAAAAGATAAAAAGATCTCGTTTTTCTGTTTGAACAAAGCGTGTCACCGCCAGCCATGTTGGCCGTCCACCCAATCGCTGGAATCGGATTCGAGACGAGAATTCTTTAAATATTTAGTTTTGTTTTGTCTTTTTTATGTTGCTAACGGTTTTATTGTTTCCACCACCATTATAACTATGCTTTTATTGAATAGCCTTATCATCATTAAATTTTAATAGCCCTCTACAGGGTAGAGACTTATCTCATATAAGACAAAGAGAGAGAGGTTAGGAGTTTAGACCCACCATGCTATTAAGTATTTTAATTAAAAAACTTGCGAAGACGTTATTTAAAAAAAAACAATTAACTATAACATAATTGGGAGGAAATGAATTGAAGTAAGTCCTTTCTTTTTCGTTCTTACTTCCATCCTTCCAACTACTGTAATTTTCAGAAGGTAGTTATTAGGTATGTCCATACATTTTAAAGAGCAATATCTAGTTTGAAGTCAACTGATTTGTAAGTTTCGTATTACCTATTACACTATTTTCATAAAAAACGTTAAAGTAATCGACTACAGATTAAAAATAATACAGAAAAATCTCACAGTAGCTTACGAGCCTAAAATAACACAATCCTTTGTCGAAGATATTGGATTCAAAGATTGCGTGCGAGGACCCTTTGTGACAAATTTTTTTTACCTTTTTTCTAATTTTTTTTCACGTTTTAGTGTTCCGCGTTGAAAATCCATACGTACGTTAACAAAATGTACCTTATATTGGTTGATGCAGTATATTACCAACCGATTGCTAATAAACTGATTTTAACGATTTTAAATTGTCTTAGATTTAAACATGACTTGACTTTTTCCTTATTTTTCTTAATAAAAGTTTTAAACGTTTTAAACCTCCAAAATATTATTTTGTTTTGGAGGTTTTATCAATACGAATGCATAAACAAGTAGTTTTATAACGATTTATAAAATAAGTACACTTTTGAAAAGATTGTATATAGTTTTACGTACCACGTGTTTTTGGTTCAATTATATTTATTTAGCTACGGAACAATGCAACGGTAAGTTTCAAATCGCATCTGACTGATATTTTTTGTTATCGATTTGATTCGTTGACGGATCTCCTTTGTGAGCTGGTATTATTTTTTCGATTTTGACACCTGAATCTTGTCCCTTTCGAGTGTAAGGCTGATCAATTTTGTCCATTGTGCCCCTTGGTGCAAGATATCCCGGATGTGAGCATTTTTAACTTCAGCTATTGTTGGTGCAGATATCTACGCTTATAATCCTTGGCGTCATATTGTAGGTATAATGTGTTTTTATAATACGATATTAATTGATTCACTTCACTTACAATATTCATTACGACCACTAGTCTGTAGACCACCGATCTGAAAATCATATGTATACCTACTATCTAGTTAAGTACTTAACTGGATTTTGGTCGGATCGTAAGTTCCTATATATAATCAAATAATGTTTTTTTTTTTCTTAAATGACATTTGTAGTAAATATTCTCAGCCCGAAATTGAGATGTTGGTGGTGATACACCTACGTACTTCGGAGAGCACGTCAACATCGATCAGTGATATTTAGAACGAGGTAAGAATAAGAGTAAGCTTGCCAACCTACATTGGAGCAGCTCGGCGCGTCTAATCTCCAAATCTTCTCTAATAACAACTAATATGTATTCAGTGCTAGTAAAGGGCAAAATAGGCTGTTAAAAAAGCCAGGTAACTTATTAGTAGAAAATATAACGTTAACAATTTAGACTAGACCAGTTTGGATATAGATATTTTTTCTTAATTTTAGATTTTTCAAAATTTTAGACGTTTACCTAAATTTGGAGTTAAAATTGTCAAATATTTTGGGGAGCAATTACTAAATCTGTTTGCTTTTTAAAAACATAAATTGATTACTATACTTGAATTAAAAGTTTATATAATAATAAAAATAAAAAATACTTGACGCTTTTTTAATGTTTCTCACAATGTTTGATAATAACATAATCATTTTTTGAAATGGGTGTGTCTAAGTTCCTGGTGTTTCTCCGCCCATCTTTCTCGTAGGTACCTCAATTTATTGTAAAATACTTTAGATTTTGGCAACACTGTCTCAGCATGAGGTATCACCAAGTTACCGAGTAATCTGAGTGCAATTGTAATCGGAATCATGGAACAAGTAGGTGTATTCGATTTAAAAAATGGGCAATAAAAAGTGACAATCTCTAATATATAAAATTCTCGTGTCAGTTTTCGTTGCCATACTCCTGCGAAACGGCTTGACCGATTTTGATGAAATTTTTTGTGCTTATCCGGTATCTATGAGAATCGGCCAACATCTATTTTTCGTCCCCCTAAATGTTAAGGGTAGTCCACCCCTAAATTTTTTTTTATTTTTTAGACAAAATTTTTAATTTCTATTTTTTTATGATACAACATACAAAAATACATACAATCCTTAATTTTCACCCTTCTACAATCAACCCTTATTTTTTAATAGCCATTTTAGTAATTTAATCATTTTTCCTCTCCGGTCGAAAATTGATCAAATTAGTTATCCCCGCCAGATGTCTACAGGTGTCACTTCTGACCCAGTAAACAGCAAGTAAGCTATTTTTGTCTACACTAGAAATAACTAGGAAATTATTTATATGGCAAAACAACGTTTGCCGGGTCAGCTAGTTCTATATAAATATAAGCTTGGGTCGGAAAACGGCTTCTAGCCGTTCACACTCCTGCATTTCTGCTTCACCCGAAATTGAACCCAATGTTATTTTCGTTTTTTCTTCTCTCGGTTTGAAAATTTGAACCGGAAGTGCACATGCAATAAAAAAGAAATTCTCCTTTTTCTGACTTACACATAGTAGCTAAGAACACTTCTCAGATATTTTCCTGTAGATAAGGATTTGTCATCATATCGGGGATCGGCCAAACCGTTTGGAAGTTGTAAGGGAACATATAAATAGTGCGGACAGACAGACAGACAAAAAGAACTTATCCCACAGAAATGCAGAATGTCCAATCGGACGGAGTGGTTCTAATTTATCTATAAAATTCTATTCTCTTTTATCATTAAAGCACTAACTGCCGCTAAGCAAAATAGCTATCTTCCAGTCTAAGAGGTGGACTTACAGATTTTATTTCAGTACACATGAATAATATTACCCCCTAAACGTCAGGTTGAGGGGCACCTTCTTGAAGGACGTAGTCCTAGCCCACCCTGTGAAATATTGCCCTGTTACTTTTTACGATGTTTTTCACTTAACATCAGAAGTGATTTTGTTTCCTTCATAATTGTTATATGGAATAATAAAATCAGAGAATAAGAAAATCAACTTTTCATTTCGACTTGAATTGCTTGGTTTTAAGCAGTTTTGAAATCGATGTCGATTGCAGTTACAATTCCACGGGTCGGTTTACTCATGGGACTTACGGGTATGGTAAGTTGAAGGGGTGTTCAGGAGGGAAGAATGCACCCCGCCGGCAAAGCCGTGTAAGTAACATTGTCGCACGTTATTAAATGAATTAGAATTCAATTTATCGTTATAATAATATTTATTTAGAAGTGTTTAGTGTAAGTGGTTCAACATTTTATGCATAGTTAAGCAATTTTATTTCGCATAAATTTTATCTTTTATACTTACAGGATTTAATAGTAAGGAATGGAGTCTTAAGCCAGAACATTTTATTAGTTTTATTTTATTCTACTACTTAATCCTAATGTTGTTATATATATAAATATCAAGTTACTGTGTATAATGTTTTTAAATAATTTTAAAATTGGTAATATTATAAACAGAACTCTCTCAAAGTTTCTTTACATAATATGGGCAAAAATATCCGATGTATAAAATTATGTCCAATAAACTCGCTTAAACGGTTTTCTTTTATTTTCAGGGTTGAAGTATATAAAAATAGAGAAAATACAAATAATCTGGCGAAATTTTGAAAACTAAATAAGTTTCAAAGGGTCAAAGCTTTAAAATAAATTGGTAAGTATGAATGGGGAAAATTGTTTTATTTTGAATCTAACAAAGTTCAGTTGGTCAGCCAGTAATAATATTAAATAAAAACTTCACATATAACCCCTCAGACCCACCTTCTCTGCAGGACATCGTCTGAGATCTACAACTCCAAGTCTCCACGTCAGGGCGGGCCCCTCACCGTGCCGCCCGCCCTTCGCACGGCAGGCACCTAAGATTTTCACACGGACTTGAAATTGTTCCTTACTTTCCTGTAGGGTAAATAGTTCCCGAGTCGTGCTGTGTTGCCCGCCCATTTTCCTACAAGTTTTTTTTTGTTACAGTCATATCTAAATTGGATTAGTATTAGTTATTATAATTATGAGGTAGGTTTGATTAGAGCTTTGGGCTTAAAAGAATTATTATAATTCCAAAAGTCCCACGAGAATTTGTTCTATTATATTTTGTTTAAAGTTACAACTACTGGCAGTTTGAGGCTGTGGTATTTGGAAGTCCTTAAATAGTCACGTGAAGAAGTGAACATCCATCGGTTGACAATGATGATAATGGTGACAGTTATGAGAAATATAAATGTCTTTTGTTGATGTAATAGTTTATTTCAGATCTCACACAATACTTATTGATTTTCACCAAGTTTAAAGTGAAGACGCTTTGGTACCCTCCACTCTACTATAAGCTCCAAATCTCTTAAAAGTAATGACGGTGTGATAACTACTACGCTACTCTGAACTCTATATCCCACTCTCCAAAAGTAGTTTGAAGGCATGTGATCTCTTGTAATCCATTGAAAACATAATGAAGATGATAACACTTACACTTAAAATAAGTGCCCTGCGATAAGTACTACTAAAATAACGCAATTATGTTAAGTGGTTTACTAAGATAAATAAATACGATAGGACAATAACACACATCGCTATATCGTTAAGCCTCAAAGTAAGCGTAGGTAGCTTGTGTTATGGGTACTATGATTACTGATGAATATTATATATATATATATATATAATTATATTATACATAATTACTTATAATACATAGATAAACACTCAGAAACTGGAAAATATCCCTGCTCATCACACAAACATTTTTCCAAACGTGGGAATCGAACCCACACCCTAGGACGCAAAATTAGGGTCACTACCCACTGCGCCACTTGGCCATTTTACATCTCATGGTTCCGAGGTTAAACCTAGTTAAACCATGCCTGTTGTAGATATCTACTATTGTACTACTTATAATTTAGTACTCCTCCTCGCACAGTCATAAAGTAGCACCGGTTTAATCAAAAAATCATTCGACATAATGTACGTCCGTTTAAATGAAAAATTATCATTTAAAAGGGCCATCAAACAAGCAACGTCATCTTAACTTGTATGAATGCGTAATCCTCACACTAGAGTCACCTACTAAATCATACATTCCCATACAACACGCCAAAAGGACAGTGGACACTTAAAATATACACCCCAAGATAATAAAAAGACATTTCAGTCATAAAATTACCATAAGGCATAATTAGGCGTATTATAAGATAGTTTGCACGGTGGGCAGGGTTTTTATTCCATAGACAAATAAATGGACGAATATAGGAGTGGTTACCCTAGGAGCGACTAAGAGCACAATGTGCCGTGTTTACATTGTGTATGAATGTATAATTAATAAAGATATATTGCTTGGAGCATGAGAAAATGAGCACGGTTGGGAATACATTTGGATATATTACAGATTCTATGAAATTTGTAGAGAACTATTTAAAACTATATTATTTACCTTCCGTTATGAAATGGCTGTTATAAAATAAATTTTGATCTAACTAAAGTTATCAATGACCATGCGGTCTAATACGCAAATATCGACCACGTAGCAGCTTAATTTTAAAGAGTTAAATCCTACTGTTTGTAGTGACTCTACTACCGTGCGTTATTACATACACTTAAAGCTTGAAAAAAAATAAAACTTACAACAGTGATTTCATCTAGAAATGTCATGTAATATAACTCAAATCGTTGTACATTGTCGTACAACTAAATGTCCCCATACTTCAACGCAAACCTTTAAGTACGTCTCGATTCTTCTTACTTTGGATAATTTGCAACATAAATCTGTCAAATAAGTCTTTGTATTTGTATTTGTATTTATAAAATTTAAGTAAGTCTTAAAAAATAAGTACTAATACACATAGCTATTGATTTACTAAACAAATCAATAGTAATCGCAATTATAAATGATAGCGCATTGTGGTGGAACATTTGTCAGGATGTCATCGCGCTTCGTTCTGCTCAGTGACTCTAGAAGGCGTTAAAATATGATTGCTTTGTGTTTTATTGTCTGTGTCTAAATAAAAGGTCTATGTCCCTACAAAAGGCCTATGTCTAGCAGAAGACATCTATCCGCTGATATGATGAAAATGACCATGATGATGACTTTAAAGATACATATTTCTTGGTATTTTGATTGTCAATTAGTTAAGGAAGAACATGGAGTATTCTTAAAACAATCGATTTATTAATAATATTGCAGATTATGCAAGAATCTACGCAAATGGGAGGACATGATCTCTGCCTTCTATGGGAACGAGCCGTGATGGTATGTAATAATATCACAAAATTGTAATTGACCGTGCATTGAACATTTAGTGGTAGATACAATAAATCTGCGTCGCAGCCGATGCCTGCGCAGCAGAAAGAAAGAGTAACTAGATTGTGGAGGACCTAATGATGGGCTTATAGCAAATTTAAGTTGTTTAAGCCAATTTGTGGAGCAATTATTGCTAGGCAGCACGTATAGATCAATCTGGAGCAATTTGGTGGAGTATTCTGTAGCTGTTTAAGCTATATTGTTCCGAATACGGAGCCACCGTATACTTGTTATATAATATTGTTCTTCTATTTCGTCATATGCGTATTTTATTAAAAGACAGATTAATAAAAATATATTTTTTATTATATAATTTAATATTTATAAAACAATTGATTTATACGAACCAATAATATCACACAATTGTAATTGATCGCTCATTGTGTATCTGGTGGTACGATAAGTCAGCGTCGGTCGGTGCGCCTGCGCAGCGGAGGCGTGAAGCTGTGACGTATCAGGTTAACAGCCATTGTAGCTTATTGTGAGCTACGGTTTGTTGGGACTATATTCTTGTTTATTCGATTGGCGATTGGGAATTGCGGGTAATTGATTTTATTTTATTGAATATTGTCTACGTAGCGTTAATTACATGAACGATCTAGTTCATGTAATTAACGCGATGTCTTAGGTATCAGTTGTGGTGTTTTCAGTTTATTTGAATAAACCACTATGAGACCAAAACCACTCTTACTTACGGAAAATGAAATTTTATTGTTAACTGGTTTCGGATGATAATGTTTCAGTAGTCTTATAGCAATTATTATCAAATTTAAGTGATAAAATTAACGACTTAACGTATTCTCCGAAGTACAGAAATGTACCACTACCAACTTCTCAACTTCGATATGAGATTTTTACGAACATTTCTTTGAAGAAGAAATGCTGAGGATTTTATATGCCAAAACTCGAAATCGAATTTTATATGAGAAACAGGACCTTTTGTTGTGAAGCCTCATTTGAACCTTATACAACGTAAATTACCGCTCACATGAACTTCCGTAGCACTAGAGGAGCTTGTTTTTAAGGAGTGTGATAACTTTAATATACATAAACACCAAGAACTTTGGAGACCTAGGTGGGTACCGCTAATTCGAAAAATATCGCTATTTTTTATGCTTGGTAGAAAATCCGCCTTCGGTTAGGTTCTCTAAAGTGTCAAAACAATATTTTATAATTCAAATGATAGGTAACATAAATAATTGCTTCAATAATATCCCAGTGTCGACACTAACTCACCTCTCGTATATCACGACACTCGACATCGCTGACATCATGCACTCTCGCGCATTCTCCGTTAATGTACACACGGCTTTACAAATTGAAATTTAATTCCATATCAACTCTAGGGCTTATAGTTGTAAGGTTCCGTTTACATAGATACAAATTCCTGTAGCTTTTACAGCTTTCGTAGCGGTTTAATGACTTCCTGACGTTTGTGTATTTATTGCGCGGCAGGTTCTGAATTCGATTCTAAGAATATTTCAGTTAAGAATTTTAAATTCTATATCGGTTTGAGTTTGGTCAACCCTGACTGGTACAATCTACCGCCAAATGATTAACATTGCATACCTTATACCTACAGAAATGTTTCAATAGACCTAGTGTACTTAGCACTCTAGCAATTTTAAAGACATCTGATAACATCAAAGTCAAGCGTTATGCTGTGGTTGAAAACGATTTTTGGATTTTGGCCTTTATGAATTGGCTTAAATCTGATCTTCAGGTCTGTTACGCTTGTCTAGATAATGTAAGCTATCAATATACCTATAACCTAATTTGAAATGATAAAATCTACTATTATTACAATTATTAATACTTCTACTACTACTACTTCCATTGCTTGGTTTTATTAATTATCAAAAGATTTGCAAACCTACTCGTAAATTTAAAAAAAACTTAAGAAGTTACGGGACCTAAATTATTGTTTAGGATTAAAGTATCGATACTTTTTTTTTTATCGACTACAAGTTGGCCCTTGACTGCTATCACACCTGATGTTAAGTGATGATGCAGTCTAAGATGAAAGCGGGCTAACTTGTTAGGAGTGGGTCGAAAATCCACACCCCTTTCGGTTTCTACACGACATCGCACCGGAACGCTAAATCGCCTGGCGGTACGTCTTTGTCGGTAGGGTGGTAACTAGTCACGGCGAAAGCCTCCCACCAGCCAGACCAAGACAAATTTAGAAAAATCTCAATCTGCCCCGCCGGAAATCGAACCCAGGACCTCCGTCTTATAAATCCACCGCGCATACCACTGCACCACGGAGGTCGTCAAACTTTAACTTTTGTGTAACTTTAGATCAGATGAATTAAACAAAAAAAGTGATCTAAAACTGATTACCCTTTAAAAATCGGAATACGACAGAAGTTACGAATCTCACAAGCGGTCACCATAAAGGCCGGCACTAAAAAAAATTAATATCATAGAGTGGATGTATTTTTTGTGAATCAATATGAATGTCCCCGTACATGGGCTGGTGGTTCGCTCCAGGTACCATCGTAAATCAGGATTAGCCGCCTCAGCCAACGAGCCTCATTTGTGCGTTATTTATAAACTAAATCCGCGGCCTGGTCACACGTTACGTATTTATGGTTATAGATAAACGACATTTTCCTTGCCAGTTTGCGGGGATACTCTTTGTTGTATCGATTAGATAAACCGACTCGTATTTTGTAACATTTAAGTACTTACAATCGCTAGTATTGTACTCAAATCTAATAAAGACAATAATAGTACTTTTGTGCCAATTATTATCTATTAACTCAAGGTTCAAGTTACAATAGATATTTACACAAACTAAGGAACTAACTAAAAATGAGTTCCAAGATTAGAGTCCCACCCATCAGGTCTTTTAAATACCCTCACACAGCAATGAAGATATCAATTAAAAATTCGGAATTGGTCGTGTCAAAAATATATAGTTAGCTGAAATATAGGTCATAGTTGATTCAGAAATGTAGACAGTGTGTTGAAACATGTACAAATAATTACCTATCCTTTTGGTTTTACCGTAAGTAGTCATTTAAAAAGATATTCTACGTGGTACATATTAATAATGAAAGAAATTTGAAAATTTAGAGAGTTCAGAGCCCGAGGGGAAAATTGTACGAACAAAGAAAAGCATATGGCGTTACAATAGGAGTAGTAACAAAAACTTATTATTACTCTTTGTGTTCGCAAATTGTACTACAAGCCATTATCTGCTGATTTACGCGCCGCAAGACACAGGCGGACAGCGATTTACTGTATATTTATTTACAATGTACAGACGTCACGTTTTTTCTCTTAAATGAAAAATTATTATTAGATACCAAAAGTCAATTTGACAAGTTATGAGAATGTATTTTATTTATCCCCTACGTATTTGTTCGTTTTGGATGGTGTTTCCCTGGGATTGGAGATTGGTTATTGATTCTTAGTTTCAGGTAATACTTAAAATGAAAGGGGTTCATTTTTTATTTAAAAAATATGAAAGCAATTAAAAAAAGTTAGTACCTGTATAAGAATAGTAATACTGTTTATCGTATGTATCTAGTAGATATAGGTATGGTTGGTGGAACAGCCATAACATCCTGTGACTGTAAATAGAAGAATTTGGGGATCTTGATGTTAAATAATGGGAAATGCTTTCTAAAATAAGAAACGTAGTGCGTTGCAAGAACTTAAAGTACGATCTCTGCCTATGACTGTGGATACAAAGTAACCTTTACTTTGTAAAAATTTTTAACAAAAAATAGAACCGACTCAAAACGCACTAAAAAGTAAAAAATAACTGTGTCATTCAGTTGCTTTAATTTGCTTAAGCATATCTATGAAATCGATGTCAGCTAAGTTTAAGGAACATTTATTTTACGTAGTAGCAGTTTGTGGGTTCTAGGTAACGTCCTTAAAGTAGAAACCTAGGCTGGTACCGACTCCTAGGTATGCTTAAGTAAATTAAAGCAACTAAATGACACAGTTATTTTTTACTTTTTAGTGCGTTTTGAGTCGGTTTTTCATTTTTATTTCTTACTTTTTAGTGATTTATCACCGTACGTACTTGTACTATACTGACATAGTATATCAAACGGCACTAGTAGCCAAAAAGCTACCGATACCGAGACAAAACCCGAAATCGCTGTAAGCTTGCCTCTAAAATTTGAAGAGTTCCTTAAATTTCCCCAGGACATTATCATCAGATCCTAACATGATGACAATGGGACCATCTTGGAAGTATGCCCTTTAAAATATAAAAAGAATTATCAAAATCGGACAACTCCGTAAAAAGTTATGCGTGGTCATACATAAAAAAAAGAAAATATACGTGTCAAATTGAGAACCTCCTCCGTTTTTTTTCGTCAGTTAATAAAATGTTAGTCATATACTTGTAACTTGAGCCACGCTCACTGAACCGCCCTGAAGCTATACACATGGCTTTTTCAATATGAATAATGAGCTTTTTGTAGACAATGAAAAACAATGCATTTATAATATAACGCAATGTTTCTGTTGCACCAAACACAACGTCTTATTTGATATTGAAAACAATAACGCGCGGCAGCGTTCGGGGACCCTCGCGACATCTTCAGGTCCAAAATTCCTTAGTGCCTGAAGACGAAAGTTTTCTTATTTTGTTTCAAATTTGGCTTTTAGTAGTGCATAACTGGTATAAGCAATATGGCAATGTCGAGTTATTCTGTTATAGACGAGGTACGAACAAAACAGATTTACTCAAAGGGCGATCTCTGTGTGATTTAATCAGAAATGACGAGATCCGCAGAGAAACCAAAGTTACCGAGATAACTAAACTTGTAAGGATGAAAGGGCAATTAATTGGTGAGGCACATATTTTGTACAGTAGATGACCGTTGTGGTCCCTAGATGCTGAAATGGGCACCGGAAAGCGTATTGTTGGTCGAGTGCTGAAATGGCGACTGAAAGCGCTGAGTTTTATGATTCTCCGTAAGGTAGACTTATAACATTAAAGTACTTTCAATCTACAACAACCCATGGCATTAACTAATACTGTAAAAGAACAGAAATAGTTATTTTGATGCAGACTCGATTTCATTGCTCCTGTTTGTGTACATACTCGTACAAACTTACGATATATTATATTTAAGATTATAAAGTATAAAAAAATTAAGGTATAAACAAATACGGTAATAGTATATATAGTAAAGTATTTTTTGTCTATATGTTGTTAAATTTTATATACAATGTTTCAAGAAATAGTGAATCTTGTTCTTGTATTTGTTTGTTGTCTCTAGGTAGCTATCGTTCATTTTTACACAAATACACGGACACAATAAATGTCCGTCAGCGAGTATATTTACGGGAGAAATTGCTTCATTCACGATCAAACACGCGCCTTTCTTTCGATGCTGGACAAAGGCACAGATAATATATTTTTGTTCCCAATACGTGGCCATTGTCCCTATTGCCCCGCTGTGCGCCGTTTTGCGCATGTCTGCCCCCGTTTGCACCGCTGTGCAGTCGATTCGGTCGAATTATACCATTGTAGTGTGACAAGTAGTCTCGGAAAATATACCACCCTGTAGCTGGTACTAATTTGGACAGGGCCGCATTTGCAAAAACTAAGCATTCCATGCTTCTTCATCGAGATTCTACATTAATCGATCACTTATACTATATATTAGTGATTCGACATATTTTTTAAAAACTGAAGTAAAGTTTATGTATAAGAATTAAAAATTTTTCAATCAGTATACCTGTAATATAAGTTCTTAGAGAAAATATTTATAGATAGAAATGGTGAAATATCTGAGACATAAGACGAATGACTGCATTTTTTTGTTGAAGGTAGAGGTAAAGAACTGCATTTTCTTGAATCATCTAAAACTTTTCAATAATTCATAAATAATAAAAACGATTATCAATGATTGAAAAAATTATAGATAATTTGTTTCTGAAAATAAAAATTTAACCATACTTTTTACTTCGTATATTATACTTTTGAATTTTAAATTAAATCTCCGATATTATTTTCTTAAGCTAACAAAATGTATATTGAATTATTCAGTAGGTACTTTAAGTTTCATAAAACAGATATAATAATACTTCATCATAATTAGTATAATTAATTTGAATCTAATGAAAATATGTATTTAATACAAGACAGGTGTTTAAATTAATAAACTAAAAATTGTAAGATAAGTATAGCTGCACTTTAATGCGACAGGCATCTAACAGCTTTCGCTCACAAATCCAATATAATCAATTGATAATTCTTTTAAAAGTATCGTCGAATCCGGCCCCGTCCAACAAGGTGCAACCCGTTGCAAAAAGCCAGAAATTGTCCAAAAATTTTCAAAACGTGATCACGTCATTGTCCACGCACACCCGCTACAATGCCAACAAAGCCCATCCTTAGCTCTCCTTTTATTCTACACAATCGTACTTTACTTACTAACAATTCTTACCGACTTGCAACAAAAACGTCATATATACAAAACCACAATACATTGAAAAGCAACTATATTTCATATTATTTTACAGTCTGATTTCATTTAGTAATATTTTAGTACTTACATCTTTATTGAAGTAGTAGTACAAATGACATTTCACATGTTTGCCATAGTGTCATTGTTAGATACACCCATTGTTGCATTGTTCGCAACTATTGTTGCTGGATCAATGCGAAACATTTTAATATTATGAAATTATAAACGTCTTCCGCGAGATTCGGTATTAGAACATTGCATACTGGGAGAAGCTCTCGGTAAAGAAATACCCATATTTTTAAAGTCTTTTCCATGCTTATTGGCAAAAATACCGTTGCCAATAAGACAGCCTAAGAGACTACAATAATTTAAAGGCTAGAAAATACCTACTAGGTACTAATAGTTTTTCATTCCATGTATGTATTTCATAATGATGATATCTGTCAAGACTGATTTGGAAATATTTACTACATACATCCGTATCCGGTTGAAATCCAATACAATCTACTTACTATCCGCGGAATGTATTTGATTTTGATATTTGAAAATAAACATGATATCAAAACTTGCGGAACCGACGAGATTCGAAGCTTTATCTCTCTGGCATTCCGGGCACTACGAGCGCCTTACCGATCATATATTTTTGGGTAAAAATCACGATAGTTGTACTATATATTTAGCACTCAACTTTTTCGAGTCAAAATTGCGAAAATTGTACTGCATATTTTTCTGGGTGAGTTACACCTTTATCGTTGACGTGTATGCAAAATGTCATGACAGTCGTTTGAGCACTTAGTGGTTAAAAGAAACATACTCTTATAACATTATAATATCGTCTCTACAGCTTCCCTGTTCCACCCACTCGCTCGATTTATCGCTATCGGCTGTCTCCACGTACTCTTTATATGCTGACGCGGCGACGCATCCGGTCCTAACGCACAATCGCTGCAATTTTAGTGTTTTGTATCATGACACCTTTCTAATTGTGTCACACGATATTGTTACTGTTTAAAAGAATGTGATATAAAAAGAGAAGAAGAGAGTGTGATTTAAAAAGAAGAGAGTGTTTTATACTAAGATTTACTTAAGTAAATAACTCAATTCTATTATATGACCTAAACACATCATACTAACTCTTAAAAAACATAAATCTATCCCCAGCAATTACTCTTTATTAAAGTAGCTAGGCATTGCTAGTCTTTTATCAACATTTGTTTTGGTAAAATTATATGTTAGTTGTTATGGTTACTTTTTATATTATTTATTACTACGTAGGTACTACAAACTGCACAGAATACATATCTAATAGTACGAAGCAGTACCCTATATGATTAATGTTTTATAAGTATGTTTTTCTATAGTTTCAGTACAGTATTTTTTACAGTACAGGACAATTCAATCTCAGGACTTATTCAATCTCATAAGCTAGTTACTTACATCTTTCTAGCTCTTAAGAATGTCTAATATTGGTTTTGTTTGAAACACATCTCAAAAAGTAAACTTTCGTATAAATTCTTCTTAAAAAACGATTCCAACCTTACTCAAGATTATGTATTGATTTATTAATTGAACGTTATATTATGTGGTATTCTTTTCATTTTAGCGTATGCGTCACGAATAAAAGATTGGTAAAGGACATGTCAGTGGACGTCATCCAATGAATTCAGAGCATCTTATTCATAAACACCTTTACTTACATAAAGGATTGCCACATCCGGTCAAATTCACAGATTTTGCACAATTGGTTCCTTCGTCAGCCGGAAATGGGCTTTGTATCAATTGGACGTTCAGAATTGAATGAGAATTAGCAGTAAATTGCAATAAATTAAATAAAAGACCTTCAAGTGTTGTGTGACAATGTACTATTTGGAAGCCTCCGCAATAAATTGTACACAAAAGTGGTTTAATTAACAATGACGTATACTTCAGCGTCCACAAAAAACATCGTTAGGAAGTCTGCACAATAACTACCTGAGATTTTTCCCATAAGTAACGTGTCAAGGTGTAGGTCTGCAAATCCGCACGTGTCCAGTTTCTTCCTAGCTAGGAATCAGAAGGGTTAGTTGTCTGGTGGTATGGTGTGCATATTATAGTTTACCCCAATTGTTTAAGATGCAACTTCGAAACGACCTTCGCCGATCTAAATGGATGAAAACTATATTCGTTATTATTATCAGCCTATTAAAAACAGCACGAGAGGGGATAGAAAGCTTAGAACTTATATATACTAAATCATAATTGAAGATTTATATTAAATAAACCGATAAAATCAAATAATGTTATTTAATTTAAGTTTTAAAATAAATTTTCTAACATAATCAAAGTAACTGTAGCTACCTTCTGTTTATTATAAAACTCTAGGAACTGTGTATCTGCTATTGATCTAAAAATGTAAAAAGGCTAATCTATTACGGAATATGGAACTAAGCAGTAAAAGGCACCCGCCACAGACAAGACAAGACAATACAGGAAACGGTTGTCCATTTCAATGACCAGATCTTCTATTCGCTACTGAATTAAACACACAATACCATAGAGAAGCAGTCTGATCCCTACTAGAAACTCGGGCTTAGATTCATTCACAAATATTTACAACAGTGGAATTAGTTGTAACTGCTAACCTTAGTGAAGTTGTCGCCCTTATACCAATAGATATAAAGGCTGGAATACAACAAGAATGTAATAGCAAAGCACTTTGAAATGCCGCTTTGATGGTACACCATTGTGAGTCTTGTAGCTTATAATCCTAACATTGTCGGTAGTTCATTCATAAACACTAAATAGATATTAAGTAAGCAAGTGATTATTTATGAATGATCTTTTCGTACTACAAAATGAATGCATCGTTATGTATGTGAGCAATAGCATTTTATTTTATCTTTTGTTATATTTTAATTCTGAATTCCACTGAATATTTGGGTTGGTTATAACTATCTGTAGTCCTTAAATCGAGGCAGCACTAATGCTATTTAAGTAGCACTTTGATGTCTCAAAAATGCAGTCATCTTAAAGTTCGTAATCTGCTATGTGCTTACAAAATATTAAGGATCATAAAAATCCAATGATGTTTTATCAATAGAAAAATAATAAAAATAATATGGTCCCAACTGAAATCAAGGCTAAAGCTACATGTCCGTATGCACTGACAGATGCACTCTCTATTCCCTTAACGTTGAATTAAGAGAGTAAGGGAAAAATGACAAAATGAGCGGTAAGAGATCAGGTTCAACAATTTTAAGTGCTCTAAGAGACACTGCGTTGTACCTATTTCCCAACTCCAGACTGTTATTAAAATTTTTATTTAAAAAGTGTGACAGCAAAATGATTATTATTATTATAACGACAATTTTACGATTACTATCAGATGTTGATAACGTTAACGTGCTCTCCGAGGCACGGGGGTGTGACTCTATAAATTTCCCGGCTTCGGTCACCTTAGAATTTAGTAAGAATTTCTTAGAAGAAAGACCTAGAATTCGAAGCCACGACCATTGTGATCGAAGCCCCATTGGCTAACCAATGAACCAACGAGGCAACAGATAAATAAAAGGTATTGTATGAATAAATCAGGCTCATACCAAGAAATAAGTCTGCAGCGGTCGTCCCAGACTGCCGGGCACCGTAGCGTATTGTTGTAAACCATTTCATTAACATCCCCCGTTCCTCTTTGTTACTGCCTTTTTCTATGTGCCCGTTGAGGGATAAACAGGTTATTGTTGTGTGAAAACGTCTTAAGTGGGATTAGGATCCGTGCAGGGTGAATGGAGACGATAGATGCTGCCGTCTTTGGGTAACGTGTAAGGCAGTACTAATCAGGAGGAGCAAATACTTCTATGAGTACTATTGTCTGCTTATATCTCTACAAACTGACCTGATAGACGTCATCGTGCCATAGAACCCTCTCCATATACCTATGTAGAGAGTGGCATATGAAAACGGCCACATTTGAAAAAGATAATAAATGAGATTAACTGAAACTCTCCTCTTAGCCCGATTCTCCACTTGGTCAGGCTAACTAACAGCAATTCAGTTTAATACACATGGAGAAAATCATAAGACATATGCAATCTTGTGTTGCAGAATAGAATAGAAAGCCTTTTGTAGCCAAGTCTTACCAGATCTAATTAATATCATCATCTTCAGACTCTTTTTGTGCCCACTCCCACTGAGGCACTCAGACCTTGTCGTCAGCATAAAACCACCGCTGAATCAATGTGTAATTTGACTCTGTAGCAATAGTTCAAAAACGTTAGCCATAATGACCATTACTTAACATGCTCCCTGCAGTACTAGGACATGAACAGGTACACCTATAGGTACCTACGTACCTTATCTAGGTACTCTATTAAATATTCAACTCCACACTACTGCTTATACTAAAGGAAGAAAACACCAATATTTCAAAGCTCGACTTACAAACCAGAACTTTATGATTTCGAATAGGTTAACCACTTGACCATGGAGCCTCAACTAAATTCATCTCATAGTAGTACAGATGATCAGTCTCTATTGCAATGATGTCGTCATCCGTAAAATCCTCAGCCGCGCGATAAAACTAATTGATTAAACCCCGGCGCACAGTCGAGCCGGCACAATGCGGCCGGGAATCGAACCCGGATTATCTGGGACCCGCTGCGTCCAATTATACCGTGAGAGCGAACAGATTGTTTTGTTTTGCATGAGAGAAATCAAGAAGTCCACGAAAAAAAATTGAATTTTATTTTTTATTCGCTTACTTCTTACGCTATACTTCTTCAAATCACTGAGGTGCTGTTTAGCGAATCATCAACGCGAAAAATAGTTAATTAGATATTTAATTTGCTATTTCCGCAAAAAAAAAAAAATTGGCGGAAATTAACAAAATGATAAATAAATATGTACCTACGATTCACGATGAACTTTCGCATGAATCACCTGCTCCTATCTAATATTCAAAGCGGAAAATATCATATTTTTTTAATTATTTATGCAAACTTCATATATAAATGGTCGAATGTGCGCAGAAAAAAAAATCTGGGAAACTTAAAATTCTATTGTATAGGGCCATTGAATAAGAACAAAATTTTAAAACTGAGATTGTTATGTAAATAAAGTGTCTGAACCAAAAAGAACTTTTCGTTGCAATTTAAAGGAGATTTTTCTTAAGAATTATAATGAAAGCTTCTCTTGCCCTACATTTACTAGTTTCTTATAAGAAATGAACTCACCAGTAATACGAAGGCCCAACAAGATTTACACTCGCCTTGATCTTTGACGTCTGTTATCACGTTTCGTTTCATCGTCATCATCATCAATGTCTGCCTATTAAAGACCCGCAACAGGGAAAGCCCGACCTACTAATAGGCAAGGACATATGGAGTGTTGACACATCACGTTACTCCAATGCAGATTAGAAGACGGTAACAAAGTTTATTTGATTAACGATCACTATCGGGTGGTGTTGAGAGTGTCCGTGATCGATGGTTGAACGTCCTCCCCGAGGCACACCACCAACTTCCTAGATCTGGGCTTATAATGAACTGAAAATTTCTTAAAAAAAGAAAAATCTAGAATTATTCCATAACTCAACCCAGGATTCGTACCCACGAGCACGTGATCTAAGCCACATACGCTAAGCAAAGAGGCAGTCGTATCTTGAAATACTAACGTGTATTTTTGTTATAATCTTATATACTCACTGTTGTAAACATTGTGCGGTTTTATATAGGTACGACATAATTATTATAGCTATTAGCATGTCCAATGTGAGGTAAACATTTAAATTCTACGCGTTCTACGATTCTCAATCAAGATAATTGTTATACAACATTCTAAAAATAACCTAGATTCTTTTGTGTCGCGGCGAATCATTGTTTGTTCAGAATCGATATTGCTGCTTGTACATTTATCTTCAGCAGAGGAACTCATGAGCCCCTCTGAGAACGCAATCAAGGTGGCAGCTAACTGGACCCATTCGACAACTGATATCGATGCCGCCGATGCGATTGAAGAAGATGGATCGATATTTCAAGATTTTTACATAACTGTACCCCGCGGCTACTTTTGGTAATATTCGGGCGTGGCAGATGAACATAAGGGATCCTTTCATGTTGTTAAATACCCCCACCAAGAATGAGCCCCACATCTAGTGGCGCACGTTCAAGGCAACCATGCAAGGTTAAAATATTAATAACTGTAGATCATCAGAACAACAATAACGTCGGATTAAGATAAGATACGTTAGATCATTTCGAAAATCTGACGATTTGAGTCTAAGTTAAGAGAGTGAAACGATGACAAAGTCGCAAACCAAGTAAGCTAACGTATTTGTTGAGTATTTCTGGTGATTAATATTTTTGAATATTTTAACAGGTTGGCCAGAACGTGCTTAAAGGCTCATATATAATGAAAGTATTCAAGAACATTAATGGTATACTTCCTTTAATTTTTCTGCCGCGCTATAGTATTTCCGATAATCCCCTCTTCGGCTCCCCTACTATAAGTGATATTTATTTCATAATTTTTACACTAATTTTAGTGTTATTTACTTATAATTTTAGATACACATATTTACTTATAATTGCATTTTTTATAAGCATAAACATACATGGCAGCTAACAAAGAGCCAATCACTGTTTACAGAGCAGCTGAACAAATGAATGTGTCACTCAACGCTCCAACATCAAACAACGGCAGAGTATAGTTGGTCGTCCATAAAACACAAACAGTTCACTCCTCTTTGCATCCTGAAGTAGCCTTCCTCTCCGAAGCTCTCACCCCAAGAGTTCTATACCAGCCAGTATGGAAGACCGGTGACGCTATCTGAAAAAAAGTTATTTTTTGTTTATTCATTACAAGTTAATCCTTAACTGCAGTCACATCTAATTAATCTATGATGAAAGCGGGCTAACTTGCTGACAAGTCAGAGGAGTAGGATAATATCCACACCTCTTCGGTTTTGTTACCTCAAGAATGGCAGTAGATTTCTCGAATATATCTTGATAGATAGTACCTATTTACATAACTGCGATATAAATCATTTTTCAAAAGTAACCATTCATTAATGCCATCTAGTGTGTGTTCGATGTACTATCTAGTGTTATGTATTAAATATAATGAAATATATATACAATATAACAGAACTAAATTAAGGGTTGTGATTTAGCACACTGATACTTCAAAAATCTCCGAGACAGCGTTGCAAAAAGCAAAAAAATCCTTTATAGATATATCTGTCCACTTTTTACTACACTATGAGAAGTATACTGTTGAAACTAAATAAGTAGATGTATCTTGTGACTAAGGTTTTTACACAAAAATAGAAAAAATAATTCCCCATACTCAAAAATTTTTTCCTTCAATCCCATATATATCTATCGATTTCTATCGACAGGTCTTCAAAACTGATTTAGAGGTTTCCTATATAATTTTTTTAACTGAATAGTTTGCGCGAGAGACACTTCCAAAGTGGTAAAATGTGTGTCCCACCCCCTCCCCAACTTCTAAAATAAGGGAGTGATAATACTAAAAAAATATATGATGTACATTATCATTCGAACTTTCAATAAAAATACGTTTGAATAAGATATTGATAAGTAGTTTTTTTTAATAATTATAATGTACCCATTCCTCAAGAACGCGAAAAGATATCAAGTTGAAAGTCATATCAAATACTTACTCATATCAAAAACTTTTACCTGTAAGTTTGTCCGGAACCCTCGGTAGGCGAGTCTGACTCCCACTTGGCCGATATTTTTATAAGAAGTGCTTAAGAATTACTCACCTTTTCCATAACCAACTAGGAGTACAGCGTGGTTAGTGAGATTGCCATTACAAAGTAGCCCATTCAAGACTCCTTTTGTATATGTTTGTAGAGGCATCGCATCAATACCTGTAACCATATTTATAATACTTTTGACCTGGCCCTTAATCAGAATGTCCTGGATTTGATGCAGGAATATTCATCTTGGTTTTTGTCTTTCAACTTTCCCATTCCATTCATTACACATTACATTCGTTTTAGTTACATTCACTTTCAAACATTTCATTTTCATAGCTTTACTTTATTATTTCCCTTGTACTTAGTACATGTAATTAAATTTTTGTTTAATATACATAACTATAACATAAATAAATAACTATATCTGATTTTGATGAAACTCAGCTCATAGTATACATAAATTGCTTCAAGCTAAGCAAATATTTAAGTAACCGGTACCGGTGATAAGATGACATTTTGAAGAAATTTATTTTTTCTAAATCACAAAACCTATCAGACAGAAACTTCCTCAGGGTTAAGATTCGAGTCTCATAGATTCTTCTTTCAGAGACATTTCCCCTATGTTAAAAAAATATTATTTCAGTTTCTCCGGGATCTACGAACAAAGCATTTGCCCAAGTATTTGCCCAAGTATTTGCCCAAACTTCGTTTAATTAAGCCGTCAAGCCTCAGCCGTCGTGAATTACTGAGGTGCTAGTGGGCCTTAAATAGGCAGACGAGCGTATACGGGAATCAGATCCTGATGCTGCAGTAATACCTTAGATATGCCTTACTACTCCTGTCGTAGATGTGATCGTGCCAACATTCTAGACGTAGATGGATAGATGCAAATGCACGCAAACGTCAAGACGTAGTTTTAGTAGAAAGGATCAATTTTAATGGGTATTCCGGGACCCACATACCCTAACTCCACGAAGAGGATTCGTAAACGCTTTTCCCAGCTTTAAAAATAGGTCAAAAAAATTGTCACTGTGAATAACTATCTTCACTCTTATTGTTATAGTTATGCTTTCATAGGTAAAAGTTCTTAGTTATTCCTCTTATAATGACTCGAGACTCGAGCATAATGTACGGTTTGTGTGCATAATTTTATTTAAAAAAAACTCGATTTACTCGAGCATAATTTAAAAAAAACTTTAAATATGACCCCCACGGTCATATTTAAAGTTTTTTTTAAATTACCTATCGAGAGTGGTCCGATTTTAATTAACTGTTCAGCTATATGATCTTCATTCTTTGGACGGATTTTTATGCAATCTTTTACTGTAACGACTACTCGCTGAGCGTCATATGCGCAGTTACCGTCGTTGGCTGTGTATGGATAACTCGCGGATGACATTGCACCTTGACCTTTTAGGTACCTAAAAATATCAATTTCCATTTCATAAGATTATCAAGCATTAGCTTTTTAACATAATTTATTAACATCACATTCATCAACACCATCTTGCTAACAAAAACATGAAATTTTCACACTCGTACTCATCATCACATCGTTTTTAGGCCATCAAAGAGACTATTAGCATCCACACAATTGAAGACATTATGGTAACATAACCGTACCTTAGTTGTAGTATAATGAAATCTTCAACTTCCTGAATTATTTCTTAAATATTGATGTAATTAATAGTCAAAACATCTTACAGCAAAGCGTTGCTTGGGTTGCCTCCACGGCATCCTTCATCTGCTTTTTCACAATCGACCAGTTGTTGCTCAGACAAATATGTTAATTGCCCAGTTTTTATAGCGTTTATGCTTTCCACGTTACCTAAGAGTTATAATCTTGTTAACAGAGACTTATGTATAGATGGATATTATGTACACCCTTGGTAAATACTAAATAGGAGATACGCCACTAAATTAATTATTTGAAAGTAATTTTTCTAGTTTTGTAAAAGAACCCCAGAGTAACCAAGTGCCTAAATTACATTTTTTAAGATTATGGTTCACTTCGGTAACATTGTGTTTTAAGAACATTCATTTTAAACTGGTTCCTCTAATGAAAGAAAACTAATTACTTCTATTAAATGATTTTTACAAGGCAATTAAAACATTTTTCATAATAATGTTATCAAAATACATTCTATATTTCGTAATATTAAAAAAAAATCAAATCTTTAAAATCTTAATGTAAAAATGTGATTTAAAACAGAGGAAATTGAAGAATCTGAAAACATCCTATAACTTGGTCATCCTACGGTAAACTGCATAAATAATTGTAAAATAACTGTTATTTGTTTTCGGAAAATTCACCTTTAAATATCATCTTCATAAACTTATTGCTAGGCAGAACCTGTCACCAACATTCTGAAAACTTTCCTTTACTAGGTACATCAAATAAATTACTGCCTAGAAAAGAATGTATATCTCATACGGACAATTTTTTGCTATGGTAATTTAAATGTTGCCTTTGAAGAAAGTATTGCAGGCTGGAACTTAATTTTATCCTATTATGTAAATATTGTCATTAGTGACTATGAAATAAGCAAATATTTTGAATACGACTTTGGAATGTGGTATGTAAATCTGTTTATTCGTTTCAGAGATAAGCGGAAATGGATACTTGATTTTTACGTCCTTAATTCAGATATGCGTAGTATTAATAGTCTTAAATGACGAAATATAAAATTGTTCAAAGCATTCTCATACCATCATACTATGATAATAAATCTACAGAAATGTAATTATGGGCCCTAGTTTCTTATAAGAAAGCACTAACTTACCAATTGCACTAAAAGCCCAACAAGACCCACAATTTTTTTGATCTTTAACTTTTGTTACAACGTTCTTTGTGCGCCAGTCAAATTCTGCCGGAATTTTTAGTTCATGATCTTGGTACGTAAACTTTGGTTTTACTTCTCTACAACCTTCTGCAGTGCCATTGAAGAATATAACACAGGTGTGTTTTCTCAAGAATTCATCGCTCGTCAAGTCACTGAATTTTGTAATACCTTTAACATTAAACAGATAATTTTATAAAGTTATGGTCTAGTCAAAAACAGTTTAATTTCTGGTTCACGGTTGTGCCCTTTTAGAGATTTAATAACGTTGATCCCATTTCTATTACTATTGCTATTCGAGCAAAAAGTTTCTGCACCAACTATCGCGATTCGTTTAGTCGTTTTGAATTAATAAACATTGTAATTGTCTCTTTTACTTTGCACATTATTTTTTAGCACACGTCAGCTTTAAAAAATCCACTCACCAAACTCGGCATATTCATCATTAGCATTCAAATCATTGATCTTTTTCAAATTTTCGAAAAATACTCCATATCGCATCGCTTTCTCTGCTTCGCTAGAATACATTTTATTATGTTCCTGTATAAAATCTTCAAACAGCTGTTCTCCATCATTCGGATTATATAGTGGACCTTTTATTGCCCCAATAGAAGCAATTAGATATAGCAACGATAGCACAATCATATTTTTATTATTAGGTTTTGTTGCTCTGTTGGTTAGGTCTTCGCCGTAAAATACTAGTTTGTATTTAAAATAATATACTGTACCTAAGCATTGTGCTGCTTTATATACTACACATTTAATTTTTATTAGCATACCTAAATCAAGTTAGGTATTCAAATTCTACGCATTCTGGAATTCCATAACATACATTACGTTTTTAAGTTCAAAAATTCTTTGAATATTTCCATGACATTAAATGTTGGTTGTAACATTTATAGTTTTTTGTTGGCAACTGTTTCACGTTATTTATTTTTTGTTTTTCCTACTATGTCTTTACTATTTCAAAACAAACGGTCAATGACTCCCTATCAATAACTGGTTCTGGGTATCTAACTATACTAAGCTATCAAATAATCGACAAAGCCAAAGAGCAAGTTGTTGGTGGTTTATCCTGGCTACTCGATCATGTCTGTGCAGATATTCGCCATTAGCAAGATGAGAAAATCCCTAAACTATATGCCTAATCGACTCCCCAGGACGATAACACCTTCAACATTTATTTCTAAAGTGCCATATTTTACAATATGTTTCTGATCGTTTCTTGTCTTACTATAGATTTTCACTTAAAGGCGTGACTAGTTGCAAGGATCTGTAGCTACTCGTATTGTTGGTTATGAAAGTTAAAGTACTCGTTAATAAGAAAACATATTCTCATGATATTTTAATAGCCAGCAAATTATTCTAATTCACGATATTTTACTAACACTTAAATAATATATAATGTATTATTTTCTTATATTGTATAATTTCGATGTTTTCTTATATTGTTTATTTTTATATATACACACACATGATAGCTAGGTAACAAAGAGCCTATAACAGAGCAGCTGTACGATGTTCAGCAGTCGGACGCCCCAACATCAAACAACAGCAGAGTATGATGGGTAGCCCATAAAATTCATACAGTTCACTCCTCTTTGCATCCTGAAGTAGCCTCGCTCTCCGAAGTTCTCTGCCCAAGAGTTCTTTACCAGCCAATATGGAAGGCCGGTGGCGCCATCTGAAAAAATGTAGTTTTGGAATTTATCTACCTACCATATAGTTAGTAAAAGTAGCATTCAAACATCACTTAACTATTATATTTAACTGAACAAATACAAGATTTGAATGAACGAAGCGTACCATAAGATGGAATACTTAATTTAAATTAAATTGATTAATTTAAAAAAACATAAGGTTTATATTTGTTTATATTTTTATTATATTTTTTTCGGATTTTTTATTTTTTTCTTTTCTTAATTCCTTTTTACAATACTGGAGTTGCTGTAATTAAGTATTTTAAAATCATTTTTTTTGTTAAATATTACAGATTAGATTATAAATGTATTACAAATACATTGTAATGTAAATTATGTTCTATTTGTATTGTAAAAAAAACTTTGAGAAGAGTAATTATTTTTCTATCAGTCGGAGAATCAATTTAAAATGTACTGGAAAAAACGTTTAATTTTTATTAAGTTTTTTAAATTAGTATAAATCATTTATGTTTGAATTTTAAACAACAGAAAAAATTCAAAAGTGTAAGAGTATATTCCGACTTTTTACTTCACCTTATATCTTACCTTCATTTTTAGTTTTTACAAATAAACTGTAAATAAAACAACAGAGTGGAGCTCAATCAAGCCAAATGCTTATTTTGACTGAAATACCTTATGTGCAAAGAAAAAAAAAACAAAGATGGGTATGTTTTCGGACAAAGTTTTTTCTACTTGTGAAAGATGCTTGAAATGGCTGTAATATTTTTGGTTGTTTTCTTACGAATTATCTTAACGAAATGCAGTGTTTTCGTTCATCTACCTTTGTAACAGGGACCTACAAAACATTACTAAGTTTTGTCAATTTTTGTTAAACAGAAAAAGTCCATGTACAATTTGGTGTTAAACCTTGTGGACCTCTAATTTTACCAACAACTCTTCAAATCAAAAACAAGCAAGACAGTACTACTAGCAATCTCGATTACAAAGTTCTAATAGTTAATCTAAATGTTATAACGAGTGCTTGAGACTCACCGGTACCATAACCAACCAGAAGTACAGCGTGGTTGATCATTTTATTATCGCAACTTCCTCCATGCACGACTCCGTTTGAATATTGTTGTAAGCCCGATGCATCTATAGCTGAAACCATATTTCTAGTTAAAAAGGATTCAAATGAACTATTGAAGTGATATACTTCTTATGGGAGGTTAAACTGCTTTATTACGTTAAATTTTCGGCGCCAGTCTGTTTGGCTTCCCATGCACTCGCGCATACGACAACGGTAGGTAAGCTCCTCCTCTCTCACTGTAACTCACAGCTCTAGCCGTATTTAAGTTATCACTTCTGTCGGGCGTCCCGAGTCGCACACTTCTTTATTATCAAAAATTAAATAACGCGCAAAAACAAACAACTAAATATCTTCTTTCTAGTCTTCTCTCAGAATAAGAATTAGCTTCTTATTCTGATAGAAGATCTTTAAAACTTACCTATCGAGATTGGTCCGATTGAAACCAACTTTTCAGCCATATCCTCCTCATTTTGTGGATCGATTCTTGTGCAATCTTTTACTTTAACGGCTACTCGCTGAGCGTCATATGCGCAGTTACCATCTTTGGCTGTGTATGGGTAACTCGTGGATGACATTGCACCTTGGCTTTTGAGGTATCTGAAATATAATTTTCCATATCATGGGACATTAGCTTTTCAACCTAAATGACATATTATATGACCTTGTCTACTCTATTTTTCCACCATCGAAATACAAAGTAGTGTAAAAAGTGTACTATACAAAATTAGGTATTCAATTACAAAAATTAATCAATAGGTTCCATTTATTGTCACACTTGATGCATCACTGCACTTTCAATCTGAATTGAACGTAATAGTGGCACAGTGCATTTTCAGTGCATGTATTCATGGAGACTATGGGCATTCACCCACATAATGATAACTTCACACACATAAGACGCCCCCAAATACGCTATCTAAACAAAATTTGCATTTTAACCTTAGATACAGGAATCAAAATAAATGATTGGAGACATTTGGGTCTTTATCAATTTCACACAAATAGTAGATGAATAATTTTATATAAATTACGATCCAAAAAAAAAACAACTGTTGAGTTTCTTGTCGGCACTTCCTAGCAGGCTCTGCTTTTGAACCGGTGGTAAGGTTATTACAAACAAGATCATTTTTTTAGTATTGTATAAAATAGTCAAAATATCTTACAATAAAGCCTTGTCTAGATAGCCTCCACTGCATCCGTTACTTGCTTTATCACAGTCCACAAGTTGTTGTGCAGACAAATCTATTAACTGTCCAGATTTTATTGCGTTTATACTTTCAACGTTACCTAAAAGATATGGTCTAGATAAAAACAGTTTATCTTTATATAAATAAATAAATAAATAAATAATAATAAATTTTATTTCACAAAATTACACAAACAACAACAACAAAATCAAGAAACCTTAAAATAGTATAAGGCATTGTGTAAACGAAAACATGAGTTCGATAATACTGCATTAGTGGAACACTGTGTTGCAGTTATTATCGCCCGTCTCTGGCGCTAGAACCATACACGAATTTTTAATACTATTTGTTTTTGTTTTCTTTCTTAAATTAGTTTTGTACATTAAATTATAATTGACACTTAAATATTTTAAGCTTTTAATCAATACTCATTGAGACATAAATACTAAGTTAAATACTTAATACTAAGCTTAAGAAATTTTTGAATACGTCTATAGCGTCAAAGTACATAATTATAAGAAAGTTGTCCGATATTTAACAGCTGTTCGTATTCGAAAAATTCTTCACTTGGCTATTACGCTGCTAGCTAATTAGAATGTGTTCACCGCGTTAAACAAACTCTCATTTAATACGATGATTAAATTGTTACCAAAGAAATTCAGTCTATCATTTATGTAAGTAGAAGAATTTATTGAAATAGGCAAGGACCGTAACCAGTGGAAGGATGTTTGACCCCTATGGGAACGAGGCGTGATTTTATATAAATGTACCTATATTTATAAAATCATTACAAATGTAACGCCGGCATTGACGATATCTACTGAGTACTTATCACTATAATTATTAGTTATTATAAGAAAGTACATAAATGTACCTATTTTTATAATATCATTACAAATGTAACGCCGGCATTGACGATATCTACTGAGTACTTATCACTATAATTATTAGTTATTATAAGAAAGTACTAACTCACCAGTAACACTAAAAGCCCAACAAGATCCACAATTTCCTTGATTTTTGACTGCAGTTACCACATTCTTTGTACGCCAGTCAAATTCTGCCGGAATTTCTAGTACATCATTTTGGTACGTAAGCTTTGGATTTAATTCTCTACAACCTTCTGCAGTGCCATTGGAGAATTTAACACAGGTGTATTTTCTCAAGAATTCATCGCTCGTCAAGTCACTGAATTTCGTTATACCTTAAACATTAAATTCATAATTTTATAATAATTTCTAATATTCCGTATTATTCTACCGTGACCTGGTTACAAGCTTGGATTTTGGTAAATTCCTATCTAAGTGACAAGCATTCCAATACAATGCTACGTATAAAACAGTCAGAACTATTAACTGAATAATCTGTTCTCCTCCCAAGCTAACAGGATGATATATCAGACTTCGACTTAATCAGGTGGCTTGCTTGCGTTCTCACATTAACTTTAAGTTGAAAAAAAGGTAAAATTATTTTAACTTGTTTAGTTAGTATGAAATAAATGTGATGATTTGCAAGTTAAAGAAACGGCTCCACTTTTTTTGACAAAGGTGTAAGGGTTGTATGGATTGTATAGAACTTAAAACAAGAATTTAAGGAAGGATCTTAGATATCGTAAAAGACACTATAGTTAAAAGAGAATTTGATAACGTAAACTCTATTACTATTGCTATTCGAGCAAAAATTTTCTGTACCAACTATCCAGATTCGTTTAGTCGTTTTGAAACAATAAACATTGTAATTATCTCTCGCTGTATTTTATAGTACTCGTAAGCTTTGAATAATCCAGACTATAAATTAAATACACTCACCAAACTCGGCATATTCATGTTTGGTATTCAAATCATCGATCTTTATTAAATTTTCCAAAAATATACCATATCGCTTCGCTTTCTCTGCTTCGCTAGAATAAATTTTGTTATGTTCTCGTATAAAATCTTCGAACAGCTGTTTTCCGTCATTCGGATTATATACTGCACCTATTATTGCCGAAATAGAAGCAATTACATAAAAGAACGATATCACAATCATATTTTTATTATAATGTTTTGTTTCTCTATTGGTTAAGTCTTTGTCGTAAAATACTAGTTTGTATTTGAAATAATATACTGTACCTAAGCATTGTGCTGCTTTATATACTACACATTTAATAGTTATTAGCATACCTAAATTGAGTTAGGTATTCAAATTCTACGCATTCTGAAATTCCTAACATACATTAATACGTTTTTATGTTCAAAAAACTCTAAATATTTCCATGACATTTAATGTTAATTATAACATTTATAGTTTTGTGTTAGCAACTGTCTCGTGTTAATGTCTTTGTTTTTCCTACTGTCTTTACTATTTCAAAACAAACGGTCATTGAATCCCTATCAAAAACTGCCTCTGGGTACCTAACTATACCTACTAAGCTATCAAAAAGTCGACAAGGCCTCGAAGAGCAAGTTGTTGGTCAATTATCCTGGCTACTTGATTATGTCTGTACAAATATTCGCCGTTAGCCTGATGAGAATACCCCTAAACTATATGGACTTCCCAGGACACCTTCAACATTTATTTCTTAGGTGTCATCTTTTATAATATGTGTCTGGTAGTTTCTTGTCTTATTATAGATTTTCACATAAAAGCTCTGTCTATTTGCAAGGATCTGTAGCTGTTGGTTATGTATTTTAAAGTAAATCAGACACAACATATTCTCATGATATTTTAATAGTCAGCAAACTATTCTATTTTATGTCGTTTTACTAAAACTAATATGATGTATTATTTTCTTATATTTATTTTATATTTTATAATTATACACTAAAATAATATATAGTTCATTATGTACGTTAAAGTATATTTCACTTAGATTATAAGATATTTTCTTATATTGATTGTGTATTTTAATTTGTACATACACGGTAGCTAACACAGAGCTGATAACAGAGCAGCCGTACAAATGTTCAGCAGTCCAACATCAAACGACGGCAGAGTACGCTGGGTAGCCCATAAAATTCAAACAGTTCACTCCTCTTTGCATCCTGAAGTATCCTTGCTCTCCGAAGCTCTCTGTCCAAGAGTTCTTTACCAGCCAGTATGGAAGACCGGTGGCGCTATCTGAAAATATGTAGTTTTTTAAAACTATCTACCAGGTATACTTAGTAATAGGAGTAAACAAACATTACTTGACCTAAATATTATATTTAACTGAGCAAATCATGTATATGAACAGAGTATTATAAATAATGGATCAAACATAAATCTATACTAATATTAGAAAGAGGTAAAGTTTGTAAGTTTGTAAATAAAGTTCTGTCGGGGCTAATCTTCGGAATTACTGATCCGATTTAAAAAACTCTTTCACCAGTAGAATGCTACGTTATCGGTGAGTGTCATAGGTTATATATTGTATTTGTATTGTATATATTAACTGAGTTATCACAGTTTTTGTCGCGCAAGTTGGATCGTAAAAATCTGTTAAATCGGTTTTAAGCGCGTACGCTGCCTTAACTATTGAGAATAATGGAAAGCAATGTATGGGGACTTTATGTATCTTAAAAAGTTCTACAAAAAAGTGCGCAACAGCATATATATATCTTTTATATTTTAACAGATATATCACGTTTTGTCTTTTTAAAAAATCATTTAATTCATATGCTTACATTTACGTCAGCATTTATACAACTAAAATTAATTCCTTTAAAAAAAGATTTAGTAATCACAAGGATATTATAGAGATAAGATTTGCCTTTTACAGTAAGTTAATTAGTTACATAGTTTCGGAGATATTACAAAATTTCTAAAAAGTATGACACTGTAATAAATCATTTAATTTATATGCTTAAGTTTACATCATTATTTTTAACCGACGAAAAAAACGGAGGAGGTTCTCAATTACTAAACTAAACTTAAATCCTTATCTAAATAAATTATTTAATAATCTTAAGGATATTTTTGGGATAACATTTGTCTTTTACAGTATGTTAATTAGTAATATATTTTCGGAGATATTACAAAATGTCTAAAAAGCGCGAAAATGCCGCTATGGCGTCTAAATTTAGTTGACCTCCTTCGTGTTATATTGTACGTACTGAATAGAGGTCAGCATTTTCATGATCGAAACGTTAATACGGTGATGGATTTAGAATTCGATCTTTGTTCAAATATCTATATAGTACACGGAAGAGTTTGTTTGTTCGTTTGTTTAAACGGGCTAATCTCTAGATTTGCATGTCGAATCGTAAAATTATTTTTGTTTATTCTGAAGGCTAGACTCAAGAGTGAAATGTACTATTTAATATCAAATTATATCCATCAGCTTGCCATAAATATATATTATTAATGTTAATGTACTGAAATGTCGTACAATGTTTACCAAAAATGTAGATTTTTTGTACACGGGACGGGACGGAGGATATTGTTTCACAAGAAACTATAAAAAAAACTGAGAGGGGGAGCGGGTATGTTTGGGCACTTTGTATGAAAGTCTGTCTTTAAAATTAGATGGGTACCTAAGAGGTTTTCACGCGGACGAAGTCGCGGGCGACTGCTAGTGTGAGATAAGTATAAAAAAGTAGGGTAGCCCGGTTTTACAATGTTTTCGGATTTTCCACTTTAAAATATTTAAAAATTGGTATAAAACTACTGAATATGGAATACTTGCATCGAGAACCTTTTTAAATTTTTTTTTTATCTATCTATCTGTTTGTTCCGACTAATCTCTGAAACAGCTAGAACGATTTAGACGTGATTTTCAGACACTCATTTACTAATATTTTTTTAATTTAATAATTTTATCACTCATTTAATAATTTTATCACTTTTGATTCCTCGCGGACGAAGTCGTTGGCGTCCGCTGGAATAAATAAGCATGACAGTACCACTAGCAGAACAATCTCGATTACAAAGTTCTATAGGTATCTACTTCTAATGTTATAACGACTGCTTGGGACTCACCGGTTCCATAACCAACCAGAAGTACAGCGTGGTTGAGCTGATTCCTAGTGCAACTTTCTCCATGCATGACCCCATTTGTATATTGGTGCAATGTCGATGAATCAATAACTGAAAACATATTTCTTGTTAAACATGATAGCTTGTATCGAAATATACCCATTTTAATTAAAAGTTGATTGTGGTCACTGGTCATACATAAAAAACATATACGAATTGCGAACCTCCTGCGTTTTTTCATCGGTTAAAACCAAATTATATTGATTCATTTTAATTTTCAGTTTTTTCGAGTTCAACAGAGAACAGAGCTTTTTTTATTTACCCAAACTTCTTTGAAACCCAATATTAAACTTAAGGGCAAAACAAACTTCTGGCGAAGAGTAGCCACGAAGCTAACTACGGTATTTTAGGTTCTAATATGGACTCTGGATCATTGTTAATTGCGATCTCCCAAATGAACCATAGCAAAATTCCACTTGCTTTCAGTATTTATCCATGAGTAATGAATATGGCAAGAGTTTGTGTTGACGGATAAACTTTTAGCTTCAGCCTACTTATATATTATGTATTCTGTGCTATTATGCCACGAGGAACTTCGGTTGCTATTTGTTAACAATTAGGTAACATGCAGATACAAAGAAAGCTTCATGAAAACACTGTAAGTAAACTAAATGTAAGATTACAGAAGTTTGCAAATTCGTACATGGCCAACCTTAATAACCATATTCTCTCAGAATAAGAAACGATTTCTTCTTATCATAAGAGAAGAAGCAAAACAAGTGGTTTATGTGGTGGTGGTGATATTTAATATTTGCAAGCATTTAAAACCTACTTATCGAGAGTGGTCCGATTGAAACCAACTGTTCAGCAATAAAATCTTCACTCTGAGGGTCGATTCTTACGCAATCTTTTACATTAACGACTACTTGCTGAGCGTTATATTCGCAGTTACCGACTCCGTCTATGTATGGGTAACTCGTGGACGACATTGCACCTTGGCTTTTGAGGTACCTAAAATATAATTTTCCAAATTATCATATTATTGGACATTAGATTTTCAACTTAAATGTCGTATTACATCAATAATCCCGAATTTGTCATAGGTAGGTTGTATATCTAAAGCTTAACTCTGACGCTGAGACAAAGCATTATGATTATTGCTTATAAAAAACTCAACTCTATTTACCCGTCAACATCATTGAAGCACAAACTAGTGTAAACACTTGTTTGTGCTTATAAAGGTGAACAATACAAAAGCTCAAGGACTCTGTTTAAAAAGAGCTCTAGCGTTTTTCCATTGCGTCTTTTCTAAACCTGAACTCGAACTCTGAAAGACTCCAAGTCCTAATTATTAGGAGTAAAAGACTCGAGTCCCTTGGATCACTAATCACGCCTTATTCCTATAGGGGTAGGCAGGGATCACGTCCTTCCACTTGCCACGATCCTTGCATATCTCTCTTGCGTCTTCCAATTTCATTAAACCTTCCACACAAGTACTTCGGCTTAGAATACTTTTAACCTGGCCTTTAATCAGTATGTCCTGGATTTAAACCAGGAACTTCTTTAGTGCTTTTTGGGGAGAAATTTTTAAATATTAAATATCTTACGATAAAGCCTTGTCTGGATAGCCTCCTTTGCATCCCAAATCTGCTGTATCACAATCCACTAGTTGTTGTTGAGACAAATCTATTAACTGTCCAGATTTTATTGCGTTTACACTTTCCACGTTACCTAAAAGTTATATTCTAGTTAAAAACAGTTTATGTTTATATTTTAACATGTCATCCTCATTCCGGAAATTCTTTTTTACTATGACAATAATGTTATTAACTACGAAAAAATTGTTCCTTGTGCACTCTCTAGGTATACCTCCTTATTTTACCGTAGTGTATTAGCCTTTTGTGTATATCAAAATATATTACCATTAGTGTAAACTGAGCTACATGAAAAATAAAAAGAAAACCGTTCATTAGTTTTGGATTAACACTGATGGCACTTTTTCAATACCTTTATTTTAATCTTAAGTAAGGAAGGTAGGTAAAATCATTCCAAATGTAAGGCATACATCGACGTTAAATCAACGTAGTTTAATTACTTATTTTAATAAAATACTAACTCACCAGTAACACTAAAAGCCCAACAAGACCCACACTGTCCTTGATCTTTGACTGCAGTTACCACACCCTTTGAACGCCAGTCGAATTCTGCCGGAATTTCTTGTACCCCATTCTGGTACCTAAACTTTTGTCCTACTTCACTACAATAATGTACAGTGTCATTCGAGAATATTACACAGGAGTGTCTCCTTGAGAATTCATAGCTCGTCAAGTCACTGAATTTGGTTATACCTTAAACATTATAAATTAAGTACATATTTATATAAATTAATTAAGTTCCTGTACAAGGTTGTTCGAGCCTAGTCCTGGTGGCAAGCTTCGGCTTTGGCTGGTTCCCATCCAAGCGACAAGTAGTCCAATGCGATACTGTGTAGAAAACAATCAACAGAGACATAAATTGAATAAACGTTGCCAACTCCTCTCAAGTAACTAACATCAATAACTAACCTGTGGTAAATTTAACATCAGGTGAACTGCGGTCATACATTCACTTGTAGCTAATCAAATGAGAAGAAAAAGCATTTTGACTTGTATATAAAACTTACAATAGCACCAAAAATATATACCGTTAAGCAAACGTTATAAGCAGGCATACTCTGTTTTATATTACTAATAAGTTATAGATGATATGATGGCAGTAGATTAATTAAACTCACCAAACTCGGCATATTCGTGTCTAGCATTCAAATCATTAATCTTTTTCAAATTTTCCAAAAATATGCCATATCGCATCGCTTTCTCTGCTTCGCTAGAATAAATTTTGTTATGTTTTTGTATAAAATCTTCAAAAAGCTGTTTTCCATCTCTCGAATCATATACTGGTCCTATTATTGCCGAAATAGAAGCGATAAGACATAACAACGTCAATACAATCATACTTTTATTGTTATGTTTTATATCTATAGTTAACGTTACCAAGGTCTTTGGCGTGAAATACTAACTTGTATTTCCAATAAACTGCATTAAATATTGCGGTGCCATATATACAACACATCGTATAGTTATTAACATACGCATACCTACCTAACGTGAGTTAGCTATTCAAATTCCATGCGGTCTAAAAATCCTGACATTGATAACGTTGTTATATTAAAAAAATGCTTTGCATATCTTCGCGATTTTAATATTTTTATATCAATTATCATATTTATGTTTTTTTTTGTCGTCTGATTGTCCATTACATTTTTACAGTTCTTAATCCATTGCGTCTTAAATTCAAAATTAAGGTTTATTAGATTTAGTGTGTTCTCCTTATACTTTTTTGCTTCTTCAGTTGTTTCATGTCCAGGTAACCTGCTGATATTTATTATACTTAATGAATCAAAAAGAGGTGCGCTTATTTATTGCAGAAATTAAATTAAAACGTTAACTAACAATGAAGAACTGGTTTAGAAGATTCTATCAAACTTTTAATGCCAATGTGCAAACTTTCCTTTTATAAAATACATTAGAACTCATTACAATTGAGTCCTCCTTTATTCACGAAATCCGGCCCGAAGAATCAGTTTGATATTTCCATTAAATTTCAATTTCCAAACTCATCACGCCACAATGAGACCTCCTACAATGCTCTGTCTGCCTGTATTTTAATATTAAAATAACTGTTTGTCTGATTGCAGTTGTTGTCAAAATAAGTGCGGACACTTCGACTACCAAAGGGCTCACTTAACTAAGTTCATACTCGACAAGCTAACTTTATTGAATTTATTAAAGCTAGGATATATGTTTAAACGTTTGAATTTAAACCATGAATTCGATTGATGAAAATGACTGGAAAATCTTTTTAATTGATCCAAAAAACTTATTTAAGAAAACTATTGACTATTATAGTGCACTCAATGCGTCGAAAGAATTAACGTACATAAAAACAAAACTCAAAAAAGAGTAAAAGCACAGGATTGTTATTTTTTATTGCTCACTGAATTCACAAGTGCTTTACTTTTGCCAGTGAAATACAGGCAATAATTTAGAAAGTCGAGCATTTATGCACATGCAAAAGAAGTAGTATTTTATGAATGAAGTAGTATTTTGACGACCACCGTAGCGCAGTATTCCCGGCGCCGTATTCCCGGCGGGGCAGATTGAGACTTTTCTTAATTTGTCTTGGTCTGGCTGGTGGGAGGCTTTCGCCGTGGCTAGTTACCACCCTATCGACAAAGACGTATCGCCAAGCGATTTAGCGTTCCGGTACGATGTCGTGTAGAAACCGAAAGGGGTGTTGATTTTCGTCCCACTCTTAACAAGTTAGCCCGCTTCCATCTTAGACCGCATCATCACTTAACACCAGGTGTGATAGCAGTGAAGGGCCAACTTGTAGTCGATAAAAAAAAACACTTTCGTAGACCACACAATTAGAAAGTCATTGCCAAGTATTTTATGAATGAATGTTAAATTACGTTTGAATTCGTTAACTGAAATATATCATCATTATCATTATCAGCCTATTAACGGCCCACTACAGGGCTAGGCCTCCCTCCTTATAGGAGAGGGGATATGGAGCGTAGACCCACCACGCTGCTCCAATGCGGGTTGGCGGGCTTAGGGTGATAATGTTTCATTTATTAACAATCACTATCAGATGTTGATGATAGTGACCGGGACGGCTTAACGTGCTCACCGAGGCACCGGGGTGGAACACCACAAGCTTCCAGAATCCGTGCTTGGAATGTACTGAAAATTTCATAGCAGAATGAAAAAGCTCACAAATATTCCGTGACCCGACCCAGGAACCAAACTCGGGACCTCGTGATCGAAGCCACATAGGATAACCACTAGACCAACGAGAATAATATAATTGATAATAACTTTAGGGAAGTAAAATCAAAAGACCGGAACATTTAAATACTTTGATATGGCACAGTTTTCTCAGCTTTCTTGTTTAAGTTACTATTTTTTGTAAACGGACGCAGACGTATTATATCTTAACTATTATTGTTATTTTCTTAGTCAGTTTCCTTAAAATTTCCTCATTTTTTTATATGAACGATAAAACGAAGTCAAAAAGAACGCAAGTTTAAGTTTTCGCCTATAAGTGGAATTGAGTTGTTATGCCTAAGAAGATCTCCAGAAATTATGCGAAAAGAACTAAATGAGTAAACGGGTTCCTTAAGACCGGTAAGTGTGACGTAAAACACGTCGAAGAAGCGGAAGAAATACACAGTAAGATCCGCAATTGTTCTGCAAAACAAAAGATAAGAGTGGTTACAACAAGATGCAAATTTCACGGTGGCTTACCGAAAATTTAAGTCCCAAAACGTTTCTAAGAAACGTCATTGTCGTTAGGTTTCATTGAAGCGTTTTTTTTCAAACGCCCGCCTCCACATTGTGTCGGAAGGTGTTGGGTATAAATTTCCTCATACAATTTTTTCTCCTCTTTCAACAATGAAGTGTCATTGTTCGTGTTTGTATTTTAATATCGTTGAACACACGTCGGGATAGATAAATAATGCGTGGCGTTTTTCGGCCATTTGTTAAGATGAATGGACGCCATCGCCGGTACCATAACGTCTACGATATTAATGCCAGTCTCCATTCATGCTTCTTTAGCCGAAGGTTTAAGAATGCGTACGCATTCGTCATATCATGGTGACGGTTTGGAGTTTTGGGGCTTTTAGGGATTCCGATGTTTCTTTTTTTATTAAAAGGTAATATTAATTGACAAATTGAAGGTTTATTCTTGATGTTATAATCTCGATTATGAGGTTATTACCCACAATTTCTTACGAGTTTAGTTTGTTATTATTGAGGACTTATACATTTTATTTAAACTTCTCTTTAACTTTGGTTTGGATTTAAAAAATTTAACAACTCATTTACAAAATGAACTAAATATTTTGTGAGACGGTCATAATAGTAAGTCAGATTCGTTTGTGTTTTTTAATTTTGTTACTTCGTAAGTATAAAAATGCTTAATTTTTCACTAAGAGTGATAAGAAATATTTACAGTAAACATGGAAAAAACAATTTCATAAATGCATTCCTTATTTAATTTCCATTTTAACATAGCATTGTCACACGTGCTATGAAGTTGTAAAAAAGACAATACTAAGTACATACTAACTTTACAACAACAGTAAAATATTTTCGTTTACCTGATCTCATGGCTATATTATTGGACAAAAATTACTCAACTCACAAATATGCCGGGCCACTAAATAATTCAAGGTGCCTATGACAGTGTTTATCGCTTGTTTCTATCTGCCTCACCCCCTTTGATCGAGGCGTCCGACCGTGACGAACCAAAGCAAACGGCCCGCGGCTAAAAACTTCCAACAAATTTTATCCCCCTGTCTTCTTCTAATTCTATAATGAATAACAGAGACATAATCACCAATGCACCACCTTCCTTTTCTAATGTTGAAATACGAGAAGAGATGGACGATGGAATAACTAGTTTGAATTAGAATATTCAATGTTACACAAGTTATTGTTAGAATGTGGGTGACTTTTGTAAGGGAATTCTTAGCAGGTTTGTCGATGGAGGAAGATTCTACAACAATGTGCCACCAGATTTGACAAGATGGTATCTTGATGATACCAATCGAATGTGATTTGGTTCTGAGTATTTTTATTATTGCAGTGTCTTGTTTAACGAGAGATACAAGGATCATTTATAGGCCGTTTAATTAGTACATTAGTAATCATGAGAAAATATACAGCTGATAATATTAAAAATATTTTTTGCTAAAACCGTGATGGCAGGCAAGCATTAACTTTTTGGAACCTGGAGCAATTTGCATAGACTGATATGTGCCATAGAGTGGCAATAAAGTTGTCATATTCTTTGGAGCACCAAACAAACACTGGTCAAGTTTTCATTTGCCCTGAGTGCGAGCGGGCGAGCGGATTTTTATAGGTAGGTTTTTTATAGGTACCTGGTGAGTAGGACTCCACACACGCGATGTGCCTAACGCTAATTCCTTTGCCTAAACCTGAGGAGAGCAAGTTTCTAATGTATTCCTTGCTTAGATACTTACATGTTATCAAAGTACAAACGCGTTAAGTCCTAACTTTTCGTTGAATAAAAAAGTTATTATCATACGCCCAAGGTCCCTTTGAAACGAGCTGACCACCAAAGACACCGAGACGGAAAACAGTCGAGGGCCCTCACGCGAAGGGGCCCAGTTTGTTCCAAAAATATTTTATGCTCCTGCAAAAGGGATCAAAAGAATGCGGTTCGGTCCTCCAGGGCACTTGTGATGTTTGGCTTTGATGCGGCTATTGAGCGAGCGTCATTGAACTTATTGCGTGACTGCGGGTTTATTTGCTAATCGACTTGGCATAATAGGTACTAGTTATAACCCAAGGTTTTGTGTGAATGCACGTCATACTCTAAGTATCTCAACTACTATAAATTTTATCACACTATGAATAATAACTACACTAAAGCCAAACTCGATTGAGAATGCTTGTCAACAAACAAATTAAAAAATGAAGGTATCACTATTCATTTTACACCTATTTTTTTAAATTAATTAGTTAATGACAAACTCTGAAATAAATTAGAGTAGTAATCTTAAAAGTAATTCAATACATTCAATATCTTTTGAATAAGATTTTTAATATAACAAAACATAATTTTAAATTTATTAGGCATAAAATGTGTTGCATTTTCTACCTTTATTTTAAATTTGATTGTTGACAAGCATTCTCAATCGAGTTTGGCTTTAGTATAGATTGTTTTTTTAAACTAATTGAAAAAGAATCAAATAACTAACACTTACTTAGCTTTTATAATAGCTCTTTGATGGAAAACTCGTGCAAGGAATATGAAATAGTTATCGCGATGAGGAGAAAGGTGATAAACGTTACCGTTCCGAAAGTCATTTCAGTCAATGGTCTATTTGCGAATAGCTTCGACCAACACCTTAAGCTGTTGGATCGAGGGTCGGATACAAGCTGTAGTCCATGAAAAGCCGCGTGTTTTGAGTAGATTCTTCACTCTAAAGCCCTGAACAACGGTTGCTTGAGCACTCGAATGTCCCGCAAGCGGACATTTGGATCAGGAGTGTTTATGTTTTTGTTACTAATCAACATTGCCATGAATTACAAAAACATGTAAATACAAATAAATGAGAGTTACCTTGAGAAGGTGATAACTCATTACAAGTCGATGAATTTAGACGGGCAGAGAGTATCTTAGTTAACGTTGTTGTAATGTATTTTGTGCTCGTACTAAAACAAAAGTGCAGTATAGTTATGGTCACAAACGCCCTAACAATAACACAGCACCTAACAAACTTTTTGCTACTAAACAGTAACATCTAGAGTGACACAACTCTTCGTAAGTATAACCATAGCCTATACGAGTAAAGGTAACAAGTATTTAGTCTATGGTGCTATAGAAACGCCCACAATAACGTTGGAAGTGCAAACAACACCATATGTCGGGTCACAGGAGTCACCGTGTCCCTTATGTTTGTATAATTTGATTACTACTTGCCCGACAGACTTGTTCAAATTAATGTTTTGCTTACTTTTGTTTGCGCTTTTATAGCATCATGTTAACGCTTGTAGAACTTGAAAAAAATTAGTTAACTTTGTGATAACATCTAGTTGAGTTTGTTGTGTTTTAGACGTATGTACGCGAACATAGAAAAGTTGTGAAAAAAAGGTAAATTTTATAGCAATAGTTGACGCAGTAAATATCCCAATATTATAATTTAAACCCACCTTATGTTAAGTAGCAAACAAGTGCCTAAGTATAACAGCCTTGTCCTTCATGGGGCATATTATGTGTTAAAACTCAACTTCATACCAAATCATACAATACTAATTGCTGGTAAGAATAAGCACGACACATCATAAAATCTCCTCTACCAAACGCATCATATTATGTAAGCATCGTTATAAAACACATAGGAAATAACGCTTTCAGGTTAGACTGGCCTCAATGTTTACCTACTGCCATGTTAGGCATATTAATCTTTAGTATTGAGAACTTAGCAACAGCCACGGAGCACAGTATACAGATACTATATAGGTAGATAAATAAATAATGAAGGCACCCAGGCACAATACAAAAATTGAAAAGTCACCGCGCCCTTTTCCCACGTCACATCGCCGGGAGCCGCGCGACGCTCGCTCGTAAACCCTCAGTAGAGGAGCGCGATGCGCGGGCGCAGGTGATAGCGGTATGTGGAAAATGTAGAGAACAAATCTGTATGATACACCGAGGCCATTCCGATCACTGTATGTCATAGAACGCAATGTTACACATGAAAATTGAACATAACATAGTTTATGACCATTATTATTAAAATTATCCACCACCATAATGTACACATTAGACCAATAATAATTTATATTAATCTTAAATTTAACACTGTATAAAAAATTAAAAAGATATAATACATGAATATTGTGATCCAAATATCTGAAATCTTCTATCATTACAATTTTTATAAATTATGGAATTGTATCTGTATATGCATTTATTTAATAGAGTTCTAATTTCGAGATATTAGGAATAGGATAGGCTAAGTAGTAACAATCTGACTGTGTACGAAATCACATATTCTTCACAAGATGTTTGATGACACAACACAAATTATAATTCAATTATAATTCAATAGTAATAATTATAATTCAATCTCTATGTAGGTCTGACCCATATTTTTTATTGTGTTCAATTGGGATTAATGGTTATTGAAATTTTAATCTTGTTACAGTTTTCACAAAACGCATATGCAGGTTCGAATGTAACAAAATCTAATCTATCTAATCTACTCTATTTATTAAAAACAATTTTTTATCTAAGGCTTTCACATATACTACACCCAGTTTAATACACGATATATTCAAGAAATATCATTCCTCACAAGTAAAAGTATTAAAAAAAAGAACAAGGCAATAAAAATATAACCCTCATCTTACGATAACACTCCATAATGACGCGGCCGAGCGCGGGCGGTCAGAACAAACAGATTGTACGCGCGCCATCTTTTTTTACTGTTTCATTCAAATGGTAGAGAAACTGTCTCTGTCCCTTTCGTATGTATACATTTCCAGGCAATAAGAGAGAGACGGAAAAAGGATCAGGCCAGGTACCAGGTAGAGGTGCCGTGTTGTCTGACGCAGCCAGACAGAAAGGCACCATTTGTGGTATTTAAGATATGTGAATAGATTTTAGATTAATATTATTGTCAGTGTATAATGGATACACTTAAAATAGTTGAGTCCCCAAAACGACCAGACTTTGGGTTGAAAGAAAAACGAAAGTAGTAAAACGCCTTGCATTGTATGCTAAATTATTTCTTTAAGTTATGCTGAAATTACAAAATATGGTGCTATATCATATTGTGTTAGGTTGGGACATATTTAGGACCTAAAATTTTTTAAATGGGCCTAGATTTAGTCACAAATACTTTAGTTGTAGATGGTGAAGAAGTCAGATGGCGTATAGGATTAAGTTGTCAAACTTCAAAGTCAGTTTTTTTTTATAAGTGTTTTTGCCACTGGATCACAGTATATTAGACGTTACATAGGTATGGATAGGTCTTCCTAATGCTTATTATAAACTATTTCACCAAACTAGTTTATAGATTGTTACAAAGTTTTTATAATTTAGACAACACTTTTGCCCGAGTTGTTACTTCACTATTCATCTGCTAAATCTTCAAATCTATATATTTTAAGCTTTGATCAAATTTTCATTCTGTTGGCATGTAATATGCAAACTTCCAATCCAAATGCTTAATCACCAACGACATTGTCTACACACAACAAACTCAGCATTGTTGTAGTGAGCCGTTACACAATAAATCTTTTGTCGCACAAGTAGGGGCTTAAACGTGGCGCAAAGAGTGACCTAGCAAAACATAGACCCGTCCGATGGACTCGTCCTATGATTTATCTAGCCACCGCGACCGGACGCGGACGAGAAACCGGACTGGACGGGTCGTGGTGGACACAGCTAGACTAGGGTGACCATTATTAACAATAATAATATTTGAAAGCAGTTGACCTGACGGTTCCTTGTCTTAACATAAAATTACCTATTATAAAGTTGTTGCTATTTGCAAAGTCGCAAAGGAGGTCAAAATAAAAAAAAATCTGAAAAATAAGAAAATTACAGTTTAGCTTAAAAAGTCGAGCCGAGCATAGCTACCTTGTACCGACTATGAACATTTATATAACATACCATTTTTAATGACTAAGATTCATGGAAGCAATCGGTTATGAGTTTTTGTACACACAAGATAGGGTGACACGAACTGCAATTTTTTTTGTTTAAAAAAAAACCGGCTTTTCTTGGTAGAATCTTTTTCGGAATCATTGGTAAAAACACTTCTTTCAGGTATACTTCATTTTTACAAAAATGATTAAATTATTGAAATCTACTGGAAATAAAATGAATCGGTTTGATTGTCCATGATTGCATGCCATCCGACAACGCATACAGTTATCAGTAAGCACTTGACTATGACCCTAAACCCACCATCCCGCTTTGAAGTAGCATAGTGATAGAGAACTATGTTCAATGTCCCATATCCTAAAAGAGAGACCTGACTGTTTACTAAGCTGTTAAAAGAGTTCATTTTGAAGAATTACTTTCCTCGCATAGGCAAAACAAGCGCTGTAACATGGTACCCCTACACGAACCGACTCAGCCCCCTTGTCACCTGCTAAATCAACGTTAATCTCCACTGACCGCAGTTCCCATAAAAAGAGATTTAAAACACGGCCCATAAATAAAGTTTACTTTATTATTTATTATTGTCACATTGTATGAAGCAATTTAATTAGGCACGGTTTGTTCGACGCCTTTCACATATACTGTAGGGTAGTTTATTCTGAGACTTGCTTTACGGCGCAATCAAACTTTGCTTGTCAAAATATGGAGTTGAGATGATCATAAGTAAATCTATATTTACCATTATATTGTCTGCTTTGTTGGACCATTTGCTAGCCTAAGCGCCTTTGGATCATAAAGGTAGGGCTGAAATATTGAGTTTTTATTTACCCAAAAAAATCTCAGTAGCAGCATAGTTGGGAAATCGGATCTGTACATGTGTTTATCCCCTTGCCTCCGAGAGCACCTTAAGTCGTATAGTGATTGTAACAGAGTCAAGCATACTCCCGCATTTTATCATCATAGTGGATCTCAACTCCGAAACTTCTCTCCGATAAGGAAGTTGGTTTGATCGTGTGGCTCAATGAAATAGAGTTATAATGATGATAGGACTGTTTTTTTAAATACGTCGTAATTACAAACGCCGACTTAAAGTGACTCATGTATCTACAGAGCAATATATTTTAATAAATAAATATTTTAAATGATTAAAATTTTCTCATCAGCACATCCGTTCTGAAAATAGTACCTACCTGTTTGGTAAAAAGTTATCCTCACTATTATTATTTACAATTATCATACCTAACTAACGCAAAGACAGTAAAACTTTCATATCACTTTTATTTTGAAATATAGTTTCTTAGATATACCTACCGTTAACTTTTAGTAGCGCTAAAAAATAACGTTTTATAATATTTTATTAGTCATTAGGCTGACTACCCACCGGACTCAATTACCCACAGTCAAAGAGAATTGTCGAAAGTAGGAAAGCTTTTCTAATGACCGCCAAACTTCGTTCAGATGATAGCACCACGTGACGATGATGATCCACCTAAATTAGCAAAAATATGACGACTAGTCGGTGAAGTCGTTTAGTTTTGTAGTCGGTGACTAGTTGGCCGACTAGTCTGCTTCTAATTTTGTATGTTTTGTAGGAGAGACCAGGTATAAGAGTAATGGATGAACTTAGCAAATTAATTTCTTATTTTATTTTAATGTAAAAGTTATTTTTATTATTAGGAGATTAAATAAAAGCTTTGTATTTAAAAACGTTTTTTATTAATTCTTCATATTCTTCTTTCGTTGTGTTCGTGTATATTTGTTAGATAGCTGATAGTAGAGAATGGATGGAACGCCACCAAACAGCTTAGGTTTACTCCTGCCGTTGGAACTACCTAGCAAATGAGACTTAACACATAAACTCATATGTTTGTGTGTTAAGTATATTATGTTTTATGCATTTTACGAATAATTCCTAGAGACAATGAAATACTAAACATAATATATGCTATGACTTTCTACAAGTGGGCCGTTTATTTTTTCCTTTAAAGTTAACAGTAAAAATTTCTTAATATTGTTCACGTTTACTTTACCCCTTCGCTACATCGCAACACAGGTGGACAGGCGCCTTTAATATACTGTCAGTAAAGAACCGTATAATTTTATAAGTAAGTATCTTTTATGACACAATTAGTTGCGATATAATTTATATTTTTCCCGCTAATTTTGATCTAATGATGGCAAAATGGCGATTTAATGCACCGAATTGAAGATTTGTCGCAGCTATCAATTTTTGATGATATCAAATAAGTTGAGAACTTTCTAAGAGAAATACCTATTTATCGAAAATTTACAACTTAAGTTATATGCTTTTAATATTTAGGTATCAATCTGTAGTTGTGTGATAAAATAAGTTTACCAAAATTTTTATTTATCCTCAATAAAGTTACCTTTCATCAAATTTCACATTATAAATACTTATATGTACTTATTTTTTATATTTCGTTGTACATACATAAAAAAAGTTGAGAGGTGTCAAGGGACACCCGGATGGAACGAAGTTCCTTTCGATTAATTAGTGAAGAAATTGTAATAAAATTTTATTTTTTTAAGTAATAATAATATTTGTTGTTGTACACCGAAACACCAGAGGGCGCCACGAGAGCGCGAGACAGCATACAGCGCGGGCGCCCCCCGCCGCTCACGCGCACACACATCAAAGGCGGCGGCAAGATCCTTTGATCAAAAAGTGTCGTGACAACTTTTCGTAAGATTTTTTTCCGTATAGCCCCCTTTCACAACGCGCGATAAGGAACTTCGTTCCAATTATGCATAGTATCCTAGAGGTAGGCAAATACCACATCCTTCCATTTGCTAGCTTCCTTAGCTTTTTCGACTCTCACCAATCCTATCATACGTCCAATCGGTTTAGGGTACGTTTAATCTAGCCATAATTTAAAATGTCCTGAATTTGGCTCTGTAAAATTCGCCTAGCTATTCCACTTACCACATATCCATTCATCCTCGCCACATTTATTTTCTGTACATGCCCAAAACATTTTAGTCGTCACTACATCTTCTTTAACATCATTTCGTTGTAGTACAGAATTTTCTTATGAGAATTGTCTTATTAGTAAATTCAACTACAATTACGTATTTACGCAACTCTGTAGATATGTTTTACAACAAGAATTTATTAAAGTTATAAATAGCTCAAGTTCCACATGCTCTTTCCACAATGTGGAGCGACGATCTCCGGAGAGTGGCTGGCTTTGATTGGAGACAAAAAGCCAAAAATAGAGAAGGCTGGCGCTACTTAAGAGAAGCCTATGTCCAACAGTGGACGAATGATGGCTGATGATGATGATGATGATGATGATAAATAGCTATTCATTATGAATTAAAAAACTATTAATTTTAATTTCTTATGATTTTCTTGACAATCTAGTTTAACCCTTAATCTACTATAGAACAGCGTGGTATATCTAAGCTTCTTTCTAATAGGAGAAATGAGTCCTCATTTTCCTATAGCCATCTAAATTAAGCCGATTATAATTGGCAATAGGCGTTTGTAAAGATATCTAACATTTACAGTGAGTTTGAAACGTCATGTTAAGTTGTTGGTGGTTGTGATTCTACCACCGGCTCGGAAGATAGTGTTATTAACAGTAGTAGAAGTTTTTGGAAGTAACATTACTAGGGTACGAATATATAAGGCCACCTGTGCTATTTGATCGACAATTACTAGACGGAGCAGCTTAGGTTATGTTCCTCGTATATTACCCTGCGAAGTATAGTTCTGTTAGGTATAGGCGACTGTTTTCCACTTACCATCAAATACACTATCTATTGGTTTCCATCAACTATTACTACAAAAAGAAATAGGAATAAATACTTATGAAATTTCGACAATATGTAATTCTTCTCAGTCGATAGAGTCATAGAAAGTAATGTTTTTCGCCCTCTTCTTAATATCTTCCACACAATTTGTTATATTTGACATCTAGTAACGCCCACTTTCCCCTAATATTAGTGTAAATCTTATCCATTAAGGGCAATAAAAATCACCCTTTGACTCCAGTCTGTCTTTATCTAAACAACAACTGGTGAAAGGGACAAAACATTAACCCTATAAAAGCTAAATAAAGATATGACGCAGTTATTGCAAATTTATTCTAAGCTCTTCCGTATTTTTTTTCCACACTGAAGAGGTTCCCATGTTTATTTATTTGCTTCAAATAATGTTGCTATTTACTTTGAAGTATAGTAATAGGTTAATTATTTACTCTAATTATTTTTATATTGCCCACCAACCTACTTATCTAAGTGTGGCGATTCCAGGTCTAATATCGTCGTGTGGAATTATGAAATTAATTAAATTTTAAGTAAAATTTCCTGACATGGGGTTTGGAATTGGGTGGCGTTACAATTCCGCTCCCAGAATATCACCCATTCTATAATATCCATTGACATATTAATATTATACTATGGACTTCGGGTGAAATGCAAAATTCGCGACTAAAGTGTCCCGAGATATCTTATACTTACTAGAATGTGTTTGTATTTATTTTTATAAACAAATTAAAACATTGTAATATATGTCTTATATTATTGTTATACAGTCTAATTTGCAACGGTCTAATTGCTTGCAATAAGTAATCAGCATTGACTGACGGTTGCCATGGCAGCCTTTTTTGAACATGGCAGCTTTTTGTGAAAAAAGGACAACATAAATGCTGTTGAGTAGGTAGCTTAGGCTAATATTTTTGGCATCTTTAACCTATATATTATATTCACAGCAAACTTTAAATGTATCAGTGAGTATATGCTGGGATAAATCTAGTACCAACCAATATATTTTTTTACTACAATGAAGTTAGGTCACTGTTTAAAATAACTGTTCCAAATTTCACGTAGATAATTCTTATAGTTATCAAAATAATCAAGTGTATACCATTATGGTAAAACTTCTTTAATTAATATTCATGACATTAAAAATAAAGGTTTATTAATTAAAATTATTTTCAATTCAAAAATGAAGGAATTAAATACATCAAATATTAAACAACAAAATAACTCTATGCAGTTGTTGTTCTAAAACATTATGGACGTGTATTCTGTCAGTCAGCTAATATGAGACTGAATGCGATTTGGAATCTTTTTCGCGTTAGCCAAAAGAGGGCTACTCTTTTGGTTCGGACACTTTTTAGCGCTGACCCGAAGTCCATAGTATTAATATGTCAATAATAATATCATTGATATCTAATAGTGATAGGTACTCGACAAAATATTAACAGCAAAAGCACTTTATAACACCGTGACCTTAAGCTTCATATTACCTCTCCCATAAGGAGGAAAGCCCTGTAATATAATGATTTATTGTTTGTTGAATTATTTGCATTCAAAATATAAGTTCTGACTGCATTTTTACCACGGCTATTATCTTGACGGCCTCTGTTACTCAGTGGTATTGATAAAAATAAAAACCAAGGCCAAGTGCGCGTCGGACTCGCGCAGGGAGGGTTCCGTAAATTTTATGATTTTCGGAATTTTTCCTAAACATTGCTTCATGCGAAATTTCTAGATTCTAGGACTAGAGATAAATATGTGGCTTATGCTGTATCTTCTGACTGTGTTAACTTAGAAGTTTTACTTTGTTATAGCTTAAAGGTATTATAAAGCCAAGTATTTGATATGAATTTCAATTTAATACCTTTACGCAGTTATGAGAAAAGGGGGTAAGTGTAAAATATTATAAACATTTTTATTATATGATGTAACTAAAAACTTACAGATTTCGTAATTTTTTCATTATCTGTGCTACATGACGTTACTCCGTATCACATTTTAAGATTCTAAGTTTACGGGAACTACTCGTTAGGTTTTGATTCCCTTGACCGTGTCGATTTTTTTACGACTCTAAGGGACAACAGATTTGAGTACTTGATATAAATTTCAGCTTGATACTTTCACGCGTTTCTGAGTAAAAGGGTCTCGACAGACAGACGGGCGGACAACGAAGTGATCATATAAGGGTTCCGTTTTTTTTCTTTTTAAGTACGGAACCCTAAAAACATCTGCCTTCAGCATCAGTTTTGCATATGGTTGTAATAAACGCTAATATTACTAAATTATTTTTCTCACGAATCGAATCTAGTCTTGTTTATTAATTCTGTATAATAAATATAAATAATAATAGCCAAATTATGTTATTAATAATCTCGACAAAAACATAGATGTGGACAATGGCCAAGTTCTATAATTCTCTTCACAGTTTTCGTCAGCGATAAATTTATCTTAAATCATATGAATATACAACTTTCGTCTTTTACTTACTAAACCTACCTTTAACCTTTAAACTATGAAAATATCAATTACTGGCTAAGCGAAAATCTAAATATTGAGATGACGTTGACAATTAATAATCTAGCTGTAATTATTGATAGCTTTTTTTCAGACTCAGCTCCGTTTCGGACAAAAATGGCTTTGTAATTTTAAAAATTTTAGTTTAATGACATTATTAAACACTACACTATACTTTAGTCTGAAAACCAAAAAAAACTTGTATTTTTGATTATTTTTCAAACTTTGTTAATTCAAATATAATTCGAAATAATTTTGTATGAATTAAATATTAACGAAGCCAATGAGTAGCTGTAATATTTAACGAACTTGGCTGTCTCTACCGTGCACCTCCATATGAATATAATTAATGTAAAGCAGGTTTCTAAAACAATATTCCTCTGATTTTGTTAATTTTATTCACCTTTCGCTCGTAAAGTATTTACACGTCTTGTAGAATTTACTTTTAATCCAATAACTAGTAGAGTGGGACTTCGACTATATTTTTTAAATATTTATGACCTTTCAATTTGCATATCGATTTTTAATAATTATCTAATCAATGTGCAAAATTCAGAAGCTTTTTAATACTCAGATATTATAAGCATTTTTGTATAATGAAATTTTAAGAAATAAAAGATATGAAGAAAATTTAGACAGGTTTATCTCACTTATGTTAGATATAAAAGCATTGTTACCGTCTATCTATATAAAATGGTCTTTTTTAATATATTTAACGTACTAGCGCATGGTTCTGCCTGTTTTATTAGTTTATTTATAGTCATGTTTATTGTGACATTATGTTACATTGTGATAGTACACACAAGCACTCGATAATGATTTTTAAGAAGCTGAAGCTAAGCCAGGCCCTCAACCTGGCCATGCTGCAAGTAAATACAGCAGATCCAGGGAACTTGACCGGGGAGTGATCGAGCACCTGGCTCTGTGACGGGACGTTACAAATAAGCTGATAATTATGTACCTACACTTTACATGGTATGTTTTAAAAAGGAATACCATCTGTTTATATTTCAAGTACAAGACATTTCTCCAAAACCAAGGAACAATCGCAGAATTAACGACAAATAACTATTGTGATTTTTTTAATCCAAAGTTCTCAAGACAGTCGTAATAAAAACTTCCGTCAACCCCTTTCTAATCGACAATGCTACCCCAATCGAACCGATATTAAATTTAAAACCCTTTTAAATACAATCGAATGATATTTATTGCGTTTTTTTTTCTTTTTTTCGCAATCGATTCGCATTCGCCGTGTAATGCTCTAGATGTAGGGACAATGGTTTGAAAAAATTAAAAAAAAAACACAAGAAACGTTGAGGGTGCGAGATGGGTAACTTGAGGTCATACTCACACCCCTGTACTTCCTGTTTGTAATTGCAGGGTTGGCAACATCTTCTTTAAATTTAAGTTTTCACCGACTTTACCAAAGGAGGAATTCCTATGTATGATTCATGTATTTTTTCGTCTCTCGTTAAGTTAACTAACACACATTACATGTAATTTCTTTTTAATAATGATCACATTTATAAACACTCCATGTCCGCTCTATTATAAGGTATATATTTATTGTTAATTAAAAACTACTTTGGTAAAGGTCTCCTTAAATTAATTTATTCAATTTCGTTAATGCCTATAAATTTTGTTAAACAAAGTTAATTAATTATTTCTTAAATATCAAGGAATTGTAAATTATGTCACAAGATTATGTAAAGATTGATTGAATCGTAGTAAAATACGATATTAAGAATATTTTTTGTCTTATTGTGCGGAAAATGGTGCATTCTAGAGCATGTTTTAATGAGGGTGCAAGTAAGTATTTTTTTCAATTCGAATAACTTAAATTAAGTAATACTTAAGAAGCAGTATTGTAATTTTTGACTATTTTTTTGGACAACAAACAAGTTATTTATTAAAGAAAATCTACTACTTTTACTACTACTGAAAACTACTATTATATAATAAATAAGAATATTAGAGGTTCGTTGTGAGGCGAGACCTATGCCTACCTACCTATATATAAGATACCTTCCTTCTAACAATGTTTTAAATGAAATATCAAGTTAAGTAAAAATTACTTACTATACTACACAATTAGAAATGTGAATATTAGACATACTTAAGACAGTACAAAAAATTTAAAAAAAATGCTAAAAGAGACCTTACTAACATTTTTTTAAATTACAATTAACCAGCAATTGACAGCCCTACGAGACACGCACGTAATCTCAGTGTGACAGGTCACGGGGCGCGCCGCGTTCATTCCGTGAGAACGTCACACTGACACTGGGCAGCTGACAGTGCTGTCGCGAACTGCGCCGATGACAGCACTGACAAATAAATAATACCTGATTATTTGCACTGTCAACGCGTTGATATACAATTGTTCAATACAGCAACGTTATTTGACTGTTTTAACGCTCCACTACAGACTTATGAACTTGTAGGAGAAGCTGGTTTGGAGCTCAGACTCACCACGTTGCTGCATTGCGGATAGCAGGGTTTAAGGTAATAATGTTTGGTCTCTGTAACGATCATATAAAATGTTAGTGGCTGTAACCGGGTCCACCTAACGTCACTAAGGCTGAGTACCTAAATAAGAATATCTCGGAAGGACGAAAATATACCTACACGAACTTGGGTTTGAATCCTGCGTCATGCATAAGCAAGACACCTTTAAAACCAAAAGCTGAACATTTTTTAGCTATTGTTCCTGTTCCTTAAATCATCCAAATATACTTAACTACCTATAAAGCGAAATATTTATTTGGATAATGCATGAAGTCCTTTCTCCAGTTTTAAAGTTAACCCGTAAACTTTAATCGGTAAAGGTCTTTTTAAACTACATAAACATGTTGAAAATCTGCCTATTACTAAGCCAAAGTTAAGTACAAGGAAGTTAGGTACACCTAAAATTTATTTTACTGAGGTTGGAAAAATACATTTGTAATGTTTTTTCTAGCTAAACTGCAGCTCCTCTCTAGACACGTGGCGTGATTGCGCAATGTACAAATTTATTTTGCAGATATCTACTACAGAATAGTTCTCAGCGTGGTGGATTATACCTGCGCTGTTAGGCATGTTTCGCCATCAGAGTAGACTAAAAGTTTAGTGCGGACTACACGGTGCTGAAAAAAGGATATGCCAATAATTGTTAACTTGAGTTGTAGACTATGGAGTTGAGAGAGTATGACCATGGAATTGTCCAAGAATCCATGAATGAGCACACGCCTGTCCTTAGCACCATTGTGGGAGGAACCGTTCCAACTATTTCATGTGACTACCCGCTACTTCCGCTCACAGCGCGCTAGCCTTCAGGGCTGTCACCTTACTGAAACATGTTTATCATTATCATAATCTCAGCCTGGACGTATAGATACTTCTTAGTAGGTATTTACTTTTCTTAACCGCCCGTATTCGGCGACACTGTGCGATCTTTTTGATGTCTTCTAATAAAAATAAAAGTTCGAACAACACTACGTTTTTTGGTGCGGGGTTTCCATTAGAAAACCTTGAAATCTCAATGCCCAAATGCTTTTAACCCATCACGGATCAGGCGTTACTGAAATTTTCGTGAAAGCAGCAACCGGCTGCAGCTTCTATCCTTGAAACATTAAAATTTGTCCCTATCCATTACCTCTTGAGTATGACGACTCGATGGGCTATAATTGATTCTTTGGTATGGATACAGTACGTTGCTTGCTAGGGATATAATATGTACTTCGTCCACTAAGTGTATGAGATTTTTTGAAAGTCTTGCAGTAAGTGCCAACCCATAGCATAACATAACTTGTATAAGCAACACAAGTTGTGACTTTATTTGACAACCCTACTATATATCCATACAATAAAGGTTCTCGTAAACTAACCACCTTAAGCCTTTTTACACGAAATCGAACTACAATTACGATCTATTACACTGAAAAATAAACCTTATGCCACTAATTATGAAGTTCAAAATTGATAAGTTGAATATACACAAAGCACAGATTTTCATGTCCAGTGCATTTCGTATTGTGGTAATTCAGTAATCTGTGCTGTTGTTGGTTTGGTAATAAAGTGCCGGCGGAATTCATAGTATTGGCAAAGTATTGGCAATATTCGGATCTATTTGTGCCAATGGGATCAATAGCGTTGCCGGTTACATTCATATACAGGATGTTTACGATTTTGTATGGGACATCGTTTTGAAAGCATGCTGTTAGAAAATATAGGCATTTACCACTAAATATATTATATTTACTTTTAAATCCTAATCCTAACTAATATTATAAATGTGAAAATTATTCTGTCAGTCTGTTGCAAATGAAATTTGGTACACAGATAGGTAGTCTAGAGCTTGAAAAGGACATAGGCTTCATTTAATTGCGAAAAAAGGGTTATAAGGAGTTAAAATGTGGCATGAAATATTGTACGAAAGTATAGTCATTTTTAAAGCTAGGAACTTAAAATATATTAGCGTCTACTATTCATTAGATAATATATTTGTATCTGATGGTTTTAGTCCTGATGGGTTGCCATTTTCAGAATAAAATACTATCAAACCTTTGTTTACGATTCCACCATGCTTGGTACAACAAATAGTTTTAACTTAGAAGGAGCTTCTAATTTAAACCGTAGATGACTGTCATGAACAACTTACATCACTTGATATCATTTGATCATCATTATATCAGTAATTATAATCACCATGTATGTGTTTCATTAAAATAATCTATAGTGATGTTTCTGTGGGAACTTGAAACGAGTATCGGTTATCGATAATCCTCTCGTAACTTGAAAGAAACCAACATGGGATTCCGCTAATAAAACGCTTTTCATCGTTGGCAAATAATACCGCGCCCAATTTAAAAGGAAGTGCTTCAAAAAAGACACTTTTACTGTTACACATACAAATAATTGTCATCCCGAAGTGACAAAGACTAACCGCAATATGGCTTGTTAAAAAAAAGTTAAATCTGCATTTCGAATCCGATTGTTATCTTCGTTAATACTCTTTTAAATACAACCAGTTTTTGTAAATATCCGGAACAAACTGACCATTTGTAACATATGTTACAGGAATTAGGACTTAAGAACATTGAAATAGAATTCAAATTAGAGTGTCGATAGATCGACAGGACTTATGTTAATGATACAATGTTTATTGTCAAGTCAAAAGCACGTAAACGGAAGAAAGTGTGATCCTATCCTATGATAAGCTTTCAGTTTTTTGTAATGAAGCACTTTCCGTGAAGTTAAGTGGTTTTCAATACCGTCTTTATATCTGAAGAATTATTATGTCCGTCGTTTACATCTGGTCCGATTAAGAAGACATGCGCATGGAATTATAACTGTAAACGTATGTGATGTGAATAAACTGCATGAAAAGAGTCTTAAGGGTTTTAATGATGCCAGATGAGGCTATATTCTACTTCATTATTACAACTTTAAGAATTGGCAGATGTGTAGTTTTCTTTGAATGGTCTTAACATTTACTTTTGCCACTGGATTAAGAAAAATAGTCTGTGGGTTACTACTGTCTCCCGTTAAAACTCTAAGAAGTTACGTTATAAGTGTAAGTTATTGACGGCGCAGTGGGTAGCGACCCTACTTCTGCGTCCTAGGCTGTGGGTTCGATTCCCAATAGAAAATGTTTGTGTGATGAGCATGGATGTTTTCCAGTGTCTCGGTGTTTATCTATATATTATAAGTATTTATGTATAAGACATATAAAAATATTAATCAGTTATCATAGTACCCATAACACAAGCTACTTACGAGTACGCTTACTTTGGGGCTATATAGCGATCTGTGTAATAGTCCTATAATATTTATTTATTTATCTTTAGGTATATGCGGATTAGGTAAACACCGCACGAGTTAAAAAACCATCATCCTTTAAAAAAAAAGTAAAAATTTCAACGTCTGCTTACATGTACTTAATGATAACAAAGAAAATACGCCTATTGTCTATGACTTGACTCATAAATAAATTACCCTTATCTTGGTAATGTGAGATATTAGGCACCTAATTACTGATTAAAAAGAGTAAATAAAAAATATTTTACTTTCAAGTAAGTTATCCACTTTTGGATGATTGAATCATTTTGGTCTAAGATTAAATTAATCGTCCAACTCGTAAGAACTTCGTGATCTTTGTACTCGTATGTTGCTTAGTGAGTAATGACTGAAGAAATGAACAAACAGACTGTTAAAAAAAAACAACTATCGGATTTGCAGGTAGGTATTGTATACTATAGGTATGACTTCTTTCGCCGACAGATTTAAATAAATATTAAATGTATTATGCAATGTAGATACCAACACAGATGTTGTAAAATACTGTATGACAGAGATAGTTCTTTTCAGTTATTAAATATTTCTATGACGTCCTTATGTCACCGTAGGTACTTTATAAATAGTGTAAACTCGTATGAGCAGATTTAAACGTGAAAAATGAACGTAATTTTAATTGTCACGATTGTTTTGATTCCTAATCAAAACCATAGATAGTTGCCTTAACAATACAGAGCTTAGTATCCTAACGGTGTAATTTATTTTGCGGATTCGTTATTTGCTGCGTTCTGTACAAGCCAAGCTCAATTTCTGCAATACCAGTATCAAATACAAAGTAAACACCGTTCCCCAAACAGGAATTAAATTGAAAAGGAGCGTCTATTGACACACGATGCAATGATTGCAGTTCTCTGGTTTCCAGAGACCACTTACTTCTGGCGGATTTAACTCCAATGGCCACCGCATTGAATGCGTCCTGATGATATCATTGCACCTAAACAAATAAATATTGATAAATTAATGCCAATCCGTTTTGAACTTTATTACAATGATGTAAGAGTCTTAATAAGTGTGGTTTATTGAATTTAAAAAGTGATAAGGTTTCATTATTTCCACCTTCACAGTGGGATTAATTTTTGGCTTAAATTATAAGCGCGAGCGGGTATTCTTTGAAATATATTAGGTAGTAGTTAGCAATATAATATTTAACTTTTTAAAATAACATAAAGAATTTTGTACAATAATTTATGTAGACTTAGATACACTTGCTTTCACTTATTAACTTTAAAGTAATGTTGGCGTTTTACGATCAGTCATAATAAGAGCCTTTATTGCTGATACTAATTATTACAATGTTTCTACACATCAAAAAAAGGTGTAACCTATAAACTAACTCATCGAATTTCCCGGTTTATTTCATATTAAATATTTACATCATTATTATCATATAATATAATTTCTGGATTGTCTATTATAATGAAAACATGAAAAAGATAAATTCTTTAATATTTTATTCTATTAAATTAAATTAAAAAGAATCTTGTACTTCTATTAATTCATCTATTTTAAAAAAATAGCAAATAGGAACTAGGTATGCTAAAAAACCGAAAGGTATGGTATGATATTTATGATATAAGGTATGATATTTTATATTTTAATTACATATGGCTATCTAAAAAGACTATGAATGAATCACATAAAATGTTTTAATTCATAATAACGCTTAAACTCTCTTACTTGCACCTCGAAATTTTTGCAAGCACCATCCGAATCCCCACAAATCAGACACGTTAAATGATCAACTGAGATTAAGCGACGGATCTTACGCTCTATCGACAATCAAAAGGTATTTAATTTGAAGGGGGGCCACAATGAGGGATATGAATAAAATTGTCGCGGCAAAAACTCAGACGGTTTTGTCTATTGACGTTGTTATTTGGTAATTGAATTAGCGATTCACTCGTGTGGATTGCCTTGCTACTTCTAGTGACGTCTCGTCGCCAGATGCAGATAAGACATTTTGGATGATTGCTTAATTAAGTTTAATAAATAAACTAAAAATAAAAATACTTATATTTTTGCTAAGCTGTCGAGGTAGGTACAGAGTAAAATAATAACTATATTTCCAAAATTTTGAAAAGAGATGATTAGAAATAGGTAAATAGAAATAACTTCTTCAATATCCCGGAATTAAAGTTTAGAAAATGTCAGTTTAATGATTTTTAAATTATGACTTACCTTACTTATTTAATAATAACGTAGCCAATAGCAATTAATAATAGTTTGCCATTTTTGGATTCTTTTTGAATTTATTAAAAATTTTATGCCCACTTTGGGAACATCCTTAGTTTTTTATAGGTGCTTACTACTATATTTTATATATACTTACGTAGGTACATTTTGTAAAGTAGACAAACGAAATCACTGGGTACTCGATAAAAGCCCTCGATACCGAAACAGATTATGCATCAATCGCAGCCCACTCGACGCCACGGCCACTTGCCACAGACCCGCCAACAATCGACATCGATTATCGCGAGCGTGCCACAACACTACTGTGAGAAAAGCAAACACGTGGTCGCTTGACATACAGGATGTTTGGAAAATGAGATTACAGTCAACGGCTTCCTCTGGAAAATTTACAAATGTTAGTACGAATTGGAGCTTTGAACTGATATTTTTAACAAGGCTACTAGAAACAAAAATGGAAGGGTTGTAATTGTACCAGTCATTGTAGATATAATTGTACTTACTTAAATACCTACCTATGTTTCGCCGCAGCGTTTACTGTTTCCTGAGCAGATATTTTTATTGAACGACATAATTATTAACTACTATTAGGTAGGTTTTGGTAGGTAGGTACGTTTTTGTTGTACTGAACGATCACACAGTTATAACATACCTACAGGTATGGTATAGTTAGTATGTATCATTTTTGGGCCATTGAAAATGATATAACTATAGATATTTTTAGCTCTTGGACTTTTAAGATTTTTTTCCGGTTTTTCACTTGTTTAGGCTCAGTTTTGCCCTAATATTGGACGTAGGAAACAACAATTATCCGAAACAACGGAAAATCTACCTACTATACTAAAGCCAAACTCGATTAAGAATGCTTGTCAACAAACAAATTTAAAATGAAAGTATAAATTGCAACACGTTTTATGTCTAATAAATTTAAGTTATGAGTTGTTATTTAAAAAAATCTTATTTAAAAGATATTGAATATATTAATTAGTTTTAAGCTTACTAATATAATTTATTGTCATGAATTCGTCATTAACTAGTTAATTAAAACAAATAGGTGTAAAATGACTAGTGATTTCTACCTTCATTTTTAATTTGTTTGTTGACAAGCATTCTCAATCGAGTTTGGCTTTAGTATAGGTAAGTACCTATCTACCTAGTTAACAATACAGTAACTATGTCTGTTTCGATACCCAATCCCAATAAAATACTGAATCGATTTAAATGAAATTTGGTACAGAGATAGTGTAGATCCTGAGGAAGACCATAGGTTTGAACTATCACAAAACACAATTTTTCGCCTACCTATCTCATAAATACTAATCTCCGTCTTTAGGTAGTTACGTTACTTCATATCTGAAGATCACGATCTTCAGATGAATGAAGTAGAATCGCGACCACGGTCCTGGTAAGATCCTAGTCGCGAATGGGTCCATGCTTTCCACTTGTTTATGTCAGTTGGTGGTCGCTAGCGTATAGAATATGGACCCGCTCAGCTGATCAATTTATCGTGTAGGTGAACGGCCTCGAGATGTTTTTACCCGACTGCGTCAGAAGGAGGGTTATGTTTTTCGAGCGTATGTATGTATGTATGTCCATTTCTTCGGCACGCGCTACTAAACGGCTGAACGGATTTTGACATGTGAGGTGTCGTTGAATTTGTCAAAATTGTGGTAGTGACGTAGGCTATATAAATTTTCAAAATGGCGGCTGTAAATGGGGGAAAAAAGGGGGGATGTGTGTATTTTTTTCTTTAACTTAGCAATATGGGTACCAATTGAAAGGTCGTAAAAAGACAATTTCAAAAATATAAATGTCATATCATGTTCATATTACTTTTTAACAAAAAATTGGCAAAAAGTGTACTAAGTGTACCGTCTCATTTCTATACCATAAACTAAAACTAAAAAGTCTCAAATAAAATTATTATTATAAAAACAAAACACCCGACTGCTTAGAAGGTATGAACTGACAAGAGAGAAAACAAGGATCACTATATTTGTATAAAATTCTAAATACTTTATGGTGCTACAGGCGGGGGCAAACGTAGTTTTGGTAGATCTTTCTTTCCCCGCAGGTTAAAATATTTTGTCCCTGTTTGCAGCACCATAAAGTAATTAGAATTTTATACATATATAGTGATCCTTGTTTTTCTCTTTTCAGTTCATAACTTCTAAGCAGTTGGGTTTTTTTGTTTTTATAATAATAATTCCGTCCGTGCTGCCCATTATTATCAGCTTTTCCAAAGTAGATAATAGGTACTAAATAAACTGCATATCTACTTAAATACTAATAGATAGATACAATCCTCCTATCGTAAAAACCGTCTAGTCTGTGACTGTATCTATTTATGTTAAAGTTAGATATATCCACTTACCAAGGCTAAGAGTTTTATCGGCAAACACAAAAATATGCGTAACGCGGTAGTCATTTAAATAACGATAAATCAGAAGCAACGATATCATTTACATACTTACAATATACAATAGTATAATATATAATAAAAAAATATGAATAAATATAATATCGCTTTACATGCCCTTTAAATCGAACAAACCGTCGATTCCACGGTTCCGATTTGGAGACAAAACTAATAATTTCACTTCACTAGCTCACGCATGTAACGCCTAGTAGTACAATAGCGAACAATCAAAAAAATATCGATATAAAATGTATCAAGATTTAATCGATTTGCATTAAAATGCCTATCTCTAACGGATTTGCACGGAATACAAAATAGTGCACAATGCAGCACAAATTCGAAAATCAATTCGTCAGATCCATTACCATATTTTTTGGTTAAGAATAGATTCGATTTTTGATGCATTTGTAAGCGAATTTATGTTAATATTTTATCTTTTATTGGTTGCTTAGAATTTAACAATACATTCGATATATTACATAGATACCTACAAAAATTTAGTACCTATATAAATAATGTAAACTTATGTTATTAATAACTTCACAGCATAAAATTTAAGAATAAAAAAATATTGCTCGTATTTTTTAAAATGAATATTTGTGAATGTGAACGCTTTAAATGAGCTTAAGTAAATTAAGCTTACTTAAATCAAAGTTAAGAATGTTGAACACCTTCGCAGCTTTGATGTTTTAAATCACTATAGATTTTTGGGAGATCTTTAAATGCTTAAAACTTTCCTAATACTAAGTAGTGATAAATTTAAAATACGAGTAGGTACGTAACGGTTTTGGCTTTTGCCAATAGACCAAGTGATTTTTAGGGTCATTTAGGATACTATTATTAAGTAATTTTTTATTAAGTTTTGAGGTAATTCACTAAAATATTTTTTTCATTTTAATTTTTTAGTTTTAATTAAATTTTATAATAGACTAATTTTTCCTATACACTGAGTTATAGACTAAAACAGAACGATACGATACAAGCCCAAAATATGGGGAGCTATTGAGGCCTCATATATGACAATTATTGTTGAAGATGTAAACCAAACATATTAACTGGGCGAAAGCCAAAACACGTGAATTCTTATATATTCATACGCCATATGACGCCGGATTGATTTGCTAGTAAACACTGAAGTAGTATTATACCTATTCGTACCTGAATTTTACGGTTCAGTTGAGTCAAGTGTAAAGTCACTTTGAATGTAGCTAATTTATTTATGCTTATCACTTTATCTATAAGCGAATTTGTAACGGTTTGTTAAATTCAGTTGTTAATGCGTCAATCGCATTTAAATTACAGTGGCAGAGCAATAAATTCGTACCTGCGTACACATGTTACAAAATCTACATGTGTATAGCTTGTATAGCATTCTAAAATTGGCTTGTCCGCGTCCCCATATGCAAAAATCATTTAGCAACATTTAAATTTCTTTTATTAGGGCACATGTGTAAGCGGTGCGAATCGATGAATAGATATTTTTTCATTGGCGATAAAAATTGTATGGTGCAGCAGTTAATTTGCGTATGGCGCATTGTAGACCGCATTGTGACGTTGGAAACACCTTCTACAGTTTGGGGCGCGACCCACTGCCCTCGTGTCACCGACATTTCACATAACGTCACATTTTACAATTCAATTATCGAACACGATTGTGCCATTCATAAACAGTTTTTTAAACGGCCTTGCATTTTTCGATGGTAATGCTAATTTTGATCTACCCATTTAAATTTGAAAAGAGACAATTCGATAGATTTTGGTAGCTCGTATCGATAACCAATTTGCATGTTCTGTATTGTCCGTTTATTGGATCATATTTTGGTTGATAGACATATGATAATTTCACTTAAAGATTTTTATTGTATCTTTAACGGTTAGTAGGCTGTAGAGTCGAAGGTGACTTCGTCCCCCATTCATGCTCTGTATGGATCAATACTTGAATGTTATTCTTCAATCTAGTTTCCGTTATGATATCCATTGATGTGAAAATTTTTCAATATTTCTTTGTAAGAAACGCCTCTTGACCTCATATTATAACCGTCTTTTATGTGTCAGAATATCGCAATGTTATTTTATTCTCCTTGCATGTCGTGTGAAAACGATATCTCTGCGAATGCAAATTGAGTTTTCAAACTTTTAGCTGTTATAACAGAAGCTGGGATTTTATTCAAAATAAAATGTATTGAGGATCCTATTCAATTTCATGAGAAACGAATGTGTTTTTAATAAAAGCCAATTAGTACGCTTTCTACACTTAGATAGGTACATTTTTTACATTTATTTTGTTCAATGATATTTAAAGATAGTGGCTACAAGTTTACTTCAGAATATTATGAAAAATAATAAGCTAAAAATGGACCTGTAAGTTGACAAGGGTAGATATGGAAGTCTAGTGAACTCTTCCAGGTGAATATGTTTCTGTTTTGGATTTCATTATTACTAAATATTAGTACAATATCTACTGATCAGTTGTTGGTAAATTCTATTGGACAAAAAAAATGAAAACAGAGTAAGTATACTTAGTAGGTATAAGTACTTTATGTATCTAATTGTATAATAAGTATGTATTAGTGTGTATTTAAACGTATTATTCACCACCTGCATTATAGTGTCCTGTTTTCTTATGCCTAAGGTTGCCAGGAAGAAATAGCTGTTCAGCAATAAAGCCGCCTTTTGTACCAGTTCTACTAATTCTTTTTATGTCTCTGTTATATTCTTCTTCGTTTTGGTTTCAAATAAAGAGTAAATAAATAACTAGGTATCAAATTGTTCTTATTTTTGTAATGTTGTTAGATATTATTAATGGACTAAGCAGGTGGTTTTGTACCTACAAAAATGGAAAACCATAAACTATGTTTATAATGGCGCTGTAAAGTGGTAACTAGATAATACTACCTTGTAAGTATTAACCTATCTATATATAAGTATTAACTTTAATTTGCAGGACATTCAAGGAACATGTCCTGCACGTTGTCCACTAACTCTAGGTCTTTTTAGAAATAGAATTGCTGACACAAGGCCTGTTACATCTGCAATTTTTGTTACCTAAATTGATTTTTTTTATCATTTTCTAAAAGTTTTACCCAGAATCCTAAGAGCTTTAGATTTTTTATTTTAACTAACCATCAATTTAGTATTTAGGTATTTACCACAACAATTAAAGCAATTCATGTGTGTGATAAAATAAAAAAAAAACGCAGAAAAGATTCACCTACTCACTTAGATACGATTATGCACGCATTATTACCTACATAACGGGTTGAATTCGATTTGACATAGAGTCAATATTAGGTAGAGCATGGGTTTTTAGCAGATGAATTAAAGATTTAAAAAAAATAATAAAATACTGGTTCTAGCACTGCAAGCTAATATTTTTCTAGCTAAATATTTAACTAAATTAAAACTACTATTTATGTATTCTGTGCTAACATACATAAATTAATTATCACCCAAAACCCAATTAATATTTTAATTAAATATTCTACACTGTAAAACAGCATCATAATTAATAATTATCTAATCATTAAAATCTGTAGACAATAAATAATAAAATTATAATATTTCAGCATTGAAGAGTGAAAATACAACTTGCGAAATAAACATCTATACAAATAGCTTGAGCTATAGAAGAAGACAAAAGACGTCTAAGATGTAACTATAAAATAATAATGCAATATTATATTTATTCATTCAGGTTTCAGACAAAACGAGGAGCATACAACAAAGCTCGGAGACCACGCCGCGCAATACGCGCAACCAATTTGCATTGTGACTTGGCTGGTAAACGCTTAAATTCTTATTTTGAATTCCGAACAGTTGGTCTCCTTCTGCATAATAACATCCGTAAGGCAATGGCAGTTGCTTGGCCAATCGGCGCGGCGCGTTGGTCTTCGTGGGCGTATTGGTGCGCTGCGATTGGCGGAGCGGCGCAGGTTTATCACTCGATTTGTTCGCAGCGCCGTCACCACAGTCGCGCCGCACGATTGTCGATTGTCGCGCCATTGTGTGGAACGGCGTACGTATGACGGTCGTACTGATTCGCGATACGTGTTTTTATCGATAACAATAATTGGGCTATTATGTTATGAATTAAAACAATACAGTAATGATACAGTTTTGTTTGTATTAAGTTGTAATTTTCGAACAGTGTTAGTTTTCGTGTGAAGTGCAAGCGAACTTGGGCGAAGTTTTTGACGAGCGTGTTTGAAGATCTCAAAGTGGATCTAGAGTTGCACCAGCGTGCCAGCGGCCACTTGATGAGGTAAAGCACTCCAAAACAAGAGCTATTACTGTTACGAGCATGTTTTTTAGACGTTTACATTATTCACGCCCATCGTTTCAATTCTTGAGTGTCAATGAACTTGCTAGTAGTTTTAAGTTAAAAACTTTACTTCTTTTTGTGGTTTCTAGGTTTGTTATGTCCGGTTTCATTATTGTTTTGCATCTTTATCATTCCACAATGAACTCAGACCCTTTATAAAATTATCGTAGTCAGTTTTTTGTTCATTAGGCAAGTAGACAAGTACCTACGTAGTCCAAGACGCAAGTTTAAGAAACTCAAAGGTCACCTTTTTTGCTTTGCTAGTTTGGAATATTTATAAAAAATTATAAACACCTACCTAATTAATAATAATACCTAGTGGTAGAGTCAACACTGAACTGTTATTCTTGTATCTTACTATCCTCTATTAGATATTATCAAATCTTCCAAACTTAAAGGAATGTATCTAGCAGTAGGTAGGTAGGACGAAATTCTGCACCTACCTACCATAGCACAATATGTTTCAGTAGATTACCTATTAGATAGAAACCTACAACATACTTACGTCGGTAGCCGTATTATGATCTATTTAAGTGCTAGCCTATATAGCGTCGGATTAAGAATGTTGATTTTTTCTTCCAAGAACACTTCAGTAGAAGCGCAACGTTGGGAGGAGAAACCCTATGCCATAAAGAGCACAAACCGTCGGTCCTGTTAATTATTATCTTTTCATTAATATTGATACAGTCATATTACCAATCTGCATTGCACCACCTGCCCACCATGCAATGCACATTGTAATATAAGTATTATGAGGGAAGCCTAGCCCTGAATTCAGCCATTATACAGGCTTTTAGCTTTGGATTTAAATGACTAAGACTATTTATATATAGATATTTTACCACTTAGCGTTAGATAGATACCTAGATTTATTGTTGTTTTCGACAACATTATAAAAACTATTTGTCTAAATTCTTATTAGATTTCGTATACCTACCGGAACCTTCAAAATTACCAGCTAGATATACCTATTAGGTATTTACATACTGTGGCATTGGTCCGGTGGTAGAGTCGTTTCTACTAAATCTAAAAGATTTTACTAAACTAAGCCTAGTTAAAATAAAATAAATATGAACTTTTCCTGAATGAGTCAAATTTCCATATTTCGGCTAAAAGTGTCAAACATTTTTTGTCTGTTAAAAATTAGACTTGCAATTTGTTAGTTCATAATTTTAACTTTTTATTGTACAATCACTTTTAAATAATAAGTTTTAATCGCTAATGAACACTTCCGATCTTATTCTAATAAGAGGTTCAGTTCAGAGCTTTTACAACATAATGTTTGTATGGCCTCTAATGAGTTTTCATGTATGTTTAAAGAGCACACAATAAATTTAGCAATTTCTTTATAAAGATTACTCTTGGGATTAAGAAATTTAAGAATATTTTTCTGACTAAATAGTTATTCAGTTTTTGAATAGGTAAGCAAATAGAATATCTTTTCTTGACTGTCATATATTTCTACTGAATAAAAAAAATACGGCTATACAGAAGTAATTATAGTCGGAGTATGTCCGACTAGTTTCGAATCCATACAGGGGTTCTAAGTTATGAGTTTTCTTCTGCAAAGCGATATGAAACAAATTGCAGTTTAGTTCGCCTTTGTTTTTTCGTGTTCGTTTTTCTATTCTAGTAGGTATTATAACCGCAAATCTTTCTGTTCTGACTTTAGTAACAGGGCACTAGAAATTGCGAGCCACTCACAACTGAAGGGACCGTGACTGTCACCAGTCAGTGTCTCTTTGGTTCTAGAGCGTCAAATGTAATATCACTATGTACCTACTTAGTGCCAGTGAGAAAAAACATAAATGAAATTACTACCTCAACTACTTACTTCAACAAATTACTACCTTACTACGACAATGACTCTCGCAACAGACTTGCTTAAAGTCCTGGGACTGATCGCAGATTCGACGTACAAGAAAAAAAAAAAATACTACCTACCAACAGGCATTATTCCTACTTGTCGATGTAATTACTTCAGGCGCATGAGATTTAACACCTAAGTTTCAAGTTGATTGCCACGGCACTTGTAGCATGTATTCCTGGTTTGTTCTGCGTAGTACTGCTTTCAGTAATTGCTCATCATCATTAGCCAATGGAACACCACTTGTTACGTCGGTAACTTTAGTTTCATTTGCAGATCTACATAGTTCTGATTCGATGGCGCAGTCTGTACCTACTTTAAACATTTGATCTAATTATTTTGCTGACCGAGAGCCTTTTAACGAGGTCCATATTTAGTGCATGCACCTCACTTCTTTCTGGCTTCAATCAATTATTTAGGAACAATTGAATGGCTTAATAACGCTAGATATTTCAGTAGCTGAACTTGAATTTAGAAAGTCAAAACGACAAAAAAAAAGAAGCAAAATCTTGTATTTATCATGGGTCCTGGAATTGAAAATGAGACCAAAACTTGTAAACCTACCCGCAACGCAGTTGAGACCTTGATTTCGAATTTTGCACTCAAAATCGGCCCGTGGCTTTGTAGTGCAGCAATTAGGCGCTTTAAGGTCCCCTAATGAAGGCACAATCGCTGCAATATTTATAGTGGGCCCATAAAGCCCTTTATAATTTTACACTTTTACAATGGCAGCTCGGCTTTGACGCGCCGACGGCATACAGGTTTATAGGTAGGTTTTAAGTCAAATTAGGCCCAGTGATGGTTACCTACAGGATGCCTAATGTACACTATTAATAACCATCATTGACGTTTTCAAGTTATGCTTTACTTAGGTGAAATTACAGTTCTGACGAGCATTTTTTGTCTTAATTCGTTTTGGAACAACTCGTATATATACACTAAGGAATCTTTCTAACCATATTTGCGTTAATAACTCTATAACGTTAATGTCAGTATGTCATTGACTATTTTGACAATGACATACATTGTCAAAATAGACAAGCCAAGACAGCGGGAACTGCGTAATTATGATCTCGAGTCATTTGGATGTTTTAAAAAGGGCCCGGATAAAAATTAGTAAAACTTGTGAGATTTATGGTTTTTTACCAATTCTGAGATAACTAAATATGCATTATAAGTATCAATACATAGGTATATGAGCGAAATGACATCACGATATCACTGAAACAACTTATTTCGTATTTTATCTAGGCGCTTACTTACTAGGGACGGATTTCTCGATACTCTTATGGGAGAAGGACACAGGTGAAACCGCACTGCAGAGCTAGTAATTTAGATATGAGCAATATGGCGCAATTTCGATAAAAATCGGAAATTGTTTCATCAATTTTTCTGCTCCAAGTATGATTACACAGCTTGATATTTTCAAGACGTATCTATCTACTACAAAAATATTCAGTCGGTTTGGAATTTTTTTCAATATTCTTTCTACCTTTATCGTTGAAATAGGAAGTGTATGTATTATTTACTCTAAATAGATCCGCATTAGGTACCAGCATTTTCGGTAGTTCATGTTCGGTATTGTTTGGTGGAAAGTACAGTCAAAGACAAAAGTTCTTTGAAGTGATTAAGATGTAAAATTATTTTGAATCACAATTGCAGTATCTAAATTGTTTCACGTTGTTGTGACGTCAATGGTATTTACGAATATAGACAATAATGATAGGAAAGAGGCGTTTTATTGTCTTAGAGTACCAGTGGCGTGCACTACAAAAATGCATAAATGCACTGCCTACCCTGAGAACACATTAGATACGAACTAGTTGGAAAAGAAATTTTCCGTTACGTGTAGTTAATACCAATAGTATCTACCCTGTTGAAAACTCCTTGTGCACGCCACTGTAGAGTACCTACCTATAAACTACAATACATTTTCTCTGCGCTATTGATACAAACAATAATGATTAAATTCAATAGGCGGTACCCATTGCCTATGTAACGAATCTACGAATCATTTGACACCTATTGTGTTATATGACAACAATCTATGTATTATGATTGTATTTCTTTTAATTATATGTACCTACTACTATACTATACTATACCTACTAGCTGCTGCTTATCTTTATCAGCTTATACAAAGCCACAGAGGTCTGCTACAAGGCCAGGCCTATTCTTAGAGGAGAGGGGATTCGAAGCTTAACCACCAGGATGCTGGTTGGCGGGCTTGTGTAGGGCTTGAACGATCGATGGCTTAACGTGCTTTCTGAACCAAGGTGGTATAGGTAACATGGGCAATTTCCGAATTCTAGGCTGCAAATTATTTTAGAAATTCGTGGAAAAAAGGAAAAGCGCAATATTTCATATCGCAACCCAGAACTCGAACCCAAGACCTCGTAACTCTGTGCAACAATATATTATGGTATTTATTAGACTAATAAGCCAGAATAGGTATCTACGTGTTTTAAGGTAGGTACTTTGTACATAGAATTATCGACCCTGCTTTATTTTATTACAATACCTTAATTCTCGTGTGTCACACTGTTAACTTCTGGTATCAAGTTTTCGGTTGCCCTATGAGATATTGACAAGGGAATAGGTAGGTGCTATAAAGGGGAGGGAGGAGCAGGTAGAGAGAATCCTACTTAACAAACCTACAAATTAATGCGAATGATGCGCACACGGCGCAACAGTGGCCTCCCCTACCCTACCACGCTTCGTACTTATCGCGCGCTATTAGAACTATAGAGGGTACCTACATGTATCATGTTTAACATGTAGGTATTGTTCCTTTTTTAACCGACGAAAAAAAACAGAGGAGGTTCTCAATTCGACACGTATATATATTATTTTTATGTATGACCACGCATAACTTTTACAGTGTTGTCCGATTTTGATACTTAATTCTTTTTTTTATTAGAAAGGGCATACTTCCAAGGTGGTCCCATTATCATCATGTTAGGATCTAATGATGATATCCTGTGAAAATTGAAGGAACTCTATAAATTTTATAGGCACACTTGCAGCGATTTCGGTTTTTTGTGTAAGTAGCTTAGTAGCTTTTTGGCTTAAAGTTCCGCATAATATACTATGACAATATAGTACGAGCACGTAACGTGTCGATAAATCAGTAAACAGTAAGAAATGAAAATTTTTAACAAAAAATAGAACCGACTCAAAACGCACTAAAAAGTAAAAAATAACGGTGTCATGTACTTGCTTTAATTTACTTAAGCATATCTAGGAGTCGGTGCCAGCCAAGGTTTCTACTTTAAGGACATTACCTAGAACCCACAAACTGCTTTACTACGTTAAATAAATGTTCCTTAAACTTGCTGGCACCGACTTCATAGATATGCTTAAGTAAATTAAAGCAACTAAATGACGCAGTTAGTTTTTACTTTTTAGTGCGTTTTGAGTCGGTTCTATTTTTTGTTAAAAATTTTTATTAGTTCCACAGAAAGATTCGCGATAGCATGTCTTTGTTTTAAGGTTAGCTTGTATAGGTACCAAACTTTTTCTTAAAAAAGTCTTGTAGTTTCGTAGATATGCAAACACAACCATATTACATACACACAATTTTGAAATTTAGCACATTTGTTCAGACGCTGATATAGACTAACATAATTATGTGAAAACTTCGAACGGGTCGAATTGATAACCTCATTTTTTTGAAGTCGATTAAAAAGGATTACTTAGACTTTTTTCTGGCGCTCTTGGAATGTTGCATTACCCACATTCTTTTCCTCAGGGGCGAAGTCGCGTGCATCCGCTAGTTAATAATAACAAGTCAAAATATTCAGCTACAGATCTAGTAGGTATTTGTAGAGTCGCTAACAAACCGCGGCAGAAGACGGCCATAAAAGAAAACGATGATGTCCCTAACAGACGCGAATGAGATAAATCAATAGTGATAAAAAATTACGAATGTTTCGCCCGGCGCGGCGGCCAGTGGTAATTGCTTAGACAAAGAGCGAGCGGCGTCTCGCCTCTTAACGTTTAGCCACAGTAGCGTGTTTGAGTATATAGCCTTGGCTGACATGTAAGGGCACTTTTTGGACGTTTTTATTATCCGACAGATGAGAAAGGGGGTTACATCTTTAGAGTATGTGTGTCTCATTCTTTGGCACGCTCTACATCATACAAACTGCCTACTCGTAATTCGGTATTTGGTGAATTCCGTTCCTATAAAGATATTATCTTTATAAATGTGTACTTAAGTTAAAACTGTGTTAATATAAGATGTGCTTCGATGTGTAATAAAAATTGCTCCATTCTAAGATATATGAATTTTTAATGACGTCACGACTACATAAAGCGACTTACCTACTGCAAAACCTATAAACACCCAACATGTTTAATGTAGCTCTATACCGTACTAAGGAACGTAGAGTATGTAATATAGAACAATTGTATGTCGAGATCGACCGGCAATAAATAAATAAATAAATATTAAAAGACAATTACACACATCGCTATATAGCCCCCATAAGCTTAGGTAGCTTGTGTTATGGGTACTATGATAACTGATGAATATTTTTATATATATTATACATAAATACTTATAATGGCCTAGGACGCAGAAGCAGGATCACTACCCACTGCGCCACTCGGCCGTCAATAAGTACTTATGAGGTGTCGAGTTTGCGACAGTCTTAAATAATGCTAAATTCGTGAATGTAACATAGCTAATTCCTAAAAACTTTAATTGTACACTAAAAGCTTAGTATTATAACCATTTAAAGAAACATTTATGACGACAGCTCTTAACTCTGTTTTTTTATATTTTAATTCTTAACTAAGAAGTGCCTTACCTCTTATGTTTAACATGATGAGTATTTATATAAGCTTATTTTTAAAAATCTTCAATGAACTGTATCTATGATTGTATATGTTTGTACGTCCACAAAATATTCTATATTTGGTTAGCTCTTTTTTCAATATCATTATTATCACTAAAAGCCTATTTTGGAGTACAAAAATTAGGCCTCCCTTCTCGGAGAAGGGATAAAAAATAATATTATGGATTGCATTTCACATACACCACTCGATATTTCTTTTCGTCACTTGATGATATCCTCAGGAGAACAGGTTTAAGCACCCAGGTGAAGTGCTAGTTTCGATTCCCGGTTGGGCCGATTAAGGTTTTTTAAATTGATCCTGGTCTGACTGGTGGGAGGCTTCTACTCGGCACTTTCCCTGCAAGGTTTTTTTTTTATCGACTACAAGTTGGCCCTTGACTGCTATCACACCTGATGTTAAGTGATGCTGCAGTCTAAGATGGAAGCGGGCTAACTTGTTAGGAGTGGGACGAAAATCCACACCCCTTTCGGTTTCTACACGACATCGTACCGGAACGCTAAATCGCTTGGCGGTACGTCTTTGTCGGTAGGGTGGTAACTAGCTACGGCGAAAGCCTCCCACCAGCCAGACCAAAACAAATTAAGAAAAATCTCAATCGGCCCCGCCGGGAATCGAACCCAGGATCTCCGTCTATAAATCTACCGCGCATACCACTGCGCCACGGAGGTCGTCAAAAAAAAAGGAAAGAGGTGTGGATTTCATCCTACTCCCAACAAGTTACCCTGCTTCGATGTTATATATATAGATAGATTGCATTAATACATAGGTACCATCAGGTGTGGTTGCAATCAAGGGCTAACTTCTAATGAATAAAAAAAGCTACATGTATATATCTACCTATAATGATGATTTACATAGATATACATATATGTATGTACTATGTAGCTATATATATAGATAAACAGAATAACAAGGTAGTTAGTAGTTATATTTTTCGGAGTTGCGTCATTGTATTGTAAGTATTTGTATAGGAGTTGTCAGGCTACTGTGAAATCGTTACGTGCCTTGTCTTGTGGCCAAACTGTCGGGCTTAGAGAAGCCTTTGAGAATGATTATCACACTTTTGTTACTTGTTAGGGTTCAGTGGGTAGTGGAACCATCACGTCCATTGACAGATGCTAAGAAATTTCCAAAATGTTTCCTTTTTGTAACTTTTTTTTTATTGACTACAAGTTGGCCCTTGACTACTATTACACCTGATGTTAAATGATGATGCAATCTAATAAGGAATCGGGCTAACTTGTTGGAGTAGAATTCCATACTCCTTTCGGTTCCTACACGACATCGTACCGGAACGCAAAATCGCTTGGCGGTACGTCTTTGTCGGTAGGGTGATAACTAGCCACGGCGATAGCCCCCCACCAGCCAAAAACAAACCAAAAACTTCTTCGCTTCGTCGCGTTACGCTGTCTAGCTTACCTTTCTCACACGCATACGGCAGCGTAGGAAAGCTCTTAATATCGCTCTAATCCACAGTCGGGCATCTCGAGACGCACACGTAACCGAAGAAGAAGAAGAATATTGGCTGCTTTTCCGCGTTGAGCAACCATGCTACTTAAACGAAACTAAACTATATAGATATTGGGCCCCCTGCTTCCAGTATACAACAACCTGAATAATTCTGTTGTCGATCCTTGTAGGGGTCGGTCAATACCGCTCTTTGCAGCCATTCCAGTACTTTGAGACCCCAACTTCCATCGGCTCTCTGAAGAAGAACAAGGACACTTTATTGCACCTAAAATAATAGTAATAGAATTTTTAAAGAAAAAGGATTACAAAGGAACATGCAAAGGCGGCCTTATTGTTTTGGGGCAATCTCTTACAGGTAACCCTTCGTTGATATGACCTGTGCATCTGAAATATTCAAAGTATAATTATTATTTGATTTATTAGCTTATTACCTATGCTAAAGTTAAAATTGACTCTCCTCTTTTATAGCATTATTCACGTTACAATAACGTGAATAGATTTGATTAGTGAATCGTGCTTGTTCACTTTGACATATTTTTTGTTGGCCGTACTTTTTTACACAGTATTACGTTAGATATAAATAAGTCGAACTTTGCTTTGGCTGTGAATTTTTAGTGCTAATATAAATTGGTGGAGGGTTGTATGTACCTAGGCCAGTAGCGGTGACGCAAACAAGTCTATTTATTTTAAACCAACTAATTAAGCAATTTTTAGAGCAATAAAAAGGTAAACGTAAAATATTTATGTCACATTATTATGACCAAGTAATATATATACCACATTATAAATTCTGATGATATAGCAAAAAAAACAACAAAATATAAATAGAAAAGGTATTTATTACACTTTTTGGAGGCAAGATACAACTATTTATGTATTATTTTTTGACAAGACAATAAAATCAGAAATTACATGTGGACGAGGCAAGGATTATCTGCCAATTTAATTTACTTTTAGGTAATTAATTAATTTTCGCTTTAGAGCTATATACACTTAATAGAGCTCGTCCAGGAAAGTATGTAGATTTCTAAAGTGATTATTCTTTGTTTACGCGTTTCCACATACCTATGTTCAAGTGGACTATCTGGAAGCCCTGTTAATAATTACAATAAAAATATTTTCTATATTGTAACCGTAACTTATATCTGTCACTTACCTTCTCGTAGTGTTATACTTATAATACCTACGGAATCTGCTACACCTTACTACCTTTCGCTTTCTAGTAATATTCCCAAAAAAAGAAAAATAAAACTGGAGTTGGAGACGAAATCGCGCAGTCGGGAGGCAGGTGACAAATATTGACATATTCCGTGGACTAACAGGGCCTTTTTGACCCAAATACATTATTCTCGGAAAAGTAAGACGGGGAGTCGGACGGGACGGAAGCGTATGTGAAACTTTACCAAAAAAAAGTTGACGGGCTATTTGTTAATCCGTGATTAAGTCTAATAGGAAAGGGGGACGTTGGGGCTTCTGTGAAACTACCTTTTCTGGTAATTAGAGCGTACATGCTTTTTTGTTTTGTTTTGGGAGTATAAAAGCTTTGGTTTGTCTTACATTCTTTGTAATTTAATTAAGTATTGTACGCTTTTGCATACCAATATAGATGTATTTAACCTTCTACGCAAAATAAGTGTTTTATAAAATCATCGCGTGTTTGTTAAAGTTTTGTTAGCTTAGCTACTAAATGGATGGACTGATTTGGAACATAATTACATTAATATAAAGTTTAAATTTAAGTACTCTCTGTAATCATACCTACTAAGGCGAAAGTGTGTATGGTTATTATTTTTTCACGACTAAACGGATGAAGCGATTTTAATAAAATTTGGTATGGAGCAAGTTGACACCCTGGACTACTTTTTAACCGACGAAAAAAAACGGAGGAGGTTCTCAATTCGACACGTATATAGGTATATATATATATATATATATATATATATGATGTATGACGACGCATGACTCATGATCTCATTGTTATCATGTTTCTCTTCAAATTGTACAGGCACACTTGCAGCGATTTCGGTTTTTGTGTAAGTATCGGTAGCTTTTTGGCTACAAGCTATACTATGAGAGTATAGTACGAGTACGTTACGTGGCGGTGAATCACTAAAACGTAAGAAATAACATTTTTTTACAAAAAATAGAACCGTCTCAAAACGCACTAAAAAGTAAAAAATAACTGTGTCATTTAGTTGCTTTAATTTACTTAAGCATATCTAGGACTCGGTGCCAGCCAACGTTTCTACTTTAAGGACATTAGCTAGAACCCACAAACTGCTTTACTACGTTTAATAAATGTTCCTTAAACTTGTTGGCACCGACTCTTAGATTTTATATAGAAATTAAAGCAACTAAATAACACAGTTATTTTTTACTTTTTAGTGCGTTTTGAATCGGTTCTATTTTTTGTTGAAATTTTTATTTATCTCGATTTTTTTACGAAAACGGTAACTACGCGGGTGTCCTCTAGTAATAATATATATCGTTTACGATATACGTAGTCTATGGGATACAGTTAATATTACAGATATAGCAATTAAACACTTCATAAATAAATATATAACTTTGGTTTACCACACAAGATTAAATATTTAGTGTAGAGAATGTACTCCCCCGAAGGTTTCAATGGTTAAGGTAAGTTAATTACTGAAAATGCCAATTTGTTCCCACTTCTGATTAGCAGAGAGGTTGGCTGCGGTTTTCAATTTAGTTTGAACAACGAATCTATTAGTGTTCAGGTTATGTTGAATGTAACGTTGCTTGAATGAGTTAAGTGTGTGTGTTTGATTAGATGTTTCATGTTTGGCGGTTGCTTAATTAGAAGTATTGAATTTTGAGGTAATTTAACGAAATGTTGTTATTGATAAATTAAAATATAGGTAGATAGATACTTTTAAAACAAATATGCCAAAAAGGGGTTATGAAATGAAGAATTTTTGAATGAAAAATTTTGGCATAGTAAAAGATGTCTCAAAATTCTTATCACAATCACGTCTGAGCATCATCATTTAAAACTTACAAGGTGAGATTTGAAAGCGGCAAAAAAAACTATATTCTTCTTTTCCTTAAATCGTATTTCTATAAGTTATAGAATTTAAAATTCTTTATAAAATATTTATTACGTCTTGTACAATTGTTTATCCTCGTTACGTATTTAACATAGATCATCAAAGGTCTGCTGATTGATATTAATAAAATTAAAAAAAGTAAAGTTTTTTAGTGTATTTTAAAAAACATCAATAATATTTATAAACTGCTCCTTTAGTATAACAGTATAGATGTACTATATAGATATATTATAGATATAGTATAGATATAGAGATATTATAGATATATAGATATAGTATAACAGTATAGAATGTACTCTACATCTATACTGTTTTACTAAAGGAGCTGTTTTAAGTGAAAAAAAAAGCTTTATTCAACCAATTAGGTAACACTTTAATGTCCCCAAACCTCAAAATACGAGGACTTTGGCCTTACTTACAGGAATTAGAGTGAGACTCTTCAGCAGGTAAGTCATTAGAAGGGGAATTGGACCAATCAGAAACAAGTATTCTTTGCGCGTGATGTAACCATCTGTTATTAAACTAAGCAGGGACATATTTTTTTAAAACGTTTTTAGCGAACGAAGAAAATTCAGATCTGAACACAGAATTTTAAATTGACTATATGAACCTAGTTCTGTTCAGTCCACTGGTTCAATCTGTTCATGCATTTCCCCCGCTGTCTTTTTGTGGTACTTTATCCTGATATCTCGCCTTCTATGTTCAAAAATATAAGAACCGGTATTAAGAGTATCACAAAAAGCAGCCTGTGTATAGTAGTATAGTACAGTATACTTTGAAAAATTTAGTAATCGCAAGGTTTTTTATTCTTCTGGTCAAGTTATAGAAATCTCATATTCTTTGCGTAGGTCCAAAAAATGCCATTTTGCTCATTGCATGCCAAATTGAAAGTATATGATCTATACGCTACTTAATTTTTTTTGTCATAAATGTGTCTTAAATTATAGGTGGTACAAAACAAAAAAGATTATTTAAATATATTTCACTGACCTGGTTATTATAGAATTATGCATATATACACGTTGTCAGGTCACATGTCACATATACTTTTAACCTAAAAAAATTATTAGGATCGAGGGATTGATATATTTATAAGATTTAAGAAGGTTATTTGGCATAATGGCATATCCAATTCATTTAGGAATTAACACATCCTCAATTGAATTGGATTCACAGTCCAGTTAACCGTGGGGCTCACGACAGTTTTTACTCATTAGCCCGTGAGCCCAATGTGGTCTCATAATACTTACCTATTAACTTATATGGACTTGTATCAAATGATACGGTGACTGTGTTAAGTTGTCTTACCAAGACCTCGTCTCGTGGTATCATGGTCGCCCTACTCCCGCGTCAGAAGCAGCCAATTTGTAAAGAGCCCTCTTTATAATGCGTATGATATTAATATTTTCCACTTTTGTGATCACAGTAATTGTCGCTGGAGTATTAAAAGTTGCAATTGTTAAGGTGCACGTGGTGCCTGCTGTAAGGGGAACCTGTAACAATGAAGAACATATATGTGCATATACATATAAACATTTTTAAATCATTTTTAACTAGTTCATCCATAGAAGTTATGTCTAATTGTTGATTTACACTTCGACTTCAACATCTTATTTGATTAGTACTACAGCTCTTTAGGGGAATTATCAAGTACCTATTGCTACCATGCTTATTTATGCCGCCAACTACCATTCCTGTGTTTTAGATTTATGGATACAGTGACTCGTTAAGTTACCAAAAATTATAGGTAGGTAGTTTAAGTAAGTACATGAGTTAGGTTCACCTACCCTCAGATTGACGGTAGCCCACTAAAAAATGTAGAGCAAAATATAGATATTACCTAATAAAAAATATCTACGCTTACTTTGTAGTTAGATGGCGATGTGTTTGTTAGAACAATTTTTTTTGTTAATATTATATAGGTAACGTTAACAAAAAATAATTAAATAATTAAAAAGAAAAATGTATCCCGGAACCCAGCACAACGCCATCTACCAATCAAATTGACGACCTCCGTGGCGCAGTGGTATGCGCGGTGGATTTATAAGACGGGAGGTCCTGGGTTCGATTCCCGGCGGGGCAGATTGAGATTTTTCTTAATTTGTCTTGGTCTGGCTGGTGGGAGGCTTTCGCCGCCGCTAGTTACCACCCTACCGACAAAGCCGCCAAGCGATTTAACGTTCCGGTACGATGTCGTGTAGAAACCGAAAGGGGTGTGGATTTCATCCTACTAATAACAAATTAACCCGCTTGCATCTTAGATTGCATCATCACTTAACATCAGGTGTGAAAGCAGTCAAGGGCTAATTTAAACCATGTAGCGTCCCCGATCTCTCTCTCTCTCTCATTCTTAGTATCGTAGTTTATTTAGACTATCGTGGATTATTTATTTGAATGAGAATAAAAACTCCCGCCAAAGATATATTTAACAGAAATTTTTTACCCTGTCAGCCTACCGGACGCATTAAAGTATAGTTCCTTATTCTCACCATTATTCTGTGAATGCCTTCAAATTGTCCATTCACCGATCTAAACACCTAATTAAATCCGTCACAAAGTAATTAATTTAATTATAATGTGATCGACCGCAGAGGCCAACGTCAGTTACTAACGAATGACAATAGGAATGCCTACGGTACAAAAACGGCTATTGCTTTCCGGTAAAAGCACTATACGCACTTGCGATTTGCCGCAGCGTTTTGTCTGCAGTTTAAATCGCTACTGCGTGACGGCACTTCAAAAGTATGCGGTGTGCCGCTTTGTATGGTGTAGCCTGCTGCTTCTCAAATCGGTGTTACTACAAATAAATTAAAGACGTTTTAATAATTCTTGTGACTTAAGTCTATTGAAATAAACGAATTTTGATTTAGAATCTGCATTATCTTCATGTTCTTCATTATACAAAACGCAGGAGGTTCTCAATTCGACACGTATATTTTTTCATCTCAGCCAAGGTTTCTACTTTAAGGACATTAACTAGAACCCACAAACTGCTTTACTACGTTAAATAAATGTTCCTTAAACTTGCTGGCACCGTCTTCATAGATATGCGTAAGTAAATTAAAGCAACTAAATGACACAGTTATTTTTTACTTTTTAGTGCGTTTTGAGTCGGTTCTATTTTTTATTAAAAATTTTAAAACGTCAAGTTTGTAGTGACTACCAGCGGCTCAGAAGGCAGATTCCTAGAAGAGCCTTCAAGAAACACAATTAGTTGCTCTTTTCAACCAATGATCGATTATAATATTAATTAAATCTAATTCACAAATTCAGATATAAAAATAGTTTGCTATAAATATATGCTAGTTAGTGGATAGTACCTTACTGGGGTAGACTTTTTAAACTTAGCAACGGATTGTAATGCAGCTTTCATAAATAGCTAGAAGTGATTAACTACTACCTAACTAACGAACTATAACTGTCTCGTTGATCTAACGGTTTGTCTATGTGACTTCGATCACGAATCCAAGGTCTGGTCGTGGAGGAATATTGAGCTTTTCTTTTTTCTAAATTTCTAAGCCCGGTGTTTGTATTAATATTTGCTTCGGAGAACACGTTAAGCTCCAGGTTCCGCTCACTATCATCAAAATCTAATATAGATCGTTAATAAATTAAACATTGTCATCCTAAGCTCGCTAACCCGCATTGGAGCAACGTGGTGGGTCTAAGCTCCATATTCCCTCTCCGATAAGGAGGAAGATCTGCCCCTGAAGGGGGTTGTTATATTATTTTCCACATGGATGAAGTCCTGGGCGTCTGCTGGCTTAATTTATTTTTAATCCGATGTTATTATTTCCAGTGCCGCTGGCGCCATGTGCGAGCGGTCGGGCTACGGAGGCACCATGGCGCACTTCCCCATGGGCCACATGTCGGCCATGGGCGCCATTGGGACCATGGGAGCGATCTCCGCCATGAACGGCCAGTGCCACCAGAAGAAGTCCCAGGAGGAGCACATCAAGAGGCCCATGAACGCTTTCATGGTGTGGTCAAGGCTGCAGAGGCGGAAAATTGCGCAGGATAACCCCAAAATGCACAATTCGGAAATATCCAAACGATTAGGTTAGTGGATTGATTTGTTTTTTATTTAACGCGCGTGGTTTGGACTAAGTAGTTCCCGTTCTCGTGGGAATATCAAGATTCCAATTAGCCTATGTCTCTTGTCATGACTCTGGCTGTCATATGCAAATAGAATTTTTACAATCCGGCTGGGAGTTTCAGAACTAACAGATAGACGGTAAACAATTTTAAATAGAAAAATTTTTGATGAATAAATATACCAACCTTATATATATTGCCATATATATATTGCAAACTGAAATTAAAAACAAACACTTCAATTTTATTATTTACATAATAGACTATAGAATATAGAAAAGGCGTGTGAACAAGATGATAGAGCTTGGTTCTTAACGCAATGGTTCTTATATGGATATGAAGAACATTCACCCTCCCTTCCAATCCATTCGGAAAGAGGTAGTCATAAAAAATAATTTTTTTTTAAATGACTCACCTACCTACTACCCTTATTAGGGCAAAATTGGAATGCTCTTGATTAGGTCCCAACTAAGATCTGTTTTGAATCTGATCAATAACTTACAATTAAACTCAATAAGATTTTGTATTGAGTTGTCTGAACTCAGAGACAATTTCCAATATCAGAATCCTATTGGAATTATCAATTGATTCCTGAAGATCTTAGGAGTCGGATTAATCATTTATTGGCCTAAGTTCATTATTAATTTAACCTATCGTTTGTTTCCATACAGTATTTAGGGTTGCCAAAATATTCTAACATTGATTATAATTTTTAACCCATTTCAAAATAAGAGGATCTATACTTTAATGTTTGTCATTAATTGGCTTAGATTCATCAGTAATTTAACCTATCATTAGAGTGTTTAGGATTGCCAAAATATTCTAACATCCTATTTCAAAATGAAAAGTTCTATATTTTAATGTTTGTGTGTCCGCGATTCTCTGAAAAAGTATTGATCCGATTTGGATGCGATTATAGGAATATTCTGGGTGTTATTTTTATTTACTACAAGTTAGCCTTTGACTGCAATCACACCTGGTAAGAGATGATGCAATCTAAGATGGAAGCCGCTATTTTATTAGGAGAAGAATAAAATTTCTGCACGATATCGTACTAGACCCCGGAATCGCTTGCATATGTGGTTGCAGACCAACGTCTTTGTCGGCAGGATGGTAACTAGCTACGGCTACCAGCCAGACTTGGACAAATTAAAAAAACTTTAATCCGCTTAGTCGGGGATCATCAAAAACACATGGAATAGGTATTAGGACTTGTATGCCTTGTGATGATGGTGATGGTGGCCTGTGGAAGCCAGGGATGATAAATAAAAGACGTCTGTTAGGTATCCACATGTATTACTGACTAACGTTCGTACAATTACAACATGAAACCTTGCAGAATATGACACCAGCGTAATATTGTCTCGTGGCACACCGCGCTTTACTAGTAAAAGAATAATAAAACTGAGGATACACCAAGCCTCACAGCAGCCTGCAATTACAGTAGCTACCATGTATTCAGATCTTAATATAGCAATGCTGCTTGGCGACAGAAATAAGAATGTTTTTTGAAGTATTTGACAGCCCTATATGGGACTAGAGAGGTTTCATTTACATTGCAAATTGATCATTTACATCTCACCTTTGTCACAAGAAGGCTCTTAGAATATCGCCAATTCAATCCACTTAGACAATAGTGGAATATGTAAACCGCGATAGTGTGATGTAGTCGAAGAGACCACAGTAAGATCTCTCAATCTATCTCAATTATATTAATATTCTACATGATTTATTGTTATTTTATTTAAATTTTTAATTAGTGATGGATGTATGGATGGTTTAGCATGTGACGAAGATGTCGATTATTTCGAAGATAGAATACTTAACTGCGATCACATTTAATGTTAATTGACGGTGCACTCTTAAGATGGTAGGTGATCTAATTTGTAAAAATTACAATGTTTATTTTGACCATGTTTATGAAAATATGGTTTAATAAATCACCATAACTCTAAAACTAAATTGCTCGGCGGTGCATTTTTGTATGTACGGAAGGGTGATAAGTAAGCCACGGCCGAAGCTTGCTTTCAAATATAACCTGAGCCGATATGTAGGTAAATGTTATAAAAATCTGAAATTTCCACAATATGGAATTGAACTTACTTTTCTGTGCAAAGTATGTCCAACCAGCACCAGAAAGATCTTCAGAATTCTTAGCCATTACGCGTATACTATGAGAAGGTTGTACAAATAAGAATCTATCAAACAACGTTATAAATACACATCGCTTTATTGTTGTCTCCACGCACGAGTTCAACAACATCCAATCAAACTGACCTTCACTGCTGTCCCGCCGCTGCTTGTGTTTAATTCGACAATATCTCCACTCGGACCGCGAACAAAAAGATTATAATGAGTGCCCGTAGACATACACAATTGACAAATGTCTCCAACAAAACGTGCCCACAGAATGCGGTGAAAAAAAATTGCTTACCGGAAAAAAAAGGAGCGCGCAATCAACCGGCAGAAGCCGCGCTGCGGGGTACCGGCCACCGAATTAATCAACGGCCAAAAGTAAGCAAAATCCAGTCCTCTAACAGAGAATTTAAAAATGTTCAGAAAAGGGGAGACGCGGCCGGAAGAGTATGGAAAAATAAAAACCCACCGCGGCCGCCATTCTGCCGGTGACGGCGAGAGGCAACGACATGTTCTATTTTTCTATCCTTTTTTAACACTACCGGCTCTTATGTAGACGGGTTCGGGAGGTTTGGAATACCTAAAATTTTCAATCCGCATAGTACTTACATATACATAGATTGTGTTTAATAATAACAGACCTAGTACATATTACATACTATCTATAGTTTTATCGGTTTTAAGAGAGATCAACACTCAAATGGAAGTTGAAACCAAATGTGAACTAAATGATGAATCTATAGATGATCGTAGCATGTCTAAAATAGTTGGTTGAGTGATAAACCAGTCTGGGATATGTGCTGAATGGAGAAACCATGCTGAACACCTCTAGTCTCTACTAAAGAACAGAGGTGAGATGAAGCAAGTTAAGAAGATAGCGAAGCAACTTCTTTCTCCTCCTACAACACTATTTTTGTAATTGGATAAATAATGATGTAATATACGACGTACCGCTCTTATTACTAATTAAGTTTTACATACAATCTGTCCTAAAGAGGTACTGTTTAATGTAAATTGATGTTCTCCTTTAACAATATGGTTTTTGAAGTATAAAAATTAGTAACACATTACATCTAAATGAATCCTACATAAATGACACAAATTCTCTATCCCAAACACTAGGAAGAGCTCTGGAGCATTTTATCCACTCTAAAAGCTTTTTCGAAAAACGCTGAGCGTTATGAAACACTGTGCTCTTTCCAACTGTAGTTGGAACGAGGGTATTGTGTTCTTTAACGAACGGAGCTGGGGCGACAGCGCTTGTATTGTCCTGTTCAAACAGCGCATGTTTTATGCATACAATGTCTTTTGGATGGTGAATGGGGGCGTTTGTTGGCAGAAATTACTTGTTTCGTCTCTCCAGGGGGATGACTCGAGCTAAAAATTATGCCCTAAATACAATATTTGTGATGGAAAGGATTCCTTTTAATCTTACCTGCAAATTTGTACAATGAGTTTAAAACTGCGATGGGTTAGGCGTGTGGCGATTCAATTTAGTTTTATCAAACATTTACAATCATCTTCAAATTTTAGTGAATATTTTTGGCGAAAGTCCGTCAATCTCTCGGATCCAACAAAATTTTCACCCTATATCACACAAACTGTTATCTATTCTGTAGTTACATTTCGATAAGGCAACATCTTCAGATGTTGACTCTATAATTGATCTGGTTCTTGGTAAAGATCAAAAGATAACATTGAATGTAATTGAGTTCAGCCCGGAGCTCAAATGTTCATTTCTGTCGGAAAGCAGAATTGTGTTTCATTTTGTGAGGTAAGGTGATCCTAGCATATGTCTTGAGTTATCGACTAATTCTGTCTAACGGTGATTTAAGCTAATCACCGTTAGACAGAATTAGTGGATTCCAAACAACAAGTATTAAAAAACAAAATAAATCAGTAGCTCTATGAGAGCTACTGATTTATTTTGTTTGTAGCTACGTTAATATGTTAACGACGAATTCTATAAATAGACAACTGTTGACCTATTAATTGACCTTCTAACAACTGATGAATCGGTATAAATAGTTGATACTAGAATCATTATTCACTTAAATTAAATTAATAATAAGTCACTGAAATTAATAATAAGTATTGTTTGTTGTATCGTTTAGCCAAACCAAAATCTAATCTAATCAACATCTAAAGATGCTGCTTCGTCTGAGTGTAACGTATTTTTAGAAATTTTTTGGATCTTTTTGGAGACTTATGATATTTATGGCGAAAATATTGTAAGTGTTGTATTTTTTTTAATTAGTAACTAGGCTAAACTCTTGTAATTACTTTTGGAATATACTTCGCATTTCAAACTGACACGGAGGCCAGTCATGAAGTTCTGCAACGTAGGGTAAAAATAAAGTATAAAACAACTATTTTTTCATCAATCTTCTCCATCAATAATTGCGTGAGTTTAGTTTTGTACACGACTCCAATCAGTTAATGATAGTGGCGGGTAGGTATCACGTTTTCCACCAACTGGCTGTCACAGACATTGTTGTACAAAGCGGGCACAACACAATGACGCGCATTGTGCTGTACCTGTCGATAATCAAGAGCGGGTGTATTGCGTAGGGCGCATTGTTTATTGGCATTAATAAATCGACGCACAAAACGCGTTCTGTTTACGAAAACCAATCGAAATGTCGCCCGACAAATGTCGATGCGCTCAACAAAGGTATCGTACTACAATGCTGGCGTAACTTTTTACCAGAATATAGTTTACACACTGTTGTTTACTTTTGCCAACTTTTGTTTCCAATTTGACTTCACTAAGTTTCATCATAGAAGATGATGTAGAGATCTTATATTCGATTTTTCTATCTATGTGTATAAATAAGTTTGCTTCTATGTTTTTACAATCAAATAATTTGAACGCTTTGTTTATTAGAAATGACATAAAATTGGTGTTTCTCTGTTGAATTATAATTTGTATCTATATGATAAGTCACGTGAAATTACATCTTTTGTACAATTCTTGGGTTGAATACAATTATCAATATCTATTAATTAAATTGTCTAAGTTAAAGTAACTGAACCTGAAGACTTGCGAGCACATTGCAAAATTAAATTTTTTATAGTTAGTTAAATTTTTTTTTACTATTTTATTAAAATAATTATTTTCTTTTTTTGTTCAATTGTCTATATTTTACTTGTTCTAGATAGTTTCTTCGACACATACGTCATCTTCAATAAATCCTAAAAATGCCAAACGACTTGTTGCACTTTGTCTCTGATAAATGTCGTATTAATAAGCTTCCATTACATCCATTCTTTTCATTTGCTAACAATTCTTAATATTTTTGAATTTCAGTTATTTAATGTTGAATCTCCGTTGTGAAATTTAGAATAGTTGTCATAACACTGCAGCCGTGTGTCGCATGTTTGTTTTCACTGCTGTCTGTTGCATTTACAACGTTCCCTACAATCCCGCCAACTGTTGGGGGCGTCGTTCGTACGCATAGTTAATATTAATTAAGACGGGGCGGCCATTGTAGTGTTGTAATTGCTTTTCGTTTATCGACACCGCGTCAACCCTTACGTGTAAGAGTGACTTGCTCCTTGATTACACATATTAGATATTCTATCGGTGTTTCTGTTAATACTTGATGATGTTAAACTTGAAATTTGCTTTGTGTAGTTTGATACTCTTGAGTTGTCTTAATGTTACCGTTGTAAGTAAAAGATGATAAATTATTTATGTAATCAAAATTGTAGAAAAAAAAGTTAAATGACACAAAAGACATATAGTAGAGAGTAGGTACCACAACTAAAAACAAAATTAGAAGTCTGTTTAAAACCAAGTACTTAATAAGTAATTTTGAATATTATGCTTATTTAAAATTACGTATTAAGTACATCGCATCAGTTAATTAGCTTTCTTGTTTTTGAATTGAATTGAAACTCCAATAAGAAAATCACGGTAGCCGAGTCTTGTTATAAAATTTTTTCTAAAAACCTTGGTCAACTTTAAAAAATCTAGATTTTTATTAAGATTTAAAACTAAAATAAAATAATTTGTACCATCTTACTAAAAGTTATTAGTGCAACTATAATCATTCATCATATTAGCCGGTGGAAGTCCACTGCTGGACATAGGTCTTTATTAGGGACTTCCAAGCACAACGTTCGTGAGCTGCAGTGGCCAGCGGCTCCTTGCGATATGTTAAATGTCATCAGCACCTAGTGGGGGATCGACCAATATTGCACTTTCCTATGCGAGGTTGCCATTCTAGCAACGTCCGTAAGCTCTCCTATCACAAAGTTAGGAGAGCTTTGAGTTATGATAGTTATTTTGGTTCTTCTGCGGATCTTCTCATTTCTGATTCGTTGACAAAAATACTCATAACATTGTTCACTCCATCCATCGTTCGCTTATTGACTTTTAATTATTATAAGAAGGCTCACTTCTTATAATCTTAAAAAAAATTAGGTAAGTAGTTTCAAAAAGCTGCCAAAAAATTATATTTCAACAAGATCACATGTATCAATGAATTTGAATGTTTATATATGATCGTGCCCTTCGTTAAAAACTTGTAATATATTTACCGAATTATCCACGCCCCACTCGCTCGCTACATAACATATGTCGCTATCAAATTCCAATTTACAACGATTTTCCTCGCCCGCCTTTGTACAGCCAACTTTTTACTGTCCACTCTTTTTTGCGTCTCCTTTTTTGTTTCAAATGCTCGCACCGCTTTTTTGTGGCGCAGATGCAGTAATTAAACCACGGTGGCTCCACTATCTAATGCCATTGGCTATTATCCAGCTCGCTGTGGAGGCATGTCCAATAGCGACTCCGTTTCTAATCGTATAAAGAACCCCGTGGTCGTTTTTCAAATGTCTAATTTTTTCCTCAATAGTGTGTACCGGCACAAATAACTCAGCATTGTGTGTAAGGAATCTATTAAACTATAGCGACTGTTCTGATAGAATGAGTGTTTTGTGCGATCGGAACGGGAGCTGTTTTCAAAATAAATGAGCTTTTATTTCGGTAACTGATACCGAATCGATTTATAATAGATTTTTTGTCTTCGTTTTCTTTAGGTAACTAAGAATAGATGGATGGATTTAGATTAGTTTGGACTTGGAGTGCTTCGTTAAAATGTAATTCGCATGCTGATTTTTATCTTTTAAGTGTTCAAAGATAGATTCGTGGTTATCATATTATTTAGCCTTTGATGCATTCGCCGCAAGTACACCAATTACAGAAACAGTGGCAAAAATGATTTGCAGATTCTGAAAAATAATTATAAGGAGTTTGGGGCTCTTTAAAAGATGGTATCAATTTGAATAGATTATCAGGTCGGATCAATAAATTAATTTAAATCTTGTATTATTCAGGGGTTTATGTTGTAAAAAGAACTTTTATTTGGCACACCTCAACATCATCATGGTCCCTTTAATGTCATTAATATTAGCCAATTTTAATGAGCCACTACAGTACACAGTGGGCCACACTTCCTCAGGTATATCGACTGCTTAACATGCTCTTCAAAGTACGAGAATGTAACTTCCCAACTCCAGGCTGAGATTTTTTGAAAGATTGCTTTCTTTTCTCCGTTCAATATTTCACAGCGCGATCCCTGGAGTCTAGGTTGTCGAACCACATAACCACATAGTTTCGTCAAAAGTCACTAGACAACGAGACGTGAAACACACTAATCCTATAGCGATACAGGCATCAAAAAACACCTACGCCTAAAATATTATACAAAAACTAAAACACAAAAAAAACAAAACATGTAGCATTCGTCCAACATTCACCCGATGTAGGCGTCGCACAATGGGTCGTAGTAATTAAACAAGGGCACACAAACGCCCCTTTCAGCATCAACAAGGAAACAACAGTATTTTTGTTGCATGCCCCTGACAGCCTGCGTCGCCGTGATAAGCCTCCGCACCCCACCTTCGAGTTATGTACTTGCCTGCTTGCTCTACGTGCTATCGTTGCGGTGTCTGCCAGGGATTTAAATTACCTTTTTTATGTTTTTGCAGTGCATTTATTGCGAAGTGCAATTAAATTAACACTTTATTTTCACTTATAACTCTCTTCACATGAACAAAATGACTCAAAGTACTCAAAAATATTCGTTATCGGATGACATTTTAGTACATCTAATATATAAAATTTCTCTGTCACAATGTTAGTTACCGTACTACTCCGAAACAGCTTTACCGATTTTTACTAAATTTTGTATGCGTATTCTGCAGGTCTGAGAATCGGCTACTATCTAATTTTCATCTATTTTTTTTTTATTTTTATGCAAAACAACGTTTGCCGGGTCAGCTAGTAAGAATATATATTATAAAAGTTTCATAAAGTAGGCTCGAATGTAACAAAATTGGGTGTCCTAATGGTACTCTATAAAAGAGAAAAAAAAACTGGGAACTATTTCTTTAGTGGGCTCCTCATGAGTGAAAATAGTAAATATTTTCGTGTAATTATGGCGAGTGTGTTACTTCATTTTGTACGATTCCTAGACGTTTTAAAGGAGTACGAGCAATGGAAATTGGATTAAAAATTTTCTGATTCAGGAGTTCAGTCAGACAATGCAACTTCCTTCAACAAGTTCTTAGGCAACAACGCGCCAGTTGCCTTAGAAGCTATTTTATTCCGAGTTTTAGATGTTCATTCAGACCAAAAATATACGATGTAGTAAATCCACGTCGAAAATTCGAGGTACATATAATTATTACTTTTAGGTAAATACTTATACATAACTAATTACCTAATTTACTTTAAAAATACATATATACACATACATTTAAATTCCTTTATTTAAAGTACATGCACTTTTAAAACATCCCTTTAGACTATTTGTAGTGACTCTACCACTGAATCGGAAAACAGGCCCTGCTGAGAAGAGCCGGAAAGAAACGCAACTCAAACTCAAACTCAAACTCTGTTACTACTAATACTATTTGTTACCTAAATATCCTTGTTCTTATTTTGATGTTGATGTTTCTTATTTTTGTCTCCATTAATTGAACTTAAGGCAAATCGTAAACCTTTTGCGTGAGATAAATAATCGATATTATTATTATTCATCATTTATTTACACTAATATTAATAATTTATTTACATTTTATTAATACATCACAAAATTGAGTACTAACTTCCATTAGATTAAATATTAGTTCCAGATACTAGAATCCGAATTGACACAACCGTCATTACTAATGCAAACCATTCAACCGTCCCCTCGAAGACAGCCCAAAAAAATCTATTAAGATTTAATAAAATCATGACCTAAATAACGTCTTACCATTTCAATTTTCCGGACGAAAGGGTGGGCTCCTTCGTCTTTGTTACCCCCCCGCCCCCCCTCCCATTGTCGCACGGCACACAAGCTTTCAGCGTAATGAAGAGCATTTTCGTCCGATTCCGAACACAATGGGCGTTTTAATACAACGCAGAGAGGAAACTCCTTTGTCGCACTCTGCATTGTGACGAACGAGAGTGTGTTACATGCGCTGTTGTTTTTTGTCTCGCGTTTTTGTTTTTACGATTGTCGTCGACAAAGGTACGTAATGTAAAACGCCGTGTTCCACCAGAGAGCTGATGGTGCGCGGGATGCTTTTTGTCTCTGCGTACTGCGAGCGTGTTACACTTATGAACCTTATTCTATTTGTACACATCTGAGTAGATTGTCGTCGACAAAGTTAGGTAATGTAAAATGCCGTGTTCCACCAGAGAGCTGATGGTGCGCGGGATGCTTGTTGTCTCTGCGTACTGCGAGCGTGTTACACTTATGACCCTTATTCTATTTGTACACATCTGAGTAGATTGTCGTCGACAAAGGTACGTAATGTAAAACGCCGTGTTCCACCAGAGAGCTGATGGCGCTTGTTGTCTCTGCGCACTGCGAGCGTGTTACACTTATGAACCTTATTCTAGTTGTAGACATCTGAGTAGATTGTCGTCGACAAAGGTACGTAATGTAAACCGCCGTGTTCCACCAGAGAGCTGATGGTGCGCGGGATGCTTTTTGTCTCTGCGTACTGCGAGCGTGTTACACTTATGAACCTTATTCTATTTGTACACCTCTGAGTAGATTGTCGTCGACAAAGTTAGGTAATGTAAAATGCCGTGTTCCACCAGAGAGCTGATGGTGCGCGGGATGCTTGTTGTCTCTGCGTACTGCGAGTGTGTTACACTTATGAACCTTATTCTATTTGTAGACATCTGAGTAGATTGTCGTCGACAAAGGTACGTAATGTAAACCGCCGTGTTCCACCAGAGAGCTGATGGTGCGCGGGATGCTTTTTGTCTCTGCGTACTGCGAGCGTGTTACACTTATGAACCTTATTCTATTTGTATACATCTGAGTAGATTGTCGTCGACAAAGGTACGTAATGTAAAACTCCGTGTTCCACCAGAGAGCTGATGGTGCGCGGGATGCTTTTTGTCTCTGCGTACTGCGAGCGTGTTACACTTATGAACCTTATTCTATTTGTATACATCTGAGTAGATTGTCGTCGACAAAGGTACGTAATGTAAAACGCCGTGTTCCACCAGAGAGCTGATGGTGCGCGGGATGCTTTTTGTCTCTGCGTACTGCGAGCGTGTTACACTTATGAACCTTATTCTATTTGTACACATCTGAGTAGATTGTCGTCGACAAAGGTACGTAATATAAAACGCCGTGTTCCACCAGAGAGCTCATGGTGCGCGGGATGCTTGTTGTCTCTGCGTACTGCGAGTGTGTTACATTTATGAACCTTATTCTATTTGTACACATCTGAGTAGATTGTTGGATAATTTTACGTCTTATCAATTGTCTATTTATATAAAGCATAACCGACAGACTAACATAGATACTAACGACATTAGTAAAGCAACTGTTAAATTCCTTTTCGTTAAATTATACCCTAAAACCTATTTACCTACCAATTACAAAAAGATGCATTTTAATAACAAAATTTCTTTTGAATTAGATCATTTAAGAAAATCGCTGTATACATACATAATTACATACATATCGGTCGAATAAGAATTTTAATTTTCAAAGCTGTTTAAAAATGAAGTAAAAAACATTTTAGGCATATCCAGTTTACTAGAAGCATCGACCATGGCTAGTTGCCACCCAGCGAAAAATACGCCAAGCGATTTAGTGTTTCGGTACGATGTCTTGTAGAAATCAAAAGGGTTTTGCATCATCACTTACCATTAGGTGTGTTTGCAGTCAAAGAGTAAGTTGTAGTAAATAAAATCATGTCATCATGGTTAAAAGTCAAAAAGTCATCATGATTATCTATCAGCAAAGTTTGTCAGTCAAATCCAAGCGCCATATTCTTTACAGTAATAATTAAGTTTGATTTGACAACCATTACGTCACGTGATCACATGTAAAATATAAAAAACTAACGAATATGTCAAAAAACCTCTAGAGATGTCCAAGAAAGATTTACCACACAACAGATTTTCAAGAGGCTAGAATCGCCTTTACTAATTAACTACGTCATGGGATCTTAAAATAAGAGTTCAACGACCGTTTCTAGGATCTAGTTACCGATATTTTTAACATTTTGCAAGAGATACTTGCCTTTCTAATCACGGCTAAGTGTTATTATAATATGAACGTATGTTATTTATTGTTAGCAACACTTTCTACGGACTAAATGATGTCTGACAACCATGAACATCAATTTTCGTGTGTGTTTGTTTATCGAGACTGATTTGCTTGATGTCGATCTCGCGGTGCAAGGTCAACAATTTTAAAATCTAAATTAGAGAATACAACGTGTCAAAATATATTTTATTTTGTAAACCATTTGTACTCGAAACGTGCTTCCGGTAAAGAACAACGGTAAACTTCCAAATAAATTGTTGGCAACTAATTTTATTAAAAAAACGAACTTTTTAGAACTCTTGAAATCTGGTTTTATTTACTTTCTTCAAATATTACCTTTTCCAAAACTTTCGTTTTTATATTACTTACTCTTCCACATACCTAATGTAGGTATAAATATTCTGTCACATTGTTCGATACATCGATTGTTTTTTTATTTAGCTTTATGTTTTTTCTAATAAATATAGATTTAAGTTATCTGTAAAAATATTAGAGTAGGTCTTGTCATCCGTGAAAAGCCCAAATGGGGGGTGCTAGTTGATAATATTATCTATGTATTATGTACAAATGCGAAAAAGCACATCAAATAGAGTAAATAGCTACCAACATACTTGCACAGTTTCCTACCTACATTGTAATGCATGCGATCGTTATTCAATGTTGCCATTGTTTCTCCTCGAGTCGGGATGTAGGAAATAATTATTGTAGAGTGGCAACACTCGGCGCACGTGCCACGGTAATTGTTAATTAAATTAAAAATAATATTCCGCTCGACTGGCAAGCCGGGCCGCTATTTTGTTTAATCAAATGGGTCAAGTTGTTATAATGTGTGTAGGTTACGTACAACCTCTAATTTGATAATTTTATTTTTTTTCTTTAAGTTAGCAATAATTTAGCATTAATAGTGAATCAATGGATTAAATTTGTTCATTTTGAATTGTCACTTCAATGTCAATTGTTACGTATGATGGTTTGTTAGCATTTTTTATGTTATAACTAAATGTTGCTTTAGACGCATACATCTCCCTACCAACAAGATTATAATACCTGTTATTTCAACGCGGCTGTCCCCATGATTTGTACCTTCCGAAATTCACCACAGTGCATCTATTGATTCATAATAAGTATTATCACAAAATTAAAGCTTTGACCAGAGTTTCAAGTTCCACTCCAACTCTTAAATTGTCGTAGGTTTCGTCTTTTCGGTTTCGATCAGCGAACTCGACTCTATGTCTCTGTAAATATAATTATAGAAAACCGTCGCTTTTAATCAAAAACAGTTAAGGTGAAGTCGGCCTCATGTAGAAATCACGGTATATCAATAGGTAGCTAGCTACTCAATTGGTAGGTAACTTTAAACCCAAAAAGCGTTTAAGTTGGTACGTTTACAAGTTTTTTGAAACATTTCTTTGCTTTTTACTGCAAAATAGAATTAATAACTGAACGCTTTCACAGGTCTTTAATAACAAAAAGTACAATTTCTCTAAGCAACAAAAAAAATACAGCCGTTTGTGGAATCAATAAAGAATCAAGAGAAATCAATTTCGCTTTAATATAAATCATTGTTGATTTAAAAATACCCATTTTGGAACACAGTGTCATTGTAATGTTTGAAATAGAACGACAAACCGGTTTCGAGGCATGTTCTAAAAAGGAAATTACAAAGAGTTTTCATATCGTATCTTCGGCCACAAGTCTCGTTTGACGTAACATATAATAGACAGCAAGTACACGATCCTTATCATCCCCACAAAAGGCAACAGTACGCTCCCCGAAGTATCGACAATAATGAGGAACCGGGAAAAACTTCTGTAGCGGAATGAAAAGCGCAAATTCGTCATTAGGCGGCGCTTTCCGCCATTGTTGTATCCATCCCGTTCGCTCGCTTGAGATTTCGGTTACGGAGAAACGGGAAAAGAGATGGTCCTGCGTCGGGATTGTTCCTTTCTATGTTGGCGACATTGTTTTCGCTTTTATAGCCCGCTGAATCAGGATTGTCTTGTCTGTTTCAATGGCCGGTGGCGCCCCCTCCACGGTATCGGAGCGATGAAAGCCTTCTATAAATGGGGGGAGACAAAGGGTTGGTTGGTCTCTTTGAATCGGGTTGGGAGACAGGTCGTTCGTGCTTTCGATTATATTGTATCGATCAAAGGCTTTGTCTGCGCAATGAAGGATGGTTAGAGCAAATTACTTTTCTCTTTTTGTCCCTGTGTCATAATAGTGGGACGGGTTTGTTTTATCTATTCATATCCAAAAACCTTTGTTTTGTGATAGAGGCTTATTTTTCGTTCGTAATTGTTCGCTGTCAGTGTTTGTCAATTGATTATTGTGATAAAAGTCAATTTTATTTTTGAAATTCTATATATTTTCACAGAAAACTATCTCCAATATTAAATGCATACGTTCCATCACGCCTGATTCCCATAGATATGGCTCGGTAGATAACACGTTCTTCCACTTGCCACGATCCTTGCACATCTGTCCCGTTTCTTCCAATTTCATTAAACCTTTCATACAAATACGTCAGTTGAGGGTACTTGTGACCTGGCCTTTAATCACAAATATTAAATTATTAAAAGAATTTAACCTCTACTATCACGTTAGTCTTGGGATTATTTTTTATCATCGATATACTTTTCCTGTAATAGATGGTTTCTAAAAAAATATTGATTTGAAGCAGGCTTTAGTTGAAATTTAGTATGGACAGTTTATTTTAGTATTCACATGACCTGAAATCTGCTTATGTCTTGCATCGATCTACCCTTAAAATGAAACTTGCATCTTGAAATTGTCATAACGCGAGGACACTGATGTATGATGTATGTATGATGTACTTGAACACCCATTTTACCCCTCTAGGTAGTAAGGAACAGGTGTGCCAAATTGCAGCGCAATCCGTTTCGTGGTTTGAGCTTTGCTATGATAGTTAGTCAGTAACAGGTGCCTTTTATATAGAGATTCATTTGTGTCACCAGGTGCAGAATGGAAACTCCTCACAGAAGATGAGAAGAGGCCGTTCATCGATGAGGCCAAGCGTCTCCGCGCCATGCACATGAAGGAGCACCCTGACTACAAGTACCGGCCGCGGAGGAAACCCAAGACCCTGAGGAAGGAGGGATACCCTTACTCGATACCCTACCCCAGCGTGCCTATGGACGCTTTGAGAGCTGGTAAGATTTCACAAATTAAAAACTAGCGGACGTCCGCTACCCAGTTTGAAGAAATTTTCTGTACATTTTCTAATTTTATGCCGACGATGAAAATATAATAAGATAAAAAATAAATATTCCAAGCCGATGGTTCACCTGATGGTAAATGGAAAACCATCGCCTATAAATAGAGCAACACTTTGCAGGTCATGCAAGATTAATGTCCTACAAAGTGCTGTCCTGAGGCATAGGTGTTAAGCTTTCGGTGCTTTTAATTCCACCAGTTACGATGCCTTTCAGACGGCAACATGGCAATGCTGCTTGGCGGAAGAAAAGAGAATTGTAGTAGTACTGCCATGGTCGAGCTATGCCAGAAAAAGCTCTTACATTAGCTGTATCTTTTATCTAGAATTATTTATACGATACGGTTTTCATATGAAAAAATATTATCTCCTTCCTATGAGATGTCGAACTTAACCTTTTACAAATCTCAGATACACTGCGGTGCTATATTCTAGTCATTTAGAAGTATCAAATTTTAGTAATCTTCTACCTAACTAATGTATGACCACGCATAACTTTTTACAGAGTTGTCCGATTTTGATAATTCTTTTTTTTATTAGAAAGGACATACTTCCAAGGTGGTACCATTGTCATCATGTTAGGATCTGATGATGATATCCTGGGAAAATTGAAGGAATTCTTCAAATTTTGGAGGCACGCTTACAGCGATTTCGGTTTTTGTCTCGGTATCGGTAGCTTTTTGGCTACTAGTGCCATATAATATACTATGACAGTATAGTACGAGTACGATACGTGGCGATAAATCACTAAAAAGTAAGAAATAATTTTTTTTAATAAAAAATAGAACTGACTCAAAACGCACTAAAAAGTAAAAAATAACTGCGTCATTTAGCTGCTTTAATTTACTTAAGCATATCTATGAGTCCTTACTTTTTAGTGCGTTTGGAGTCAGTTCTATTTTTTGTTAAAAAAAATTTCACTGGTAGACTTAAGTCAAATGTACTAGACTTGTAATAGACTAAACAGAGACTAATTGTTTTATTAAGCTTTAAGAAAAATATTACTAAGTACTGCTATGTCTATGTACCTATTGTGGTTTTAAAATAGATACGGATGTACAATGGTAAGGACCAAATAAATGTGACTTCTGTACCACAAGCATCTTAGCCGCACTAAGATCTGGGATGCCCCTACGAGGTTAATTTTTCGTGACTTATAACTTGTGTATGTTTGAGATAGGAAAAGATAAGACTGAATAGGCAATTTCTAAGCAAGCGCTTTCTTTTTTAGGCGAGATTTTTTCATATAAAAAATATATTACATGACATTGCGGTTTCGGCAAACGCTAAATGGTGTATTTATTGGACTTTTCTATACGAACAAAGCGTAGATATCACGAGCCTATTAGTAAAGTGCGAGAGACTTCGAAGTATCCATTGTTACAATAATAATAATAACGTTTGTTACAATAGATATTTCTTTTATATATCGTCACCAATTCATAGTTTAGGAGTCACGGAAAAAAGTCGTGACCGTGGATGCGCTTTTTGTGTGACCGGGGCTAGTGACCGCATTGCTTTCTTTAAATGGTTAGTGTAAATAAAAGTAAAGTAGGTACTTCAAATATCTGTTTTTACGTTTAATAGTAAACAGTTTCAAACTATTATTTTACAGGTTTTTATGTATATTAAAAAAGAACCTAGACTTTGGCTAGATGCTCGTTTGTATTGTTGTCTGAGGTTTTAACAAAAAAATATTATTATCCTTATTCTTATAATCAGTATAGTTTAATTGCCCTCTAATTCTTTAGAGGGAGTGGTGTTTGATGCTCTTGCTTGCTTGCTCCAATATACAAGTAGGTGGGTAGACATGGGACGGTAGGTATGGTTGACGCTCGCTGTCACTCATCACTATCAGAACTTTACGGTAGATAAGGTCAGGGACCGATGCTTAAGGTGACCTCTTAAGTATGGCGTGTATGGTGATACACCACCAACTTAGAGCTGCGATTGAGACTTTCTTTGATGAAATTAAAAAATATTTAAGTTATTATATCCTCTCCGTCTAGAAAATTCGTTGACGACGACTACGTACTTATGTTGATTACATTGTGTATCTATACTTTATACGTAAACAAATATTCAGTAGTAAGTACATTTAATTAAAACTTAAAAGTGTTACCGATTTTCTCAAAGGCTGCACTTAACCCCTAAATACTAGCTCACAAAGAGGTATTGCATCTAAGAGATTGTACTTAACCCTCCGCACACAAAGGGACCATACATGAAAAGCGTTCGAAAATGGAACGTGTATAGTTTAAACCTCGCGGACTGCTTTTGACAGTTGACAGTTTTCACTGTCAAAACGCGGGCGACAATCGAACTGCGACCAACCCTTAGTTATGGGGTGCGTCAAATTTCTCTCGACGCGGGGTTACGCGCGATTATGTTTATTGAAAGATGCCGCTTTTTATGGCGTTATTGAATTTTGAAAGGGATGTCTTGCGGCTGCATATTGTTAGTGGGCTTTGCTGGGCATTACGGACCCGGGCCTTGATCAAACGGTTTCGTTAGGTTTGATGCAAATTTTTAAGTTTTACTATTTATATTTTGCTACTTATTGGAAGATAAGAATACCTTAAACCCCATAGAGTTAGGAAGTCGTCGTTCTTCGAACAGCACATATAGCCGTCAGTCGGATTTTGCAACTAGTACTGCCACTAACTTATTAGCACTTAATTAAAAAAATAAGAATTTTTTATTCTCTGTTTTTGAATTTTTATAGTCTAATTATAATACTAGTTGAAAACTTAAGAGATAATAATCTAAAGACAAATTACTAGAAATTTCCATAAAACAATTAAAACTATAAAAAAAGTATAAAATCATATAGTTGCTCTCGCCCCACTTATATTTCCACCATAAATTCGCGTTGGCAATTAAGCTAAAAGCCATTGCGCATAGTGTGTTGTGGCCCTTAGTTAAGGGTCGCGCACACGTGTCGGCCACGCCCTCGTTTAGACCGCAGGGACAAACTCGTAACACCTCGTGGGGTACAAGCTAATTTGTTTTAGCAAGACATTAATATGCCAACTGGAAAATGTGAGATGTAGCTTTCCGAATTTTCAAGATTAATTTTTTTCTTTATGGTATGATCCACAATCCTCATATGTGATGACCAGACCTTGTCAGCTCCTGCTGTTCCTGTATATTATTATAGTAAGGTTGGCAAATATGGAATCTTAACAACGGTGGCTTTGGAAGGTAAGTCAAAGTCTAAACTTTACATTTAAGTATTATAGGGTCAACATCTTAAAAACTATGTTTCCTTTAGTATTCTTTCTTAATAAAGTAAAATCTCCTCCTATTCAATAAATAATTAGCGTATTTTTTATATTTTCTCCGGGATAATATGAAAATTCATGCTTTCCCTCACTCAGCGAATACATCCATAGGAACTATTCGCCGTTGTTTTACAGATTAAACACTATTATGTCAAAACTACCATTTTCCGCACTATAAAGTATCAAATTCCAGGATGGGTGAACAAACCTGGAAACGAAATAAAAACATTAAAGTACAACATTTTATCTTATTGATATTATAAACGTGAAAGGAGAATGCCAGATCCTAACCCTGAAAGAACACAAATTGTAAATATGCTAAAAATATCCTATTATTATATAAATGTTCTACAATAAGTCATTTTTACTGTTGGACATCGGAATAAAATTGTGTTAAAAAAAGTAATTGAACTATTTCCTTTTAATTTACACTCTACGTATTTTTAAATATTTATTGTTGCACTGGGTTCTAGTCTTTTCAATCGTTTTTATTGTATTTTTATCAACAGTGGGCTCTAAAAAGCAAGTATCCAGAGTCGTTAAGCCTGTTTAAAAATGTATTTAAAGAAGCTTTACGACTGTCATGTCAGTGTGACAAATATACGGAACAACAATACGGAAATGGACGATAATCAACGTTAGGCTCGTGTCGATACTCCGAGTTCTAGAGCTTTTAATTGTAATTTATATTAAATAGTAAACAAAATGCAATAAAATGATGCATAATACTTTGTTGTACAGTATGTTTTTATTAGTGGGTTAAACATTGTCTGGCATTCTCCTTTGTAAGTATGGATGGATGGTCGTTTGTTACTCTTTCAGGCAAAACCTACTGAATGGATTTTGATAAAAATTTACAATAAAACAGCTTATTCATCCGAATAACATATTGGCTTACTTTTATCCCGAAATGTTTACAGGAACTACGCGGATGAACGCGCGAGCGGCCTCTAGTTATTTATAAATATCATTTAGCTTATAAGTAATTTTTGTGTAAAGATGAAAACGAAATACTTTGCTTAGAAGACATTTTTTTATAAAAAACATAAAGAGAAATGGATCAAGAGATAAATTTATTAACCAACTAATATTTTGATCGGAATTACACAATATTAGTGGGGATGGTGGTGAAAACCGTCAATTTTGGTCAAACTACCCTCCTGATTGGCGGTGGGCGGGGATGAAGTGTGTCGCGACCCCGCTTGCCGGCACGTGGCCGCCGCGTGTGTAGCGACCCTTTAAGTAGTACTTAGTTGGCGCATTGATTTTTATAACATTATTTGATATTTGAACGTGAACTTTGTAACGGTTAAGTGAAACATTATAAACTTAACGTTTATATTTATTAGTAGAGCACAGCAGTATCACTGAGCGTCTACATCGCGAAATGAGTAACTGGTGTCTCAAGCCCTTTAATCTGTATAGTTTTCGAGATCTTGCGATGAGTCAATAAATTTGTGGTATTTCACTTGAATCTATACAGTGTGTAAATTGAAGGTTAGGATATAATTTCTAGTGTAGGATTTTATAGTTCGACAATTGTAGTGCCTTATATAAGCCCAAAATTGTCAAAAAGAGTACACTCCACAGCTTTTCCAAGTCCAGCGAAAATCATTTTAATTATTTTCTTTTTCCCTGAACAAGAAAACTATCGTATATTTTCTGATCGGTATTGTAGGTATACCGATTTAGAATTATCCTTTTAGCACTTTTTAAGGAATCTGGTGAAACGTCAGTATTCTTTGAACCTCTTTCACCACACGTTTCATGAAGTAATAAGATTTTATAATATCATTCACTTGCTCCTAAAATATAGGCCTAATACAGCTGGAGTTACAAAACAGCTCAGAACAAAAACAATGTTTGCTTATAACATTCTATTCTTCTTCGAGTTAATAAAGCTTTTGTTTGAACGTCTTTGTACAATAGATATTTTTATGCTTTCACTGTATTAAACGTTGTCATTTTCATATACGGTGGTACAGTCACTGATAGAATTGTTAATATTGACAATCCGAATAATTCCTATTGTTAGAGTATTGTCGTCATATAATAACAGGACTTTTTTTACTAAAATTGAAAAGAGGAATAAATTGTGCTCTAGTTTCCTTAATTCGATACTAGCGAACGTAAGAAATTCAGTTTTTTGATAATTCGACAAAAAGTAGTCCTTTCTTAGGCTCTGAACTGCCAGTGCCAATTTCATTTTAATGACTTCAGTAGTTTAGGCATGACTGCGTAACACACAAACATAATTACTTCGCATTTATAATATTAGTAGGTATAGACATGCTACGAGTCCTTGACCATGGTAAGTGATGCCATCTAAGATAAATTGTTAAGAGTAGGGAGAAAAATTAAAACCACCCGAACACACCTATTTATTTCAAAAAATAGGAAAACAAAGACGTGTGTCACTCGGAGACTGCCGCGATAAAGCTATTGCATAGAAGTTAAGCAACATCGGGCATGATCAGTACTTGGATGGGTGACCCCCTGGGAACACCGCGTGATGTTGGCTTTTTTAAATTTTTTTTATTTCTTTTTAAATTAAATTTATAAATATATAATTATAATTGCATAAGTTGATTGCAATAAAAAAAATAAAAGGTGTTCCCAGGCGGTCATCCATCCAAGTAGTGACCGCGCCCGATGTTGCTTAACTTCGGTGATCAGACGAGAACCAATGTATTCAACATGGTATGGACGTTGGCGAACAAAGACGCGAAGAAGACAATCTGAAAAAACTAAAAAGGGTGGGGGGTGTTAGGTTTTTTTTGTTATGGAATTTCTGGATTCGGTCTCCACGCTCAAGGCCCGCGATAGAAGCTATGCAATAGCTTAATAAGTATGTTATAAATGTGACCTTAAAGAAGTTAGAATATCTTCTCTTTCTCACAAAATTTTTCCCTTAGTTAAAAATATAATAATCACTTAAGTCACTTCTACTCGACTGTACATTATTAACAAATAGCTCCTAAGTTGACACAGATGTAGTGAAATATGTTCGATTCTACGAAGCACAAATAAAATACAGTTTTGTTGCTATGTTTAGATCGCTTATTATACTTGTATGTCCCTGTTAAATTAATCGTACAATGGCAAATTCAAGAATGTTAAAATTTAACAACATTAATACAGTATAGGTATATAAAATACAATATAAAAAAATAAAAATATATACGTGTGAAATTGAGAACCTCCTCTGTTTTTTTTTCGTCGGTTAAAAACTAATCGTAACTTCTATACAAATGATGTCCAACGACAATCAACTACAGGGCCAGAAGTCCCTCCTAAAAGCAAAGGTAATATAGAGCTTAGATCCACAGCGCTTATCCATTGCGCGTTGGCGGGCTTTGGGTAATATATCACTTGTATAGATCGTTCAATCCACGAAGGCTCGTCCCTTCTTATTTTTCAAACGCTTACAGTGCAAGTGTGCAATAAAAACTGCAAGAATGTGAGTTCTATCAGACATTGCTACACGTCACGTAGTAATAGAAGTCACATTCTTGCAGTTTTTATTGCACACTTGCCCTGTAAGCGTTTAAAAAATAAAAAACGACAAGCCTTCGTGGATTGAACAATTTATATATCTGTATGTTAATGATAATGATCAGTACGAAAGCTTAACATGCTTTCCGAGGGGTGGTGCTTGTCACAACGTTGAGCTGAGATTCTTTTACTAAGAAAACTTTTTTTTTTTGTGGCTACTAGCAGTCGCCCGCGACTTCGTCCGCGTGACTCTTAGGTACCCTTCTAATTTTAAAGACAGACTTTCATACAAAATGTGTGAAAGTCACATATAAAGTGTGCTCATTCCCCGCTCCCCTTCTCAATTTATTTTTTTTATAGTTTCCCGTGAAGCAATATCCTCCGTCCTGTCCCGTGTACTAAAGGTCTACATTTTTGTTAAACATTGTATGACATTTCAGTATATTAACATTTACAATATATATTTATTTCAAGCTGATAATGCGATACTTGATATTATCTAAATAGTATATTTCACTCTTGAGTCTAGCCTTCAGAATAAACAAAAATAATTTTACAATCCGACACGCAGATAGAGATTAGCCCGTTTAAACAAACGAACAAACTCTTCCGTGTACTAAATAGATATTTAACAAAGATCGAATTCTTAATTCATCATCGTATATATAACATAGATCTGAACAACCCTCTCGCACGCGCACCCCCGCCTTGGTGACGCTCACTTCGCAACGCAGAAATAGTAATATTTTAATTTCGCCATAACTTCAAAACCAAACGTCCAATTTTAATCTTTTAAATACCAAATATTATCTACATAAACTGTACTTAGTGATGAAATAATTTATTTTGATAAGGATTAATAGCATGAGTAAAATAAATGCGTTTAAATGTAATCAAAAAAAAAATAAGATTTTTAAATAAAAATATGGTTGTTGTGCCTCACTCGACATAGATAGGTATAGTGTGTCGCGGACTTTTTTGTAGATATTTATAAGATCTCCAATTAATTAGAACATTTTATGGTTCTATCCTTTATAGTCTACGCAGCGTTCGCAAAATAAGTTACTTTTCTGGTTGATTTTTTACACCTTGTGTCCGAAAAACCCGAATATTTTACGGAACCCTATTTTTTTCCAAAATAAAATTTAGCCTATGTTACTCGTGGATAATGTAGCTTTCGAATGGTGAAAGAATTTTTAAAAACGGTCCAGTAGTTTTTGAGCCTATTCATTACAACCAAACAAACAAACAAACAAAGTTTTCCTCTTTATAATATTAGTGTAGACAAGTTGGCCCTTGACTGCTATCACACCTGATGTTAAGTGATGATGCAGTCTAATATGATAGCGGGCTAACTTGTTAGGAGTGGGACGAAAATCCACACCCCTTTCGGTTTCTAGACGACATCGTACCGGAACGCTAAATCGCTTGGCGATACGTCTTTGTCGGTAGGATGGTAACTAGCTACGGCGAAAGCCTCCCACCAGCCAGACCAATACAAATTAAGAAAAATCTCAATCTTCCCCGCCGGGAATCGAACCCAGGATCTCCGTCTTATAAATCCACCGCACATACCACTGCGCCACGGAGGTCGTCAAAACTTGGAATAAAAACAAGCCAATAGAAGACTTTCAATCTAGCACTAGACCTTTTAATTCAAATCGACCAATTATTGGACCATAAAAATAGGCTGGTGATGACTGATGTGGTAATGAAGTTATTTGGCGGCCTCCATGGCGCAGTGGATTTATAAGACGGAGTTCCTGGATTCGATTCCCGCCGGGGCAGATTGAGATTTTTCATAATTTGTCTTGGTCTGGCTGGTGGGAGGCTTTCGCAGTGGCTAGTTACCACCCTACCGACAAAGACGTTCCAAGCGATTTAGCGTTCCTGTACGATGTCGTGTAGAAACCGATAGGGGAGTGGATTTCATCTTACTCTTAACAAGTTAGCCTGCTTCCATCTTAGATTGTATCATCAGGTCATAATCGTCATTATCATTGTATCATCATAAAAAATATAAAAGCTTTATACTTGTTTGGTAAGATTCACTTTCCAATAACAGTCTTTAACGTGTTCCGCATCGTATAATCGACTCATAATGGCTTCTGATAGCACAACAGTACAAGTATTACGCAGGAAAGGTGTAAGTTGTTATGTCAGGTGATATACAGCACGTATGGCATACCTACATTTTGTTGCGACATTAGGTAGGTCTAAACTGGGTTAAATTCACTGTAGCTGAGGGAATGGAAGTAAGCAGAATTTGTAGAAGGGGGACGTATTCCTGTAAGAGACGACTCAATTTTTGTTACTTCTTAGAAATTTTCTGTTAGTAAATTCTGTTAGATCCCCGTGAATAGTTGAAGCAACGTGATGGGTTTACGCTCCATAACCCCTCTTCTACTAGGAGGTAGACCTGGCCGGCCATTAGTAGGTTGTTAATGACCGTAACACACATCGTGGCTCTACTGCAGATGTATGGAACTATAAGAAACATCCCCGATTATTAAGGTTAGTACCAAAACGGAAATACAGAAGCGTCCCGGATCTGCCCATCCACCCGGAGACCTAGGAGTTGAGGCCCTGGGTTTGCGTGTAAACAGAAGAAGGGATCCAGAGCGCTCATCGTAGAACGCAACCCGAAAATTTATCTATACAATGGATGAGCCTATAAACATTGAATTGAAATTCAAAGTTTTCGCTGTTATTCGTGAGCTTTTGCAAAGAAAAGCCTGCTTATATACTGTAATAAAATCTCACATAATATCAATAATTATATAGATAGGTATAAATTAAAAAAAAAACACAAAACAGGCATGTGACGACATTTCTCCGTGTTAAATAAATAATATAAATTAAATAATACATATTTCCTTTCAAGTAAAAATAAATATTAACAATAAATTAACATAATATAAAGGTCACACATATATTGTACATTCGGTCATTGTCTCTATACATAAATAACAAGGCAATTCACGTACAACAGATACTAAACTTTGAATTTATATCTGTTTTGTACTGTTATTGTTAATTGAAAGTTGTTTCAGTTCTGTAAATATGTACAATGGTTATTACGTCGTTTTAGTTTATGGGTGTGTTTTAATATGAATACAATATTGTCAGAAAATTATTTAAGATTCTTCTTTAGATTCTTTTGGATTGTGCCAATCCTCAGAAAATGTTGTCATCCTGTAGATGCTTTCGATTCAGTGCGCAACGAACATAGAGAGTTTTCTGTCGGCTCAGAGTAACTTTTTCTATTGGATTAATCGGTTTGTTCCAGAAAATCTATATATACAGGTTGTTCTATAGTTAATGTATGAAACTTAAATTAGAAATATTTCTCTCTGTGTTTGTTTCTTCATTATATCTAATGATCGTATTCCTGGGAGGATCCTAGTCTTGAACAGGTCCATGCTTTACACATGCTTCTGTTGGTGGCCATCTTTGCTAGCGTATAGAACGTGGTATGCTTGGACTCGCTCTGCTGGTGAACTCATCGAGTAGGTGAACAGCTTCGAGATCTTTAAATTAGATAAATAGAGAAATAGGAGATATGTATGAAGGTGATATATGTCTTACAGGACGTCTTATGTATAGAATTGAATTCTTTGTTAGTCACAAAAATTCGAAAATGGCCTAACTGATTTGCCTAATTTTGATTTTGAAAATATTTGTAAAAGTAAAAGGAAGATTTAAAAGATTACAAAATATAAATCTGTTTTCCTTAAATATATAACTTCAGACTACTTATACATATAATATGTGGTACGAAGTTCGCCGGGTAAGTTAGTAGCAAAAATAATACCTATTTCACTAATACCTATTTTCTCCCATACTGGAATTATGCCGTATGTAAAATTAGCCGCCGGTTTTTATTATAACGCCTTTTAGAGTATGAATTGCTCATAATGAAGCCGAGCCCAAAATCTTTTTTTGTATTGCGTGTCGTATGTAATAATTCTTGTACTGGGCCTTTATAATGTCAATTTACATTCATGGAAAAATAACTTCTAGAAAATGTAAATATGTAATGAAAGAGACAAAAAATATTTTACTACTTTTTATTCAATTTGCTCTGCGACTAGATACTTCTAAACTAGATAAGCTATTAGAACTAAATCCGATTTTACTCTTAAAGTGCTTACGTGGCACCAGATTATTGAAAAATATAAGTAGTTATGTGAAATTACTTGAAAATATATTTGTCAATAATTATTGCTATTTTGAATCTTCGCTTAGTTCAATAGAAATTGAAGATTGTAAGTACGCACTCAATGTCATATATAGTTTTCATGTATATTTGATGGTGAATACACTAAAATTAAGAATAATTGCCCGAGCTAACGACACATGCGTCTTCCATCTCCGACGTCTCTCACGTGACTGTCATGTAAATACCGTCACGTGACCGGAAGTTGATCGGCGCGGGGTGGGGCTTCCGGCGGCGCACGCGATTGGTCACTTCCGTTCAGTTACAAACTACCGATATCGGTATAATATGGTAATCGTGATGCGGCGATTTATTAGATTATGGTCGTGAATTAAGGAAGGGTCTTGATAATGGGTTGTTTGGATTTTTTTGGAAAATAGTTTTTACCCTCGACTTCACCCTATTAAAAATATGCAGAATACACCTTCGCATTATGTTGCTGTAATCTGGTAAAAGCTTCAGTAAATTATGCATTTAAAGACTAAAAGCCTCATCCAAATCTGGTTCATAGGATTAAGAAATATATGATACTCGAGTATAGAATCTTAATACGTTCGTACGTACGTACGTACATACATACGTTCGAATACAGACGTACATTCGCACATATACGTTGAATACAACCTTTTGTAAAGTCGGTTAAAATTGAAAATGAAATCGATGTGAAGACTTATTTAAAAATAAATATTAATGCTTTAAGAGACGGCTCTCTTAGATGGTCTAGTTGTTGGTCATATTTTTCTACTAATAAAAGTGTTTTGTCAGATTTTAGCAGACCCACGTTTGCTAATCAATCACTTTAGCCATGGTTAGTTAGCCTCGACCATGGACTGCGCAAGTGGGGTGAAAATTTACCATGATTGTGCTAAATTTATGCCAAGTCACGCAGACCAGCCTAGTGTTGTTTTAGTGTGGCTACAGTTTATACATTGAGTCATAGATAATACAACTATCATCATTATTATCGTATCAGTTGGATGTCCACTGGTGGGCATAGGTCTTCTAAACCTATATCCAAACACCTTTTGTTAACTAACTACCTGTCTATACAGGAATTTGATCCATACATGATATTGATACAAACAGCTGCGAAAGAAAAGTTGTTTTTTTTTAATTTATTACAAGTTATACCATGACTGCAATCTTAACTAATGGTAAGTGATGATGTAATCTAAAATGGGAAAGGCCTACCTTGTTAAGAATTGGATGAAATCCAGACCCCTTTTGATTCCTACACGATATCGTACCGGAACGCTAAATCGCTCGGCGGTACGTCTTTTCCGGTAGGCTGGTAAAGAGCCAGAACCGAATCATCCCACCAGCCAGGCCTGAACAATTTAGAAAATCGGACCCAGAAGACCTCCATCTTATGAATCCACTCCGTGCCACGGAAGCCGTTTCAAAAAACTACCTATAGATAAACTACCTATTTAGTATCTATTAAATAAATAAGTATCTAAATATTTTTCTATTAGCTTCTATTCTACTATTAGTTTAAGGGTGAATCTTTAATTAAAATTTTTGGGTAGTCATTAAGATTCAGATTCAAAAATTCAAAATCGTTTATTTCAAGTAGGCTTATTACAAGCACTTTTGAAACGTCAAATTGGACTATTTGTAGTGACTCTACCACCGACTCGGAAGGCAAGCCCTGTTGAGAAGAGCCGGCAAGAAACTAAACATTTGCTCTTTTTATAATATTATCAAATTTACTATATTAATGTGTTGTTACATAAAGTTATTTATTTCACTTCCTGTGTGAAGTTGAAAGCCGATCCAATTGCCTTTGGACATCTTTATCATTTAAAAATTCATGAATAGTATAATAACCCTGACTCAGTAAGTGAGTTTTAATACATTGTTTAAACTTATGCAATGGCAGATCTAAAACAGAATTGGGCATCTTGTAGTAGAAGAGTACACTCAATCCTACGAAAGATTTTTGTACTTTTCGGAGGCGATAAGCTGTTTACTTGTGTATTTCCCGTAATTATTATGTTTGCGAGGTTACAAATTGAATTAATTTTATTTACATTTGCAGGTATTGTATTGAAGGTATATGCAGATACATGACGTTAAGTGGCAACCCATCGCCCATAATAAAACAATAGATTATCACCTAGCAGAACAATATTCGCTTTTCCCTATAAGGAGGGAGGCTGGGCTGATATTGACGATGATGACTTCGTTATATAATGCGCTGTCCTGACCTCTCCACTATCAACTTTAATCTCATGCGTCCGTAATTATAACGGCAACCATTTTGATCGAAGTATTGTAAATGATAAATCAGCTTAGCGAATAAAATAAGTATGGCGAATTATTTTACAAAAAATGTCCTTATAAATAAAGATTAAGCGGGAAAAGGCTAGGCCAAAGAAAGAGTCCACATTGATATTGAAACAGAAATTAATAACTTAATGTACCTAGACGATATTTTGTAATTTATAGGTTCGTAGAACACCGAAAATAGTTCCAATAAATTACATTTCTAATACAAGCTAGAAATTACCCACAAACAAATTAATTCACCCAAGAAAGGGTTAAATTTGCTATGAGCGATGCCGCAAAAGTGCCCCATCAAAGACTTCGCTGATTTTAATTAAATGGGAGACTTGGGCTTATACCAAGAGCCAGTGTAACAAAGTTGGGAAGAATGATAAATTGTTCAACACAATAAATATTTATTTTTTATTATGTATTTCCAATAGATATATACTACCGAGCTATAAAGTAGATATGTACCAAAATGTGTCAAATTGTTTGTTTTTCTATGTATTACTGTAAGTATGTACTGGCTCTAGTGAAAAGAAGTAGTTACATAATGACAATATTTTAAAAAAATTGTTGAATAACGATTCAGACCGTCGGCCCGTAAAATGGTAAGGAAGTGTTAATGAAGCAATCATCAGATATTTCTATTTCATAAATAGACTTTCTCGCTCCGCTACACTACTTAATTTTGTGTAAATAATAAGCTTCCTCTTATCTTGGTGGCGAAAGCAGCCTTAATTTCACAAACAAAAAAACAAAATTACTTATATTATCTAACACACAATGATATCAAAATCTAGTTGTCCTTTGTATGTAAACATTTTAATACGAAATATATTGCTTTAATACTTATAAATTGAATAGACACTTCTTCCTGTGGTCTCTTTAGGTATAAACACGGGATTACAGTAGGTACCAACTTTGAAAAGTTACCAATAGGTTCCACGGGTAAAAGAAAAACTTTTAGTGACTTTTAGTTGTAGGTTTTCTGCTACGTTTCTAAGTTGCAACCCTGTTTTAGATTTAGTACGCTTGGCTGTATTTCTGACGAATAATGATTTTATTCTTTTCAAAACGGGCTTTGTGAGTTTGTAAACAAATTTATGTGTAAACACAATCTTCGGAAAGAAAAGGGTTAAAACAAAATTCCACCCGTATGTATTTTGATCTTAGGTACCAGTAGTACTTACTCGTACAGGTAAGTATATTTGTATTTCTGTAACTTTCTCAAAAATTCTCATAGTGGCTTAAGTCTACTACGTATTCTAATAATTGCCCATCAGTAGCGCTATTTTGTAATGAAACTCGACAGTGAGTTTGGATTCCATCTCTATCTATATTTGACGACCTCCGTGGCGCAGTGGTATGCGCAGTGGATTTATAAGTCGGAGGTTCTGGGTTCGATTCGCGGTGGGGCAGATTGAGATTTTTCTTAATTTGTCTTAGTCTGGCTGGTGGGAGGCTTTCGCCGTGGCTAGTTACCACTCTACCGATAAAGACGTACCGCCAAGCGATTTAGCGTTCCGATACGATGTCGTGTAGAAACCGATAGGTGTGTGGATTTCATCCTACTCCTAACAAGTTAGTTCCATCTTAGACTGCATCATCACTTAACATCAGGTGTGATAGCAGTCAAGGGCCAACTTGTAGTCGGTAAAAAAAAAAATCTCACTATCTGTATTAAAACAAAGAGAGACAGAGGCGAATTCGAAACTTGCAATATCCAGTTTCGTTTTAGAACAGCGGTACAGAATATATTTTTTAATAAACCACTCATAGATCGTTGATATTGGATGGGGATAGAGAATCCTGCCCCGTAAATTAAAATAGAGCTACATCCACAACTGCACTACAAAGGTCAAACGGAAAACTAAAATCAATACCCATCTAAATGTAAATAGACTGCCCCGAAAAAAAAAAGAAAATAGAGTACAGGGAAAAAACGGTACAAAGTGTAATTTCATACGTCCACCCTAAGGCGCGATCACAATGCGTCCATTTTCACCGGGCGTCCATTGAACGCATAATGACCGGCTTCCTACCAACATAATATATTAATACGTAAATATAGAGCAGGTATTGTGCATACGGGCAACGGGGATCGATTCAGAAAACGGTCTGGCTGCCGAAAAGGGATTTTGTGTACCACCCTCGTCCGTACCGACCGTTCAATGTGTTAAATTTCACGGAAAAGTGGTCATTCTGTACCACGTCAGGTGTTTTTATCGGCTCAGGTGATTTGTTATCCGAATACATTCGCTGAAAGGTTTTTTGTATTCAAATATCGGTATTGATCTAACTCGCATAATCTCGTCTAATACATCGCAAATTCATATTCGATTCTTAAATTATATTGTAGTATGTAGAAATACTCGTAGGTATTTAGCAGAGGATAAATCTATACTATAATATTATAAATGACGTTACGAGAGTAACTTTGCTTGTTACTTAATCACGTCTAATCTACTGAAACAATTTAAATGAAATTAGTTACAGACATAGTTTAGAGGCTGAGAAAGGACAAAGTACTTTTTTCGAACTATTACAACAGAATTTCTCGCGGACGAAGTCGCGGGCGTCTGCTAGTTTTATGATAAATAGAATATGGTTTAGTAAGTTGCCACTCTATACCAAGTCAGGTATTTTATCTGCTCAGGTGATTTATTATCAAAATACATTCGCTGAAAGACTTTTTGAATTCAAATACTGCAAAAAGAATATTAAAGAGATATATTTATTCAGACATAATAGTATATAAAAGTGGTCAGTCTGTACGACGACAAGTGATATTATCGGCTGTTTGATTTTAAAAAGACCAAGATGCTATGGGATAAAAAATTACCGGTCTCTACCATTAATTCCGTCGTATAATTTAAACTCGATTATCGAAATATTTAAAATATCCTCAAGTTCTATATACCTAATACTTAGATGAGAATAGAATTCAGTTTCAGCTATTGTCCTGAAAATTATGTGCGAGCCAAATGCCATTTTATTGTTTAAATTTATGACGGTACTTTAAAATATAGAAAAATATGTTTCCAACGAACTTGACGTAATAACGTAAATACAACACCCTGCAGAATATAATCGTCAATAATAAAATAATTATCCCCTAAATATTTGACATCGATCACCACTCATCGAATTTGCGTTCATTATACACAAACGTACCGCTGTCGTTCTTAAAAAAAAAACGGAAAATATTTAAAAACGGCAGCCGACATGAAAATGTGTGTTCGAAATTAATAAAACTCTTGAAAAAGTTCCGGGAGAGAAAATCCATCGTTATTCACGCCAATACCAGACGAAGACATCAGAATACGCGGGAGATGACAACGAATTTAATTATAAATATAATAAAAAAAAATCTCCATCGTCCCTTCCCAAGGCAAAGTTATAGCTGCATGTCTACAATAGCTTGCTTAGCGATTTTGAACTTTATTTACGGGCGATACGGCACTTGTACTATTATCGGATGTGGGAAACATTTGGTACACAATATATTGTAGGTCCGATTGACGTCACTACAATGAGGGTGTCTCAATATATTTTTTATTTAAAAATGGAATCTTTTGCGCGGGAAGACGTGGAGTGTTCGATTACGTGTGATGACGTCACGATTACTGTCACAGGTTGGAAATAATGAAAAAAATTATCTTCATAACGTCACAGTTAAGGAGCTGGGCTCGAGGTTGAGATGTCCGTGTGACCATTGTCGTAATCCGGCACATAACTGGAGAGGAAAAGATCATGATAAAAAAAAACATGGCCAATTAGATTGGATTACAATAATGACCCGCCAACGCGCTTTAGAGCGGCATGGTGGGTCTTAGCTCCAAATCCCCTTTCTTACAAAGAGAGACTTTTTTAAATAGGCTGATGATCAATGAAAATGTTATTAAGATTATTAAATTTTGCGTGAGAAAATTCTTAGATTAATAAAAATGTCATACGTACATTTTTAATTTATTATTAGTTATTTCTTGTTACATAAATTGAAAATTAATTTTTATTAAGCGAATATCCGAATAATTATTTAAAAAACATGTTGATTATCTGTAAGTTTACATCAATCTAAATTTAATATCGTTGAACTACTTCTGTTGTGAATAAAAGCGTTTTTATATTTTTTCTTAATTGGAATCTTCAACTCGAGCGGAAATTCGCTTCAAGAAGTGCTGTTATTAAATTCTAATTCAAATTTGGAATTGATTGAATAAATAATTTATGTGAGCCGTTCAAACAGACATATATCTCACCTGTAATATATTAAACTATTCAAAATTCGAACAATCTTATTTGCGTTTGATCGCTGTATCAAATTAATAGGATCGAGTCCGTTTTAATTGTGAAGCTGTGTATTGAATAATACGCGTTCGATATTCAAATTTCATAACAGTTCTGAATAGTAATTCAAAGTTGGAATTCACAGCTTCACACCTCAACGCAAGTGGCTGCCTTAATGGACATAGTATAGAGTGGACCTCTGTCCATTGAGTTCGGCTAGGGTGACCATCGGACGCTTGTTTCTCGGGGCTTGACATCCTTGTCTATGATAGTCTGTCCGTAATAGTCTATTACCTTTGTATTGTGCTACCTTCCTAGGTAATGAGCTATTAAAAATTAAAATTTCTCTTATAAGACCCTAAAGGTTATTTAAAGCTCCATCCCATTACGCTAATCCTAAGTAGGTTGATCTGTTGATTATAAAAGCTAAGTATTAGGACTGCAACGTAAGCTTAACGTAATCTGAGAAGAAATGAAGTATGACCTCACCAAAATTTCAATTTTAGGCTGCTACAAAAAATTTGTTATTATAGTAATGTGTTTATTGTAGTTCGTTTTCTTTCAACTCTATCACCGGTTCATCTGCTACAAGCAAAAGCAGTTGCTTTTTTTATTTATTTTTTAAAATCATTCATTGTTAAATTTTACAGTTTCTGTGTGCAGCTGCAATGCTAATTGAAAATAATAAATAAAATAAAAATAAAATAAAGTTTATTTGGAACAAATTCAATATACAAGTGAAAATGATGATCCCACATAAGTTAAAAACTGTGTTGTGGTGATCATCCCCTCCATAAAATACAGTTACAAAAATAGTTCCACGTTAAAAACAATAAGTTATTAATTATAGGCACAGAATTATGAAATTAAAATAAATATTCTATCAGATCATGATCCTTTAAAAACGTCCCGATTTTATGATGTTTGACGTGGTATCCCTGAGAACAGTACAACATTCATAATGGCGGGCCGGGAACTCGGATTTGAGCACCAATTAATTATTTCATTGTGCCGTGAATAATCCCGCCGGCCCTCGAGTGCTATTAGCCGCCGCCGGTCAGTTCCTTAGCTGCGAGGTGTTTATTAAACACGCCTTAGTTTGGGGTCAGTTGCGCACATTAGACGAGATGAAATGGAGCTCCCGAGAGTGAAACCCCTTCGTACTAGTGTTTCTTTAGAGAAGGTATTCGTTAAAACTATTACAACTACGCTAATACGAGTAGATGAAATACCACTGAATGAAGGCGCCATTGGTCTAACCCTTTAACACCTACCTCCGGTCTCCGAGACCGCTATGAGCTTTCACATTTAATTTTTTTGACTGAACCTGTATTGTGTCTTTTTACCTTTTCTATACATAGCGGCTGATGGGAGTTACCACCCTACCGACAAAAACGTACTGCCAAGCGATTTAGCGTACCGGTACCGTGTAGAAACCGAAAGTACGTAGTGTGAATTTCATCCTACTCCTAACAAGATAGCCCGCTTCCATCTTAAATTGCATCATCACTTAACATCCAGTGTGATAGCAATCAAGGGCCAACTTGTAGTAGTTAAAAAAAATACATCACATCATTATGCACTAGCTCTCGGCGAGACATGTGTGCGTTTAGTTTGACAAGCAGAAACGTTTGGCCAGCGGTCTCTGAGGCCGCAGTTAGATGGTTGTGTGCTAAAGGGTCAATTATCTTTTGTTTGTCCAGGCATGGCGGGCGGCGGCATGACGCAGGCGATGGGCGGCTACTACGGCGCCGCGTACGGGCCGCTCGGCGCCAGCATGGCTGCAGCGGCCGCGGCGGCGGCGCAGCAGAACGCTATATCGGCGGCGCTCACGCCCAACGCACAGGTGAGCTGCAGTACTGTTGACTAACATACGTAGCGGCATGACGCAGGCGTTGGCCGGCTACTACGACTACTGTGACAATATAACATAATAATGGGAGATGCTGTGATGAGCAGCAATCTATGCCAATGAAACCTGTGCTCCTGCCATAGTGGAGTACATTAGGCAAATCCATTAAGCTTGGCTTACATGCTCTAAAATAATGATGAGTTGTCTCAATAATGAGAGTGACATATAATTTCCCTTTATTCAGTTTTATGAAAATCGGATATTTATTTTTTTTAAATACTTTACTCCCAATACACTTTCTGGTACACGAGTATTGAGACTTGCATCATTATCCTGTTTAATATCGCAAAAGAGTGATGATACAGTTAGTAAAAACTTCAAACAAGCGAGGCGAAAGGTAAAATCGATAATAACCGTGTAATAGGCAACCTTGAGTCAAAATCTCTCCATCATCTCCCTAATGATATGATACGAAACTTATCTAATTAACACTGATCCAACCGACGACGCGAAAAAAAATCCCTCAATAAGACATGAGCTGTCAATTTTTCGAAATCATTAAAGCTTTAGTCACACTTCTATGAGCGGCTTTTTTCCACTTTTATTTTACCGGTAGATTGATAGATTTAGAGTGCTTCATAGAAACAGACGTAAAGTAACATTTCGTAAATGGTAGTATGAGCATATCACCTTTGAAATGTACAAATATTCTTTTAGATTTAGTAGATAGGGACAAATATTTTAGCGTAGCATGGATTCAACGTGCGGGGATTAAAATGAAATCCTTCTATTAAAAATCCCCGAAGCAATTGAAGAACAACATAAAAAATACCATATAAATATATAAATAAATAACAGACTGCCTGAACAATGGTCTACTAAAACTAATTTTCAGTGGGAGCCATCAAATTGGTTATATCACAGCCATGTTCTACGTTACTCAATTTCTAGGATTCTAAATTGTGACCCGCTAAAAACACTTAATATTTACATAATCATATTCTGATCATCCTATAAATGAAACTAGTGATTTAATATAAATCATAGGAAAATCTGCAATACATCTGTACCTAATAAATATTTCAAAGTAAGCGCCGGCGTTAAAATTTAAACAGGCGTGTAATGAACCGGGAATGAGTTTAAACTTTATATTAGCAATACATCATTATGCTAAACAAAAAATGATCAAATTCGGCACGGTGAATCCTTTTTACGCAATAAGGTTAATAGGAAGGTGGTATGTAAGTTATGGATTTTTTAATCAACTTAGCCCATGACAGCGACCTTACTTGATGTTTAATGACGATGCAGTCTAAGATGGTTTCACGCCCGTTTAGGAGGAGTACGTCATCGTCATTTCACCGTATACCCCTGACCGATGTGCACGCTACATTTTACCAGAAGATTCGCTTATCTGTGTATTACTAGCTATACCCAACGGCTCTACTTGCGAACATCGTTTTCTTATAATAGTAGTTAGAAATCCATTCTTAGTGATCGTCTAGGTAAATCGTGAAATGAGAAATTTCAAGTGCATCGAGTGGATAGTTTTAGAGGTCTTGTGATGCCAAGCTATTCAGTCAGTCAATGATATTTTGCCTACATACGAGTTTGTTTTAAATATTTGTTGGCTAGCTAAGACCCGTGAAAACCCCGGATTTTAGAGTGCGAAAGCCGGACATGTCAACAAGATCTTTTAAACATATTCAATGTAATAAAAAATAGTTGAAAATGTCATTAATCACCTTTTTTATTTGGAACGGCGAATATACTCAGTTCATCGGTTGATCGTGGTGTGGTGCGAGCATAGTGAGTGTATCACGGGCGGACCAAATTTTTTTTAATTATTTATTTTTTAAAACCCGGTTTTCTACAAATGAAACCTTCCCCGGACGCTCCCCGGATGCCCTCTAAACTAGGACAAATCCGGGGAAACCTGGACGGATGGCAACCCTAGCTAAAGGGGGAAGCCTTTCCATCACCATACCATGCCTGAGCTACTCCAGAAAATTACTCCTATCAGAAATTTGAACCCAAGACTTCTAGTTTATAAAAGTATACCCAATTGCTTCATATAGGTCTATACTGATAAATTCTTGTAACCCTAAAATGCAATTTGTAATTTCCAACAGTTGAAGAGGGTTTTATAAAGTGTCCAGTTGTTATAAATATGCCGAATAATCAACTGAACACAAAACAAACAAAAAATATCGAAAAATGTAGGTGTTAAAATAAACATAACCTGTCAGTGTGAAATATAAGTAGGTATAATAATAAAGAGGTAATTTTTCGCGCACCGTATAAGGCTGAGATATTCATGAGTTGCTAATTCATTTAAAGGCTACCTTTAATTTTTAATTTAGTTTTTATTTTATTTTTGGTTATTTGTTTCGACGGGCTCCGTGGTAGTGTCATGCCCAGTGTATATATAAACCGAAAATCTTGGATTTGATTCCCAGCTGAACCGATTATTATTTTCTAAACTGGTCCAGGACTAACTACTGGGAGGCATCGGTCGTAGCTTGATACCACCCTACTGACAAAAAACCGAACGTTACACGATTTAGCGTTCTGGCACGATGTCGTGTAGAAATTAAAATGAGTATGGATTTCATCCCACTTCTGACAAGTTAGCCCTCTTCCATCTTAGAGTGCATCATCACTTAACATCAGGTGTGATAGCAGTCAAGGGTGAACTTGTAATGAATAAAAAAATGGTTTTAGTGTGTAGAAAAATGGTGATACCTACTCTGTAGCAGCCTTGAGGTAATAATTATTAATATTCTAGTGGCTAGTTACCACCCTACCGACAAAGACGTACCGTCAAGCGATTTAGCGTTCCGGTACGATGTCGTGTAGAAGCCGATAAGGGTGTGGATTTTCATCCTACTCTTAACAAGTTAGCCCGCTTCCATCTGGGATTGCATCATCACTTGACATCAGGTGTGATAGCAGTCAAGGGCAAACTTGTAGTCATTAAAAAAAAATCTTTTTTTTCATTGGTATCATGACTTTCAATTGTCTTTATATAATTGAGTCAACAAACCACGAGGCTCAAATAATATCAAGATTCAAACCTTGGACCCAACAAATACCGTAACCAAATAACAAATGAATGCGGCACTCACAAAACTACAATCTCCATAATGAAAACACATTTCAATCTGCACAGTCAGATAAGATGATTCAATAAATACTAACCCCATCTCGCAACGTTGAGTGGGTGCCTATTAGACCCCCTGTCTGCATTGTTTACGGGCGGAAGCGGTGAGACGACTCAAAATAATTAGCGAGGGTACGATAGACCCCCTCGTGCCGATTATGACACCGTATCGGCGTGAATATCTTACACGGGTTAATATGTGAATATTCTGATCTTATTACAATTTTAATGGTATAATTTGATGACTTCGATGGTGCGTTTGTTTGAGTGTTACTTTATAAATTGGGTTCAATCCTGCTTGGATAATTTTACGAAACTGTAATGTTTTTATCGTCTCAAAGTAAAAAGTCAAAGTCAAATTAATTTATTTCAAGTAGGTTTAGTTTACTAGCATTTTTGAAACGTTATGTTAAAGTTTTAATTAAGTAACGGTGATTATTTAACTGCCACAAACTCAAAATTAAAGCTACGAGAGGAGCCCACAACAAACTCAGCCAGATTTCTGAATCCTACACTTTTTTAGAACCACGGGGTTTCCTTTATGTACTGGATAATGACGGAGTTCTTCGGAGACGAGCTTGTCACAAAAAGCTCACTAAAAGGTGATCCGAAAATCCGATGCACGGGATATAAACCAGCTTCCCAACTCCGAACTGAGTCTTTTATTGAGAACTTCTTAACAACAAGAAAAGCTCGTTATTTTACTGTCCGTCCTAACCCAGTACCTTATAATCTAAAGCCACATAGCGTAACTACTAGATTTGATTTGGTAGCAACGTAATCAACCCTAAATAAAACAGTAACCTAATCCAAATCGAATGTAATCCCAACCCCAAAACAAGGGTTGCAATCGATTAGAACACTCGCGACAGCGCGCAATTACCTCCCGGATGAGTTCCCTCCGGAAAGAATCCTCGATCTTCCCTCCGACGTTAATCCTCTGGTAGTGACGTTGATGCGTTAAATATGTGCCTATTACATCTCTGTTTGGGATACTTAACGGAATTGGACGATTGTAGACTAGCAGACGCTCGCGACTTCGCTCGCGTAGAAAATGGTGTGTCTACCAAGAATATCAATAAAAACCTGTACGCAACCACTTTATATTAAAAAAAACGGTATAGCAAGCTAATAGGACAAGATGTATGTTATCGCAGATTTTTATATAGTCGAAATAAACAAGAACAATCCTTTCTTTAATTGTTAGGCAGTTTTTTCAAAGAAAGCTTTCAGTCGACGCGAAACTTTTAACAATTATCTTCTAACGTTTCAATTGCTTCAAATTGCCGCCGCCGCGTATATCGCGCTAAACTCGAAAACCACTGAACGGAATTTCATGCGGTTTACATCAATAGATAGAGTGATTCCTGAGAAGTGTGTGAGTATATAAGTTTTGTTGAAATTCAGTGAAATATGACGATAAATGCTGGAAAAGCCGGAAAAATTCAAGCTGCCTCGGGTTTGTGTTTTACGATAATTGCTATATACATACAATTTCAGTCGCGGGCGTCTGCTTTAATAGATTAAATTTTGAAACCATTTTCGCTTAGTTAGAGAGGAGATCAGTTATGTAGCTATAGTTAATATTATTAAAAAATACGTTGCGTTGCCGATCCTTGTAGCCCTTAATAGATTAGAAGCACAGTCGGCAGTAGGCGAACCTGACGGATGAAAACGCACTTTTTCGATTAACGTGTCGAATCACACCCTAAACGCGGTACAAAACAATATAATCAGCTACCATTCAACACATACTATCAACACGGATGGTCACACGCAAACGTCAGACAAAACTTAAGACAAAAAATAAATACGGAATTTTGATACATACATTCGTTTTAGTCACATGCTATAATATAGTAGCGAAATATTACATTTTATATATAATTTTATCAAAAAAAATTCGTCATCATTCTTAATGATAATCTTTAACATCTGGTACATGTGATCGTTACAAGATATATCATCAACCAGCCAAGCTACATAGGAACAGCATGGTAGTTCTTATTTTTAAATCCCCTCTCCTGTAAGCATTGTCCCAGTAGCTGTCAAAATAGGTTACTAAGGCCTGTGTGCACCAAGATTTCGGTTATCATAACCAACGGTTAACATAAGCTAAACGTGAAATTTACTGTTCACCACAACCCGTACACCGGTTAAGGACGTAAACCGGGCGGTTATCTTAACCGAGTTTAAGTCCTTAAGCGGTGTCGGTGTTGTCATGAACAGTAAATTTATAGTTCGTAGTAGATCGTGAAATACATCCAGTAAAACTAATTATTTATTACACAATTTTGGTTGTAAGATGTTTAAAGATTCAATCATCAAACAATCATTTAGTTTAGAATTTTGTTAATCTATCAATAATTTATTTGCATAAACATGTAAAATAAGATGTCAATATTTAAAAATTACGGCTCATATTAAATTTAAATAAATAATTGTAATAATTGAAAAAACGACTTATTAGCTAACGTGCGTCAATTTGGTCTCATGTCTGTCGCAACCGGCCGATATTAAAAACGGTGATTGTGCATTTTGGCGGGCAGGTATGGAAACGGTTTAACGAACCATTGTGATTTTCGGATTCGATTATCTTGATCGATGATTTGTTCGTCCCCGCTTATTGGGCTTTCACGGCTAATATACCGGCCGGCTAACTGTGTACACTGTGCAGTGTGCCTACTGGTGCGCGGGAATAAAACAAACAAACAAAATAACTATATAAGCGGTTCATTTAACGATGTCTTGGCGTATTTGTATCACAATGTCTATCATGCTTAAGGTGTTTTTTTTTTATCGACTACAAGTTGGCCCTTGACTGCTATCACACCTGATGTTAAGTGATGGTGCAATCTAAGATGAAAGCGAGCTAACTTGTTAGGAGTGAGACGAAAATCCACACCCCTTTCGGTTTCTACACGACATCGTACCGGAACGCTAAATCGCTTGGCGATACGTCTTTGTCGGTAGGGTGGTAACTAGCCACGGCGATAGCCTCCTACCAGCCAGACCAAGACAAATTTAGAGAAATCTCAATCTGCCCTGCCGGGAATCGAACCCAGGACCTCCGTCATATAAATCCACCGTGCATACCACTGCGCCACGGAGGTCGTCAGAAGTGTAAGTGATAGTAAGTGCTAGTAACGGTGCTGAACTCATATGTTTGCAATTAAAATAGATTAAACCATTTTTTTCGTGGATACCCTCATGGATACCCTCTATCCACGGGCGGAGGAGGTTATGGCGGACTCTTGACAACTAAAACCCCAGGGTGTTCCTACTCGTCACGTGACGATAAAATAAATTATATCATAGATTATTAACACACTGTTTATCGCGAAAATGTATAACTTTTTATCGCAGACGACTAAAAAGTTCCCACGGAATTCGATGAATTCACGATAACAAAATCACGGATATCAGCAAGTTTCCAATCTTAAAATACAATTATGTTAATCAATTTATTATGTTCAGTAAATACACTACATAACATTACTGAAAATATGTAAAAAAGTGAGGAAAATCTTAATAATATCGTTATTGGATACAAAAATGCCTTAGCACATAAAGTGATTTCCAAAAAGAACTTTACAGTAAGAGAGATACGCACGAGACTGCCTTACGTAAAAATAATAATTATTATAGGTAGGTGGAGTATCCCACACCAAGTTAAAAGTGTTTATACATTTCATTCTACAAACATTTGTCCCTTTATTGCACGTTTTATGAAACGAAACGGTAAATATATCAACCATTTATATTATACGGTGCGTTTATATCGTATACATCATATCTATTTATAAAAGGCTTCACAGTTTCATCGGCGGCCGAAGATCGGGACGTCTCGTTTATAACTCAGGTGCAATAAAATAGTGGGCCGTAAACCCCGCGCTTGATGTCGCCTGTCGCACTAATCCTGATTTAGCGCTGCGGCGTATGTTATACCTTAACACGGGGACACATTACACTATAGACTGGACAACGTTTGTGACATACTGTGTTTTAGAACGGACAACAGTTGTATTGTATGTAAAGCAATATACAACTTGTTTTGAAGGACTGTTATTTCGATTCTAGATTATCAGATCAAAGATAGTAAAAATTTAAAGCTTATTAGCATCAAACCCATCACTTGATGTCACTTATCGTACTAACCCTGATTTAGGGTTGCGATCTCAGGTTTCCGTTTCACTACTTCCATCTTCTTCCTATGGAAATGCTGTAAGTGTCTGAGAAATTGCTCAATACCCTCAAAACTATGATCAGCTTGGTAGTCTAGTCGGCCAAAGTCATTGTCGTCATATATCTATATCTAACAGTAAATAAATATTATTAGTAGTGGATGAATGAATTATATTTAGATCATCAGATCAAAGCCTGTGAACATTTAATTTTATTAATTGTATCAAACACGGTACTCGATGCCGCCTGTTGCACTAATCCTGATTTAGCGGCGCAGCGTGCGTTTGTTGTATCTTAACACGGGACACATTGAACTATAGGATAGTCAACGAGTTTGACCGCGCGTGTCATACTCGTACATACTGTATTCTATGACGGACAAAAGAATATATTTATATAACAATTTCTTACGGATGATACCTATATATTTAATTTCAGTGGAAAACAATAATTTTATTGCAATACACTTGCCCCTAAAGCCTCTAAATGTATTTATCATCATTAATAATAGACAGCACCTGAATTTCTGTGAAAACTATTGTCATAATTTTTACGTCTTCTGTCGCACTAATGCTGGTAGAGTACGTTATTGCACCGGTGCGCAAATACACCTTAACAAAGCAAACGCATTGCTAAGAAGAACGAACAACAAGTTGTATAAGAACACACTGAAATCTAGTACAGGCAAATGTGCAAACGTTATCCAGTGGAATAGTCAGATAGATTGACAGATGTATGACATTTATTACAAAATATGTGAAACACTTTAGTTATTATCAGTATTCATAGTGTAATAAATTTTTAGCTACATACAGAGTGTTGACGAAGCTAAAACTTGATCAAGTTAACAAACTCCTGCATATAACTTAGATAACAAATTAAAACTTGTTATATAATAGAATAGTTCATGTATTGTTAAATTGTTTCATACATATATCATATATATTCATGTTATTTTATATAAAACATGCATACTATAAATATCTAAGCGAACACACATTTTTTAAAGCAATCCATCATTCAAATATGTACAAAATTATAAAATTATACGCATACTCGAATAAAAAAATAACAAGGCTGTCAGCAACATACAATTTATGGTGTATTCAAATAATTTTCCCGAGCTTTTCGAAAATAATGGCAGTGTGTGTCGCCTCAAAGCATATTTTCCTCACGATATTGTGTACGGCACACTTCATTAAAAAATATAAAACTCCGAGCTTTATTCGAGCCCTTTGTAACCTGATTTGTGTGACTGTATGTATAAAGTACAATACGTTAGGGCTCTATCACACTATCGCACACTCGATAACTAAATTGCTAATGTATATTATATAAGATGATGTAGAATGCGGATTGGATTGGCTTAGTAAATTTTGATATCTGTAATTATCATTATCGTTATTAATAATATAAGTTTATAAGAGCTGAACGTGCTGTCCAAAGAATGAATATAAAACCCCTCCAATTTCCCAACTTCGAGCTTATATTTATATTTCACAGTAAGAGCCAGGACTCGAACCCAGGATCTTGTGATCTTAAGTCACATTAGCTAATCACTAGACTAAAAAGGCAGTATTTTATTTAACAAGCTTACACATTGATAAACATCCAATCTCCTGCTCTAAAGCTATTGTACGTATCGTTTAGTTTGTTAGTACCCTAAAGTACAATAGATTGCGTTTTCATAAGCATCCGTATTTCATACAAAATCCAATCATATGGTAATATTAATAAGGTTCTATTTAGTAATGATACGAGTTGTAATGCGGGGGCGTAATCAATTTTCAGTAGATCAAGTATTTGGTAGATAGATTTACAAAATATTGTAATCGGATTACGAAATACATGGAGGTGCTAATTTGTCAATATTTTGACTTTATACAATATTATAGTGTTTTAAGAGGTGAGACTTTACACATTTAATTGTGTTGTTAGTTCAATTGTAGTAGTGGCCCCATTCTGGGTTCGACTCCTGGGTTTTCTTGTTATAATTATGAACTATTGAACTTTTCTTTATTCTATGAAATTCTTAGTGATTAGGTCACATCAAAAAGTCCATATTTAAAGAAATATAAAATATTTAATACGTTCAAAACCTAATTCAATTTTCTTTGTTGCAGGTGGGTTCCACAATGGACATGTCAAAATACTCCATCGAGGATAAATACAGGAGCTATGGCATGTATCCAGACCCATCCCGGGGCTATCTGGACTCGGCCGCTCTATCCAAGGCCTACATGTACATGGATCAGCAACAACAACGCTCCTATCCCATGGACATTACCAAGATGTACTCCGAAGCTTCAGCTGCCATGGTGGGGCTGAGCTCGGCTGTTAACTCCGCCTCCAGTCTGTCCCCACGCTCCCCAGCAGAGTCCCCAGATACCCAAAAGACCCAGGAACGAGCTGAAGGCAGCTCGTCGTCAGGGTCAAACCCGTCCCCATCTCTACCCTACTATCAGTCGTCAACGGGGCTACTCATGCCACAATATCCGGGACAATATCCCCAGAATCCCCAAGGGGGACCTGAGTTTCGAAGGCCTTTGACGGTCATATTCTGACCTGATGTTTAGTTTCGTTAAAAACTAAATTGCTATTAAAAAAATTTTCTTGTTGTAAATATATCGAAAGAAAACCTGATCTAGTATCACCTCTACTTAAATTAGTGTTGTCCTTTAAATAAAAGTCGATATTGACGTTAATTTGCAGAGTGAGACCCTATGATGACCAATTCTTCTGCCTTAATAGCTGAAAGTTTGTCTGCCTCTCCCCTTATAGTATAGAAACAAGTAAGTACTCGGTCACCAGACTCTTTAACTTCGTGGCAACCCCTTGAGGACAGAAAGGAGCATGGACTGACATACCTTCAGCTGTTATAAAATCACGAAGGTCTCGCATTACAGGCTCTTAGACCAAACAGTATAATTTATACTTTATGATTGGTGCTTATGACATCCTTGCACGTATGATTGTCATAAAATTTGTGACGTCAGAAATTTACTAAACGTCATAGTTTATTATATAAATATTTTTTTGGGTTTCTTCATTATAATCAGAATTCATTGCACTCACGAATTTTCGTTGATCTTTTTTCTAAAGTTCCTTGATTTTTAGTTGCTATAATTGTAATTAGGTGTTAGATATAAAAAATATAAACTTTATTTTAATTTTAGGTAGTTAAAATAGAAAAATTCATTCTGATTTCTATGTAAAATTGTAAATATTATAATACTCTATTAGAATATGTACATTTAGGTAATAGCTTATTTCTACGATTAATATACTGTGACTTTATATGTCAAGACCTTATATTTGTTTTTATTTATTCAATTCAAAATTTACATAAATTTCTATGAAGCACTTAAATAAATTACAAAAATATCATAAAATTTGTCATCTTCGCATTTTTTTACTTAAGACAGAGTCAAATAAGCAATTTATATTTTTTAAATAAATTCAGGTCAGGCTTAAATCGTAGCTTAATTTCCGCAAACCCGCAAAGTTATTCCACCCAGCTATTTAAGAACGTGGCTGCTTATAAACTAATAAAAAATTTATTCGAAATTACTACATTACACTGCATCATCACTAAACAATATGTAAGATTTCAGCTTATTAGAAGTTTATAAAAAAAACATGTAAATTGGGTATTTGACTCAAATTATTTTATTAGTTTATCATAAACTAGGATACGACTGCCTCGTTGGTCTAGTGGTTAGCCTATGTGGCTTCGATCGCGAGGTCCTGGGTTCGATCCCTGGGTCGGGTCATGGAATAATTCTGAGCTTTTTCATTCTTCTATGAAATGTTCAGTACATTCCAAGCCCGGAGTCTGGAAGTTGGTGGTGTTACACCCCCGTGCCTCGGAGAGCACGTTAAGCCGTCGGTCCCGGTCACTATCATCAACATCTGATAGTGATCGTTAATAAATGAAACATTATCACCCTAAGCCCGCCAACCCGCATTGGAGCAGCGTGGTGGGTGTACGCTCCATATCCCCTCTCCTATAAGGAGGGAGGCCTGGCCCTGTAGTGGGCCGTTAATAGGCTGATAATGATGATAATGATGAAACTAGGATAAAATAATAACGTACACTGCAAAAATATTAAAAATCCGATAAAGATCTGCAAAGTTACAGGCACTTAAATGTTTAGAATAGGGGTCTTCTGTCCTTTTCTCGCAAAACGAATATTTGTACTAAGCTACTATGGCGATACTGTCGTGTGACGTCACATCACAGTATGGCTGTTTTTGTTTAATCAGAAATATTCAAATGCTTATAACTTTTTATTTATTTGATCAATTTAATTAGTTTTATTATAGTATTAAATACCCAATTGTCAATACATGAAGTCATAGTAATTTAATCGTTGTATAATCATTAGAAGATATTCTGAATAAGTCCGCAGTACAACGACTTGATATTTAATATTAAGTAATAATACACCGTTCAACAAAGGTATAAGTGGGTTTATCACGAATAAGTTGACGTTTGTTAAAGCCATGCCGTTGGCGTACTTTTGTCGTAGTCACGTGTGTGTAATGTACTTAACGCCCATGCCTCATACGATGTTTATATGTACATTTGTGAGAAAACATTTTAAAGAAAATCTTGTTCAGACAGTTAAAACTATTGTTACTTACTAATGCTATTTAATAAAACAGTTATTATTTTCAATTATTTTTCCTAGAAACTTTAGCTAAATTACACGGTTTTTAACGCTACCGCATTTTTGTTGCGTCTTTGGCTTTACACATTTTTTATTGTACTTTCTAGAAGTCCCTATTTTTTATTTCGTTAAAAAGAGAATTTCAGCAACGGTTTAAATTAGTACATTTATCGATACAAAAATAAAAAATAGCGCTTACGTACAACTCTAAAACAATAATTGTGACTGTTACTCAGTATTAATAACTGCTTGTAGTAAATTGAAAATTAATTACCAAATTTATAAAAACATTTGAATTCTTTTTAATTCAGATATTTTTATAAATTAATTAAAAAATATCCAAGTACATTAAAACTAATTTTGACTGTTAATTGATATGTTTTCTCACAAACTATACATATTGATATATACTTATTATTTATACCCTATCAATTGTATATAATAGTTAAAAATTTTAAAAATATATATTTAATAAATATAGGCTTAAATGTGTTGGACTGTAAAAATATCTACAATTTTGGGAAAAAAATCTTTGTAGACTGATAAACTATTAGGTCAATCAATAAAATTTGTTTAAGATTAAATTGAATTATTTACTAAGAACCAATGTCAAATTTTATTATAATAACTATAGCTACATATTATTTTTTTCATTCTTGTTTTAAGTAACGAATATTTATTTTTTAAAAAACAACTGTAATTTTTGTTTCTTTTGGTACAAAGTAATGAATAAAACCCAATTTTCTTATTCTATATATAATACTGTTGATTACAAAATATATAGGTAACATATACTTCATGATATTGTATTTCATTACTACACGATTTGTTTTATAACTTGCAACGACGCCGACATTTGCATTTATTTAAGATGCCATACTTTAGATTAATAATTTATAAGAAAATAAAACTGTTTTTGTTATAATCATGGGATACTGATATCCCTTGTTTTTTTTTCTCTTATTTATCCAGTGGTTTTCTCCTTGTAAAGTAATTGAAACATTGTTGTATGTAAATTATTTATAATTAAATTGTTTATGTCCTCTTCTCTGATTATTTGATTGCTTAAATATAATTTATAGTGACGCTTTTAAAAACAAAAATATATTAGAAAACTTATTTCATCTCGATCGCACATAAATGAAAAGCTAGATTTATCATCTGCATATCTCTAGTGCGACTGATATACAATCGAGCTATAATAAGATATTTGCAATCAAATGATACAGAAAATAAGATATTATGTATAGTGATAACGAATATTATGTACAATGAGACTTAGAAGATATTATAATTATTGAAATTACGTAATACATCATTAAATATTTGAAAAATCGCCTTACGTTTTTTATTTTACCTCAACAACCTAAACTATGAGGTTCAACGCCTATCGCAATTGAGTCTCTACTCTTGGAGTAGATATACAAGTATGCAGGTGTATTATAATATCTTAAAGTTAATCTTACAAAGCTCGACCAGAATAAAATATCTCGATAATTTCTTCTATTTCAACATACTTTGCACAAACTGTTAATAGCCCTCGCTGCGCCCAATCAAAACTTAAATCTATTATGGCAATAAATTTAATGACGACGTCCTAGTGGTATGCTAGGTGGATTCATAAGACGGTGGTCCTGGGTTCGATTCCCAGTGGGGCAGATTGGGATTTTTCTTAATTTCTCTTGGTCTGGCTTTTGGGAGGCTTTCGCCGTGGCTAGTTACCACCCTACCGACAAAGATGTACGGCAGCAAGTCGCCAAGCGACTTAGCGTTCCGGTACGATGTCGTGTAGAAACCGATAGGAGTGTAGATTTCATCGTACTCCTAACAAGTTATCCCGCTTCCATCTTAGATTGCATCATCACTTAACATCAGGTGTGATAGCACTCAAGGGCCAACTTGTAGTCGATAAAAAAAAACTTATTATTAACTGCCTCTGATCTAATGGCTAATGTGGCTTCTAATCATGAGGGCCTGGGTTCTATTCCTGGGTCGGACTACCAAAGTACTTACCAGGTGTTAAGCCTCCGTGCCTAGTAGAGCAGGTAAACCGTCGGTCATCGTCATTACTGATAAAGTTATAAGTACTAGACCAATTTAGTTCATCGTTTAACCATCATTACCTAAACTTTAACAGAGAACCAAATCGTTCTAAATGAAATATAGCTATAGAAATTAAACATTTAATTTATTGAAGTGATATATATATATATATATATATATAACATTATTATTTATTATTTATTTATTATTTAGTATTTATTTTTCCATGTTATTTAAAATTAACCTCAGTTTTTGATTGTATTTTTCAATACACTAACACGTGGGTGTAATTATGGTATCAATTTTTTCTAATACTTGAATGTTGATAAGTTAGTTAGTTAGTTTCACTTCTTACGAGTGTACGCTAGTACACGCACACATTTTTTTTTATCATCTTACATAGGTGATAAATTTTTTTTATATTATTTTTAGAAATTGTTAATTATACCAACAGAAAATATATATTTTTACGTATGTGGTACTACTTCCCCACACGTCACAATTCCAAAATTCATTTAGTAGACAATTAGTTCAAGAGGTCATGAAATAGCAGTTAGATAGGCAATGCAAGCCTAGCTAGTGAATGTGTTAGTGGATTTGTTTGGTATGAAAACAATCGCCGCCTGCATCCGACACCGTTGATTTTATTTATTTTCCTTCGTTTTATCATAATACGTGGAGTTAGCTTCGTTGTTATACAGGATGTTTTTTTTTAAATACCAGTTAATTTTATTTATGGTGATACTTAATTAGACAAATCATTCGGCCTCCTGATGTTAAGTGGAAAACCATTGTCTATGCCGCATTATATACCTATAGGTACCAAGTATACGACCAACAGGGCGCCTTTCTTTTATTAGGTAATGATTTAATGTCAAACATCATATGACGGTAAATTCGCTGGCAAACATGCATATCAGACTCAATTATTGGCACCTTGGCAACATTAATAACAATCATAGTGGTAGTATTTCTAGACGAGCCGTGTACAAACTACTCTACTATTGTTTAAGTAGGTTTGGCTGGTGGGATACTTTCGTCGTGGCTAGTTATCACCCTACCGACAAAGACGTACCGCCAAGCGATTTAGCGTTCCGGTACGATGTCGTGTAGAAACCGATAGGAGTGTGGATTTCATCCTACTCCTAACAAATTAGCCCGCTTTCATCTTAGATTGCATCATCACTTAACATCAGGTGTGATAGCACTCAAGGGCCAACTTGTAGTCGATAAAAAAGTAGGTAGATACCTACCAAATATTAAGTATAGTATTATTACCAATTTATAATATTTTAAACTGAAAAATTACATAAAAAATCATCTCAAAATATATGGCACAAAATAAAACCTTTAAAAAATTCAATTATAATACTCGCTAAATAAAGTAATTTAGTTTTACAAATAATGAAAACTAAGGTATTAAAATGATATTGTGTTAAAACAGAAACAGTTGTAATGACATTGGTTACTGAAGAGTATATAGTTAGATATATAGTATAGAATTATATAGTGTTCAGATCTTAACTCTTACAAATACCGCAAAATAAGCAATTAAATAATTCAAAACACATTAACAATTGGGCAATTTTGGAGCACGCTGTACAGTCTCACCTACAACAGGAGAGGGTACGCGCTTTGTTTATGTTATTCCACCGTATTTCGCTCACAAAGACAGCCCAGTTGTTTGCTTTCTGCCAAATCACTACCCCACTGTAGGGTACCTACGCAATGATATCTTTCTATCAACTGCGCATATTTTATTAAAAAATAAAGGGGGCCATTCAACCGTGGCTCGACTATACTACGGACAATTTTTTCGAACTACCTTCAAACGACAATAACTTCTAATGACTTTAGTTTAAGGTGGTTAGTTTTAGCGGATGCCTGATTGAGTTTTATTATTTTAGCGTGCCCTAAAAAGTGGAATGAGTGATAATGACGTTATAAAATGAAAGTGCCGCTAATGATCCTAAACTAACATTGTTGAAATGATACCTATACTTTTTATGAATTAAACTTATGTATATTTTATTTATTATTATTTATGGCGAGCTATTTATTTATGGGGTAAGTAAGCATCAGTAGAATGTTGATCCAAGTGTATTGCTCTATACGCTGTGCTTATAATTGAACTAATATATTTATAGCTGAATATGAATACTTATTGCTCATTGGCTTTAATCAACTGCGAAAACTGGTTGCTGAATACTATGTATTTTGTAGTACTATGTAATTGAACAGTAAATAGGTTCGTAGGGTTTCAAAAATCAATCAAACTTATATAGGTACACATAGACGGCAAAATAAATTAATTGGAGATTACAAAAAAAAATCTGAAACTCCGTAAGCCATAAAGAATAAAGCCCATGATACACATAAGGCATGTCAGTGAATGGTTTGGCGTACTAGCTTACTCGAGCGAGCTATCACCCTAGAATATCATCGCTTGATACACATGCTTGCAGCTTGTGTTCTGGTTTGCCAGTTTCCAGAAAGGTTGCCCACCGTACCAGTGATGCGTGAGTTGTCTCTCGTTGCACTTCCCCTCAAAGGGAAAATTTTACACCTTCTTGCAATATGTCTTGCACTGGAACGTGAGCAACTGGCAGCAACAACAATACCAAGCAACTGGCAACAATAAAAACCATATATGTATCACCGGCTTAAGACGTTAATATAAAAATTGGCCACTTTTGATTAAGTACAGTTCAAAGCGTGAATCTCTCAGCCTAGTGTTTAATAAACTTAATAAAACAAATTTATACCTACATACGTACTAAGTATTATACAAAATTATTGTTTGCTGACAGTCTACACGTGTTATTTCTCATGATAATAGGCAACAGTGGATGTAACGTGAAATTACCGCCGTCAATGTAAAGTGTTGAGACATAATGACACACACAATTAGTGTACGACACAGTCCTTACACCTTCACTAATAAAAGCTTATTATTGTGTACATAATACAACGCCTCTACGGGGAAACTATAGGTAATATATCCTAATAAAGGAAAACTTTGTTGTTAATTTTGTTTCTTTTTGACGTGACAACGTCTTATAATTCGATAGAGCCGGCTGCACTCACGAAAAAACATGACTCATGCGGCGTTACCTCGCTTTGAGGCGTTCCATGTAAGGCTTGAAGTGCAAGCGAGAGCGCGGAACGAGCGACAACGAAGCACAATCGGCCTTTGCGTTCGGCAGCGTTCGACATCCGTCTATTAAATATAATTATTAAATATTTTAATTAAAAATTAATATATTTATAAATTAATATATTTATTATAAATTTAGAATATAAATTTATAAAATCAAATCAATTATTTTATTAATTTAAATTAATATTTATAAAAATATACTTAAATTAAAAATTTTAATAACCAATTAAATGCTACCATTCCATCAGTATTTTCTTAAGACGTTGTCACGTTCAACTCTCGTCAATAAACCGACTTTACAGACAACCAATCCAATCAACCAATTTTTTTTTTCTTTTCAAGAACCTCACAATTCACATTGACATGATTAGGTTCAACTTAGGATATTTATGAGAAATTAAGTTTTAATAGCAGAGCTTTATGGGATGAAAGCTTAATCTATTTGGGATTATTACCCCGTCTTTTGCCATGTTAAGGTATGTATTCCACCTAGCAGTTATAGTGATTTACGCTCTAAAAGCTTACCTCAAAATGCGTCAAGTTCGTTACCAACAAATTATAATAAATACATAGTTATCTCTGTTTTCAAATTGTAAAGATACAACTTTGTTTGATGGGAAAATAGGGATGAATTTGCTATTAGTAAAAATGATGACGTGTCGCTTCAATTGAACTCTGTGCCAGTCTATGACAGATATATAGGATTTAACACCTAAAGGGTTTCATCTTACAAAGGTGGACTTTTTCTTTTTTTTATCAACTACAAGTTGGCCCTTGATTGCTATCACACCTGATGGTAAGTGATCATGCTATCTAGGATGGAAGCGGGCTAACTTGTTAGGAGTAGGATGAAAATCCACACCCCTTTCGGTTTCTACACGACATCGTACCGGAACGCTAAATCGCTTAGCGGTACGTCTTTGTCGGTAGGGTGGCAACTAGCCACGGCGAAAGCCTCCCACCAGCCAGACCAAGATAAATTAAGAAAAATCTCAATCTGCCCCGCCGGGAATCGAACCCAGGACCTCCGTCTTATAAATCCACCGCGCATACCACAGGGCCACGGAGGCCGTCTGTACCGTCAACTATTAGATAAAAGCCTACCATGTTGAATGAAAATAAATTAAAAAACAATCATGAATAATCATTACTCGACTTGACTCTACCACTTGATCCAGAAATTAGTTGCAACTAAAAAGAACAAAACTGACCACTGTTTTTTCTATCGCATTTGAATTTGACATTTGACGTGTCAGCTGTCAAACCGACACGTGGCGGCGCGTGCGGCGAGCGTTTTAAACTTATCGCTTTGACAGGACATGTCAAAAGTGTCAAAAGGTTGTGCAATTGTGGCAAAGACGATTGTCGCGCGTGATTGCGGTGTTGTGGACGTTAATTGAATTTTATTATGAGGAAAATTCATTGGGGAAGCTATGTTGTTTCTTTTGGGTGGGTACATTTTAAAAAAAATTTAAATGCATTTAAAACCAGAAGTTTTATAAAAATGTTATATAGGTAATCTATATATATATAAGAGATTCCCACCTATATATTGACTCATCACGATTTCTCCGGAACCATAAGGCGTCGCGACTTGAAATTTGGTAGGAATATGCCTTCCGCCGAGTAGAGATCAGCTAAGAACGGATTTTTAGAAATACCCCCCCTAGGAGGAGAAAATGGGGGCAAATTGAAAATTTAAATTTCTTAATGGATTCACTTGAAACTTTGTATGTAGGTTTCACCAGTGACGCAAGTGACCATTGAGAGAGGATTTTTGGAAATTGTTCCCCCTTAAGGGGAGAAAAGGGGGTGAAAATTCAAAATTTCTATTTCTTAATGGATTCACTTGAAACTTTGTATGTAGGTTCCACCAGCGAAGTAAGTGAGCACTGAAACAGGATATTTAAGAATTCCTCCCCTAGGAGGAGAAAAGAGGGGTAAATTGAAACTTTTTATTTCTTAATGGATTCACTTGAAACTTTGTATGTAGGTTCCACCAGCGAAGTAAGTGAGCACTGAGACAGGATATTTAAGAATTCCTCCCCTAGGAGGAGAAAAGAGGGGTAAATTGAAACTTTTTATTTCTTAATGGATTCACTTGAAACTTTGTATGTAGGTTCCACCAGCGAAGTAAGTGAGCAATGAGACAGGATATTTAAGAATTCCTCCCCTAGGAGGAGAAAAGGGGGGTAAATTGAAACTTTTTATTTCTTAATGGATTCACTTGAAACTTTGTATGTAGGTTCCACCAGGGACGCAAGTGACCACTGAGAGGTTGATGGATTCACTTGAAACTTTGTATGTAGGTTCCACAAGTGCCTCTTTCAATTTCAATGTAGAATCAGCAAATCCACAGATTTTCGCGCGCGATTCGGTCGCGCCAGTCTCCTGCCACACACAGCCACAGATTTGCTCTTGCTCTCTTTCGTACCCTGCCTTGCACCAGAGCTCAACGATGCCCCGTACCTTCCTGATTCTTTATGTGAAATCCGTTAATGCACCGATTTTAGTAGGCGACCTACGGTCACGTTAAAGCCTGCTTTGCCATCAGGAAATTTTTCTAGATTACGACCTGCGCTAGACAACTTTGATGCCCCCATGCCCTTTTTCAATTTTAATGTAGAATCAGCAAATCTCCAAATGGTCGCGCGCGCTGTCTCGAGCCACATGTTTGCTCTCGCTCTCTTTCGTATCCTGCCCTGCACCAGAGCTCTACGATGCCCCGTGCCTAATTTATTTTTATGTGAAATCCGTTAATCCACCAATTTCAAGGTCCGCCGCCTGACAACTATGACGCCTCCGTAACTCTTTATACTAATTGCTCTATACTGAGTGCTCTCAGTTATATTAATAAAACTACGTATGGTATTTGTAACTGTCACTTCTAATAAAGCCAAAAAGCTCGTGAAAAATTTGGAGCATGAAATGACTATACCAGGACAGAGACTCCTCTAAATTGAAAGCTGGATCCGCCACTGGCTGGAGTCGACCTTAGGACAACCAGCTTCTCACATGGACAGCTCTATGTTGCTTTGTCTCGCGTCACCAGTCCAGATTCACTCTACATTCTGGCTTCCGAAAGAACTACATCAAACGGTGTTAAGTGTATATAAAAGCTTTGTAAATAGTTTTTAGCAATACTAATTTTATTTATTTATGTCAATACTAACTGTATCTACTGGTTACTGAATAGAAGTCCACGCGGACGAAGTCGCGGGCAACAGCTAGTATAATATAATCTTGATTTTTAACAATGACAATTTTAACAGCCTCTACACAAAACTGCCTGGTTTGTCCTGTGGTTAGCGCATTTAGCTTTTGGATCAAGAGCTATAAAATTTTGAGTTTTACTTATTACCTAGAAATTCTCTATAAAATTCTCAGCCACCCATGTGCTCAGAGGGCACGGTAAGCTGTTGTTCCCTTTCATTATCATCGATATCATCTGATTGCGGTCTTTATAGGATGATACAGTAAGCTTGACCAACCAGCGTTAAAGCAGCAGCAGTGTCTAAGCTACATATCTATTCCATGCCATTAGATACTATATTTTCAGGTTTTATGACCTCATTTTAGAGGATATATGGAGCTTAGATCCACTATGCTGTTTCAATGCAAGTTGTTGGGCTAATTGCTTATGAATAAAATTTTAATAACTCCAATAAGGTACATATTTTTATACTCGAAGTACGGAACCCTCAGTGCGCAAGTCCTACGCGCCCTTGGCCGAATTTTTATGATTTAAGCCCGTAACAAAAACTGTATAGCGTTCTGAAACTAACGAAACAGGATCCAATAAATTACTATCAATGTCGTCCAACTCCAGCGAGCGGCAGCAACTTTCCCGCGGGCGGAAAACTAGGAAAACATATAATTTTTCGGCTTGACAGGCGATGCAAGGTGGATGCAGGGCTGCCAACATTATTACCAAATATTAACCTACATTCAAATGAAAAAAATACATTCTAAATCAGTATGATTTTAGTTATTGTTTTTATCATCAATTTATTTCAACCATCGATTATAATTTCTAAATCAATGTGTGTAATTAAATAAAATCAATGGATGGTCCATTTCTTTCTGTAAGAAATTATTAGTAACAACTTCTAGCAAGTTATGCCTGGCTGGAAGGTGTAATACCCACCTTGGTGTGTACCCTCATTGGTAGATATTTGGTCTTCAATATGGAAAACTAATTAACGTTATATTTATGACCAGGCCAGCTAACAGCCAGCATGAGAAACAATAAGTACTTACTAGTGATTACATTTATAGATAATTAATTAATTAAAATAAAAAAGTAATTTTAGCCACCATTGCCAGCCCTGCACCGAGGGCTGTTTATACGAAAAACACGTATTGTTATCAACCCCCGAGGAGTTTAAAGCCCCCGGTTATTTCTTTAAGATTATACCCTCTTCAATCGAGATATTGATTAAGGGCCGTGTTGTTCGATTATTGACATTCGCCATTGTTCAGGATGACGTATGACGGAGAAACAAATAGAATATCAACGATAAACAAAAATGGGATATATCTAGAATACACCCTTCTCAGTGAGGTATCATTTCATGTACTAGATATTAGTAGAATCTTGTACATCTTAGATTAAGCACGTTTAGTGGACAAATCCCGCAAATTTTAAAATTAAATTAATTCTGAAAATTAAATTCTTGCACAGATAATCGAACAGTATTTTTATCTTAAGCACGCAACCGTCCACTCGCACGTAGTTAAGTGTGGTGGTTCCTAACTCCAATTTCCCCTACTTTTATCTATCTCTTGACAGAAGAGATCTATTCCCCTGTAGCGGCTCTTTAAATTAAAATAATTAAATTCATTAAAATTCAAATATAAATGACTCTCATAGACGTATAGATGCAAAAGTGTTACCTAATCTCACCCTGGAAAATGTTAAAGATTTTGTTTGTCTGAAATTATTGGAAAAAGATGAAACAAGTCACAGGATGAGGCATACAAAAATATATGTATAAGACTAATACAGCTATGATTATACCTCAGGTTTTGGATAACATTTCATAGAGTGTAAAAATGTTTCATGCTCAGTGTAACACAGCGAGCAATGAAGCGAGCTATACTTGCAAGATCTCTCTGAAGAAAAATGAGAAGATCCGTAGACGAACCAAAGTTACTGCCCCGTGGACCGGCGACATCTAGCGGGTTATTGGGAGTCTGCTTTATCTCTACGTATCTAAGTGTTTAGAAGTCCTTACATGAGGCCTAGGTCCAGCTGTGGACGTATATCAGATGACAATAATGATTGTGTTGTGATCTAGTTCTGGTTTTTATGGCAATGACAACTTGGCTCTTAATTACATTCTAATATGGTACCTATGGAAGTGACGGTGCAAAACTTGAAATAGCCATTTTAATACTTAGGTAATAATTTTTTATACTCCAAATAGTTTCTGCTAAGCATCTTACTGGAACACTGAATTGCTTAACATTAAGTCTTTGCAACATGGTACTAAATAGTCTGTAGAGCTAATTCAGAAAATATAAATTTACCCTATTGAGAATCGAATCTAGAACCTCTCTGGTGTAAGCCTAGACGTTGCCAATCGCGCCACAGACGTCGTCAAAGTGCAGTTTTAATTACGAAAAGATCTTATCCCAATACCATTGTTTGTCCATTATAGCGGGTGACAATGACTTGAGGATCCGTCAGAAAGGGCGTGATAATAAACATGATTAAAATCCAACCAACACGCGGCCGATACGCATCTCTATACATAATAATAAGACTGTCTGTCTGTACTCGTGCGATATGAGAGATGACTCGTTTGGCGAATGAAGGGCGCTTGCCTACTTGCTAATATGAGTCAAACAGGTTTGGCGACGCTTAAAAATGTTCGATAAATTGTTTTCTTATTTATTTTAGTTATCCGGCGACGTTGGGATCCCATGATGCTGGAGTGGCGATTCCAGACCGGAAAGCGCAATTTTGGTCAACCCCCCACTAGATGGACCGACGACATTAAAATTATAGGGATATATACAGGTGGCTCAGGAGCTTGGTGTTTGGGATTTCGTAGAAGAACCCTTAATCAAGTAGTAGACGTCCATCGGCTGTGAGTGATGATGGTGAGGATAATTTTAGTCATACTTGTGTACTTTATTATATCGTGAATTCGTGACGTCTTCTCTATAAATTTTCATTATTCCGCAGAAACTATTTAGTTATATATATATTTAAGAATAAACATAATATTAAAAATTGTGAAACCGACGGGATTCGAACCTGTGTCTCTCTGTGGCTAACCGGGCCTTGACGAGCGCCTTATCCGCTAGGCTACAGTGTCCGCTGACGTCGATACCGAAATTGTTGAATATTATGTTCTTGATATCCAGGTATACGGCCTGTAACGCCATCCACGCCATATTATGTTTATTCTTAAATATAAATAGTCCGTAAAGTGTGGGTAAACACTTTTCAATAAAACTAAAAAGAATATTTAGTTATCCGGAATGAGTAGATATTTAGTCTATGGCTTAATATAGTCTACGCTTTAGTTATTAGTTAATTTTTCTTTACTTTACATTTAAATGTACATAAATTACACCTAAACCGGAGCATCCTCAATTAATTGACTCTACAATTTTCAATTGCGAAAACCACTTCGAAACGTGGGTAAGTAGAGGTTTTCGCTTGGATTCGTCGGTTTTTCATGAAAAATATCAAAATAAATATATTTTTGACCGAAATTCGGCAACACCAAGACAATGTCGACTTATAATAACCACACAAACCAAAATTTGTAACTGAAATCGATTGCTCAAGTGTATATGTTCTTGTAGAGTACAGATTGTGTCACAGCGCAAGTTCGGCGCCCGACGCTAGGACAATGCTACGTATAATAAACACACAATCGCACAAAGTCGCCATTACTGATGCGAACGTTTTCAGAGCGGACTGACACACGCCTTTCATCGCGTTCGTACACAGCACGAGGATGTAGAGCCGATAGATATCCTCAAGTGTATATATGTACTTGTAGAGTACAGATTGTGTCACAGCGCAAGTTCGGCGCCCGACGCTAGGACAATGCTACGTATAATAAACACACAATCGCACAAAGCCGCCATTACTGATGCGAACGTTTTCAGAGCGGACTGACACACGCCTTTCATCGCGTTCGTACACAGCACGAGGATGTAGAGCCGGTAGATATCCTCAAGTGTATATATGTACTTGTAGAGTACAGATTGTGTCACAGCGCAAGTTCGGCGCCCGACGCTAGGACAATGCTACGTATAATAAACACACAATCGCACAAAGCCGCCATTACTGATGCGAACGTTTTCAGAGCGGACTGACACACGCCTTTCATCGCGTTCGTACACAGCACGAGGATGTAGAGCCGATAGATATCCTCAAGTGTATATATGTACTTGTAGAGTACAGATTGTGTCACAGCGCAAGTTCGGCGCCCGACGCTAGGACAATGCTACGTATAATAAACACACAATCGCACAAAGCCGCCATTACTGATGCGAACGTTTTCAGAGCGGACTGACACACGCCTTTCATCGCGTTCGTACACAGCACGAGGATGTAGAGCCGATAGATATCCTCAAGTGTATATATGTACTTGTAGAGTACAGATTGTGTCACAGCGCAAGTTCGGCGCCCGACGCTAGGACAATGCTACGTATAATAAACACACAATCGCACAAAGCCGCCATTACTGATGCGAACGTTTTCAGAGCGGACTGACACACGCCTTTCATCGCGTTCGTACACAGCACGAGGATGTAGAGCCGATAGATATCCTCAAGTGTATATATGTACTTGTAGAGTACAGATTGTGTCACAGCGCAAGTTCGGCGCCCGACGCTAGGACAATGCTACGTATAATAAACACACAATCGCACAAAGCCGCCATTACTGATGCGAACGTTTTCAGAGCGGACTGACACACGCCTTTCATCGCGTTCGTACACAGCACGAGGATGTAGAGCCGCTGGAATCACATCTTTAAGATTACTAATACTAAAGCTCTGAATAATAGAACTCTGCTACTCTACGAGTATTTGGCTTATTTGTTATACATACGCGCGAATACCTATCTTTTTCCCTGTATTACTGTTTAGTCTTCATTTTTACCCGACTGCGACAGAAGGAGGGTTATGTTTTTCGAGCGTATGTATGTATGTATGCCCATTTCTTCGGCACGCGCCTACACGACTGAACGGATTTTGACATGTCAGGTGTCGTTGAATTTGTAAAAATTGTGGTAGTGACATAGGCTGTATAAGTTTTCAAAATGGCGGCTGTAAATGGGGGAAAAAAGAGGGGATGTGTGTATATCTTGTGTATTCTTCTATCTTAGCAATATGGGTATCAAATGAAAGGTAGTAAAAAGACCATTTCAAAAATATAAATATCATATCATGTTTAGTTTGCCGTTTTAACAAAAAATGGCATAAGTGTACCGTGTCATTTCTATACCATACAAACTAAAAGAAAAGTCTCAAATAAAATTATTATTATAAAAACAAAAACCCGACTGCATAGAAGTTATGAACTGAAAAGAGAAAAACAAGACATAATCATTATCAAAAACATAATATCAAAAACACAATTTCGGCAACGACGTCCTCGGGGAACGTGGCCTAGCGGTAAGGTGCTCTAAGTGCCCGGATTGCCAGAGATACGCGGGTTCGAATCCCGTCGGTTCCGCAATTTTTTTTTTCAAGCGTGATATTTCAAAGTCATTTTTTTTTCCAAACATGATATTTCAAAAAGTCATTAAGCACTTAGAGCTCCTTACTGCTCGGCCACGGTCCCGATGACGTCGGTAGGTAAACATAAGTTGATAAAAAATGCTATGCAATGGCTTTACCGCGGCAGTCTTCGAGTGCCACACGTCTTTTTTTACAAACAAAACGTAGTTAAATGACTGCCTCGTTGATCTAGTGGTTAGCCTATGCGGTTTCAATTACAAGGTCCTGGGTTCGAAACGTAGGTCGGATCACGGAATAATTCTGAAGTTTTTATTCTTCTATATGAAATTTTTAGCACATTCCAAGCCCGGAGTCAGGAAGTTGGTGGTTTGCACCTCCGTGCCTCGAAAAGCACGTTCTGTATCATCTTAAGCCCGCCAACCTGCATTGAAGCAGTGTGGTGGGTTTACGCTCCAAATCATCTCTCCTATAATGCGGGACGCCTAGCCTTGTTATAGACCACTAATAAACTAATAATGATTGTGAAATGGATCCACGCAAAGATTTTTCTTTTGATATGTTTTTACATACTTGTGAGGTAAATAATAAGGCCTAACAATCCTCTAGCAAACTTTCAAAGTATTCCACCCACCATAGAGGAAATAAACAATACTATCAGGAAGAAAACATCTAAATCTGCACCAGGCCCTGATGGCATCCCCTATATTGTGTACAAAAAATGTGCTTCAGTCCGTAAACATCTCTTAAACATATTTAATAAGATCTGGCTAGGACAACAAATACCAGCGACATTTGGCGAAGCGATTTTTGTCCTCATCCCAAAAAAAGTCGAAGTAACTCATCCAAAGGACACTAGACCGATAGCTCTAAGTAATACTATTTCTAAATTATTTTTCAGTATATTGCAAACAAAAATGACAAAGCACATGATAAACAATAGGTATTTCAGGCCTAATCACCAGAAAGGGTTTTTGCCCGGAATTTCTGGTTGCCTGGAACACAATTCACTTCTAGGCGAAAGTCTCAAGGATGCTAGAAAATATGAAAGGCAAATTACGATCTGCTGGATAGACCTAGAAAATGCGTTTGGTTTTGTCCAGCATGATCTATTGACTTTCGCCTTGAGGTGGTACAATTTTCCTGATCTAGTTATTGATTTAATCACTTCTTACTATTCAAAATTGAAATTCACCATAGCAGTAAACAATGAGTACTCAAAACCCCTACATTACAATGTGGGGCTGTTTCAAGGTTGCTGCTTATCCCCAATAGCTTTTAATGTAGTCATCAATATTCTAATAGATAAATTAATTGTTCAAGAAAAGAAATGGGGCTATCGGTTTAAAATTACCAATAAATATACAGAGTCCATCTTAGCTTTTGCAGATGACCTTGCTTTACTGACACGAAACCCAAAACATTGTCAGGAGCTATTGAATGTAGTGGATGAGTTCTGCTCATGGACTGGTGGGCTGAGGGTAAAGCCAAGCAAATGTCACTGTCTATGTCTGGGGAGACGAAATACTAAATTTACATCTTATGATCCGGGTCTCTCTATTAGTGGCCAAAGTGTAACCACCATTGCTGAAGCATTGCCTTTTAAGTTCCTCGGTAGAAAGATTGATTACAAAGGACGCACACCATCCCTTGAGGTAGTCGTCGATAACTTCATAAATGACCTCAATAAGGTAGACCAACAGCCCATTAACAATATAAAAAAAGCGTGGGTCTATGACAACTACCTCACTTCACGTCTGACTTGGCCATTCCTCGTTTATGATGTTGGCAGAACCCATCTGGCAAAACTAGATGCAAATGTCATAAAAACATTGAAGTCTTGGTTTGGTCTAGCACTCTCGGCTGACCCTTCAACTCTTTTCAGAGATTACAATAATTTTGGGTTAAAACTAAAAAGGCCATCGGAACTCTATAAACACCTCAGGGTTACCAGAACGCACATTCTAGTTAAGTCCCAGGACGAACTAGTTGCATCACTTCCTAAGGACGAGGGTGCCGGAAAACTGGACTCTAGGCTTCAATTTTACAAACAATTTATGGCAGGGGCTCAGGTAAATAGAACCGGATTGGGTGCAAGACGTAAAAAGGAAGACCAAGACATAATAAAATCTTTTCTTAAACAAGATGAGGACGACAACTACAAAGTGCATGCCATGAACCTAGAAATGCAAAAAGAGTGGTTAAACTTAGGCGAGTTCTGCATCCCTCTGGCTCTGAAGTGGCGCGCCTTGCTGTACGATTGGTTTCCTGCCTTATTGAAATTTTATCTTAATGCCTTTCAACTGACTCTCCCAGATCAGAGTAACCTAGTAAGATGGGGAAAAGCCTCGGAAAAATCTTGCTATACCTGTGGTGAGGCAGTAGCACTGCAAGGCACTTATTGGTAGGATGCAAGGTGCTCCTGGACAGGAGTCTCTACTCACGCCGCCACGACAGAGTACTAGAAATCATACGTGAAGCTATAAGCCTTTCAGTAGCTAGGGCTCAAAAAGGGTTGACGACGAATAAAAGACAAACTAACTTCGTTAAAGCAGGCTCGAGTACAAATTCCACCAGCAAGCCTTATTCGATTCTGGGCTCTGCTCCTGATTGGAGTATATTAATGGACACGTATGAAAAGCACTATAAAATCCCGGAAGACTTAGCTATTACGACATCTAGACCGGACATATTTCTTTTTTCCAAACAAATCAAACGTATAGTACTTGTTGAGCTTACAGTGCCGTGGGAAACAAACATCCCTAAAGACCATGTATTCAAAGTGAATAAATACTATGACCTTACTAATGAACTAACCAAAAATGGCTAAGGTAAACGTCCCAATAGTCGTCAGTTTCTGAACTTCGCAACCTTTGCAGGCTTGCCAGATTACTACTAGTCATAGTAGAGAAAAACTAATTACATGACAAGAGAGCAAATTTAATTAATTTTTAGAAATATAATTTTGGTATTAATTAGTTAATATAATGTAACTAAATATTTAAAAAATTTTCAAAATGAGCGATTTGTACCAGTATCCGCCAGGTTTGTCCTAATTATCGTCAAAATGTCCCAGAACTCGTCAATTTTGAAAAAGAATTTGAACTTTATTGACTTAGACATAAAGTTCATTTTATTAATTATTTTTTTTAGTTCAATATATATGATATGATTGTTTTGATACTCCAGCTTTGAAAATCTGTAGTCATAATGGGGGAATAGTATTCAGTCGATCTGGTGGTACTTGTTAATGGTAAATTTCCGAGCACCGTGTCTTCCCAATCGATCGAACTATAACCAAATCCTACAGAGATTTTGCAATGTGACGTACTAGTTATGGGAAGAGACAAAATCAAACATAATATGATTGACTGTGAGTTGTTATGTTTCATCGAGTTCGATGCTAATTTGTTTGTGAAGCATTTGTTATAGGCAACATTATTTGGTCTCGTTCTCATCCGTTGAGAACGCACAATAAGAAACTGCCCTCCGAAACAAAGTTATTAGACTAAAATCAGCGACCGACTCGAATCTAAACGTGAACATGTGTGACCAAGCGTGGAACACGGCATGTAACAAAAAGATCCAAATGCAGGACACTTGAAGAAAACTTTTAACTCTGCCTCCAAATCCTACAAAAGTACTTTTGCCAGGTGCAAGTTCATCAACGAATTGGTCAGAGGTTGCTTAAAATGCCACCTGGATCTCGTGCTTTTTGGTCTCTTTCCAAAGCCATTCAAGGCAACTTCTGCCGTTCTTCTTTTCCATCACTCTGCAAATTAGACGATACACTGGCCTATTCTGCTAAAAAGAAAGCAGAAATTCTTGGTACTCTCTTTGACAATAATTCTACGCTTGATGATCGGGGAAATACACCGCATACCATCCCGCGGTGTAATAGCTCTTTGCGTGACATACTTTTCACCCAGCGTGAAGTGCACAAAGCGCTTTTGTCCCTAGACATCAACAAGGCAAGTGGGTCGGATGGTATCCCAGCGGTTGTATTGAGAACTTGTGCACCAGAGCAGACTCCAGTCCTGACACGTCTGTTTCAACTATCCTACTCCTCCAGTACTGTTTCGACTACTTAGAAGACTGCCTTGGTACACTTAGTACCCAAAAAAAACCCAACTATAGGCCTATTTCTATAAACTCCCTGCACTCCAAAGTGATGGAACAAATTATCAACTTCTTGGGTACCTAGAAGAACGTCAACTCCTCAGCGATTCTCAATATGGCTTTCGCCATGGCCGATCATCTGGCGACCTCCTAGTTTACCTCACTCACCGTTGGGCACAAGCTTTAGAGAGTAAAGGAGAAGCTCGCGCGGCGAGCTTAGATATTGCGAAGAAGTTTGATCGAGTATGGCATAAGGCACTTCTGCCCAAACTAACTTCTTATGGACCCCCGGAGAAGCTATGCGATTGGATCGCCAACTTTCTAAATGAACGGAGCATTAAATTCGTAGTCGACGGTTTGTGCTCCCTTCACCCTTCAAATCAATTAACACTGGTGTTCTACAAGGTTCAGTGTTGTCGCCCACGTTATTCATACTGCACATAAATGACATGATTTCCGGCAACAACATGCGTTGCTATACGAATGATAGCACGGGCGACGCCCTTTACAATGATCGCGTACAGCTTTCTCTTAAACAGCTGGAGGAGTGTAGGTCCAGACTTGTGTCTGAAATTGAGACTTCCCTGAATCATCGTTACTTTCAGCCTCAACATAGGCTCTTGCCTATGGTGGATGGTCGGAAAACGGTTGTCTTTAGCCCCAGAAAAGACGGAGGCAGTAGTGTTCAGTGGCAGACGGAAACTGGACCCAATAAGATTTATTGTTAAGGATGCCACAATCACTCCAAAGGATCACATAAAATACCTGGGATTGTGGCTAGACAAAAACCTGAACTTTAAAAAACATATAGAAGAGGTAGCAAACAAGGCGCAGAACATGACGGCGGCGCTGTATTGCTTAATGCTGACTAAAGGTGGGCCCAGAGCAAGCATAAGAAGGGTGATGGCATCGGTGGCCCACTCTGTTGTCCTTTACGGGGCGCCAATTTTCAACAGCGCCATGAGGGTTGGGCTATATAGAAAAAAATTGGAAATAGTACAGCGACGCTTAGCTATTGGTATCTGTGGAGCATACCGTACAATATCCACGGATGCTGTGCTCGTAATAGCAGGACTTATCCCTATAGACAAAATGGTAAAAGAACGTGCCCAATTGTTCGCAAATAAGGAATTAAAGTTACTCACGTTGCGGCAGGAATCACTCGTGGAATGGGAAAGGGAATGGTTGGAAGGAGGAAAAGGAGCTTGGACCAGGGAACTGATAAAGGACTTCAAACTATGGATCAATAGAAAACACGGAGAGGTGGATCGGTGGCTTACACAGGCGTTGAGCGGTCACGGGGTGTTCAATACTTACCTCTTTGCAATCGGGAGTCGGAGCGACTGATAAATGCTACTCCTGCGGAGAAGAGGACACCCCGAGACATGCTATTTTCGAGTGTCCGGCTTGCGCGGATCTAAGACTCGTGGCACAAGGAGCGAACAGCGACGTAAAGGCCCACAATCTGATAACGCGTATGCTTAGCAGCGAAGAAGATTGGCTAACATATGCGAGAAAAGAAAGAGAGAAAATACGTAATCGGGTGGGCATGAAGTAATCAATTGCGGTCCCGTGCCAACCTCGGAGTCCAGAGGGGGTCGTTTTAGTCCGTGCAAGTCGGACATACCCTAAAAAAAAGGCAGTTCGCTTTGTTGACAATTCCAAACTCACCAGCAAGTTGGAGACCTTAGAACACCGTAGGGACGTTAGCTCTCTATGTGTGTTCTATCGTCTTTATTATGGCGAGTGCTCTGAGGAGCTGTTCGAAATTATACTACCCTCTGTCTTCTCACAGCGGAACTTGCGGCGTAGAAACCAGTTTCACTTACACCATCTGGATGGCTGGCTATCTACAACCTCTAGATTTTCTAGATCCTTTCTGCCGCGCATATGCAGACTCTGGAACCAACTTCCTGCTGCGGAATTTTCTGACAATTATATCATAGGGGTATTTAAGGGGCAATCCAATCAATCAATTCCTTAAAGGCTGGCAACGCATTACCAGTACCTCTAGTGTTGCAAATGTACATAGGCGGTGGTAATCACTCATCAGGTGACCCGCAGGTAAACTGGTTTGCCCGCTTTAATAGCGATGAAAAAATACATATCTAACGATATGTTTAAACAAAGCTGCATAACGAGCTAGTAAAGCTGATATTTATATATAACACGTTAACGTAAAATCATATTTAACTTCAATTTTGACTTATGTTAAAAATGAAGGCATTGTAACTATCAAGTGGATATATTATCATCTTAACATTTAACGCTAAGTTAAAGACTTAACACTACCAGGCCGTGCCTAATGCAACATTCAACCTTATCCCCACGCAATAAAGCTGAAACTAGAAACGGTGTCAGATTTACGTTCATTTGTTGTGTATGTCCCAGTGGTCGTCAAAATTTTGACGAGTTCTGGTTCAAGTTGGGAATTCAAAGTACGAGTAGATGTCACACGCCCAAAATAAAAATAAAAAGAAATATAACATGGTTTTTTCAATTATTTCGGTAGTAAAATTAAATTGACTCTTCTATAAAATAATTGGATATATCAAAAGCATAAATAAATTTTACTTAGTTATTATAAGAAATAAATAACAGGCCTTTTTCTATATTATGACGGCTATTGGGACACTGTCGACTTTACCAGCGTTTACCTTATGTGGTTAGTTTATACGCGGTAGAAGTGGGTGCGAGGGGTATACCAGCGAAGTCTCTCTACAACCTGCTAAAAGACCTTGGCCTTACTAGAAGTGCAGTAAGCTCCATATTGGAACGAGTGTCCAAAGCTGCACTAGTAGGGTCCTTCCGAATATGGTTGGGCAGGGAGAATAACTTGAACAGAGGAGGTGAGTGTTGACGCGCGTCACAAAGGGTACCCTTAAACCTACACCCGTGTCACAAGTCTCGGGCTCTGTTCGGAGTTTTTCTCTCAGCCACGCGATGGACCCGGCACCCGCACGGTGAATCCATGGAATGCTAAGATATTCGTCTCTCTCTTAACTAAGTACAGTTTAAATATGATCGAACTTAACATACTGTTGGTACCAAAACATCTGCCCGTTATTAAAATTAGGAAACAAAAATTGGAAGCCCTTCTAGTATCTCTATGCTCGTATAGTAGATATAGATACGAGGCGGCACATCAAAGTGAATAATATCACAAGCCGACAATGGCCGCTATACTTACACACGCGAATATCGCGCACAATTCGCGCATTGTCGCTCTGTGTCGCGCTGAGTCGAGTTTTTGGGTCTGTACTTCACTATTTGCCTCGAGTGGATTCTTGTTTTAATTATAACCAATTTCCAAAAAGGTCTGCAGTTAAGTAAAGTATCTGCGTGATTTGAAGTTGAAACATATTACCTTCTGATATTTATGATTTTATTGACCTATTTTTTTGTCCTAAAAAATACTTTTACGGTATAAATTCCATGTCTTTTACTAAATGGACTAAAAACAAAGGTTAGCACTTCTAACGGGTAAAACGTAAAGGGTTTCTGGCAACACACGGGAGCTGTCAACTTTGGCACACCGTGTAAGTCGTCCGCATCGCAAGGGCAGCGGGCAGTTAAACTTACATCAAAAATCATATTTCTAGAACGTGAGTCATACAATATTATAAAGTCAGGAAGGTATCACAATTTTAGTAAATGAATTCCAAGACATTTTTTTCAACATAAAATTCCTGCGAGCCGAATCTTTTGAGTAGGTACGTATATTTGTACCTATCTACGGACACTTTTTTCTAAAAATCATCTAGTCGAATCATAACGTAAAGTTGTAAATAGAACTTTATAGGTGCTTACAATTTCGTGGCTTTTACAAAACGTCAAAAGTCTGCTATCACAGTTTCTGAAATAATCTATTTGCTGTGTTGGATACACCAACCCAGTATAAGCTGCAAGAGACGAAATAATAGTAAATACCTATGGATTTATCGTACGGTGCTAGGTCCATCATGGGCCAGAGAGCACCTGCATATCGCCTAATTTGTTAAAAACGATGAATTTCCATTAAATATCAAGTGTGACAACTGCTTGTTCCTTCAACCATTACTAACAATAAAAATCCTTTCAAGACAAGTCTTCCCATCTGCCCAATCAGAATGCCCGTCAAAATTACCTACCTACCCAGTTAGTTACAATTGCTATCTACTGCTAGTTAAAAGTTAACAGTCATCATTGTCTATTTCAATTACTGCACCTTTCTTTCTTCCACGCCACAATGGCGTCGTTTACGCGTGAAAGCCTTTCGGGACAATGACATTTGAATGGCAAGATACAGGAACCTGGCCGCGGCTCGCACCTACAGCTATGAAAATTTTAAATTTAATTAATAGCAAGTGGCGTCGTCGCCCCGATTATATTATTACGCAGAGCCATTGTGAAGCGCCCGCCCCGCCCGCCGCCCCCGCGCTACGAACACTAGGCTTCTTGCTTGTGTGGGAAATATCTCGAAGACAGAGAGCCGTTCGAAGCCGATAGCTTCTTGTTCACGTAGCTACTGTACCAGTGTGAATATCTCTATATTTTACTCCAGGGAGACGAAGAAAGAAGCTCTGACTGGAACGGAGAAATTTCAGGAAAGAAAAATTAGCCAATATCTTTATACATAGTTTCTATTGAACAAGTAAATATCAAGCTATGGAATTGGCGACCCCGACTGGAAATTGCAGTGATGGTCGGCCACCCACTAGATAATTCGATGTTGACTGGATTTTTGAAAAGGTAGCTAATAATCAATTGGCGTAACAAGCAGGTCCACCGCCTGAATACACATCAGTAAGGTACCTACTTCGCAAAACAGGCAAGAAATGCGTGCGTACCTAGACAGGTCCGTATTTAATGGCGTAGGCTTAATTAGCTTATTTATTACCGGTAACTATATCCGAAAGGCCGAAATTCAGCAATGATGTTAAATAGAACCGTCGAGAATTATATCATCATGCGTTGACACAGCATGATGATGCGACAGTTCACTTTTGTTGTCAAAGAGTGCGAAGTGAAGGTAGTAGTGCACAAGGTTTAAAACTAGGGTAGGCACTATATGTATTAACTACACAAAATGGAAAATTCCTTCTCCAATACTGGTTCGTACTGTTTCCTCAGGATAGGCAGTGCATTTATGCATTTATAAAGTACCCGCCACTGGGTAGTAGATAAGATTTTCCTTCAGTGTCTTATTTTCCTAGTGTGAAGCATGTTCAACCTACTACAGGGTAACTGGTAGGCACTCCCCGCCCGAGACGCGTCGCGTTTGTCGCTTTGTTAGGCAAATCCAAGGCTCTTTGCCTATGTATTATGCAAGTATTACTGAATTTGACTGTACCCGTTCTGGGGCTTAGATTAACTGGTGGTTCATCCTCGACGAAGCTCTTCAACATCATCTCTTTACAAGCTCTTATTTAAATTCACATATCCCGGTGTCTATACTCAAATCTTACAAGCTTTGACCCACTTACCGGTTTCCGATTGAGCTGAAGTTCGTTACTCTAAAAAGGCAACTTCTCGTAAGAAACCCTTAAAATTGTATCTTTAACATTGTTTGTCGAACGGTTACGATAGCTAAGTAAGTAACTGGCAAATGAAGATATGATGGGGAATTTATGAAAGAATTAAGGTTTCTACTTGAACAGTGAAGGTGTGGATCATAAAACTCAGCTAACCTTTAATTAAAGTCACCACGCTGCAATCTCGAGAGTGGTCTACCGTACTTAACTAGGCACGTAGTAGGAACTAGCCAAACACTAGAACAAGCTATGACCCATATCCGCAACAAATATACCCATTCACGTGATAATAATATGGAGTTTAGCACTCAATATAGAAAAAGTTACGCGAGTTACATATTAAGTTACCTTATTCTGACAGAATTTTTGGATATCATCGAGACGTTTACAATACACCTATAAATAGGATGAAAAAAGATGGTCGCCGCTCGTAAATAGGCAACACTCATTCAACAAACTGGCATCCCGTACCTCTGTGCCTAATCATGGGGCCATAAATACCACCTGTCCATTTATTATCGCAATATGTTACAAATAAAAAAGATAACTCTATGAAAGAAGAGGAAGTGGGAAAAAACCCATCGGTAACTCTATAAAACACCTTCGGGCGTCCTTTGGTCTAGTTTGACTTCGTATTTTTTTTATTTATCAGGGTTCGTTCTGTCTGTTTTTGTTGGCCCGACGAACAAAGCCATTAAACATAGTAGCAGTAGGTAGTCTTTATTTTTTAATTATGTAATTATTTTAAGTACCTGCTAGTATTTAAAAAAAGCAGAGATAAGTCATGCAATATTGAGTGACAAATATAAAATATATAGTTAGGTATAGTTTCACTGCGACAAGGCACGTTTCACAAGAGTACTGCGACTAGATCCGTTTTAAAAGCACAAACTATATTAGCCTACTTGAATGCGTCACAAGTCATCTATAATATAATCTAAAGATAATACAATCTACATAATTATGTATTTCAATAATTGCCAAGTATTTTTTCAAGTATTTTAAGAAGGTTATTCCACATTCTTATAGTCTCGACCTACAGAACTCTACCTCATATATTCGCTGACACGCACTTGACTAGTTATTTTAAATTCATTGACATAATATTATTTTGTTAACAGTTCGGTGAGGAACGCTTGTAACGAAATTCTACGTTCGAATTTCAACTTTAACCTTTTCAATACAAAATTCATAGACAATATTTTTTTCTGTTGACGCTAACTGGCAGGTTGTAATGAAACTAATCGTTTGGACGAAGGAGGTGCAATAAAAAAAGGCCATTCATAACAAAACGAGATGGTGGCTAAGAATTTTCGGCTCCCATGGAGTTTTTTGGTGTTTTAGGCACCCGTAGCTAAATGTCCTTGTGGAAACCATTTCGCGGTGACTCAGCGATTATGTCAATGAGATAGTTTAAAGATAAGATTTAGTTATATAAAAAGGAATCTTTCTTTATCCCTAATGATATAAAAGTAGGCAAAAATAGTAGTACCAAAGGGCTGGCTCGTTTTTTACGCAAAGGATTAGCCTGGCTGTCCAACGCGGAAATGCAGCCAGGATTCTTGCCACCATTCCACGTGGGCATGATTTGTATAGTTATTAAGATAAGTTAGCTTAAGTTCCTTATTGTATTCTTTCTCAATAAAAAAAAATTTTAAATGGAAACATTTTTAATTAATTTCTTATCTGACTATCAGTGATTATTTCGAGAAATTAAGAAATATTGAGTTCACAGTAAAAATACACCAACAATAATAATTTACAGATAGAATCAACCTATTAACGGCCCCCTACAGACCTCCCTCCTTCTAGGAGAGGGGACATGGAGCACATCCCCACCACACAGATCCAATGCGGATTGGCGGGTTTAGGGTGATAATGTTTCATTTAATGACGATCACTATGAGATTTAAAAAAGCTTCACTGTAAAATTGCTTAACAACGTAGATCGGCATTGAAAGTAGAGTTCGTTTGTTTATTTCTTATCCCATCTCAGTTCCGCTTGTTCTAATCAATTGGCAATTAGGCGCGGCAGCATTGTCGCCTCTCGGCTAAACTTTGATTGGCCAGCCTCTCAGCTAGCGGCCAATTATTGCTATACAACGCGCCAATTATGGCTAGGGCCGCCACGGGGTTATTTATTTTATACTTGAAAATTAAAAATTCCTTACCTAACCTACCTATTTTAAGGGTTAACACCCTCATAAGAAAGGAGTTTTATGGAGTTAGTTCAACATTCAACACAGTGCTCCTATTCAGCGGTGGATCGGTGTAAGTTGATAAAGATTTTGCCTCAATTGTCTAACGATCATGACATGTTAATAATAATAATCGGGTTCGACTTGAGTGCTTAAGAAGCCATGAGGGTGTTACACCAATTCCATGGACTCAGTATTTCTCAAATAAATAAAAACAAGACATGAGCAACGAGGCAGCTAAAGCGTTACAGTTGATATTAGTTTAGATTAAACTGGTTCAAGATACACTTAACCCGATTACAAAACATGAAGCGCTATAAGGTCTCTATTTTATAGAATTTTACTTAGTTTTAGCCCATTAGCACCCCAGCCATCAGCAGGCTGGAGGGAGTTTAGTGCCTGCTGTCTCGAAGAACACTCTAACCATTTTTCGATCAGAATCATTATTGATTAAAATCATCATTACAGATTTTGCATTTGCAGCAGTAGCAGCAATTAATTATTATTGGCAAAATATATTTACAAAGCAGATCTATATTCTTTCCTACAAAATCCTTTCTTAAAATTCCTACAAAAGTTTTCTGTCCCAATAAATAAAAACTTACGATCGTCAGTTGATGTGATGCATTACTATTACTGTTATATACCTACTACTTTTTCCTTTCACCTGTGATAAAAATGTTAAAAGTGAGTGTCAAAAGAATTAACACTCACATACTTAGATACAGGTGAAGGGAAAAGCTCATAAAATGGCGGCCCTAGCAAGTTTTCCAGCACGCAGTCACGGGCAGCCAGGCTCCGCTCGGCACAAGCACAATAATTAAACCGCACTGGAGACCTTCTTCGAGAATTCGCTTTTTAATTAATTCGATTGTTCTAACCACTCCGACGCGAACCAGCGCTCGCTTGTTCTCGACGACTCGATTGTTTTCCTACTCGATTGTAAATCGATTAGGTATCACAATCGAGTGATTGATTAATTTTCGTGGTAATTGTTTTTTGAAATTGCCAGTAGTTTAGGTTTCTATTAGCGAGTTTTAATAAAACAATCGAGTACTGTAATTAGAAAATGTGAAAAGAGCGCTTGAAAATGCTGCTCTTTGCAAGTGAATTAAAAAAAAACTCGAACCTAAGTAGGCTTAAACGGAAAGCTTAAAATAAGTATATAGTTATAAAAGTAACATTATACAGCAATTGTAGCCAAAAAGCTACACTTTAAAAATACCGAAATCGCTGCAAGTGTATAAGCGTATGCTTAAAGCTTGTAGAGTTCCTTCAATTTTCGATTGATTAGTAAACAAAGAGTTATCAAAAACGGACTACTCTGTAAAATGTTTGCGTAATTATACATAAAAGGTAATTTGACGACCTCCGTGGCGCAGTGGTATGCGTGGTGGATTCATAAGACGGAAGTCCTGGGTTCGATTCCCGGTGGGGCAGATTGGGATTTTTCTTAATTTGGCTTGGTCTGGCTGGTGGGAGGCTTTCGCCGTGGTTAGTTACCACCCTACCGACAAAGACGTACCGCCAAGTGACTTAGCCTTCCGGTACGATGTCGTGTAGAAACCGATAGGAGTGTGGATTTCATCGTACTCCTAACAAGTTAGCCCGCTTTCATCTTAGACTGCATCATCACTTAACATCAGGTGTGATAGCAGTCAAGGGCCAACTTGTAGTCGATAAAAAAAAAAAAATAATAGGCCACATAAAGTTAGTCAATAGATTAGAAAAAAAAGTTTTTGATATTATAAAAAAGATAGATTGGTCTACGACAACATACCTAGGTATATATAGATGCCTAGATAGATGTACTAACATGTAGAATAGACACAAGTTTAGTTCAGTACAATGGACGCAGTAGACGCTCGTATGTAGCGCCACAAAGGAGCAATAAAACGACGCAGCCAGACAATGATATCGATCCGCGAACGGAACCGGCGACACCGCTACCGCTACCCGCTACCCCGCCGCGCTATCCGCTACACGCTACCTGCTACCCCCTATCCACTATCCGCTACCTGCCACTGTATCTGATGTGATAAGTACACTGTTCCCAAAATAAGTAGCTGCCAACTAAAAATACCTACGCACCCTATCCATATCTATGCTTGTATTTTTATTACAATGGATGGTCTTAAAATACTTACCTAATTGTTGAATGTCAGACATTAGAGCCCTATTTTGTACCTACCTATCTACTGTTTTTAACCGGTGCCACACCTCAGCGCGATTCCTCTAAAAAATCTATTGCCTACTCTTAAGGTAAGTATACCTGATAAATCTAAGAATTCTTTATAATTTGTTCTCGCGCGATTATCCTCCGGGGTTCGATTAATTACCAATTGGTCAAGGCAAAAAACCCGTCTGTGTCGAAGCAACACCTCTACGCGATTCCTCCGAACAACTAGGTACTTGTCCATGCCAAGCTGCAAATCTTAACATAGTAATTATAAGAATATAATAAGGAGTCCCTTGGAGATATATTATTGACTTCACGTGCGATTATTTTCCAGGATCCATATTTCATGACAAATGGAAGCGATTAAGGTAAAAACCCCGTCTGTATCAGAGACTACAGCTCTACGCGATTCTTCCGAACAATCGCTCATCCTACTCCTAACATATAAGAATTCCGTATATTCATTCCACGCGCGATTATCCTCTAGGATCCTTTTCATGACCAATGGAAGCGATCAAGGCAAAAAACCCGTCTGTTTCAGAGACCACACCTCTGCGCGATTCCTCCGAACAATCGGCACACAAAGGGAACACTCTCTTCCCATTGTGCGGCACAATGCAGGCCCCGCCCACACCTAAGGCGGCATTGTTTCATGTACCAAACACGAGCCCTTATTGGTATTTTTGTAACCGCAGAACTTTCTGGAATCTGCACTTGTCTTAGAGACGGTAACTGTTTCTAATCGTCTAAAAATACACGCTCCGTTATTTTTATCTCTTCCAACCTGAACACTTTCTCGTAAGGTAGATACATCTTATTGTATCTATTGTTATTTTAGTTAACTAAGAACTTCCTAGAAATTTTACGTAGGTATCTTAAAGGCGGTACCGATTATTATTTATTAAAAACAACAATCCTTTATAAACGACCCACCTTTCGCCTTTAATCTTTTATAATATTTAAACTGCTAATTAAAGATTACAAAAAGCGAGTAAGTTGGTATATCTAATGCAGTCGGAAGATAAGTAATCATAGGAACTCCTAAACAATCCTTGATCGAAACTTGTTAATTAAAATACTAGGTACCTACCAACCATAGAAGTATAAGTCTTGCTGCGGTCAACGGAACGATTCCAATGTCTTATCTGTGGTACCTACCTATATATCTACCTAATACTTTTATTAATATCTAGCAGATCGAGAAAAATAAAGTACCATCACCATTATTAGCCTATTATCGTAAATAATGTATGCAACCTACGAAAAAATATGAAAGGAAAAAAATTGTAGGTACTTGACCCTTTTTTTAAAAGAAACAATATACCTATAGAAAGCTATCCTTAAAATATATGTCATCGCGGACTTTTATAATTCTATTAAAGAGGTACAATTCTTACATAGATACATTGCTTTGTTATAAATACCTATCTATAAAGAATTAGGCATCGTTTACAATCAAAGCTCCCAGACGCCGCGATCTTACCATTAACCTTCCTGTGGTATCTACATATTATCTATCGAAAACCTAATGAAAATCTTTAATTAATCTTAGAGCTTATTGCGAACAGATAAACAGACGCGGCGGAGGACTTTATTTGATAAATGTAATGATAGTGATATTTTTTCTATTGTTCTATGCTATTCACTTACAACAACAGGTACAAGATTCAGATAATTGTCAATATGACAAAAGCTAGTAAATAATTTACACATTTGATAGCTTTTATCGCTAGTATGTCTATTCAGCAAAAATAATTAAAATATGATGAAAAGTTTTTAAAAATTATGTAGGTAATTTTTTCACAATTGACAATTTAACCGAAAAAGTCGATTGTAACAACTTAGGTACCCCCGATTTGGGCCAAGTTGTTACACCATTGGGGCACGTTGTTACGCTAAATACATGAACGAAGTTATCAATGATATGTATGTATATTTTTTTATTATTTTAAAACATTATAAACAAAAGAGATCACTTTAAACCGTCTTCTAGCATTTAACAGTATCTAATATTATAATATCTAATCAAGGTAATTAGATATTTAATAGAAAATTACTTTGGCAGGAACATTTTAAAATCTTGTATAAAATACAGACTCCGTATGCACTTTAAAGATTCTACCCGATTTTCTTTTTTTCTTCTCTTTTCCTTTCCTTCTAGATTTCTTTCTTCATTTACTTTAACTTTTCCTATGTTTTTGACACACGTTTTTTGGTCTTCGCGCGCAAATATTATCTAAAATAGGTAGGTAGATACATACTTACTTCTCTTTTTAACAAGATTTTTTTAGTAGCCATCTGGTCTTGGGAAGTTGGTGGCAGGTATTAGATACAATTTCGTACCTTTAAGACCAAGTTGTATCTATATCTACCTATACCCGGTTTGTAGATATATACCTACTTACATCTATAGATAGATACATATAATAGTCTGTTTGTCATATTGAAATAACCGTTTTTCATCACATGCATATGAATAGGTAGATATATAGGTATAGATACGGTAGACACATAGAGTCATTCTGGTCATGTGCGCGCACTTTACTGTTTTCAGTCTCACAGAGCAGAACTAAAGAAGAAATTGGAAAATAAAAAAAATGTTTCGAAAAGAATGTTTATTAGCCTACAAATTGAAACAGAAAATAAAACATCCTGTTCCATAGTTAACAAAAATAATCAAAATTTTGATAATAAGTCGGAATGCGGACACTTGACCCGTATTGCGGGTAAGTGTACGCAGCCTTGTGGGGTAAGTAGACGCAATAGGGTAAGTGAGCGCATTCGATAAATAATCAATATATAACAAATAAATTGAAATGAAACTTAGATCATCAAACAAAAAATATAAAGCCATCTTAACGAAATATTTAGTTTTCATTTAAACACAGTCAAAAGTATCTTAAAATCTTACATTAAGTCTTGCAATGGAGATCTATCTGTTATTAAATCTTCATGAATATTCTTATCTCTAGTACACAAATAAAACAATCAACACTACGATTAAAGTATTTTAACATTAAACCTGTTGATATGAATGACAATATCATGTTCAAAAATTTGAAGATTTTTAAATAAAATTGGAAGAATAATCACAAACAAATATACTATTATCACCTTCCTGAGAAACACACAATTCATGCTATCAATCTTTATTATTTACGCATTGAATCCATTCTTCTGTTGGTCAACATATTTATTTTGACATAGGTAACGGGGAATAATATTGGGCTAAGTCTAACTTTAAAAGGATTTTTCTTAGTTTAAGCGCGCGGGTAAGTGAGCGCATGCGCTCACTTATCCGCGCACACTTTACCCAGGATGCCTAATATCAAACAAATGGCCGCCGACTTGCAAACACTCAACTTAACCTTAAATAATGATTTAAAAAAGACAGGAGAACATGCACTTCATAAACTAAAACGTCGCTTACCGTCTTCACATAACAATTTTAGAAGTATCCGTGTTTTCCAACACGCTAAAAAGTTGAAATGAAATCAACAAAAATACTTTTTTGACAATTACTAACAGAGTGCACGTAGTAAGGCTTTGGGCATGTCGAAACTAATTCACCTTACCGGTGCCCCTGATTGACCAAAACAAACTCCTCACCTCCAGTGCCCCTTCCTGGAGATAGAAGCAGTGCGCTCACTTACCCACTGCGCTCGGTTACCCCGAATGACTCTATCTACCTACACAAAAATATTTTTTTTACAATTTTAATCTGTCTGTGTTTGTTCCGGCTAATCTCTGAAACTATCAGTCTAATTTGAAAAAAATCTTTTTGTAGATGACTCAGAGTAGTGACATAGGACTACGCGGGTGAAACCGCGGGCATCGGCTAGATACTTAGTTATCAAAATTTTTATTGACGTACTTAACAAGTTAAACTCGTACCTACCTGGTACGTAGTCGAAATTGCTCTCGCTAAACCTACCTCCATATCAGCGTGGTGGGTCGAAGCTACAAATCTTCTCTCCAGTAAAGTAGGCTCAGTTGTTTTCATTAATAAAAATACTGGTCCAGTAGTTAGCCAAGTGGATTCAGACCGCGAGGTCCTGGATTCGTGTCCTAGGTCGAACTATGGAATGATAAATACCTACAAAGTTTTTGTATCTTAATTTTCAGTTGATACCTACCTACATAGCACCTATTTGTATCTACGTATTATAATCTAACTTTAAAACTTGCATGAAATTTTTCTTTTATTTATTCATTAAGCCGGGAAATTACAAGTAGACGGTAAGTGATGATGCAATCTATGATGGAAGCGGGCTACCTTGTAGGATAAAATCTACACCCCATGCGGTTTGTTCACGACATCGCACCGGAACGTCGTTGCTTCGACGACCTCCGTGGCGCAGTGGTATACGCGGTGGATTTATAAGACGGAGGTCCTGGGTTCGATTCCCGGCGGGGCAGATTGAGATTTTTCTTAATTTGTCTTGGTCTGGCTGGTGGGAGGCTTTCGTCGTGGCTAGTTACCACCCTACCGACAAAGACGTAGATACCGCCAAGCGATATAGCGTTCCGGTACGATGTCGTGTAGAAACCGAAAGGGGTGTGCATTAATCCTATTCCTAACAAATTAGCCCGCTTCCATCTTAGAGTGCGTCATCACTTAACTTCAGGTGTGATAGCAGTCAAGGGCTAACTTGTAGTCGATAAAAAAAAGAGGATGGTAACTAGCCGCGGCCGAAGCCTCTCACCAGCTCCTGGACCAATTAAGAAAATCTCAGCTGGGACTGGAACCCAGGATCGCTGTTTTATAAATCCACCGTATGTAATATAGAATTACGCGGCGGAGGCCGTTAAATTAATTCAACAGTAGTAATTAGCATACAATTAGCATATTACTCTAAAAAAATTTCAAAAAAAAGTTGAAAAGAGATGCACTGAATAGTTGTGTATAGTAGCCAAAGTAAACGATTGCTCTTCCCATTGTGGGGAACAAAGCGCGCCCCGCCCACAACAAAGGCGGCATTGTTTCATGTGCCGCGCCGCGCGCCCATTGGCCGAGACGCGCATCTCGTGCAGTCACATGACCACCCGCGGCCCAAGAATGCGATCGAAAAAATGATCACGTTAGATAGGGCTGCCTCTAGACACTTATTTCGTAAGTGTTGCTTTAAAAAAAAATTGTTTCAAGCCAAGCCAAGCTTGCTTCCTTTTAGGAAGGGCACAACGCTACTTTAGTGCATGTGGATGTGCTTATTAATATTTAAATCAATCAAAAATATTAAATTTTTATTTATCTCTAGAAATTTTAGCAGTCCTGAAGATAGGAAATTGGGGAAATTATACTGCCGCCCTCATCATCATCGTCATTATCAGCCTTTTAACAGCCCAATAGAGGGCCAGGCCTACCTTCTTAGGAGAAGAGGGGATGTCGACGCTCCAATGTGTGATTTTTCGTTTTTGCCTTTTAAAATACATACCTCCCTTTTATATCTACTAATAATTTAATCACGACAGTAATTTTCCTTCAAATTAAGTTGGTGGTGGTAAGTGGGCCGAATATTTCGATAAGAGATCTAAAGAAAAAGGTATTTGGTATAGAACGATTCAGCCACGACCCTACGACATTTCTTGGATTGATAACTGTAAGTTAAGTCGGCAGAAGATTATTATAGCTGTAAGACTTCGCTCCGGTCACATTCCATTAAACAAATTTGCTTATATGATTAAAAAAGTACCCTCGCCAAATTGTCCTGACTGTGGAGTGACAGAGGACGTCTTCCACGTCCTAATGGAATGTGTCCGTAGTGACAATAAGAAGACACAGTTTGCCGAAATAAATATTATTTTAGGAGATCCCACTAGCGATAAGGCAAAACAACTGTATAAATTATTTAGAATTAACTTAGAAAAGCGTAAAAATTTAAATAGTTGAAATAAGTGTTTATGTGTAAGTTTATGTAGCCTAATAAGAGCAACATAATCACTTAAGTGACTCAGCTCTTTAAATGAGAATAAAAAAAAATTAAGTTAGTTATATTATAACAAGTTATACACGTAAGACCTGACAACCCTAGATTGATATCTAACCAGCTACTTATTTTATGCTCTCAACTAAAAATATACTCTATTTTAATGCAATAAAGTATTTATTTGTATAATTCAGCACACGCACACGCCAGACGCTTTTAACCGAGCTCGCAAGCCGTTGATCGGAGGTAAATTGACAGCTCGCTATAAATAATGCTCTATAGGGCATCCACTACTGCAGATCATTTGGAATTTAGAACCAATGTGTTTATTTTTTAAACCTTTGCCCTTTGCATCACGTGTCGAGTTATTTAACCGACTTTTAAAAAGTCAGACCTTTATTTTAGCATTCCATGGATTCACCGTGCGGGTGCCGGGACCATCGTGTAGCAGAGGGAAAAACGCCGAACAGTGTCCGAGACTTGCGACACTGATGTAGGCTTCCGAACTCTTTATGATTAATCAATGCTCGCCTTCTCTGCTCGAATTGTTCTCCCAAAGCCAAATCTGGCAGTATCCTTCTAGAGTCGTTTTAGAATTGAGCTTAGATACTACAGTTCTAGTCCGACCAAGGTCTTTGAGCTTGTAGAGTATTATAATATTATTAGAAACATCATCAGAAGGGGTTAAAAGGCACGAGCAGGAAAACAACATTAATCAAAATATCAACACATTTTAATTACAAACTTTCTAAAATCAAATCAAAATGAAACAATATGACGGTAATCACATAATTTACTTTACTAGCATTTATATTTTATTACACTTTAACTTTTAACAAAATTAACTGGCAGCATAACTGCACACAAAGAGAACACACAAAATAATAATTACTTCACCATTAGGGCTTTGCTTATATAACTGCCCGTAACCGTTACTTTTTGCTACAGTCTACCACAACGACACAAAACGGCACCTCTACAGTCTATGGTTCCCAATGCTGCCAACAAAATATACTTAAGGTTGTAGAGTAAGTACCTCTCGCTCTATAGTTATAAATTCGATGCGTATCTATTTGGTGGTGCGTAGATATCTTAGTACTTACCTACATATGTTTGTTATTGCATTTCTGGGGAATGCTATATTTTCTTGTTGTCTGTCTGCCTGTCTGTGCGTCTGTATGTCCGCACTGTTTATATGTTCCCCTACTACTTCCAAACGGCTTGGCCGATCCCCGATATGATGATATATTCTTATAGGAAAAAGTCTGAGGGGTGTTCTTACATACCTATCTAAGTACTTATTTTTTTTACTCGATTGCGTCAGAAAGAGGGAAATGTTTTTTATGTATGTTCGCGGATAACTGCGTCGTTTATGAACCGATTTTTATGATTATTTTTTTGATAGAAAGGGATGGCCCACTAGAAGAACCTGACTCCCTGACTGGTGGGAAATATCTGGTGCTTAGACCCACTATGCTGCTCCAGTGAGGATTGACCGGCTTAGGGTGATAATCGTTTCTATGACTATTTTAATGGCCCACTAGAGGAAACCTGAGTCCTTGTCTTGTGGGAAGTATCTGGAGCTTAGACCCACCATGCTCCACCAGTGTGGATTAGCGGGATTAGGGTGATAGTAGTTTTATAACTGTTTTAATGGCCCACTAGGAGAAAGAGATAAGTTTGACGTCGATAACTGTCTGTCTATCTGTGGCATCGTAGCGCTCAAATGGATGGTCCGATTTCGATGAGGTTATTAATTTTGTCGGGTAGGTATGTTTTAAATGTTCAATTTAATCTGGTTAATCCCAAATAATAAAATTATGGTAACCAAATATCTATACGAATTTGTGTATCTATGTATTTCAGTTTAGTTTCTATCATCAGATAGTCATGAAACTGAAAGTTAGGAAATGGACTTTGTAGTTATTTTAGGTAGGTATCTAAGTATAATAATTCTAGGAGATACTAAAATCATTTTACATAAATCACTCTAGGACTGGTTACAAAGTTACCAATTAAAACTCTTTAGACTCGTACACGTTTAGAGAAGTCTTACTCACTTGAGCAAGGAAAAATTGGCGACCTCAGGCTTTCCTCAGAACGTCAGCAAAGAGGCAAACACATTCGCTCGAGTGTTTTCCACTGAGGCAAATTGCCTCTTGACAACCGACCGGCGGGTAAGGGACCTAATCATTTTGGCCCAGTTAGACAGGCACCCTTGACGTTACCAAACCTGAGATTCCTGAGAATAACTTTTAGTAGACATGTCAGTCGCTAAAGCCGACTACTTTTGTAGTTCGCGACTAGTTGGGGCTAGTCGGCAAAGTACGACTAGTAGGCGACTTTTGACGACCTCCGTGGCGCAGTGGTATGCGTGGTGGATTCATAAGACGGAGGTCCTGGGTTCGATTCCCGGTGGGGCAGATTGGGAGTTTTCTTAATTTGTCTTGGTCTGGCTGGTGGGAGGCTTTCGCCGTGGCTAGTTACCACCCTACCGACAAAGACGTACCGCCAAGCGACTTAGCGTTGCGGTACCATGTCGTGTAGAAACCGATAGGAGTGTGGATTTCATCCCACTACTAACAAGTTAGCCTGCTTCCATCTTAGGTTGCATCATCATTTAACATCAGGTGTGATAGCAGTAAGGGCCAACTTGTAGTCAAATAAAAAAAAAGGCTTCTTACTTTACCTATACGATGTACTAGAGCACCTGCGTAGTTTCCGTTCCCGTAGAAAATTCAAGATAAACAATTAGTGTTATTCGGATGTACCTACCTATGAGCCTATGTGCTATTAATAGGATTTTTTCATAAAATCGGTCTAAACATCCTATAGGGGAGCAAGGGATGTAGAAGGTATGAAAGTGACACGAGATTAACGTAACTAAAGAATTTATGTTATGTTGTAGTATGTAGGTACGTAGGACTTCCCGGCTATGCCGTAATACCCACTAAAACCCAGCGGACACCGCTATGTCTTTAGGTGGTAGATATCTACGCCACGGGACGACTAAAACATTTTTTAACAATGATATAAAGTCATTAAATTTTTCTTTTCCTTTAATGTAGTCTGGTAGCTTATCATATATTTTTATACACATTGTGTGTGGGCCGGTGCTATGTTTATTGGCATTAAATTATAAATACGCGCCCGCCGCAGTGTGTTTTGCCGTGGCATATCGGCCAATTTCTTAAAACAATCTGGATATTTTGTAACAAATTTGCATGTCTCAAGAATGTAAACACATGGTAGGGTTAAGATTTTCAACGATTTGAAGTGGGGGGCACAGCTTTCCGAACTTTTTATGTTTTTTAAAATTCTAATACATTTTTTTTGCAATACAAACAATTCGTGTGCATCTGTGCTATTTCCCCACAGGATGACTCCGTAACTAAGGCAGGCATTTGCGTACCTAGATACGCGTAGTAGGCTATTAGCGCCGATTTCGTATCAGTCGATTTTTTTAACTCCCTAAGGCCTGTGTGCACCAAGATTTCGGTTATCATAACCAACGGTTAACATAAGCTAAACGTAAAATTTACTGTTCACGATAGCCGGTACACCGGCTAAGGATGTAAACCGGGCGGTTATCTTAACCGAGCTTACGTTCTTAACCGGCGTACGGGTTGTCGTGAACAGTAAATTTATGGTAAAGTTATGTTAACTTTTGGTTATGATAACCGAAATCTTGGTGCACACAGGCCTAAGTGCGTAAGTGAATCGAGACAATTTAGTCTTTCTTTTTTGGGTGTGAGATTTCCAATTTATGTTATTGTCTATGTCGATTCCGAGTAAGGTAAACGAATTTACGCATTCCAAAGCAGTTCCGCTGTATGAAATATTTATATTTGGTGCTGGTTTTTGGTAAGGTCTAAATTGCATGATTTTGGTTTTCTGAAAATTTATTTCTAAGTTATGGTCGCTTAGACAACTAATAACATTACTTAAGATATTATTTATTTTAAGATCAAAGCCCTCGGTGTTATTGCATGCGGTTTGTATCTATAGAAATGTCGTCCACAAACAATACCTAGATACACACGGATCCTGCAAGATCTTTGGAAGATCGTTAATGTATAGCAGGAACAGGACGCATCCGAGTACACTTCCTTGTGGTATTGAGTGGTTTAAGTATGTATCTACTTCACATCCGATTTTATATTTTGTATTTCGCCATATTTGTGACTATAATGCGTAACTTCTACATATTGTTTTCGTTTGGTCAAATAGGATTTGAGCCATTTACGTGCGGGGCCACGGATGCCTAAATCATATAATTTATTTAAAAGTATATTATATTAAACTTGATCATAAGCTTTCGTCATATGAAGCAATACTATCGCGTATTTTCTTTCGTCAAGAGTGCTATGTAAGTACTTGGTCTATGTATTAAATATAAACATGAGTGTAAATTTTAGTCTTAGAATCCAACAAATATGGATGGTATATCTTTTTAATTTGTAATATATTTTGAGGGAATTGTTTTGTCTATAGAAACAATAAGAAACGTATCTACCTATGGTGAACGTCAGAATTCCAGACTTAAAAATTATATTTTATACTCGATTTCCGCGAATTCATTTAATTTAAATTGTTTTTAAATTCCTATTTCATCCATACCATCCTTACCTTCTTAGTAGATATACTTACTTAAAGTTTGTGATGTTTCCGAGCTACAAAACTGACGATCTACAAGAACGTTGATATTATAAAATAAACAATAAAGATTTGTGGTAGGTATTATGACTTTATTACTTCATTGATGGATGAGTGGGTAAAATGCTATAATTGATATATAGGCATAATATTTTTGTAAAGCTAGTCATATCTAAACTACTAGCGCCATCTATACAAAGAACATGGAAGCTTTACGTAGAGTATACTTTACGCAATGAGACAGAGGCGGTGAGAACCATGGTTATGGTTTGAAACAGGTTTTCATTGTAGTTCGAACAAAGCACGTAAGATGTCACTTGTATAGGTTCTGTGCAGTGCAGTGTCCGTCATTCTCAAGTTACAACTAAAAAGTAGGAAATACAGAAAACATATTTATCTATTGTAGATTTTAATCAACTTCAATAAAGGAGGTGGTACTCTTTTATACTCATTACATCGAAATCTTTTCTTTTTCGTTTCAATGTCATGTATTCTTGTTTATACAATAAACAACACCTAAGAATAAAAATGATAAAAAGTAAAATATATTACGAAATATTTTACTGTGTTCGTTTAATAGGTTACTACCTATTAAACGAACAAACAAAAATAACGTGTAATAAAAGTTATAGTTTAAAGGTTCCTAGTAAAATAAAAAGTACTTAGGCTAGATAACTAGTTCCTAATAGATAACTAGGTCCTAGACACCGTAATAGGTATTAACTATTGCTTAATTAAATAGTAATGGTTGCTTAGCTATAAGTTTAAATAGGTACTTACCTAGTATTATTATTAATAATCACCGCTTCGACTACATTGGTACCTATAAGGTGTAACTATGATATCACACCTTAGTGGTAACATTAAGCTCATATATCCAACCCATTACAAAATAAAACCGACGTATAATGTTTCCATCTCTAACAATACAAGTTTGTAGGTCAGAAAAATCAATTTTACAAGTGACGTCATCATTTGAAAAGAAAAATCAATATTTATAATAACTGTTCATTATTTTCCTCGTTCACTAACGAAGACCGTGTGGCCTAATGGATAAGGCGTCGGACTTCGGATCCGAAGATTGCAGGTTCGAGTCCTGTCACGGTCGAATATTTATTTGAATTTTTGTTTTTTTTTTAAGTATACTACGGTTTGAAGATAAAGAATATTCAGTTACATGACTACAATTTATTTATTTTGAATTGTATTCTATGTACTAAATTGAATTATGTGCTTATAGTTGAGACGAGTCATAATGATTATTGTATTTTTACGATCACGTGGAAATTACTACCTTCTTATTATTTTTCTTATGAAGCATCATCATTTTTATGAAAAAAAAATTTAAATTATATAACAACAAGTATCATTTCTTTACAGAAGCACTAATTAAAAGTTTAATCATTAAATTAATACCCATTTGTTTTTCAAAATCTTAACATTTGTATTTTTTAACAACGCCATCTTTGCTTCAGTGTACAAACTCCATCCCCGTGACGTGATGTCGAATGGTTCTTCTAGCCTTCTTGTAGTATGGTTATAAACATATAGATGTCGCTTATAAACAAGTCTTTAAAAGGTTTTAAAATATTTGAAAACTTCTATTTTATTCAAAAATACGTTTATGTTTGAAAGTAAAACTTATTTTTTTATTCATTTCGGCCTAGCACTTTTGAAAGTCAAGGCTGTTTGCTGTTGGCATTAGGTGAACTAGCCTAGTCTTCTATTGTCATTATTCATATTCATATTTATATAGCCTAGGTCAAAAATATAATAATTTTTTAATATGTATCTTTATACAAACTTTGTTAAAATTAAAAAAAAATATATTGTAAATAATTAATAGTAAAAACTTATTATGGTTTCTAAGGCTAAAGCATTTTAGCGTAAATTCATAAACTTAACCTATATAATTCAAAAAGAAATATTTTAATGAGTATTAATGAAAGATATTTGGGTATAGAACTATTATTTGAAGAATACTGTCGCCAACGTCCATACCATGTTGAATACACCGGTTCTCGTCCGATCACCGAAGTTAAGCAACATCGGGCGCGGTCAGTACTTGGATGGGTGACCGCCTGGGAACACCGCGTGATGTTGGCTTTTTGCTAAAATAATAAAACGTTTTTTTTATTTAAACACATAATTATTGCGTTTATTACTTTTAATTATTTTATACGCACTGTCTTAAAGTTTGTATTATCATTAGAATTTTTTGTAACTAGTATCTAACATTAGTAACGTCGGTAATCTAAATTCTACTGTTACCTATTTATTAAAAGCATAGACCTCCGTGCATCAAAGATTACAATATAACCTACAAGGTCCGGGTCTTATCTATATAATGTGTTACCCTATCAAGCTCTCAAGGAGTTAGGAGAGAGAATACATGCCTAGAAAAAAATGATAAGATAATACAAGTATGTGGGCAAGAACTAACTTAAATCTGCAAGGTGTCTAAGTGTAGTCTGCCCTTTTGGTTAGTATGGATTTTTTAATTTAAAATAATTATTTGATACACTGTATACAGAATTGTGTAAACAAGACCGAAATATACCGGTTCGTTTCAGTATGTAACGCATTGTATTATTAAAATCTGATAGTTATTACTTCAGAGTAAGTAAATCATAATCAGAACATTGTCTACCATCCTAAGTCCGCTAGTCCATGTTGGAGAAGGTGGTGGTTATAACTTACATATCAGCATAGCAGCTGCAGATAGAGGCAAGCTTGGCGCTAAAATAAGTCCTTAAAAAAGACTGATAATGATCCTGGACCCTACTCGTGTTTCCCAATGATGATATTGCATGGTTGATGGGTTGATGGGGTATGGGCGCGAAATGTGCGGTCAAACGGACGGCGGCCGGTCAAAAGCCTTATATCCGGTGGACTGTGTAGCGTTTAGATCGAAAACTCATAAATCCGCTCTATTAGTCACAGTAAAGCAAACTTTACATTCTTACTGATTTCATAATATTGAAATCCTGACTGGTCAGTCTAATGTCCTTTGCAGCTCAATTAGCTGATTATTATTTTGAGGTCTAATTTTACCGGTGTATGTATTTGTAGATATTGTATTGACTGACTACCACGTTGATCTTGTGATTAACTTATCTAGCTTTGACCACGAGATATTGCGTTCAAATCCTGGGTCGAGTCACGGAATAATTTTGAGATTTCCAGTTCCAAGCCCGGGATCGTTAAGTTGTGTTGGTGTTACACCCCCGTGTCTAGGAAGCACGTTAAGCTGTCGGTCCTGATCACTATCATCATCATCATCTGGTAGTGATTAAAATATTTTCAGGCTATGCCCGCCATCACGGATTGGAGCGTGGGTTTACCCTTCATATCCTTACAAGGATGGACGCCTGGCCTTGTAGTGGGCCGTTAATATAAAAGATGATGATGAGAGATTTCAATGTTACACAATCATGTTTGTTCATCAAAAAGCAGCGTATAGGTAGTTATTCAATAAGCCGCGCATCCAATAAAAGTAACACGTAGGTATGCGTCGAGCGGTGTTAACACTGAACAGCGCGTAACGAACGGTATAACCCTAAATATTACCGAACTCGAGCACGTAGTGGGCAAAAATTTGCCGTTCTCAGATCAACAAGAGATCTCGCTGAAAATCATCGACGCGAAAAAACATACCGGCCGCCAGTGGTACAAGTTATACACTTTTTACTGTGGGAAATAAAATTAATTAATGAACAAGTAGGTACAAAATTAACATTCTAATCTACGTCGAAATTCATCAAAATTTTTCATTTGTACGCCCACTATATGCCTAGCAGTTAGGTGCTTTTATTCTGAGCAAATTAAAATAATTTTCTTTCGTTCTTCTTAAAGTAAATTCAGAAATACCACTTAAGGAAACGCAAATTTTTACTATTTTACCTACTTAAGTGGCAGTTTACTAAGGTTTGTTTCGCAAAACCATGTAATAAGTAAGTGTTCTTTTTCTATCATTTATTTATTTACAATTCTTTTTTAAAATTTTTAACAATGCTTATAAAAATTATAAAAAAAACCACTATTAAAAATTTATAAAAAAAAACAGTCCGCCTGCTGCGGGGCCCAGGGGTCCAAGCAGCCGGTAGTCAGGAGTTTCAAGAGTTACCGCCTTCTGTATCCAATCCTTGATCCAACAACTAAGCGAAGGCTTCGTAAGATGTTGGTCAAAGCTTTTCGCTATCAGACCATTGACTGAAACGACTATAGGAACAATCATCGTTGAATCAACATTCCACATGGTGGTAATCTCATGAGGTCCAAGTATTTTGTTATTATTTCCTTTCCAGCTTTCACCAGATTATCGTCATGTGGAACAGTAATATCAACAATCATTGCACGGCGCGTTGATCGATCAATTATCACAATATCAGGTCACTGACAGGTACAATATACCTGTCAGTGATAATCGATCGATCCCAGTAGAGCAACGCACTGCTATTTTCAAGATCTGTCTCTGGGTCGTAACTATCGTCGGCTTCTCAAAATTGTCAAGGCCATATGAATAGCAAGTTGTTGGTGGATTATCTTGACTACTTGATTATATCTGTTCAAATATTCGCCATTAGCAAGATGAGAACACCCGGAAAATAAGTGTTATTATTATTACCTACATTTGATACTACTACAATAAGTTTAGTCTTCACGTTTGTCCTAAACAAATCTTCTAATTTTATCATCCATTTCCGTGCGATTTTCACAGAAGGATAACGAGCAGATAATATTGTTAGGTTTAACTTAATTAAAATCAAATCCCAGGAATGTTGAACACTGAAAGAAAATCGTATTTCATAGAATATAAACTAATACTATATCTTATGATTTGGACCACATAACGTCATTCCTATCACGTAGTCAAAGGTATCCCGGTCAAAAAGTTAACTCGTGCGTTCCCGGCCGACGCAGCGCATGACAACCATCCCTTTGAGAAATCATGGATTTTTTACTTAGGCACCTTCTGTTTGCCGGGAGGGGACGGTGAATAATGTTTTTGTGGCCGCAACCTCGTGAATTTCAATATGATTGAACTGTTGAGAGTGGAAGTTTCCTGACATCAGTTTGTGAAAGCCCTTAGGTAAAGTGGTATAAGCATAAAAGTGATACTTCTTTTAAAATATCTCCGCCTAATTATCGACGTCAGCTTATTAAAGATCTACTACATGGCTAGGCCTCCCTTTTGGTAGAAGAAGGGATATAGAGCGTAGACGCTTCTCTAATGCGTGTTGGCAGTCTCATGTGACAATGCGTTATTTATTAACGGTCACAATCAGATGTCCTTGATAGTGACCGAGAAATATTAGTTGATGTGCACTCAGGGACACTAGGCGTAACACAACCAACTTCCCGACTCGACCCGACCGGGCTTAGAATTTGCGCAAAATGTCTTATAAAAAAGAAAAGCTCAGAATTATTCCTCGGACCTCGTAATCGAAGCCTTATAGGCCCACTTATAACCAGTTAACAGACGAGGCAGTCATTTATCATAATTATTAGCTTATTAGTGGCGGATTACAGGGCCAGACCTCCCTCCTTATATGTGATTAGTCATTCTTCAAAATTAAAGAGATATGCGCTGTGGATCAAATAAGCAAAGATCTGATATCTGCTACGTTATAAATTATTGAAATTTTATTTAACTTCTTTTATTTAGTTGAAGACTTCTTAAAGATTAATTTATTTTATTCTATTGACAATGTTTAAAGAAATTTTGAGATCAACTTGTACAAATGCTTTCAAGTTTGACATAGGTACGCAAACCAACTTTACACTTTTATGTATATTGTATGTATCTTTTATTTACATATTATGTTACATAACTCGTTTAACCTTGACCTAACGTAACATATTGGCTTATTCGAAAAAGGATTGAGACGAACAAACTAATCTTTTAAGTCTCCAACCAAACCATAAACTAACTTTAGTGGCTATAAATTCGCACGAACATACTGCTCTAAAATTTTAAAACGAACAGTCCCAAGGTCCGCTTCTCTCAACGGTCGAAGCGAGACTGATGTTTTTCGGCCGGGAACCGACCACTGCGCTTAGTTATTCAGAGTACCCTCATTTGTTGTGTGGCTTTTAAATTGAGGGTATAGGATTATCTTCGGAGTCTAAGTAATGATGCCGACCTTATGTTAGAGTAATCCAAATATTTATCTTTGCTTATATAACTTTACTGACCGCTCCAAGCCGCCAGTCGCTCAGTAGATTTAATATTTCTTATGTATTTTACCAAAATCTAGGGCTCCATGAGCATAATTTAATTTAAATACAATTTAGTTCGGAAATAGTCTGATATTAAGCTCTGTCCCAGTAATGTGTGAGGTATTTCGGGATAACCCACCCAAATACTCAGCGTATTCGATTACATCAAGAGGTACTCTCAACTAACGTCACAATTATAAAATTGTGTCGTGTGTGGAATTCGTCTATGTAGCTTTGGATCACGAGGTCTTGAGTTCGAGCCTTGGGTACAAATATTGTATACTGAGCCATCTCTCTTCTTCCCAGTTTTTTCTTATCTCAGTCTAAATTATCAGTAAAATCGTATTGAATCAGCATGGTGTAGATCCACCATGCTACTTCAGCTTTATTTATCCTCTCCTAAAAGGTACTGTAAAAAGGCAAGGCCGTTGTAGATTTTTGATGTAATGATTAGGTATCTATGTATACCGATCAAAGATATTCTTCGAGAAAGGAAATTTTCTACTTCCTATAAGACACAAGGTCTCATATATCACACAAACTGAATTACCCTCTTGTTTTTCAATACATCCAATATCAAAGTGGTGTAAGATGAAAAACATGACATTTTCAGTTATCTTAGCATACGCGACTCAAAAACCTTCTCGAGGGAGGTCAATTGCTGTCAGCCAAACTATAGGACCAATGGGGCAATTCCTTATTGTGCTAAAGTAAAAATGGGTAACTTGTATTGAATAAAAATAAACATACGCACCAGGCTGAAGGTGAGAAGAAGCAGAAGCTGAGAAGGTGCTTATTTTCTCATGCTTGGAAACCGTAACTTAGTCTGCTACTCCCAAAATGAGCAAGAAGGAAATACGAGTGCTCTGCTACATGATTGTAAGAGTTCGACTACTATTAATTGCTATTACCAGCTATAATCTGACTTCGTTGCCTTAACGTAAAAACACGGCCAAGTTTCAAACTTAACTTGATACTTAACTAATAAACTGAAACTGTGCCTTATATTATTTTATTCTAAGAAAAACGTTTTGTATTATACATTTTCGAAGAGCCGATAAACGTTGGGGTCCAAATGGTGATCCCGGACCAGAAAGCACATTGTTGGTCGAATCCCCACTAAATAGATCGATGACATCAAATGGGTTATAGGGAGTTGCCATATGCAGGTGACTCACGACCGTGATGTTAGGAAGTCTTTACCTATGCTTATATTCATTAGTGGAAGAACACCTATGGATAATATTGATGTATGATAAAAGTTTTCTAAAGATTTTTTTAAGGAATAAAACGCAGTATATTACAGTACGTGCGCAGTTATTGTGTCAGCTCTCCTACGTGTAGGTGTATGTAGAGGAGTACTTTCGGGAATTGTATTATAATACTGTTTGCGCACATCGCATAGTGAACCGTTTCATCACTGTCAACACTCCGCTTCTTCTGCGCCTCGCGTGCTACGAGTAGGTATCGGTGGCGGTTATACTGGAAATGACATTGTGTCGTCTGTGGAGAAAGTTCTGTTCTATTTTTTCGTCTAATATATCTTAAGCTTTTGTTTAAATTGCCCTAGTGTTGTTACCTATATATACTGATATAGAAAACTGTGTATTCCGAAAATCAGTACCGTTCTCTTTGTACGGTATTTGCTATCTGTGGTTGTTTCGATTTCTGCAATTGCCAAATTGGACATTGGATTTAGTATAACCTATTATTATTTATTATATTTATTATTATTACGGTCCTTCGATATATTCCACACTCTTAAGAGAAGGGATGAAAGTCCACGCGGACGAAGTCGCGGGCGTCCACTAGCTGTAAAGTGTCAATGGTCTCATATTTTTAGGTTTTGTTCAATAAATAAAACCGCACCAACCGGTGGCATATTTTATATGATGTAGGTAAAGTAAGAATAAGTCTTGTATTTAGTAGTTTTAAAAAGCACAATTAAGGATTGATATCGGATAATTGTTTTTAGCATACTGTAAACATGGCAGATCTGCTGGAGGCAGAGGAAGTCACCATAGTATCTCATTGCGGAGTGGGAGTAATGTACTGGCGAGGAAAGTTGTATGTAATCTGTAACGCGGCCGTTTCGCCTGAAATACGACCCCACGCGATCGTAAGCGCAATCGACGCGAGCGGTACTTTGTGTTTTTACATAGATCATCACACGAACAGATGCTACACTAAATATCGTTAGTTACCACATTATACACATGCCAGATCAGTAGCTTGTATACAAGTTGGTGGCACATGCAAGTTACTAGCACACAGTGGAACATTTGGAATTTAAACTTGCATGCAATTTGGTGTTTATGTCTATTGACATGGGCTGGTTTTGCAAGCCCTCTGTGTCCTCTCGCCCACGTTTTATGCATAGATGATGTGAAATCAAATAATGTGCTATTTATTGGCAAGGCAGAAACAGCATGTCAGTAAGCGTAGACACAAAACAGCAAGTGTGTCAGCTACGGGCATGTGTACAGACGCTAAAACATTTTCCATAATGCGTCATCACTAACATCATCGTCATCGTCATTAGAAAAAATCCTTTAAATTCATAATCTTACTGTTTTTGAAGTTCTGAGTGTACATATTTAAAATGACTATATAGAATAAACAAAAATAATAATATTAAATAGCAGGTAAAGTCTCAATGCCACACCTGCGTGTTGTTGATGTTATTCTTTGGCGCAAAATGGTTAATATTCATGACAGTCTGCGGGCGGCGAGTGAAATTGGTTCACATTTTTTATGTGTACCGACACTCCAACACCGACAGACAAAAGTCTTCACTGTACTTTTTGTGTAAGACCTCTTTCAGGCTACGGACATTTTATTTATTTTTAAAGCGACACTGCCAACGTTTCCAATTATTATATCGTATCGCCTATCGCATGTCGCATTACAGCCAGCCGCGGAGTAGACGTAAAGTGAAAAGCGCTCGGCAGAGCAATCAAGGCCAATATGACAGCACAAAGTTTTAATTACGTCGTGGTATCATAAAAAAATACTTTAACTCTTTTTAACTTCTTTTCTAGTTTTCCTTACTTATTTAGATTACGTTTACCTTTACTTCGATCGGTGACCGCTTATAAGTTTATATTTTTTATTACCTTAGAGAGCAAATTAAACAGGCCTTGCGCCTATAGTGTGTCTATTTTGGTGTAATGAAACGGTATTCTGTAACGTTGTTTTGTAGCTCCACAGTAAGAATTTCAAATTCGCCTCCATTCTTTCCTTATATAAAAACGTTATAGAATAGCGCTACTGGCCGGGACTACTAGAGTTAGGGAAAAAAGATTGCACCTATGTTTAAAAACATACATATTGCCCATTAAAATATCTTTCTGAACGCTCAAAACGAGATTGGCCACTTTTGCTTTTGTTATTTTTCCGAGACTATGATGTTGCAGAAGGAAGGATTCTTAAATGGCTCAGGTCTGGTAAGCTTTGCTGTCTGAGTTCCCGTGGCGGCTTTAATTAGTGAGGTTTTCATAAGTCCTAGAGGAGAGCTTGCTTTTGTGGGCGACGCTGACTGGTTTATTGTACTAACGTTCCCATAATGCAGTCCCAGGCGATGAGTTGGAACATCGTGGGGTTTTAGTCGGTAGAAGTCCGACATAATCTTCTTGCCTCCCCATGGCAAGAAGGTATCCATGGGGATATCTCCACGGAAAAAAAAAATAAAGTTCCGGTATAATTGGAGGTATGGTTACTACAAACCTCTAAGAAAGGCCGCTACTATCCTAGATTGCATTGTTAGTTATCATCAGATGAGATCACATTCAAGGGCGAACTTGTCATTGTCGATAAAAATAAACAAAGTGAAATATTTCGTACTTGTCAGTGAGATCCTACCCTAAGCTCAAGACGCTTTCTTTAAATTGTATATGTGACTCTCTTCGTGCGACAAAGAAGACGTTTTATGCGAACGTATTCCCATACTTACCCCCTATTTCTACCCCTATACCTACTTTCTATATCTGCTCCTTGTATCTACCCCAATTGCACAATTTTCCGTTTCAACTTAGAAATTGAGCGGACAGTGTACCAATAAATTGTTTAAATTATTTGAAACAACAGGCTTTTCTAAACGAAAGGAAAATATCTTGCTTTCTATCTACGGTTTCGTTCCCCAGCTAGAAACTATTTATTTATTAAAAATTAGAGTTTTATATTGTGGTCTGTCTATATAAATATACATACATATAATTGTTTTATTTATTTAGGCAGTAGGTCAGCTTTTTTTCAAAAATATTTTTGCAAAGTCGTTGCTTGTCAAGAATAAAAACTTTATTTAACATCATATCATAATAGAAAAACGCCGATTTATTTAGATTGGATTCGAACCACCTCGATAACATGCTTTAAAAACTATGATACACACGGAGACATAGACATGTGAACCTTATAACAACATCACTTTTACGAAATAGAGGGTACGGTACGGGATATGGTAGGTACATTTTATATCATAAGAAAAATTGTTACGTATCAAGATTATGTTAAGTGATGATGCTGTGTAGGATGGGCTTATATGGAATAGTTTTAATACTTTTAATACCATACTTCGCCCCAACCCAATGGTTTCAACGCGGCATTATATTAAAACGCTAAATTGCTACGTACATTTTTTAGAAAATATAAATTCTCCTGCTTACCTACCATAAACTATAATAGCGATTCAACCGTAGATCTAAACTGATTTGCAGTTTAGGTTTTTATTACGTAATAACGTCAGCTGAGTGCCTAGTGTGAACTTTCACCAAAACAAGAAAACTTCACATTCGCGTAAAGGCAAATTTTATATGGAATTGAAGGGTCAGTGTCATATAAAATTTGCGTTTACCGTTCTCGATATCGACGCGGTAAAATCTTACACTAGCCACACTGGTCGGTTTTGGTCTACACTTGAGTCGCTATTATAGTTGATGGTAGGTATCCTGAGCTGGGAATTGAATCCAGAATCTGTTGTAAGCTAAGGCAATAGTAACTACGTCAAGGATGTCGTCAAATAGTCCCATGTCCTCATAGAGCACTAACACAAATCTAGGCCACAAAAGGGACACATGTGACTTAATTCAAAATAGCGCCATTAGCATAGAAGTGGTTATCACCGGTTGGCAGATTTGATGAAATTTCCGCTCACGGCTCACTCGTAAGTGCCGTTCACTGACCGGATATTACGGAGCGGCTGAACGAACGAAATGGGTCACCGCGGCCCATTCGTTCATTGATCATTCAGACGCCTACAAGATTGCGCGTTTAGTAAGATGACAAGGATAATGTATACGAAACATTGCGTCGAGATATTCTGTCCTATTCTGTCTCTTACAGTATTGTCAGTTTTTTTTTTATAACAAGTTAGTCCTTTACTGCAATCACACCCGACGGTAAGTGTTGATGCAATCTAAGATGGCAGCGGACTCACTTGTTAGGAGTAGGATGAAAATCCATACCCCTTTCGGTTTCTGCACGATATCGTACTGTCGCGCGTACGCAAAATCGCTTGGCGGTACGTCTTTGCCGGCAGGGTGGTAACTAGTTACGGCCAAAGCCTCCCACCAACCCGACCATAGGGATCTGTGGGAAAAATACGGGGCCAAGCATACTACTATAAAGCCCATTTTTTCTTTGCACAGGAATGACGTCTTTTTGTGCCCGTAAAAAAAACAACAAGACTTAATTACATAGATATATTAAAAGATACTGGAATCAGTAATTTTAAAGTCCCCGTATTCCGCTGGGCAGGGGATTTTCGGCCATAGATCAGATAATAGTAAAGCTTAGATAGAGATCAAGCTACGAACTTCTGTCCACGTAAGCTCTCTTATCTTATAAAACAGCGAGTCGGTGTAATGACGTCATAAACTAAATCCACCTACTGTCGGTAGTTCTATTTGAAATTTTAATGAAATCGCCTCTTAAATTTAATCTTTTACGCGTGCGGTTGCCACTTATTTTGATAGCGTTAGATATTTATGAAAGAATGGCGAAGAAATTCACAACGATTAGTATAAAGTTTTAGTGTAAGTAATTGTAAGTGAAACAAATAAATAAATAATTCTCCCTACAGTGTAGAGAATAGAGATAGCAGTAGAGATTGTGTATATTTTTTCTATAATCTGTAATGTGTAGTAAATACATAGAAATATAAAAAAAAACACCACGATGAAACTTGCATATTGCGTAGCTTCGGACCATTAGGAATTAATTTAATCTAATTAAGGAATTCTCATTTATAGTAGGTATGGTAGTGGTGAGCGTTTATATCTTGTATAGTTTTAATACTGATATTGTATAGTTTTAGAGATATCTTGATGAATCTGTCACTGGTATTTCGCTTGTATACCAATCTATAAATGTAGACGCAACTCTTATACGAGCGTCATTTAAAAGTAACAAGTTTATACGAAACCATATATCTCCCCAATCAGTGCTAGCGATCTGCCCGCTCCAGTGGACCGGCTGTTAGGCTGGCAACACTGGGAGCCAATAATCTCAGAGGATATAGAAGTCTTTATTGGTGGAATGACCTTTCAGATAAATCAAAGAGGAAAGTTCCGAGGACTTTACGGTTCAGTAAGATGGTATCATATTTGGGAATGTTTTCAGTCCCTTTTCCTTTATGTTCTTTGGAGGCTGATATATTATTGGGAGTGTATTTTTATTTTTAATATTCTTATTTACAAAGTAAAAAGATTTCACTTAAATCAGCACTTTCCAAGAATAACTTATTGCGATTTTTTGTTTTGAATAGAAACTGGGATTTTTTTCATGATGTCGATAATTCTGTTAAAATGTTAAACAAAATATTCTCTATTGCAGATTTAGTTTATTTTGGAGCACATAAAAATTTTATTTCATTGAGATCGGTGAAAATAATATAATGTAAAATATAGTAGCGACAAAGTAGAGGCTAGTTTATCGCTACTATATTTTACATTATATTATTTATCTATACTAATATTATAAAGAGGAAAACTTTGTTTGTTTGTTTGTTTGGTTGTAATGAATAGGCTCCAAAACTACTGGACCGTTTTTAAAAATTCTTTCACCATTCGAAAGATACATTATCCACGAGTAACATAGGCTATATTTTATTTTGGAAAAAATTAGGGTTCCGTAAAATATTTGGGTTTTTCGGACACAAGGTGTAAAAAATCAGCCAGAAAAGTTACTTATTTTGCGTACGCTGCGTAAACTATAAAAGATAGAACCATAAAATGTTCTAATTAATTAGAGATCTTATAAATATCTACAAAAAAGTCCGCGACACACTATACCTATCTATGTCGAGTGAGGCACAACAACTATTTTTTTATTTAAAAATCTTAATTTTTTTTTGGACTACATTTAAACGCATTTATTTTACTCATGCTATTAATCCTTATCAAAATAAATCATTTCATCACGAAGTACAGTTTATGTAGATAATATTTGGTATTTAAAAGATTAAAATTGGACGTTTGGTTTTGAAGTTATGGCGAAATTAAAATATTACTATTTCTGCGTTGCGAAGTGAGCGTCACCAAGGCGGGGGTGCGCGTGCGGGAGGGGAGTTTAGATCTATGTTATATATATGATGATGAATTAAGAATTCGATCTTTGTTCAAATATCTATTTAGTTCACGGAAGAGTTTGTTCGTTTGTTTAAACGGGCTAATCTCTATCTGCGTGTCGGATTGTAAAATTATTTTTGTTTTTTCTGATGGCTAGACTCAAGAGTGAAATATACTATTTAATATCAATTTATACCCATCAGTTTGCCATAAATATATATTTTTAATGTTAATGTACTAAAATGTCATACAATGTTTAACAAAAATGTAGACCTTTAGTACACGGGACGGGACGGAGAATATTGCTTCACGGGAAACTGTAAAAAAATTAAATTGAGAGGGGGAGCGGGGAATGAGCACACTATATGTGCCTTTACACATTTTGTATGAAAGTCTGTCTTTAAAATTAGAAGGGTACCTAAGAGGTTTTCACGCAGACGAAGTCGCGGGCGACTGCTAGTTAGCTAAATATATCTAAATCTTTGGCTAGATGTAAGGTGCAATTCAAAATTTTTTATAGGAATGACACAAGTAGGACTCCACAATAATAATATGATATAGCCAAAATATGTTTTCGCAATATCATAATAAATTATTTCAACAAAAATTGTGTGTAAACGAGATATTGAACAATAAAGCTGAACACATTGAGTGTTCAGCTTTAGCCTGCATCCTATTGCACGCTACCCTTATTAAATCAAACTGTCAAACTAAAAGTGCCTGAGCCCAAGTAAAACCATTAACACCGCCTTACCTCCAATTAACACTGCCATCTTGACTTTAGATGTTCTGGGTATTATTTAGATTTACATTTGGTACAGTCTACTTCACAAATATTTATTACCACTCAAGGAAGAATACTCATGTAGGTGTCATTCCAAGCAAGTATTTACTGCGTATTGAAAAGGATTCCCCCTTTTTTTTATTTTAAAAAGTTTGCAGATATTGTGTCCGGAAATTGATTTTTCTATTTATTATAATAGTATGTGCATCGATCGCGAGCTCCTGGGTCGGGTTGTGGAATAATTCTGATTTTTTTTACGAAATTTTCAGTAAGTTCTGAGTTCGGAGTTGGGAAGTTGGTGGTGTTACACCCCGTACCTCGAAATGCAATTCAGGCCCGTTAACTAACATCGACATTTGACAGTGATCATTAATGAATTAATTATCATCCTAACTCTACCAACCTGCATCCGGTACAAACGTGAGATAATCGCGTACAAACATACATAAACATAGAGGTCAAACTGAGTAACTTCTTTATTTGTAGTCGGTTAAAACAATATGGATGTATGCGATCCGACCGACTCAACAAAAAGTTAGGTACATGACTAAACACAGATTTTATCTAAGCCGCGGCAAAACATTTCCAAAACTAAATTTCAATTTGCAAATTGATATTTTAGTGTGAACACAAATACACACATACACACTCGCACAAAATGTCTGTATCGAAGATATTGCGGCCTCATGAAATAAAACATTCCGTTTGTATGGAGTGGACTCGTCGTGGCTCGGGTGATGAGAGTTAGCGATAAACTTTAAAGTCAAAGTCAAAGCCCCAAATTGTCCAAATGCTGAATTAAGTTATTATAGGTCTTATGGTAGCCTACGTGATTTTCATGAATCAATCATCGACATAGTATGTTTTCGTTCATTCGACCGCATGAAATGTTTCAACACCATTTTACCCTTAAAAAAATCATACATTTACTTTAGTATACATACATATCAAATGTCCAAACATTGAGTAACTGGTGAATAATTTGAGTTATTACTAGCTAAGCCTAGCTGGATTAGGATAATGAGTACCGTTGCGCGAGAAAACTACTACGTCACACAGTAGTATTGTGAACATATTGTTTTTTGTTGAGTTTGTTTGTTTTTGTTGAACTGTATGTACCGCTGAAAAACAAGCCTGGATGTCTAAAGTGAAAAAACGTAACGTTAATTTATATCAAATTCTATTACTTAATTCTTTTTCTCTTTTCTTTTATTATCTTTTAATAATGTGAGAAATCGCTTTCATTTTTCGTATACACTGAAGTTACAAGTAGATGCGTTTTTACGCAGTCGATCAGTGAAAAGTTTGCATTTGTCCTTATGTAATTTTACGTTACGCCGTATGAAGTTAATCAACCTTACTCCATTTTATTATATTACTATTATAAAGGCGGAAGTTTGTGAATGTTCGTTACTCCTTCAAGACTAAGCAGCTAGAGCGATTTTAATAAAACTTAGTATGGAGTTAGCTGCCACCCTGGCCACATTTTATCCCGAAATTCTTACGGGAACGAGAACAACGCGCGTGAAACCGCAGGCGTTTTCTAGTTGATAATTATTCGCACGATGCTAGTCCTGCAGTTTCCAATTAACTATTACTATAAAAATCCAAAAATCTTTGCACAAACCTCATTCAGCCTGTCACTTGTACCACACACATTCAGTCGCGTCCGCACGCCGCCGGACGCGCATAACGAATGTCCAAACATTGAATAGCTGATGAACAATTTGCATACGTGAATCGGTTTAAATCACTGCGACAATCATTTCACGATGCCTGCCGGGCTTATTAGCTCTCCTGTATCGAGGCTCGGCAGTAGCTACTAGCTGCCGCGCGCTACTTCGTCCGCATTAAACAGCTTCTACAAAAATACCAAAAGACAAGTTAGCCCTTGACTGCATACGCACCTACAACCCGCTTCCATCACGCAAACTAAATGGTAGCGGGCTAACTTGTTAGAAATAGGATGAAATCCACACACCCCTTCGATTGTGGAAATATTGTAAGTATTATTTTATTTTATTTTTTAAGGAAAAAATGAGTATACCTATCATTAAATTATTCCAAGACTTTGTCGCGGACTTTTTTGTAGTCCTAAAATGGGAAACAATCCTTTCATACAATTGTTTTGTAACAGCTCAAATGGATTAGGTAGCGTTAAAAAAAAGCTCCAAGGCGGTGCTACTCTTCCAACAATTATAAGTTAAGCCAACCTTACCAAATTACATACTAAAACCATCCTCAGGAATCATACTATCTATTGGTGAAAACCGCAATAAAATCCGTTCAGTATTATTTGAGTTCTTCGCGCATAGAAAGACAAAGTTGCGGCTAGGGATCTTGTTTCATAATATGTAATGAAAGTGATATTGTTATCTCTATCCCAAAGTTATTTTAAAAATTTGCACGTCATATTTCCAATTTCGTTATGTCGCTATATTATAATAAATCTTTTAATAATTAATTTGTGCGCATCTCATAACATAATATCATTATTCATACACATAGCGTCGTACCTTTATAACGCGGGGTCCAAACGACCCACTGGGGTCCAGGTTGTATCATAAAATAACACTTTAAACCATAACCCTTCTACAATAGAGACGCTGCAGACGAAATGTATCTTATCTCGCTAGGGTTGCCAAAATAAAAATAGTAGAAAATGCTATTATCATTTTTTTTAAAGTTGATGTATATTAAGATTTTATTTATTTTACAAAGAAACAACTTATAAACGGCTCAGTCAGTATAAATATATAATTGTGGTTATACTTGTTAGGAGAAGAAGAAGGAGAAGGAAGAAAATCCACACCTCTTTTGGTTTCTGCACGACATCGTATTGGAACGCTAAATCGCTTGGCGGTACGTCTTTGCCGGCAGAGTGGTAACTAGCCACAGTCAAAGCCTTTCACCAGCCAAATGCAACATTCAATAAATGGACGACAAAATTTGAGGCGATTGGAGAAGCTTCACTTGTTACTCTAGCTTAGATTTAAAATGAAAATATAATACTGTCACACTTTCTTTTACTGGAAGTCCAGTGGCATGTTGTTTATGTGCCAAAGTATATCAAAATTGCTAGAATATTTTTTACTTATAAAATATATGTTTTAGTTTGCACAACCCTACCAGCAAGGGGTATAATGTACCGTAGTTCAAAGTTACATGAAATGGGAGTGGCCAGTCGCAAGTTAGTTGGGATGGCTCTCCCGAGTACGGGCCACTCTGTTGACGTGATATTATACAAAATGATTAATTGTGATTTCATTCAATTATGCTCTAGGCGTACGTTATTAATTATTTTGAAAGCTAAATAAATACGTTGCTAAAAGTTGAAAGTTACTGAACGAACATAACACACATACATTTTTATTAATTTAAAAGATAAAGGTCCTAAATACATAATATCACCACGTTAATCAAAGAACATCCTTCACTTCGGCCAAGTGGCGCAGTGGGCAGTGACCCTGCGCCTGCGTCCTAGGTTGTGGGTTCGATTCCCACATCTGGAAAATATTTATGTGATGAGCATGGATGTTTTCCAGTGTCTATCTATATATTATAAGTATTTATGTATAATATATATAAAAATATTCGTCAGTTATCATAGCACCCATAACACAAGCTACTTACGAGTACGCTTACTTTGGGGCTATATAGCGATGTGTGTAATTGTCCTATATTATTTATTTATTTATTATTTATCATATAGGTTAATTTTAAGCATGCATCAGGTTTTTTCTGATGCAGTAGTATCCTGTAATGAAGGTTTTTTTTTTAAATTTTTTATCTACTACTTACATGTTGCCCTTGACTGCTATCACACCTGATGTTAAGTGATGATGATCTAAGATGGAAGCGGTCTAACTTGTTAGGAGTAGAATGAAATCCACACCCCTTTCGGTTTCTACACGACATCGTTCCGGAACGCTAAATCGCTTGGGGGTACGTATTTGTCGGTATAGTGGTGACTAGCTACGGCGAAAACCTCTCACCAGAAAGACAAATTAAGAAAATCTCTATCTGCCAAGCCGGGAATCTCACCGAGAACCTCCGTTTTATAAATCCATCGCGCATACCACTGCGCTACGGAGGTCGTCAAAGCTGTGTGTGTTTCGACCTTGTCTCCATCTCTCTCTGTCTAACACGATACTATAGATAGAGATGAATTCAAAACTCGTACTAACGAGTTTTGTTACTACGTTTGTAATAACGCTACTGGGTCGCTATTAAAATATTGGTGTTTTAAATACTTTGAAACTTATCATTAGATAAAAAATAAATAGGTTGAAAAAGTTTTAATCTTTGTAATTGGACACAGATGCCTTTACTGGTTGTGATTTTACAGAGACTGCAATGCCGTAGAAGCTCGTTTTGCGAGAAAAATACAAGGCTTTTTTCGGTTGAAAAGAATCTACCTGTAACTTTACATATCCTTGTCGAATTTTAAATTTATTTATCACGTCGGTATATTATTTTTATCCTATTTTACTAACTAATTAATTGTTCGACTAAAATAATGTCGTTTATTGGTAGCTCGTAGAACTGTGTCCCGCCCATTATCTTATACTTGTACTCATATTTGTACTCATTACCTAATTTAAATATTTTCAAAATAAGCGTTTAAATAATATTTTCAGCAATGTAACAAAATGAAATAATATTTAAAGGCACACGCACAAAATACAAAATTTCGCTTACAAAATTTATTTAAGCGAAAGATTATTTCAAGCAAAAGTTACATGTAGAGGAAGTCGTCACATGTGAGCGGTCCACTGAAACGTGCCACAAGCGGCGCCAGGTGGATACTTACTAGATTATTTATTCCTTCAGGAATCCTTTTCTAATAAAATACCCACGGGCGCAGCTATAGCTTTCTAATGGGGGTACAAAATTTTATATAGATAAACTAGCATTTCACTCTAATTATATATTTCGCCCGTCTGTCTGTCAGCGGTTTAATGACGTATAGTAAAAATATTTCTTTATAATTAATATACATAAACTGTACGATTTTTATTTTCATCGTATGCTAAGGGGGAGTCCTGACTCCCTAAACATTCCCCTTATATAGACTCACGAGTCATCGGGTTAGTGATTATCATGTGCAGTTTCGGAACATGTGGTCCTGGATTCGATTTTTAGGACAGATTATGAAATATATTTTTATTTCTTTCAAGAATTTCTCAAAAACAGTCAAGAATTTAGCTGACGGACTTTGAGTAGGTAATATTATTTAAATATTTAAAAATCAGATTGTATTGGAAGTTATAACTGAGAAACGCGCTATTGAAGTCACAAGATTGTAACAAAATCAACTTTCCAAGAGCGAGGTAGGTACTACTATAAACTCTGTCAAAGGAGTGCCTAATATTTCCTTGATACAGCCTATTACTCGAACTCATGATCACAACATATGCTCATAAGTTTACCACTAGACCACGACGGATGTATATCTACTTATATGTATTTTTATTGCTTGAAGTAAATTCTTCCCTCGGAAATGAAATTCATGAATTCGCAGCGGCGCCACTAGCGCATGTTTTTTGGCCGCAGCTTGTTATATATTTATTAAGACTAACCGGCGCGCGAGATGTTACTTGCTCTCATTAATTCAGATGAGGTCCCTAAGTTCTAAAACGTTCGCGGAATATTTTCTCTTTGAGGTGGATAAATGCAAATCGGCACCGGAATTTTGTAGTGGTTTTGACAACAAATCCTGTTTCAGTATTTAAAATTACGTGAGTGTTTTTGGTAATAATGAAACAGATGAACTGCTACTAAAGTAAAGTCGGGGTTCTGCCTATTAACATGTTTGATGTTTGTAAATTCAACGCTAAATTAAGTGGTTAATATAGAGCAGCAGAATCGAACAACAAAACTATTCTGTAATCTATACTAATATTATAAAAAGGTAAGGTAGGAGGTTTGTAAGTTTGTAAATAAAGATCTGTTGGGGCTAATATATGGAACTACAAATCCGATTTTAAAAAATTCCTTTACCACTAGCATGCTACGTTATCGGTGATTGTCATAGGCTATATTTTATATTTGTATTGTATATATTAACCAAGTTATTACAGTTTTTGTCGCGCAAGTCGGATCGCAAAAATCTGTTAAGTCGGCTTTATGCGCATGCGCTGCCTTAACTATTGAGAATAATTGAAAGCAATGTATGGGGACTGTATGTAAAAAGTTCCACAAAAAAATCTGCGACAGTATATATCTTCTATACTAATATGATAAAGAGGTAAAGTTTGTAAGCTTGTAAATAAAGTTCCGTCGGGGCTAATCTTCAGAACTACTGGTCCGATTTTAAAAATTCTTTCACCAGTAGAATGCTACGTTATCGGTGAGTGTCATAGGCTATATTTTATACTTGTACTTTATACATTAAACGAATTATCACAGTTATTATCACGCAAGTCGGATCGCAAAAATCTGTTAAACTAACTAACTTAGTCTTAACTATTGGATATTATTGAAAACATTGTATGAAAACTTTATTCATCTTAAAAAGTTCTACAAAAAAGTCCGAGACAGCATATATCTATCTTTTATATTTTGGCAGATATATAACTTTTTGTGTTTTAAAAAATTATTTAATTCATATGCTTACGTTTACGTCACAAGGATATTATAGAGATAAGATTTGCCTTTTACAGTATGTTAATTAGTTATATAGTTTCGGAGATATTACAAAATTTCTAAAAAGTGCGACTCTGTAATAAATCATTTAATTCATATGCTTAAGTTTACGTCATTATTTATACAACTAAACTTAAATCCTTATCAAAATAAATTATTTAATAATCACAAAGATATTATAAAGATAAGATTTGCCTTTTACAGTATGTTAATTAGTTATATAGTTTTGGAGATATTACAAAATTTCTAAAAAAACAACTCTGCCGCTATATCGTCCAAATTAAGTTGACCTCCTCCGTGTTATGTTATACGTACTGAATAGGGGTCAACATTTTGATACTGATATTCTTTGAGAATTCGATCTTTGATCGTTTCTTTCAATTTATTTGGCATGGTAGACCATATTTATATAATATACGAAAAAGTTTGTTCGTTTGTTTAAACGGAGTAATCTCGAGATCTGCATATCAGATTGTAAATTATTTTGTTTATTATGAAAGCTAGACTCAAAAATGAAAATGGACTATTTAATACAAGCTATGCACATCAGCTTCCCATAAATATATATTGTTAATGTTAATGTACTGTAATATCGTACAATGTTTAACAAAAATGTAGATCTTTAGTACACGGGACGGGACGGAGGATATTGCTTCACGGATAATTATAAAAAAATTTGATTGAGAGGGGTAGCGGGGAAAGAGCACACTTTATATGAAAGTCTGTCTTTAAAATTAAAAGGGTACCTAAGAGGTTTTCACGCGGACAAAGTCGCGGGTGACTGCTATATAGCTATAATGACGTAGGCGAGTGCTAAGAAACGTTTTTTCTGATGCTCACCTACTTAAGGGGTCAAACAGGAGTTCAAGTCTACCCAAGTTTCACGAGGACGAAGTCGCGGGCGACTGCTTTATAGCCATAACGACGTAGGCGAGCGCTAAGAAACGTTTTTTCTAATGCTCACCTCCTTAAGGGGTCAAACGGGAGTTCAAGTCTGCACCAAGTTTCACGCGGACGAAGTTGCGGGCGTCCGCTAGTCTTTTTTATTTTAACAGATATAGAACTTTTTGTGTTATAAAAATCATTTAATTCATATGCTTACGTTTAAAACATAATTTATGCAACTAAAATTAAATCCTTATCAGAGAGATAAACAACATCAAATAAAAAAAAAATGTTGGCGTATGTATGTAGTTTCAGTTTAAAACGCGAATGAACAGCGGTGCTTTCCTTTCATTCAATAAATTATTATCATAAACCTAGTTGGGAATTAGGTTGTGTAACACTACAGTGATCTCGCACGTGGGTAAGTTCCTACTCCTTTATTAGGAAGGGAATTCATTAACGATCACAATCAGATGTTGATGATAGTGACCGAGACGGACGGCGGGTGTTATCCGAGGAGGTGTAACACTACGTTCCGACTCCAGGTTTGTAATTAACTGAAAACAGAAGAAATATTTAGATTATTACACATTACATCTCACTGGTTCATATGATGTCATCTAGGAAGAGCGTATGAGGTTGAATAATAGAAGACAAACGAGTATGTAATTAAAACTTTAACCCTCTGCGGAGAGGGGCGCGGGTAATTGTGTGAGTTACAGCATTCATATTTTAGAGGGGGTGCGTGTTGAGTAACTTATATTACTATGCTTTTAACCAGCGCCGCTAAAGAGGGGTGTTATAAGTTTAGTCCAACAATCTTGTAGATATTGTTCAATGACAAGTTGGCCCTATACTGAAATTTCATCTCATATTAACTGACGATGCAGTTTAGTTAAGTAAACTAATTGTCCTGCGTAAGCGATGATTGCGTACGTAACACCTTACATGTGCCTATTATGTCACGTCCCGCCACAAACTGCTACATTTTTTTTATCGACTACAAGTTGGCCCTTGACAGCTATCACACCTGATGTTAAGTGATGATGCAATCTAAGATGGAAGCGGGCTAACTTGTTAGGAGTGGGACGAAAATCCACACCCCTTTCGGTTTCTACACGACATCGTACCGGAACGCTAAATCGCTTGGCGATACGTCTTTGTCGGTAGGGTGGTAACTAGCCACGGCGAAAGCCTCCCACCAGCCAGACCAAGACAAATTAAGAAAAATCTCAATCTGCCCCGCCGGGAATCGAACCCAGGCCCTCCGTCTTATAAATCCACCGCGCATACCACTGCGCCACGGAGGTCGTCAAATACTTAGCTACATAGGCTGCAAGTAGAGAATGATGTTGTTTCAATCGCGTCGTCGCGTTTGTCGCTTACGCAGGACACTCCGTAAGATAATCTAGGGTGGTATCATTTGACTCTGTAACGACCACTATTATGTGTGAATGTCCGGGACAGACGGCTTCCATGATCTCCGAGGCATGGGGCAGTTACATACACAAAGTAAGTACAACTTTCTAACTCCGGGCTGCTACTGAGAATTTTCGAAGTAAAGCTCAATATTTTATAGTCCGATCTAGAGACCCAGGATGATCACTTCAAGATTTAAGGTCACATGACGGTAATTGGTTATTCTACGGACTTTAGTCGACGGACTCTAGTTCGAATTCGTTTGTTACAAGTAGATATAGTTTAAAAGCATTTTGATAACGTCAAGTTTGTTTGTTTTTAGTATCTACAGGAAACAGTAGTAGTAAGCAGAACCGACGGTTAACTCGACAGTTCAGTTCAAATAATCATCTCTCATAATTATGAGACGCCCGCAACTCATCATTGGCGCCCGCGCTGACGCCCGCAACACCGTCCACCTGAAAAATGGTGTAAACATGAAGCCTTTAGTGGGGTCTAGTTTTAGAAATACCTTTTTAGCGAACTTCTACATCGTAGTAGCCATAGGTATGTGTGCCTAACTTCAGTGGAATACGTTCAGTCTGTTGGCAGTGCGTTGACAGATTAGACAGTTACTAAGTTTTTGCCTTTTTGTACAGCTAAATAATAATCATCATTTGCTGATATACCAAAATAATTACTCAATATTACTCAACGACCAATTTCTTCAATACAAAAATACTCAAGTTTCAGCCGTTTACGTTTATTCCCTTGTAAAATAATTTAATTAATCTTCTTATTAATAGTTTTTCATCGAAATTCACTTAAAACGCTCGTTATTACTAATAGGCTCATAGTTTAATCAAAAATCAAATTAGCGTCGAGTTAATTACTGAATCAATAACGGTTCGCGACGCGATCAAAAGCCCCTAATTATATTAATTGTCAAATTAATTTCATCAAGGCCTTGTCCTTTAGTATTTATATACGTGGCAGGTAGAAGGAAATGTCGGAAATGGTTTGTGATTTAGTACATTATAATTTTCTGATGACTTTATATTATTTTTCAACTAGCAAACGCCTGCAATTTCATTCCCATGGGAATAATAAATTAAGCACAGGTACGTATGATATAATGAAAATATAAGTAGCATTTTTTGAGATTTAAAGATAGTAAGCGTTAAGTTACTATCATCAATATCTGACAGTGATCGTTAATAAATGAAACATTATCACTCTAAGCCCGCCAACCCGCATTGGAGCAGCGTGGTGGGTATACGCTCCATATCCCCTCTCCTATAAGGAGGGAGACCTGGCCCTGTTGTGGGCTGTTAATAGGCTGATAATGATGATGAAGCGTTAAGTTATAACGTTAAAGATTTAAGCCGCTTACTCCTCATGAATCAGGGTTGTGGGTTTAAGCTCCATATCACTTGTACGAAATAGGTTAATATAGCTTAGGTAATAGCTTCCTGGGAACAGATGATTCTAAATCGCCTCCAAATTTTACTTTAACCACTTATTCACATTAGAACATTACAAGTACCTTATTTTTCACACCTCCTTGCGCCAATCTACACGACATCGTGTAGATTAACTAAACCACTTGGTTTACCGGTAGAATGGTAACTCGTCACGGTTGAAGCCGGCCCCTCCATATCTGGACCATAAAAATAATTAATTACCTCAACCAGCCGGGATTCGAACCTAGGATGTGTGACGTGACGTGTGTCTTATAAATCTACCAGGTATACCACTGCGCCATGGTGGCCATCAAATTGATTGGGATTCGATTTCAAGTTATCTGATTTACATTTTAGTGCAAAGAATATGTTGAGATTTCACATATTTTTAAGAAAAGTGTATTTCCATCAAAACATTACCTGAAATTAGAATTTCAGTAAACAGTACACGTGCTATAAATTGTGACGGAAATAAACAGTAATGTAACAGCAGATTTAGCCGTGTAATACATTACCGCATTAGTATTAGTATCAGTATCAGTATTAGTATTCAAATTACTGATAATCGCGACAGATAAACGATTGCGTTGTGTGTTGTGTTTGCTGTTTGTTTCATAAATTGTTCGTATTTTGCGATAATCATTTTAAACAGGTATATAATTTTTAACTAGAGGATGCCCGCGGTTTCACCTGCGTAGTTCCGTTCCGTTACATTTTCGGGACAAAAAGTATCCTTTATCTTATTCTGGCGAGTAAACTGTATTATTGTAAAGTTTTATCAAAATCCATTCAGTAATTTATACTTGAAAGAGAAACAAACACCCATCCATCTATACGTACAAGCTTTCACGTTTATTATATTAATTGAATTTAAATAATGTTTTAGCGCTTGCGATCTAAGGTCAATTAAAGACAGCGCATACTTAGTGATAAAGCTCTAAGCTTTAACATGAAAAAAAATAATCTTTAACCTTTGTCTGCTTCAAGCTTTAGGTAGACAGCGGATGAGGTATAGCGGCGACGAGACGATGGTTTTTTTCACTTTGACGGAAGATGTGTCGCGTATTATCTATCGCGTAACGCCAAAACAGATAACTAGGATAAAAACATTCAAGAGACAGTGCGTTTTTTGCGTTGATCGTACAAGGACGTTAATACGATTGACGAGTCTTCCGTCAAAAGACCCTTAGTATCAACAACCGGATTTGATCTAAGTTTTCTAAGTGATCTAAGTCTACAACGCTTGTGTGATATTAACTATTGCACCTAATGGGTCATTCTATCATAATAGCCTTAATTGCTGAAACTAATTATTACAATGTTTATACACCTCAAATAAAGGTGTAACCTTAAACTAGCTCGATTAATTTCCTGGTTTAGTTATCAGCGTGTCCTGTGACACATAGGCCTCTTCCAGCTGTTTCCATCTTGCTCTGTTATTAGATGTTCTTGACCAAATTGTTCCCCCAATAATCTTGATATCATCAGACCATCTTTTCGTTTGCCGGTCTCTTCTCCTTTTTCCATCCCGTGGTTGCCATTCTGTTATAATTTTCGTCCATTTTATTCTACTCTCTCTTGTCATATGTCCCGTCCAACGCCATTTCAACTGCCTTATTTTCTTAATTATGTCTTTGACCTTTGTTGTACATATCTTCTGCTCTTTTTCTATCGTTTAGTGTCCAGCCCAACATACTCCTTTCCATTCCTCTTTGGTATGTTCTTAGTTTGATTCATTCTAGAGTCGTTCTAAGTATACGTACAATTTATTTGTGTTAACCCCTGGGGGCCTGACATTCAAACCTCCTTCGTTGAGGCCCGCGGCTACCCGGGTAGCGACGGAGCTATAATGACAGCTGTCATTATTTGCCTGACGGTTGCCAGGGGACCCCTCGGGGCTGTGAAACTGAAAAGGCTACTTTGAAATATAAATAAAATAAATGCAAGTGACAATTTTATCAAACATTTATTTGTAACTTGGCTCACAACAATCCCACACCATTGATATCATATTAGCTACTGCTCCATATAGCTAGCTTTAACTATACATGTCGTGTAGAAACCGAAAGGAGTGTGGATTTTCGTCCCACTCCTAACAAGTTAGCCCGCTTCCATCTTAGACTGCATCATCACTTAACATCAGGTGTGATAGTAGTCAAGGGCCAACTTGTAGTCGATAAAAAAACATACCATTTGTTTGTATCGATCATCATCAATAAAATGTATGAAAATGAAGAAAAATCGATCTTTTGCCTAAAACTTGGCTCAGAGCAAAAAAAATGTTAATACCACATTAACTATAGATTCGAATGGGCCTTTCTAACGATACGTACCATTTATTATTGTCGGCGGATATTTTTAAAAATCAATAAAATGTATGAAAATTATGAATTTTCAAACCTGCACAACTTGGTTCGGTGCTCTCCTACAACTTTGCTGCCATATTAACTATTGGTGCTAATGGGTAGTTCTAACGAGATGTACTATTTTTTTCCTTGGCTGGCCCTTTCAGAAAAGGCCCAAAATGAATGTCTCTTTTGAATTGCTTTAGTTTTGTAAAGGAGCTTAGGTACCCGTATATTCGCTATATCTTAGAAATGTTTAACGGTGCTCAAATAAAACTCTCATATCGTTTTAAAGTTTCATATCATGAAGATTTCCTCGAAAATCCCTCACAAAGCGGCCGGCTCGCTCGACGTTGCCTACTTTATAAGCTGATGCACTCTAGTTTATTAAAATTTGTACCAAAATGCCGACGTACGCTGATAACGTTTTTTTTACACGTTTCACACGTTAAACATTTAAAATGTATATTGTGTAATATCCTGGAGGAAGTAATTAGCTGAATATTTTCATGGCGGCAGAATTTACATATTTTCACTATTTGTTGTTTTTAAGCAATTTGCTTTTCGCAGTTTTAACTATGTATATTCCATTTCTGTTGGGATCGGGGAAGTGTTGGGATAAAAAGTTGTTTGTAAGCTTATAAGTTATATCTATAATCTGTTCAGCCATTGCATAATAAACATAAATAAAATAGTTGTTAAATGAATAGTGTAGAATACATTAAACTAAATAAGTAGTTGAAAATTCTAATTCCTGGAAGCAATCAATTCATACAGTAAAATACCTATCATGTTCAGTGTATGTAAAAATAGAGAATAGAGATAAAAATACATAAAAAGAAATAGTGTGGAGTCAGTATCTCCTAAGATTTTTATTATTTTTTTTTATTTTATTACAAGTTAGCCCTTAAATGATGATGAAATGATGATGCAATCTAAGATGGAAGCAAGCTAACTTGTTAGGGGTAGGATAATATCCACAGCTCTTTAGTTTCTACATGACATCGTACCGGAACGCCAAATCGCTTGGCGTCTTTGTCGGTAGGGTGGTAGCTAGGCCACGGCTTATTCCTCCCAACAGCCAGAGCCGGACCAATTTAGACAAAATAAATCAGCCATGCCAGAAATCGAACTCAGGACCTCCGTATTATAAAACTAAAACATACGAGGAGAGTTTTAAGCAAATAAATCACTTAATCGTACTATTTAAGTAGCTGTGATTTTCTACCAAATTACTTGATTTTTAGGTTCTTCGGAATCTGCTAAAGTATTTTATATTTTAAAAGAAAATTTATACTAAATGTTACGTATAACTATGCTGAAACATAACCTTATAACCCAACGTGCGGTACAACAGACGCATAGATCATAACTGAAGCGCAGTGCAATAATTGCGTTATACATTTCAAATGCATCGCCTGATTGTTGTTTATGACACACACGCTGTAAATGATGACATTACTGTGGGTATACGGTTACGTCAATAATAACTGTATAGACGAGGAGCCTGTGAGCGCCAGATCTTCGTCATTTTATAAAAGTTGAAAGCTTGGCAGCTCATGCTCTTACCATACGTAAGTACTGTAGTTCGTTCGTGTTAAGAATGTAGTGAGCGCCGGCCTAGACCCTCCCCCCCTTAACCAATCAAATCTTTTCAAATTACAAGGTCAAGTTCACAGTGACCAGTTGAAGGCAAAGTCCAGACTTCCATGTATGAAACGTAACTTTCTAATATTTTTTATGGGATGTCAATGGAATTTCATGACCAGGCACTTATCTTAGTGGCATCTTTTTGACCCTTAAAGTTTTATATTTTATAGTGTACATATGTCAAGAGATATGAGTTTTCATAAATAAAAATAAAAAAGAAAATATATTACAAAGAAAATATTTACAGTTTGTATATGAGTGGTTGAGCGTTTGAATCTACCATACATATTTGCCTATGTTATGAGCATAAGTTGACGAACTATTGGCTTTTATAAAATTATGAAGGTCTGCCGTTCATTGGCTCTTAATCTAGTAGTTATTATCACCTGCATATACATGTAAGGTCCATCATTTAAATTATCTATATATTTACTGAGATTTAAAATAGCTATATTGTATCATTATCAGGTGATTCGAAAGGTTTACTAGAAGGCCAGGAGTTATAATTAAGTGAAAAGTACAAGACCTAAGTATAGAACCACCACGCTGTCTAATGTGGGCTCTTTAATATACATAGGAGCTGGGTGGGAAAATTCTTATAAGAACTTGATCAACAAGATCACAACATCAAGAGTCTTGATCAAAAAAATCATTCCAGATGTTTTCTAAAAATGTAACTAAAAAAATACCTGATTTTCACTCTCTTGAGAAATTTTTATTAAGTAAAAAGTTTGTCTTTTTCTTTCTCTTAGTGTATTAACTTCTTTTTTATTATGTAGCAATAGAGTTACTTAAATAAATAAATAATATTTTAGGAAAGCTAAAGAATGTACGCATACGTAGGCGCACCCTCTATTCCCTCAATTTTTATAAATATAGATAGTAATTACGTATAGGCATCGGGTTCATTCTACATTTAGAAATATATATAGTACGTATCGTATTTGTTTTTAAGGAATGTTTATACATCGGGAAATCGAAGACACTTATTTACGTTCGTAAAATTTGAGAAACCTAGAAAACAGAACCATAAAACTCAGACTCTATTGCGCCAATAAGGATCCGTTTGCTACCACAAAGCGCTTACTGCTCGGTGTTAAGGTACATTTTAGGATAAAAAGACAGCAAAATAAATGAATTAGGATTACACACTCGTGCAATTGAAAGTGCCAACTTTACGATCGCGCTACGTAATCGATTGTAGACGTGACGAGGCTGCTAATACTTTTGGTTGTAAGTGTAAATCAACACTCTGCTTATAAATAAATTATCTCGCAAGGAATGGATGTAGAACAAGTGATGTAAGCATCACAAATCAGTGTTTCTATTCCTCAACGTAGGAAACAGTGTCCAATTCTAACGGGCTTTACGGAAGACGAGCTAAAGGCTTAGTGAGGACATTCTTAAGATCACATCACATTTTCTTCATTGTTTTATTGTCATGTTTTTTCCTAAATAAACATTCATTCTTCTTTCTTTTAAGCCAACCGAGATGTTTTTGTATGTTTATCTATGTCAGTTGCTCATACAAAATGACGTCTTGTCGAAAGGTATTTTTTTAAATTTACTACAAGTAAGCCCGTGGCTGTAATCTCACCTGATGTGAAGTGATGATATTAGTTTAAGATTTAAACGGGCTAACTTGTTAGGAGTAGAATAAAATTTATACCTCTTTTGATTTCTACGGAACTTATGATTTTTATTTTTCTTTTATAAATATTGGGGATAGAAGGGGAAATTAAATTATTAAGTTTCTTGTATCTCTTGGTGTACAGTAAAATTAAGAAAATATCTTATTTAGTATTGGCGTAAATTAATCAAATATTATAATTAAAAATGGTTTATGTACTCAATGTTAAATATAAAAATAAGAAAACGTGATAAATTTATTTATTTTACTACGACTTTTGGTAATTTCATTAATATTGATAAAAAAGTATTAATTGTTTTAAATTAATTAAGTATATTTACCGTGAAATATACATGCATTCGAATAACATTAAAAAATACAAATTAAAAAGTAAAATTTCCTAATTTTGGGGATTAAAATTAAAAACCACTACCTTCCTTTACCACACTCGTGTAAATCACATTAGGCAAGTGTCCATCACGCGCGGAGCGGTACGAGAGCGAGCTAAGAGCGTAGTGAGCGGCAAGCGCTAAACCCAAAAAGGGGATTCCGCGGGCTTCGGAAAGTGCAGCGCATAATTGTCCCGCGCAGTACCGTGACCCATTTCCACTGCACCATAAATCATGTTTCCCTGCACTTAGGCGCCACATAAACTGTAGACTCGAGAATAAGACTATAGTTTAAACTTTTGCACAAACACAGTGGCAGACAAAAGTTTTTTTATCTACTAAAAGCTAGGCCTCGACTGCTATCACACCTAATGTTAAGTGATGATGCAGTCTAAGATGGAATCGGGACATATTAGGAGTAGGATGAAATCCACACCCTTTTCGGTTTCTACACGATACCGCACCGGAACGCTAAATCTTTGTCGGTAGAGTGGTAACTAGCCACGGCAAAAGCCTCCCAAAAGCCAAATTACTAATGGTGAATTCTGCCAAATTAGGTCAATACTTGCAGTATCATAATGAATTGAATGAGTAACAAACACATACACATACAAACTTTCACTTTTATAACAAGAGAGTGAGTAAGTTTTTGCGGAAGCACGAAAATCATTTCCTTAATAATAAAATAATTGTATTGGCATTGATAAGAATATATATAAGATAAAATAATTGTATTAATCATGTCATCTTATTCGGTTCGAACTATTCGTTTAGTTTAGATATTAAAAGCGTTTCGAGTTTATTTACTCGTATATAACTTCATTCAAAGTCAAAGTTCACTTTCATCGGTTGAACATTCCATTTGATAAAACCATTTTCAGTTTTCCATTTCATAAGACAAAAGGGTCATATTTTATAAATCAGAGGACGCACTCGGGGACAAATGACGCAGCGAAGTAGGTAATGGGTTGTAAAAAGGTTGGAACATATGAAAAGGCACAAGTCTTCAGTTATAGAGCGGCAGTGGGTTTTAAAATGGATGACAACTTGCTTGCTTTGTGCCGCCGCGATGAGTGAGGCTGCAATTTGGACTACTACTCTGACGTCGATGTGGTACCTGCGAATGGGTGGTCTAAAAATGTAGTGTTCGTACTTTTTATGCTGGGATGGCACATTGTTCAATTATCTAGACGCTACAGTGGTTATAATTGAACCATAATTTAATATTTAAAATAGGTTATAGGTCGTTTATTCGGTTGTACCTACATATGAAATCTTTATTAGATCTGTAATTAAATAAATTCAAATTAATTTTGACCTTAAACCCTTCATTGATCGAAGGGCTGGCTCGTTTTTTGCCCAAAGGATTAGCCTGGCTATCCAACGCGGAAATGCAGCCAGTATTCTTGCCACCATTTCACGTGGGCATGATTTGTATAGTTATTAGAATAAGTTAGCTTAAGTTCCTTATTGTGTTCTTTTTAAATGAAAAAGAAATTAGTTACATTATTTTAAAGTCGTATGTAAATTTAAAAAAATGTGAATGTACAAAAATGTTTTTAATTGTACCTTAATCCACTTATAGTCGCAGTCTGATTAATTATTATATACTAATGAGTTTCTAAACTACATACCTACCCTACATACAAATCTAAATAATACATTTTTATTATAAACAGATATTGTAACAATAAAAGAATCTTTTAGTCGTTTCAGTCAATGGTGAAAAGCTTTGACTATAACTGTTGACCAAGACTTTAGTTTCAAAATTTTTCGAAGTGGTTTATGTATTTACTTATTACGAGCATTTTAAAAATAAAAATCTGTAAATAAATAAACGAAAGAGTTATAAAATAATAAAGAATTCGCAAGAGAAAGTTCAATGACACCACCAGCTCAACAGTCTAGTAAGCTCATTCAAAGCGCAAGATCAGCGGCAAACGGCTTGCGAGTCGGAAATAGACGTTTACATTTTTAAAATCGCAAGAAAGTATTCTTGCCGTTTCTTATTGTTTCGCGAAAGGAGTGGCGCTAATACCGGGATTGTGAGCTCGGCTTACGCTGATCTGGATATTAAAAACCGATGCTAAGCCGACTGCTGCCGGCGGTTAAGTCCTCTGAAATTGTTCTAGATTTTACCACACCTGAATTACTAATCTCTCTAATAACTCTGTCTAGGAATAAGTTTATGTAGATTAAATATTTTAATAACCTAATTAGACTTTGTTGTAAACAAGTGTTTACTTTGAACTCTGGGACGTATTAAGTGTTATTTTTACCCTTCCATAAAATATGAAACCTATAATAAATTTAAATAGATATTAATACATCAAGCTCGGTTTTAATTCTTTTAAATTTATTTACAAAATCTTTTGGCTAAAGTATAAAAAAAAATTAAAAACAAACATGCATAATTTACATATTAAAAATCAAAATAATATTAAAAAAAAATTCAAATGTGAAAAACGTCGGTATAACCAAACGGGCCATCAAAATCAGCGCGCTAATTTCAGGATGCATATTTGATTTTTGCTAAAAGCTCTCACAGCTAAAAGCTGCCGTATTACCCTGCGGTTGCACCAGAGGTCCTGTTTAGGCAAAAGCAAAAACGCTAGCCTACAGCTGCACCACATAATATTGTTAATACATCTTTAAGCGATAGTGCACTTTGGATAATGAACCACGCTTTTGTCTAGCGTTCACTGCTCTTAAACTCTTGCCAAATTTTGAAAACTGCGAGAGATATTCTAAACACATTTTCGGTATACTGAGGTAGAGTGATTGCAGAAGTAGTAATATCTTAAAATGGGTAAAGTAGTTTCAATTTTATAATTTATATTACGCTTATTTCGCAATCACAATGATTGAAAATTTATATTTTATCGTCCTGCAACGTCTAGTAGTAAAAAACATGTTAATTTGATTTTCAACGAGTAAAATCATCCACGTATTTCGTTTTAGAATTATATGTATTCGTATAAGTTTTTTTTTTTTTTTTTTAATTTTTTTTTTATTGAGAAAGAATACAATAAGGAACTTAAGCTAACTTATCCTAATAACTATACAAATCATGCCCACGTGGAATGGTGGCAAGAATACTGGCTGCATTTCCGCGTTGGATAGCCAGGCTAATCCTTTGCGCAAAAAATGAGCCAGCCCTTCGGTCACCAGTTGAGGCAATTAGGCGCGGTGAAATGTTTCGGAAGAATTTTTTGGCACTGCGACTCCATGGCCCAAGGGTCTCCACGGCAAAAGGTACAAATATGTAACTCTCCGTCAGAGAGACATACTTGTGCCACTTACCGGTTTCAGCCTTTTCTGCTGCGGCTCCCGGTCTTGATTCTGTCTCCCTGATATGACACGGAGCCAATGTGTCAACGCAAGTAGCGTCCCACATTAGGGCCCGTCCCACTTCCCAGGGAACCAGCGTCAATCCATCAGGTCTCTTGCCATCATCCCGGCTTATTCCTGACGGCTCGATTAGCGCAGGAACGTTTATGGTGGCAAGAGCCCTTTTTATTATATCATTAAGAGAGCCATGCCGAAAAAGCCTACCGCCACTCCTTTGGCACGAGAGCCCGTGAATACCAAATTTATTTACCTCTTTTCCACATGGACATCTGTGCTCTAAGCACAGTGGTTTTCCTAACCTGAGGCCTAGAGCCACACGAAAAGTTTCGTTATCCAAAAATGTTCCGAGATTTTTTGATGGCAAAGCATGAAGCCAGTACCCAGATTCTTTCTCTAATAAAGCTAGAAGCCTAGCTCGATCTGTAGCACTTGTAAGATTTTGAATCAAATTTTTATGTGTCCGTTGAACCAATGGGACATCCCAAAGTTTTTGTGTAGAACGTTCCTCTGGGATATCAGCATTGGTACACCTGACCTTCCAACTCTCTAGAGCCTCTGTGGCATAGGTTATGCAAATGTTAGATTTAAGAATACGAGAACTTAGCTCTTTTATACTATGCACAGAGGAAAGAAAAGCCGGAAGAGCAACACTAGAAATTTTTCGCACGCCGATACCACCGTATTTGACCGGTAAAGTAGCTTGGTTCCAGGACTGATCATCAAAATGTAAATTTAGAATTTTTTCAAGAGTGTTTTTTAGGGTGGTATCCATATTTTCGAGTAGGCCAGAAAATTTCCAAATTGGGCTAGAACGAAGAACATACATTAATTTAGGTACAAAAAGGCAATGCTTTAGAATCGAAAACACCAAGTAGGCAAAGTGTTTGTTTGTTAACTATTTTGATATTAGGGGCAATTCTATTAAATGATTCAAAAGCCAATAACTGTCGTTCTTGCGACAGTTTTTCCGTAAAAAACAATTCGCATTTCGAGAAATTTAATTCTAAACCAATTTTACCAAACTCTTGCTTAACGTAGTTAAGATCTTTTAAGACGTCAATCACGTTGCCTCCAATAGTTCCATCGTCAAGATACCATATGTTAAATTTAGATGTTAAATTTGAGATATGGTTATGTATCCCTAAGCTGAAAAGGGCTGGACCTAAAGGATCCCCCTGCTGAACACCTACTTTGGACTCAATACCGTTATTTCCGAAAAACAATTTAGAAGCTGAGCTATAACACTGCCAAACATATGGGTAAATTTCGGGAAGATGCGTTGAAACTTCTTTCAGCAGAGTTGCCCTATCCATAGAGTTGAAAGCATTCTTTACGTCTTCTTTCAGCAGTACTTCAACCTCGCCATCCTTTAAGAATGTGCGAGCCGAATGTACCGCTGCCTCACAACCACCTTTACTACCGAATCCTACTTGAATAGGCTGAAACTTTTCCTTTAAGGAAGCGACTATGTGTCTACACGCTAATTTTGACGCTAAACGACGAAAAGTACAGCCAACAGCGATGGGGCGGATCCCACCGTCCTTTTTATTAAAAGCACAAAGCCTTGCACCGTAAAGGAAGGGTAAAAAGGATGAATTTACCTCGCCAGATAACAATAGATTACATAGTCGTATAAGTTGAATTTTGTAAAAAATATTTGGATAATAATTATTATGGATGTGAATGTTAATCATTTTTAGAAGATACGGTCTTGTAATATTAACTCAGCTACTAGAAAACATTAAGAGTTAAGACGCAACAATAATTTCTTGCATTACGCTTAAAACCAACGTAAAAATGTTTAAATCGGAGCACTAATACCTCCATTAAAAGCGCAAAGATAATCCCAAAAAAGTTAATTTTCAGCAGGAAAGCATATTACAGTATATTTCGCGAATTCCCTCCGTAGCCAGGAATTTCTTAATTATATTTTGTAAGCACTCATTTTCCTATTAGATAAAAATGCGTATTTATTTCATCAGTATTATTGTCACTAGTTTATTTTTACTAGAATTTCTAATGAAGCAATATAACAATTTAGTTAAGATATATTTTAAAATAATAACATTTGTTATTATTATAAGTACTGTGTAGTTTTGTACACGATGAAAGTAAAACTTTTTTGAAAACACACATATACTTGTACATTCAGTGAGTATATAAAATGCTGTACGATCAGCTAAAGCGAGTCATGGGTATCATCATATAGCCTTTGCTGAGCGTCATTAATTTTCTCCTATGCCGCGGTCAGCTGCGACATGCGATAGAAGAACGAAAAAGTTTGTTACGATAGAAAAAATGTTTCACTTTAAAGAATTCGCCGTCTCGCACCGTCCGCTTTCGGCCACACCTTAAACCCCAGAGCTTATAGAGGCTTTGATCTCGTTCAAAAATTGATTCTGAAGGGTTATGTCATTGTGCTGCATGTTTATGCAATTATTTGAACAGTATAGCGTTAGTTTGCAATGCAGATCGGTCGGTTGAGAGCAAATGCAAATACCTACTCGTGGTCCCGCCGACCCCATCGTAGCTGATGCATGCACGCACATTTATGGCGGTGTGTTTCATAATTGGATTTTTGAGGATCAAACAGCATGCAGATTTACGTACCTCAGTTATCTTTCAAGCGGGCGCGTGTGGTCAAAACGATCACACTCGGCTATTATTGCTCATATGCTCCCCTGATTTTATACTTTATTGTAAGCATTTTGCCTAATGCCTCATTATTTTATTAGTTACCCTATATGGCTTTGGATCGTTAGGTTCTGGGTTCGAGTCGTGAGATCTGAATTACCAATAAGCGAAAGGCGATGGCCGTTGAGGGCCAAAGATGCGAGAATGGCAACCCCGTATCGGTAAACGTAGTGTCCGACGCCCCTCTAGGTAAATTGATGATATCAAGCGGGTTACCGAAAGCCGCTGGCTGCAGGAGGCTCAGAACCTTGGTGTTTAGAAATCACTATAAAAGATATAAGATGATGATGACGCGTTCATAAGCTATCAAATATTGCAAGTTATAGTAAACATAGAACGTTTTATAGTCATAATAAAAGACTATTATCGCCATGTCAAGTGTATGTACAATTTAGCATTGTTTGCAAGGTGTACAAGAAAGTTTGCAATGCAGATTGGTCAGTTAGGTGAAAATGCAAATATAGCACGGGATGTGTTTAATATGTAATTGCTTGTGGATTCTGTCTCGTGTTTATCTCATGTGTAGTTTCCAGGATATAATCTATCTCTATTTTAAATTCCAACTAAATCGGTTCAATACTTCTGTTACTTCAAGGCGTAACAAACAGACTTATTTTACTAAGTAATCCCGCAATTTTATTTGGTTAATTTTTTTTATTCAGCGGGATTTAAAGTTAAGATTTCTAGGTTAAAAGGTGTGCTTTTTTCAACATCAATACGTAAGCTATCTATGCCAAATTTCGTCAGTTTTGGTTTGTATGAAAATGGGCTTAGTCAATTTATTCCGGAAAGTCTTTGGTATGGATGTTGCATTTGACAGGCGCATGATGTGTTAAATTGAAGGAGTAAGTATAATAAGTGTTTCGACATTCTTGTATTAAAAATATAAAGGCAATGGTGCTGTCAACTTGCCACTGCTTCTTCTAAAGTCAAAATACTTCCCAAAATAGATTAACTATATAAGATTTTCCAGACCCCTAAACCCTATCCTGCTTTATATACATTTATATAGGTACAATAAAACGAATTTGAATTTCAAATTTAGCTCCGAGCAATGAATGAAATGACACAATTGTCACAATTACTTAATAGTGAAATATTGAAAACAGCCTCCGATATGAGGCAACACCGATGTATTAGCGAATTTGGCTTTGTAGCACATTACCGAATTAGCGTATTAGCGTGCAAATTACTGATGATAATTGCATTCAGTTTAGCCATTGTTTGGAACATTGGAACATTTCGACGGGACATATTGTAACTGCTGAATTCAAAATACACGATCACTATTCTAATGAAACGCATTCATTTTAAGATTTAACTCAAACTGGGAGCGGATCGAGGTCCTTTACGCCTATTCCAAAATCATCTCCATTTTGAATTTAAAGGTACAGTTTCATTAATTTTCTTCATCTTCTTATTCAATACTTCGCTTCGATACCAATATGAGTTAGACCGAAGCCGACCGAAATAACGAGTCGCAGTGATACTTCTATGTATTTATATAGAAACGATGATTTGTTCGCTACGAATCTTATTTTATACAAATTCACACAAACCAGTAGGCACTGTCACTGCGACAAAGAATCGAGGAATAAAAAAGACATGAACGTGTAAATGTCACCTATATGATCGTAATCAACGGAAAACAAAAGCCAGAATGCTGCATCACTTATATCATTACTAATTAAAAATGTAGTAAGTAATGAAAGCCTTGCCTGTCCCGTTTGAGTTGGAACGAGGACCCAGGAAACCTTTTAACTGAAAAAAGTATAATTTCCTGAATAAAACAAATTTGGTATGGTCGTTTGGCATTAAATTGTTTGACAAAATTTATATCAAGAGCCGCCTCCTTAACTGGCGACCACACACCGGAAAGCAATGATGGTAGACCCCATCACTAGGTGGACCGGTGACATAGGTGGCTAGGGTGTTTGGAATTCCTTATAAGAGACCTAGAAGTGGTCGTACATCGACTCAGAATGATGACAATATCAAGACGATCGAATCTGTGGGAAAAATCAAGTAGCTAATAAATCCGAGATTGACAATAACTTTATTGTCAATCTCGGATTTATTAGCTACTTGATTTTTCCCACGAGAAAAAGAAACCCAGAAAAAACATGACATTTGAGAAAAGCTCCGTGTAAATGTCACCCAATAATCGTATTCAACAGCAAACAAAAGCCAGAACGCGGCATCACTTACATCCATTACTGTAAGTAATGAAAACCTTGACCTCATCGCATCACCAACGAGCGCGGCCCATCCCGTTAGAGCTCGATGAATGAACTTTTTTCATTCCGCCCCGCGTTGAGCTCTTGCCGTTTGAATTACAAATTTTTTTACTGGAGGCAACTCAGTGGCGTATTTAGGATTTTCTGTTTAGATTTTATAGTGAATTGCCAGTATTTATAATATTTAATGATTATTTTGGGATAATCAAAAATATGGCAATAGAGCTGTTTATGGCAGTCGTGGATTTTTGTAAGAATAAGTAAGTGTTAAAAAAATTTCCGGACTGCGTAGAAGAGATAAGTGAAGAACGCAGATATATGACCTGAGTAATGAAAATTGCGATCTAGTGTTTTTGCGGGAAACGATAATTTATTTCAAGTAGGTAGAGATTTTTTATCAGCCTGTGATTAAAAAATTGTTTATTCGTTAGGATATAATAAATAACTTTTTACATTTGATTTTGGAGGGTTGGAGTTCCTGGATCCGCTCCGCTCAGCAAGTGTTGAAATATCCGGCCCAAACAGCTTTTTACGGCTCAGTCGAGATAGAACGAGCGAGTATTGTCTCTGCATTTGAGAAATCGTCTAGTGATAGCTCGTTCATTATTGTGGATAATGTTAGAAAGATTTTGCATTCAACAGCCCAGCTTCAGTGGTCTAGTTTTAGTGCTTAGTCTATGTAGTTCACGAGGCCCTGCATTCGAATCCTGGGTCGGATCGTGGAAATAATTCTGAGATTTTCTTTCTTCTAAAAAATACCGGGGTCGGGATGTTGGTGATATTACACCCTGTGCCTCGGAGAGCACTTTAGGCGCTCGGTTCCGATCATGATTACTTAAATCATCGATAATGATTTAGATATTTATACTCCAAGTCCACCAACCCGCATTGGCGCAGCGAGGTGGATTAAAGTTCCATATCCGTTCTCCTACAAGGAGGGAGGCCTTTCCTCTATTGGATTGTTAATAAGCTGGCGATTCTAATGTGCAACGTTAATGAAAATAATTGAACCGAATTCACTGCTTTGTTCATTTAAAGAACTGATGATACCGTTACTACGTTATACTAGCTTATTAGTTAGCGATTATCCTTTGTAACGGATATTTTTTTTAGTTTAGAGTTCGCGTTCTCGGTCAACAAAATATCTCCGTCTATCTATATATAAAAATGTATCTTTCCAGGAATACTCAATGTGTAGTCCGGAATTGGAAATTTGGTGTTGTCACATCGCTTCTTCGGAACTCCTAGTATTCCTCTGGTAGGTTCGGTATTACCATTAATGTTTAAATTTTTTTTTAATATATAGTTTTATAATTTCTTCTTTTTAATAACATAAGTTTGAAGCTAACCTAAAAAGCACTATTAGTTTTGAAAATCTTCTCATAATACAAAACGTTGCATTAGACTTTAGAGTAAAATTCCTGAAATATTTTCCTAAATTATAATAAAAACTCACATACGAATGCTAAAATCCGTGTACTAATGCCCACATTAAGAGAGCAAGATAATCTCGAAAAAAGCAATTTTAAAGTAAAATGCACGATTTTACTTTACATAAAATGTAATTACGCAAAGTATTTACAACTATTTCCTGAATAATATTAAGAAGTGCTTCTCTCTTTTACATTTAATTCTGCAACACGGTTTGCAGTCATTAAGACTGCGTTTTAGTTCATTTATTATAATATCCTTCTTTGTTATATACAGGATGTCCCATAATTAATGGATTAAACCAAAATAGGACATCCGTCACCTAATTATCTAAAACTAATTTGACTAGTTTTTAAAAACGCCGTAATAAGACTAAGTTATAGTATTTTTATAATATTTGAAAGTTAATGCCTATGAGAACAAAAACCCGTTAACTATAACAATTTACAAAATTAAAGTGTCAGCTTGTTATTTCCAATTAACAGCTTTTCATTACATGCAGTATTTACCCGAACTGCTGGTAGAATCACTACGTACCTACTACTCACTATCACTAATCATATACACAATACACTACGATAGACTTGACATTTCAAAAGAGCTTGTAAAACAGCCTACTTTAAATGAATGCGTTTGAGTTGATACCTAATTACATCAAAATATCAGTTTTTATATTTTTGTCTGTCTGTCTCTTTTTCCTGATAATCTATGAAAAAGTTGGATCGATTTTGACGCGACTTACAGATAGATAGTGTTATAAGTTATGGGCTAATTGTATCTCGATATTCAGAAAAGGGATCTAGCCGGGTGAACCGGCGGGCTCAACTAGTTATTAATTAAAAAAATACTTTAATCTATCCTAACAGCTGATACGTCTCCCATCTATTTCCGAAACTACGATATTAAAAAAATACAGAACTTATCACTCAATAAGCATCTTGCGGAACCCTCTTCCAAGTCCGAGTCCAACTCGCACTAGACCAATTTTAAGATTATAATCTAACGGTGCGAAATCTCACGTTGACATGTATATACACCCTGTTTACATTTGCAGTGTTTGCGTCGTAAACAGCAATCAGGCGATGCATTTGAAATGTATAACGCAATTGCGGCGGCATTTCGCCGTAATGACGCTTTGGGTTGTAGTAGCGAACGCATCAAGCGATGTATATTGAGCGGTATAAACATCTGATTGCCTCGTTGGTCCAGTGGTTCGCCTTGGCTATGGATTTTAAGGCTCGTGTCCTGGGTAGGGGTGAGACATTTTCAGTAAATTTTAAGCCCGGAATTACGTGAGCCTGAAAATTTCCCACGATATCTTCGCACTACCTTTTAGCAAACTAATCCTTCAATTTTCATGGCCAATAAAACGTGTAGGTATTTAAGAAAAAACAATAGGTCAAGGATATCCTTGACGGCCTGATATCCCCTTAGGTAATATTACCTAAGAGGATATCAGGCCTCATTAATAGCTACTATTTGATTCAACGCAGAGTTTCTTTACATTATTTTCATTTTCCTTCTTTCAAGCGAACTAATATTACTATTCTAATTTTCATAAGTAATAAATAAATAATGAAGAATGAATAGCTGAAGAATATCAGGCTTATTCGGCCTCTTTGATAGTTAGCTGCTGTTAGTATTCAAAGCGGAAACGTTTCGCGATACCTTCGCATTTCCTTTTAGCGAACTAATCTTTCTACTCTAACTTTCATGTGTAATGAAAGGTTTCAAGTATATGGTATGAATAAAATAAAACAATAGTAGAAGGATCTCAGCTAAGATGTTATATCAGGCTAATTAGGCCTCATTAATAGTTACCAGCTGTTAGTATTCAAAGCGGAAATCCGCCACGACGTCTCTACCGCCATGTTTGCTCAGGGTTCGTTAAACCCGCATCTCCGTTAGTTCAGCCTAATCGCGTTCTAATCGTATGCGAATCCCTTATGCGAAATTATGCGAATTAGGCGAATATGCATATCGTTTGTTCGTGGATGAACTTCTGTTCGGGTTTACGTAATTAATTGGGTGGAAACTCGAGCTTTAAGAGTAACTTTCGATTTATTACCTGACTTTATTTAAATGGGTCTTGGTTGTGGGCGTTGCGTAATTGTTGTAATAAGGTATTTACATGTACATATTACGTACAATGTTTAGATGCCATATTCTGTATATTTTGGGTCAATCCTCTCTCCTATAAGGAGGGAGGCCTGGTCCTGTAGTGGGCCGTTAATAGGCTGATAATGATAATGATTATGAAGTAAGTGACTGTGAATGTTTGACATTTTAAAAATACCTACCTACATAATATAATATACCGATATTTGATTCACTTAGTTGTATTTATAGTAGCAAACACTTTTAGAAGATAAATCATGTAATATTGTAGGAATATAATAATTATGTAGTAAATAAATATTTATTTAAACTTTTTTATTTTGTACTTATAACTAAAATCTATATAAGTGTTAGCTTTGTCTAGCGCAAATTGAGATAAAAATTAAGGTCCTCAGTTCTAACAAGTTAAAAATTTATAAAAATATGGGACATACATTCCAAAACAGTTTTATTATGCGATAAAATGGATCGCACGTCCACCATTAGTGTTATACAAACTTTCCGTTGAATAAACGCGTTCTACACTCAAAGTGTAAAATGCATGCGAAAATACGAGATGTAGACGAAAATTGTATACAGTATCGTAGCCACAAACACGTGTTATAAAGGCACGGAGTACCGCACGTAACGTGGAGCAGAGCGTATCGGTGAGAATTCAATTTGCCGGCCGGTTTTTGTCCGATGTACAATGCGAGCGGCGCTTATGTTGCGACGTGAGCGATCTGCAATGCAAACGCGCTTATTACATCCACTATATAGCCGCTTATAATCAAACTTTGTGAGGTAGGGGAGAGCGGGGTTGAAAGTGCCGGGGGTAAATTGTGCCGATGCGAATATCTCGAAAACAGTAAGAGATAGAATACGATCGTATTGTGTTGCGTAATGCTTAACAGACGAGCACACGCGGCTGTCATTTTAGTTGCGCCAGCGACGCGGACCGAGGGGCAGTGCAAGTTAGAAAATATTTTCATCTCAAACGTCACGTTAGTAAATATTTTCGCTTCAATATGTTTTGGTCACAAGCTAGCGTTTTTTGTTTTTTTTTATATGAGAGTTTTATTAAAATGTTTGTTATTTATCCTAGTTTGCTATGCAGTATAATTTGAATGCTTCGAGCAGGGTGATTTTTATATATGAGCCAAAATATCAGACTCTATTAGTGCCGTTCAACCGGGGTTATTTGTGCCGCGGCACAACCAACTCCTAAGCAGTCAATATTCTTCATACATTGCTTATGTTTACGAGAACACTTATGAAAGAAAGAAAATAGTTACTTTTTGACATAATAAATGATGATGTACTGCATTTATTGTCTTTGACAGAATGAAATCGACAAAATTGTATGTTTCAAACGAAAACACAAAGGGGTACAACATCTTAGGTGGGCAAACCCAAAAAAGGGCTGCTGATGCAGACATCAAGGATGGACGTAAACTAAAAAATGTTGCACGTGGCTCTTATCAAACATTCTGCTTTAAAGCTCAAAATAACTGGCAATTTGTGATTTTTTTACTATACCTGGTGTAGTAAAATACGCTTTACCTTTGGCAGCAATACCCGCTAACATATGCAATGCATATAAAAAGCCTTATGATTCGAACGTATTTACAGACAAAGATCATGCAGTGTCTTTTGTAACAGATCGCCCGATGCCAGACAATCAACCTTCACAAGGTACAAGAAACTTGCTTGTCCCTCAAAATAATCGAGAAAAAACTCTTGAATATCTCGATGAGTCAAATTGCGTGGGCAGCAATGTTGAGATGAGACTAGTCCATCATTATTAAATCTTAATGTTCGTGGGCAAAGTGACTGCAGCGTTGATTGTACGAGCGAACCATCAGGTAATAAAGAACACGAAAAGAAAAACAGCTATTCTTACAGACATTCCAGAGAAAAATGCTTTGACCGAAGAACAGGCTAATAAAAAGAAGAAGGAAGAAAGTGAAAGTATATAAAAGGTTTAAGGAAAAGGCAAGGAAAATGGTAAACAAACAAAAAACTGACTAAGATCCCCGCTCAGAAAAGAGTTTTGTAAGATGACGACAGTTCTGATAACGAACAAGAATGGTACTGCATCATATGTTGTGATGCCTATTCTAACTCTGCCCCTAAAGAAAAGTGGATTGAATGCAGATAGTGTAAGGAATGGGCCCATTTGCAATGTATTGAAGATCAAGAAAACCTGGAATGTGTATGTCCTCATTGTTGTTCTGATCATTCTTCTAGGGAATAACTAGTTTTGATTTGTTAAAGAGTCAAGAGACTGATGTTATCATTATTTTTTATTAATAGTACTAAAAGACTGATATTTTTAATAATTTATCATATTCGCATTAAAATAAGTACAAATTTTCGATTAAAACAAAGTTTTATGTTTTGATTATATAGTAAAGGGCGTTTAGTTCTTTTTTATTATAACGTATTATAATTATTATCTACTAATAAGGTTGATTTATAGTAGAAATAATAACAAATAAATATATTAATACCAAATTAATGTCTTTTACATTTTAAATTAATTTTCATTAATGCAAAACACCTAGCTTTATTACCGGCACAACCGACCTCAGCTACGGCACAACTTGCCCCGAAGGTGGGGTTGGTTGTGCCTTTCCGCCGCAGTATATAAAAATCACTTTTTCTAACAAACTATAAAACATGTGCAAAATGTATAGGTTAATTCATATTATTGAATAAATTTTACGTAGGATGAACGACTACTTTCAGATTTTCAGTATTTGTTTTACCCGAAAAAATTGAGATTTGTCAAAATCGGCACTTTCAGCCCCGCTCTCCCCTACAAAGGCAAAGAGAAAATAGTTAAGGATCAACTACTTCAAGTATAAATACACGCGCAAGTAAAAAATGCAAATTATACATATATCGTAGCCACAAACACGTGTTATAAAGGCGTGGAATCCCGCATGTAGAGCAGAGCGTATCGGTGAGAATTCAATTTGCCGGCCGGTTTTTGTGCGATGTACAATGCAAGCGGCGCTTATGTTGCGGCGTGAGCGATCTGCAATGCAAACGCGCTTATTACATCCGCTATATAGCCGCTTATAATAAAACTTTGTGAGGTACAAAGGCAAAGAGAAAATAGTTAAGTATCAACTACTTCAAGTATAAATACACGCGCAAGTAAAAAATGCAAATTATACATATTATCGTAGCCATAAACACGTGTTATAAAGGCGTGGCATCCCACATGTAGAGCAGAGCGTATCGGTGAGAATTCAATTTGTCGGCCGGTTTTTGTGCGATGTACAATGCTAGCGGCGCTTACATTGCGGCGTGAGCGATCTGCAATGCAAACGCGCTTATAACATCCGCTATGTATCCGCTTATAATCAAACTTTGTGAGGTACAAAGGCAAAGAGAAAATAGTTAAGTATCAACTACTTCAAGTATAGATACACGCGCAAGTAAAAAATGCAAATTATACATATTATCGTAGCCACAAACACGTGTTATAAAGGCGTGGCGTCCCACATGTAGAGCAGAGCGTATCGGTTCAATTTGCCGGCTGGTTTTTGTCCGCCGTACAATGCGAGCTGAGCGGTGCTTGTGTTGCAGAGTGAGCGAACTGCAATGCAAACGTGCTTATTACATCTGCTATGTATGTAATAGCCGCTTACAAACTAAAGCGCCTATTACATCTGCTATAATGTCGTTTACAGTCTAACTAAGCAATTGCAATTGGACGTATTGTCTGAAATATTTTGAGCTATTATTATGTTTATTTATTCGTTTTTGCGGAAAACTCAGTAAAATAACGTAAAATCTCAAAATTATTTTAAGTGTTTGATTTTTGCCTTTGGTCGCTGTTCTCTACATCCCCTTGAAGGATTGCCAACATTTTGCCAGTAGCTCTCTATTGGTTATATTATCTATTCAGTAGATTCTAATATTATAATTAATGCGAAAACAAGTATGTCAGCCTGGTACCTTTTCACGGCCTAGCAAATAAATTTTAGATCAATAATAATTAATTAAAAATAATAGGATTTTGTAATATTCAAGTATTGCGATAAATGTGACTTTGAAGAAGAACTTTGTCTACTTTTTATCTGTCGCATCTCCTGTTTTCATAATTAATTTAACTTCTTTAAAAATATTGTAATTTAAATAAAGGAAATACAATGAAAATATTTCATAAAACTTCGACATAATTCAAGTAACAAGAATACTCATATTTATGAAATACATGGACATACTGTTCCAAAAATGTTAAAAATGCCTCTTTTTGCCATAGGCCGCCCAGAGAACAAAGTAGCGCTTAGACCCACCACGTATTTATAGATCGGCAGGTAAGGCAGATATAAAACAGTGGCAGTGATCAATACAAACTCAAATCTGAAACCTAGTACGATAACACACGAAACACGGTTCACTCCATGGTGAGTGCTTATTTGCATTTTCACTGAACTGGTCAATCTGCATTGCAAACTTCCAGTAAAGCATGCAAACAATCGTATATTATAAGGTTTCCGTTTGTTCAAAACACGCTGAACCGTATAGCTATCCAGACAGAATACTAAATGGCCTGATTCGACATTTCACTGCAGCATGACGAATTTGGGGCAAATAATGCGTTGGGATGTCATGCGTCGGCTATGATGCGATTAAATGACATTTACAAACAATATTCGGAATTTAAACGTTTCCCAACAAACACGAATGGTTTACAATAAGTCAATTCTTTATTAGATTTGTGTTATGGCTATAGCATGGATTATAAGCTATACGAGAGCATTATTATAGTTGCAAAACACATAGAGTCAAAACTTTTGTTTGTTTTAACAATAATAAGACATAAGAACTTTTAAGAGCATGAACATTTAAATATTTATTGTGGTTATGTTTGAACAATATTTTTTAACCACCAGTTTCTGAAAGGAGTACCAACTCTATTATTTTAAAAGGAGCAAAGATTGAGAGAAATGGTTGGAATGTAAAATGTTAATAAAATCTAAGGTATACTAGTAACAAGTATAATTGATAAAGACGCATACGTTTATAGAGCAAGCAGATGACCTAAAGAATTACTAGAAAACAACGCTTATAATAGAATATTATCTAACTGCAGTTAAAGAAAGAACCTGCCTTGTACCAAATGACCAGTGCCCAATAAGATAAGATATAGGTATTAAGAAAGTTGCTTTTATTATACAACTAATTATATCGGTCATCACACCCAATATGCAGCAACATTTATTTGGCTGCAGTGTTAGGCATAGCAGTCGTACGTTTATCCGGCGAAGTCTTTCACGATATTATATGCATACTCCCACCAAAATTAAGCAAGCAAATTGAACGAGAAATTCGGAATTATATAACGGACTATTACTTGTTACCAATTTTAGACAATACGATTGAACGAACATAATTGATTGATTGACGCTATCGTATCTAGGTCATACTACTCTCGAAACACAGTCAATAAAATACAAACAGAATAATGATATTGACTTCATACAGCGCACAGAACATGGATCACTCTCAATGGGCCACGCTTATTTACATTTTCACTCAACTGGCCAATCTGCATTGCAAACTTCCACTTTAGTATGCAAACAATTGCAATAAACTTGCTGAATGCGGCCAACTTTAAAGCGAACCGGCCAAGATATGAATTGGCTTGATTCAAAGTTTTACAGTAACATAACTATGTTTGTCGGTTTGTGATGTGTTAGGACCGCGAAAGCCAACATGGCTTTGACGGTAAGCGGATTCTTAGATTAAAATGCAAACATCCCGATTACATTTACTACTGCGTTTTTGCAGCGCTCTTATTGCTGTCAAATTTACTTCTTTATCATAAGTAAGTATTTCTTTAATATGTATGTCAAAAGTGAGAAGAAGCTTGAACAATAACAACTAAATTCTGACATAAATTAATGATCACCAGTAGCGTTATTCTGTAGAGAGTAATGACAGTGGACAGTGTGCGTTTTAAATCGTCACTGTTTCTCTCTATCTATAATATCGTATAGGATGGGTAGAAATAAAGTGAATTTTGACGGCCGAGTGGCGCAGTGGGTAGTGACCCTGCTTCTGCGTCCTAGGTCGTGGGTTCGATTCCCACAATTGGAAAATGTTTGTGTGATGAGCAGGGATGTTTTCTAGTGTCTGGGTGTATATCTATATATTATAAGTATTTATGTATAATATATATAAAAATATTCATCAGTTATCATAGTATCCATAACATAAGTTACTCAAGCTTACTTTGGGGCTATATAGCGATGTGTGTAATTGTCCTATAATATTTATATTAATTTATTTATAGAGACATATTGACAAGTTACACTTTTAAGTTTCGTTACAAATTTACAAAATAGCGCTACTGGAGGCATTACATCAAAGTCGTGTTTACGTCAGTGTAAAGAAGGACAGCAAAGTTATGTAATTGGTGGTTCCTTTATCATCATTATGAATATTTTTATGGGCTTATTGGCTTAAATCTGTGTTGTTTAGTTCTGCTCCTGTCGGATTATCTACTTTTCCTTCTAAACGATTCGCGGTCACTCACGATGCACACTTAGGAAATGGACTACAACGCGTTGTTTTGCGTTAGTAAATTATTGTTTCTAGGTCGGAATGTGGTGCGTTGGGCGCTTAAATAAGTATGGCGGTAGTACTTCATCGGGCGAGTACTATCGTAAAACCCTGATGAAGACCAGTATAAAAACATTGGATAGGATTTAACTTATAACATCATTCTTTGTACCTACATTTGATGACCTCCGGGGCGCAGTGGTATGTGCGGTGGATTTATAAGACGAAGGTCTCGAGTTCGATTCCCGGCGGGGCAGATTGAAATTTTTCTTAATTTGTCTTGGTCTGGCTGGTGGGAGGCGTTCACCGTGACTAGTTACCACCCTACCGACAAAGACATACCGCCAAGCGATTTACCGGTACGATGTCGTGTAGAAACCGATAGGGGTGTGGATTTCTTCCTACTCCTAACAAGTTAGCTCGCTTCCATCTTAGACTGCATCATCACTTAACAACAGGTGTGATAGCAGTCAAGTTATAGTTAATAAAAAAAATTGTATTTAATCTTTAATTTTACTTTGTCTATAGTCAGTCACAACAATGTTACAGTTTAACAGTACATTAAGGCGATCAAGCAAATGCCCGGTTGTACCTGAACCGAATGATTTGAACTATAAAACAATTACTATCGGCTGCTGACGAGTTACTAATGAGATGTAAAGCAATGATTATCATCATCGCATCGTCGCGGCGTGTAACACAATCATCCGGCTTAATGACGTATACTGGCGCACTTGTGAACACATACTGTTCATGCAAACTCCACGCGTAGAACTGCGAAACTGAAAATCCATAATTAATACATGTACTTATGTTATGTATATTCAAGATAAAATTATTTTTTTAATAATAATCTATAAGTAAGGAGTAAGGAGTTGCATGGACGATTCTACAAGGCTCTTACGGAGCCAGATGTAGATCAAATAACATCAGAATCTTAGTTGCAATTCGGTGACCTCTTTGGGCAAAATGAGGGTTTTGACGAAGTGATCAAGACGAGAAACTACCGGAAACATATAATGAAAGATGGCACTCTAGACATATGTCGAGCGTGTCATCATCCTGGGGAGTCCCTCAGGCATATAGTTTCCGGGTGTCTTTATCTTGCTAACGGCGAATTCTTGCACAGACATAATCTAGTAGCCAGGATAATCCACCAACAACTTGCTCTTCAGTATGGCCTTGTCGATTTTGAGGTACCTTACTATAGGTACGACCCAGCGCCAGTTCTTGAAAATAACAGTGCATTGCTCTACTGGGATCGAACGATCATCACTGACAGGTATATTATAGCCAATAGACCTGATATAGTGACAGTCGATCGATCAGTACGCCGTGCAATAATTGTTGATATTACTGTTCCTCATGACGAAGTTCCTCACTCTGGAGTCCTGACCACCGGTTGCTTGGGCCCGCAAAGGCCCCGCAAGTGGAGGAGCAGATTTTTTTTATAAATTTTTAATAGTGTTTTTTTATATATTTTTGTATTATATATTGTATATAATACATAAACATTGTTAAAATTTAAAAAAAAATATGTAAATAAAAATAAATGAGAGTAATCTATAAATTTGAACCAGTAAATTCAAACTAGTAAACAAACAAAAGTAAGTATCTGACTTACTTTTGTTTGTTTGTAACTTTATCATGTTGAATATTGCTCGTTAAACTTGCTGAATGATAAAAAGACTTAGAAATTTCTGAAAATCGCTGGAGAACGCTGCGAAACAGGGACAAAGCAAATATCTATATAATACAATACACCAATACAGTCATTATTCAAATACTTTTTCTAACTACTCGTGTTACCTAAGGTATAGTTGGAAAAAATAAAAAAGAAAAAATTCTAAAAGGAGTTTTACTGTACAAACACTATTATTTTAGTTGTTCATTAATAAAATAGAAATTCAAATTTGTTTACTTCAAGTAGGCCTTTGTCACGTCACTCTGTAGTTTGTACTCACTTTATTATTTAGGACGGCATTTCAGTCAGTCACATTTTACTTCATTGAAGGCTTTTCTAAAATCAGTTGCGCCGTTCTTTTAACCGAGCGCAGCTAAAAGGGGTCGTGTATCCCGCTAACTGCTGCACGCCGTTCGCCTGTTATGATGCAATGTTAACTGTAGACGTGTTAGCTACACAGATTGTCTCCTCGTTACCCTTTCATACTATTCCATTAAAATGTGACTAATTAACACTATTATTTTCTTTTTTATTTATTTCCAGTCATGTTGGTCTGAGTGGAAGATGTAGTTTGCCTGTTTTAAAAATAAATCTTCATAAACTCATTGTCGCTCTCTTAGATCAGAGGACAACCTACTCCTAAAAATTCTTTCTCATCATTCTTCCTTCTACTCTAAATCCTTCTCTGTCATGCTGCTCAGCTCTGGAACTCCTTACCTCTAGATATTCGGCGTGTGCAATCACTAGATACTTTTAAACGGCTGGTGAATGCTCATTTCTATCCTCCATAGCCTATTACTCTCTTTCTTCTTCTGTCTCTCCTGATTTTCTCCTCTGGATTTCGTCTAGTCTCTATTATTTTCATTTATTTATTTATTTTTATTTAGACATGTATGTATATTTATGTTTGTACGTATGTATGTATGTATGTAGGTGTGTATATGTGTTTTTATGTATATAAGTATTTTATGTAAGTATATTTTTTTAGACAATAAGAATCATTCTTCATTTTTGTGTACGTACACCCGAACCTACTCCAATGTTTAAACTTTTCCATTTAAATATAATTGGTTATCTGGAATAGATCGCCCTTTAGCGATAAGACCGCCAATTGTACATTAGATTTTTTAAGATTTTGTAACTTTGTTTTTTTATTATTTGGTGTAGATACAATAAAGAATATTTAATTAATTCATTCATTCAAAAACAAATGTTTTCTATTCTTCCCTATGCCGTAAAGTAACTTACACAAGTAGCAGCGGCACCCACGAACAACAAAAACTCTTTCAGTCCCAAACCGGAACAATGTCAGACGACACGACATTCATCATCGATCATCATTATCAGCCCACCACGCTGCTCCAATGCGGGTTGGCGAGCTTAGGGTGATAGTTTTTTATTTATTAACGATCACTATCGGATGTTGACGACAGTGACCGGGACCGACGGCTTAACGTACGTACTCTCCGAGGCAAACTTTAAACGAGGGTGTAACAACCAACTTCCCGACTCCGGGCTTGAAATCTACTGAGAATTTCATAGAAGAATGAAAAACTCCCAATTATTCCATGACCCGACCCAGGATTCGAACCCAGGACCTCGTGATCGAAGCCAGGTAGGCTAACCACTAGACCAACGAGGCAGCAAGAAGATATTCAATTAAAAAATACTATTTTACAATTTTTTGTCTCATTCCAAAGCGTTACACAACTTCGCCTTTAGACAAACTTGTATAACAACGGGATTAAGGTTCAGTACAGAAAGTAAATATGAAAGGTCAGTCTGATACACTTGTAGGTCAAATGTCAGAGAAGAGAATACCTCAGTAATATGTCAAAGTCGCATGAGTGACTAGAATTATTACCACCGTAATAACGCACAATATTCGGCACGCGTCCGGTAATATTCGGTAATATTTTAAGGCGACACTTGCGACTTGCGACCGGTGGAATGGGCAATAATCAGATACCTAACAGATGCCTGCTTGAGAATTGCCATAGATTACAATATGCAGTAGAGAGTCATGTAGGTTGTTATTACCTAAGTGCAACGATCAAATTGAGAACAGGTTCTCATTTAGTATATTTTAACATGCTTGCGTAGCTTAAATTTACTAAGCGAGATCTAGTATTTAAGTAATAAGATTTACTTAGATTTAAAATAAAATAATTATCTACCACTCAATTGTTTCAGCCTATAGATGTATACAATGTCTCTATGAGCTTTAAAATACATTTCCTTAAATCGTAAGTTATTGCGGAGGACGCTAGCCCACGCCGAACGAACTTAGGCAAATGTTTGAAGCATCGTCTTTTTGTATTTTTTCCGACAACCTTATATTATATGCAGCTTAGAGTCAGGAATAAGTATGTTTAGAGTACTATACGCTCGAGTTTGACACAGAGTACCTTACTACAAAAATATAAATATAATTAAAATATTTTACTCTCATGAGCCATTTCATTAGGTAATAGGTATTTAATATATGTTGTACCTATTACGATTTTGTTAAAAGTATTTTATTACCGAGTCGGAAATGTAACAGAAAACATTTCTACCTATGTGAAAGTTCGTTGCATAATCTATGAACCACCCTCGGCGGTCAAGAGCGCATGACGGATGGGCGCGAGTGCGGTTGAGCTGCGTGACAAATGCGGCCGCAGACTACTAGCGCCCTCTCGCTAAAGAGCCTAGCCACCATAATCCATAGCTCCTAGGAGCGTCTTGGAGCTATGATTCATATGATTTGGTTATAACCCAGAGGCGGAATAATTAAACATCACTATCAGTCCAATAGATGGAGGGAAACCTCTTATTACCAATTTTTTAATTTAAAAGTAATTTTAATAGGTCCACTGCATCGTCGGGTCACTTTCCTTATAATTATGATTAAAAAGACAGGGACCGATGGTTTAACGTATTTGCTGAATCACAGGGTTATAATACCAAGTCAACGCACGCATTATCCGTTGTCCATTACATTAGAAGCTACGATACTACTGACAAACACACATATATAGACCGACACAGACAGACACATCTGACTACGTTTTACATCAAGTGTTAAAAAAATTCATATATTGTTATAAATCCTTAGGCGACTTTATATAGTCAATCTTTAATTTTGAATCAACTGACAAAAATTGATCGAATCGAAACAAAGAAAAATAGGGGCTTATAATACTTTAATCAAAATTTCACTTCAATTTATTTCCGTTATAAGATATTCCTTTCAAAATAAATAAGACCAACGATGGGGCGATATTTCTATGGAAATTTCTTTAGAAAATTTTTGATAATAATGCAATTAAGTGCACACAAAACGTGTGGCACTTCCCCTCCGCATTCCGAGTGCCATAATTGGATATCGGCGGTTATTTATGGTGTATGTACAATTTTTATAGGCCGCTGTATTTAACGGGTCTGCTGCGAACGATTATGGAAGTTATGATCTTTGTCAAACCCTCGGGTTTTAAGATCGAGGGGTGATCCAACGATAAGAGTGATATAGAGCTGATAGTACCTACTACGCCCACGAATAAAATAATATGTAAAAATAGTTTACTAAAAAAGTTAGTTCTTTAGTTATAATTATTTGAGACCTTTAATATCTTTTTTATATAATTGTTTTAACATAAACGTTATATAAAAATAAAAAAAAATAGAGAATGTGTATAGTAAGATTTTGCAAATGTTAAAAAATCGATGATATCGATACTGGTTTTGTATGGCATTTTTCATCTTATTATCCGGTTAGGTATCCTTTACGTCTTAGATGCAATAAAACAAAATACACAACACTAGAAAATAGTTGCATATTTTAGACTCATCGCAATAATTTCACCGCTTTACAATAAAGTACTAAATCTGTTGTTTATTTTAAATTAAAAGACAACAAAACTGGTAGAAACATCACACATCAGGTGGTAGGTAATTTTAATAGTAAACCAATTTAAACAAATTGGCGGGAAATCGCCCAAAAAGCTATTTTAAAGTATACGTACCATAAGGCCCAATGATCAATCTATACAATATAATTATGCGTATAGACAGATGTAATAACAACTCTACATATTCCGAACACCGTCGGCAGCACCCTTGTTGCTGCATTCTTTCACAAGTGGTAAGCACCACAAGAAAAATGGGATTATTTATATTAAATTACAGGGGAAAGGATATGGCCGTAATCTTCATAAGAAGGAGCGTGTTCCTGACTATAAAGCCTGATCCCATGGTGTCATGGGTTATGTGACTTATAGCATCATTTATTTCATTATATGTTTAGTATTTTAAAGTCGGTGGATCAATACCGTTGTTATTAATCGATAGAGTAAATCAAGATAAAGGTTTTGACGGCCTCCCTGGTGAAGTGGTATGCGCGGTGGATTTACAAGACGGAAGTCCTGGGTTCGATTCCCGGCGGGGCATTGAGTTTTTCTTAATTTGTCTAGGTGTGGCTGGTGAAATGCTTTCACCGTGGCTAGTTACCACCCTACCGACAAAGACGTACCGCCAAGCAGTTTAGCGTTTCGGTACGAGGTCGTGTAGAAACCGAAAGGGGTGTGGATTTCATCCTACACCTAATAAGTTAGCCCGCTTCCATTCTATATTGCATCATCACTTAACATCAAGTGTAATAGCAGGCAAGGGCTAACGTATAGTCGATAAAAACAAAAAAAGTTGAGAGGTGTCAAGGGACACCCGGATGGAACGAAGTTCCTTTTTAGTAATTAGTGGAGGAATTGTAATAAAATTTTATTTTTTTTAAGTAATAATAATATTTGTTGTTGTACACCGAAACACCAGAGCGGGCCACGAGAGCGCGAGACAGCATACAGCGCGGGCGCCCCCCGCCGCTCACGCGCACACACATCAAAGGCGGCGGCAAGATCCTTTGATCAAAAAGTGTCGTGACAACTTTTCGTACCAATTTTTTCCGTCTAGCCCCCTTTCACAACGCGCGATAAGGAACTTCGTTCCAAAAAAAAACAAGGTTATTACGAATAGTTGTAAACTAATAATTAGTTTAGATTTCAGTTGTCGTGATGTATCGTGACGTGGTTCAGGCTGTCCATACGGGCGAAGTCGCGAGGGTCTACAATTTTATGCACTCTCGCAACTTCCTCTTTCGTTCGAGTTGCGTGACGATTTCTTTCGAGGATAAAATGGTTTCAGTCAGATAAATACATATCTGCCACTGCAGACTCTTTTATAGTTCTAATATAAAGCAATTTCTTTTATACTTACATTAAAATTACGCGAGTATTATCCATATTATTAAAATGAAAAACGGATGTAACTCACGTCACGGTTGGCGGACTATGCCCGACACGAGGCGTGAAGCGACAAAGCTTACAGTTTGCTTTACGCCGCGTTACCGGGATAAGCAAGAGCATGACTAAGGACCCCGTATGGGTTCGAAACTAGTCGGGCATACTCCGAAAACCGTGACGTGAGTTTTAGTTGTTTATATTTCAATAATATACTTACATTGTTGAGTTATATCCCAAAAAGATTAGCGTTTACAATTAAAGCTTCCAGACGGCTTGAGCTTTTCGACATTTCCAACAATTATCGTTATATTTCAGCCGAATAATATTAACCCCGCGGGAGTGTGGTGGCAAAATATTACATCGAGAATGTGACGGTATGATATACCCATAAACTCTATAATAATATATCGGACCGTGTGCTAACTTGTGCTCTATGTGGTCGCGTCTTTAAGGCTAACATAGGGTACCTTAGTCACTGGAAAACACATCAGGGAACTGACCATCCGAGTTCCAATAGACAGGTTTAAGGAGTCAGAAGCGTTAATATAGGCGAAATCTGCTGAAAAAGTTTCGAGATTATCGCGAACAGAAAACAGACAGATGTATCGGAGCTTTTATAATATGTAGTGATAAACTATAGGAGTTCATAAGGAGTAATACACACTGTTTCTCCGTGTCACACAAGTGCGGAGTTTCGCGGACTTCTAATGGAGTTCCGCGGACTATTGTTTGGCGGAAACTTATTATCTCGACGGCACTCGGAAAATATGCCGTCGAAGACAATATTTCCGCTTATCTCGAGTAATTTATGTGAAAACTTGCCCACTTAAAGACGATCACAGGCACAGATGTCGATAGAGATAAAATTCCACTTTCTCGGTTGCTACGTTTAACGTACATAGAAAAATAGTTTGTATTGAAAACAATTTGTATTTATCATCAACAACATCATTATCACGATCATTATCATCTGATGATGATCGTTAATGAATTAAACATTATTACCTACCTTAAGCCTACCAACACGCATTCGAGCAGCGTAGTGGGTCTACGCTCCATATCCCCTCACTGCCTGGGCCTGTAGCGAGGCTTTGATAGGTTGATAATGATGAATATATTTTTCATCTCACTTGCTCGGAAAAGTAGTTTTGTCTTGGCCAAATTAGGACACAAAAGTCGTTTTTGCTGCCTAGGCAGGCAAAGTACTTCGCTTGCCTAGGTTGGCAAAATAAGTTTAAAAAAAAATGAAAGCTTAGGCTCGGGGTTCCTGTTAAAAGTGAATATGTTTATTGAGTTTTTTGACATTTTCATCAATTTCAATTTCAATGGATAAATATTAATCAGGTGGAAATTCATTTCCATTTTGGATTAAAAAAAAATCATGAATAAATAAAATTAGAACACTAAAAATTAATAAGCACCAACAAAGATTAAATTACTCAAAGAGGTGATTAACCTTTGCATGTTCCATTATTTTTAAAAATATGAACATTTAGAAATGAGGTTCCTTCTCAAAGTATTTATAAGTTAATTATCTGTTTATGTAGTTTTCTAACATTATTATTAAATTCCATTTTTGTATAAAATGAATAAATATTAATTATCAATTTTTTATTTCGTTGTTAATTTAAATTACAACATTAATAAATAGAATTACAACAATGAATAATGAACAGGTATGAAGTCGAAATAAATTAATAACACTCAATTGAATAATACAAATATAGGATTGCTTAACAAAAATATTACAATTAAATAGATCTTAAGTTTTAATTTACCGTGTTTAGTTTCGTAGATACTGTATTTTTGTATTTTTTTATTTCTGTTTGCAAGTATTATTTTCCTTGCTCTAGTGAGATGAAAAGTGGTGTATTGCGCACGGCAGCAATTTTTTTGATTGTGCTCACACTGTGATCCGAAAAGTTATGATTTCCGAAACGAAACAGGCGCAACCAAGTGATTTGATAAATTAATTTGCTTATCCCAATAAATTCTTCAATAGAGAAATTTCGGTAACTTTAGAATCTAAACTAATGGTTATTTTAATTGGTTATACAATAGTTAGATGACGTCATCAGCCACAGAGTTATTTACTCGGCAGACAGGGCCTCCCGTCAGCGCGACACATAAATCAGCCGCCCGGTCCATTTACGCGTGAAATACTGTTACATACACTATACTCGTATATTATCTAGGTATGCCTTATGAACTGGGTACAATAGAAAAGAATTACTTTAATTTATGCATTATAATTCACAGGTTCTAATATCTTGTTAGTTAAATATTAAAATTATAATATTTTACAAACTTTACACCCTTAACAAATTAACATTAAGAAGCATTTACGATCATTTTAGTTAATTTAATTTGCTCTGTTGAACGGACCAAGACTAGTCTTGTTAAAGACGATTATTTTCTGCGACATACTACAAATGTAGAGAGAACTAATCGTATGTAGCTGTATAACGTAACAGTGCTATAACAAACAGTGACAAGTGAGAAACTACACTGTTTCAACTGTTAAAGTGAGCCATATAACACTGCACTACAATTTTACACAAGCATGAAATGGGTAATCTAAAAATTTATTACCACTTAAATAAGTATTTGAATGTGATCTACTGGTCCCAAAAAGATAGTAATAAGGATACGGATTATTTTTAGTATTTACTGATTTCCCTATTGCTTAAATTAGAATCGCGAGAATTTTCCATATAATTAAAATATATAAACGGCTGAAACTTCCGTCTCTATTGCTTTGTGCATTTCCTTTTAGAAAAAAAATTAACTAAAATTATCGTAAATGCTTCTTTCAATGTCACTATCAGCCGATCAAAGTCTATTGCTGGACAAAATCCTCTTGTGTTACTGTCTTCTTTCAAATACCACGGTCCTCATTCGCTTAAATCTAGCGGCTCTCTGGCTGCAACCCGTTTGTTATCGTCAGTTCGCTTACTCTAACGCTGCGTTTTCCGGCGCGAATGATACTTTCGCTATTTTAGCACCTTGGAACCGTACCGGCTTGCGTATTTGACTAGCCGCAGCTAAAATCTGACAGATTAAGACTGAAATCCTTGGATAATAGCATGAATATGTAAGAACACCGTGCTTCAGAGACCATAATAAAGCGCGACAAGTGAAAAACTACAGCGTTTCCCCTGTTAAAGCGATCCATAATTCTGCCGCGGTCGGGTTTGCATTTCCTCGCGCCAGGGCCGTGTCTGTGAGATTTATACGCCACTCGCGGAAATTGACCGCCACTTCTCGCGCCGTCTTATTAATAAATAACGGTTTTAGTTTTAGATGAAGTACTTAAACTTACTTGTTCAAAATGTAAGTTTTTTAATTGACTACCTACTTAATTTTTGCAGAGCGTTTTATACTGAGTTTGTTGGGGTAGGTACTACCATAGATTATACTTTACGCCAAATAACATTGCTGTGTTTCAAAAGGCTGTTGCCGATGATATTTATACCTACATGAGGCTTGATTTCGGGTTAACGGATGTAGGACAGCGAGCTACCTATATAGCTATTTCTCGCATGTCCTGCGCAGTGATGGTTTGGGTGATAGTTTTCTATTTAATATCACGTGGGCAAGCTGCTTGTGCCGTAAAGTACCTATTAACGTATTAAATATTTTAGGTTTTAGTCGCTTCACACCAAGTCAACGTACAACTAGCTCAACGAGTAATTTTAATTAATTTTGTTTGCTCAAAATAATTAATATTATAAAGGCGAATGTTTGTGTGTGTGTGTGTGTATATGTTTGAGATAGATTATACCGTAAAATTTAAGCTGGTTTTGATTCCAAAATTCCCACGGGAACGAGAATACACGGGTGAAACACTAATAAATACCTACTTAAATTTCTAAATACTCAACTTTCACTCTAGCTTGATCATTAGTAAATTAACTAAGCACTACACCAAGAAAGTGACGTCAACGAGAGAAAAGCTAGAAAAGAAGAGAATAATTCCCCCAATTCTCCTCTCAACGCTGAGTTTATCAAATGGGCCTCATTTGAGCAGAGTCGCCGCTCGACGTTGACAAACCTTGCCGAATGAAAAAGATGTATTTTCCTTCGATAAAATTCGGTCTGACGGCCGACAATAAATTCCGCCATTGCTGATTCCCTCTTATAGTACAAGAGCTAGTGGATTTTTCAGCATTTTATAGTATACAATACTACCAATACGCTGCGAAGACCAATGATGGAAGAATCGGTGCGGTCTACATATAGTCTAAGCAACATATTGAATATTTCAACGTGGACACGCTTGACAGCGATATCGACCGATTTTAAGTGACAAAGTAGTCTAATACCTTTCGTGCTCGTTATTATACCTACGACAGTCTTAGTAGGTATGCGTGTAGACGTATATTGAGTTTTCGGACTAATTTTACTGAGCTTAAAAGTTAAAAAATGTCAATAAAAATGTTGAAAAATATTAGCAATTTTCTGAATCTTCTTACAATATTAAACCAGATTAAAACTTGTCATCAACATCAATCATATTAGAGATGCTCCACTTGCTCTTCAACTACCGGCTGAAACGTTTAACTTCGAGTTAGAGTCGTCGAGATTTATTCCTCGGGAGAATATTTTGTGCTCCAATGTGTCGCGATAGACGTATCCCTCTCTCTATTTACATCTTGCGATTTACTCGCAGCTTGCTGGAATGCGACCTCTGATTTATGGGACCTCTTATACTATGCTATTGATTGTAGCTTTAAGAATGGAAAAAAGTTCAAAGTGAAGTTTGTATAATTTTTAATGTTTTAGTTACAAAAAATGAAAAAACAGAACCTTTATGGAAGTACTTAGTTGTAAATTCGTCTAGTCTGTCAAAACCCTTTATGTGGAGAACGCGCCGAGGTATCGAGTTGACGCCATATTATATTTACACTTGCTGAAATGTTACCTCTCATTTTTAGACCTTCTACACTATGCACCTTTGAAAATAGAACAAACTGTGAGTTTTTTTTATAAAATTCTTTGGAAATTACGATAAGAATAAGAATACCTATATTTATTTGAGAAGTTACAGATTAGATTACACAATGAATTCCTGGCCCCTAAACTAGGTAAGATTATCTTAGGGGCCAACTCTACTCTACTCTTTATTTTCTAACTAAGCGTAAATAAGATGATAGAAGAAAGGTAAAGTATGAAAATAAACTTATCATTAATGTTAGTATAAATAAGTTGAAAAAATTATTTTAGCTCTTTATTTTGATCATTAGAGCATCACTCTAAAACAAATAAAGACATTGTACTTAAAACCATAGAAAATCGATCCCCCAATCTGCAAGGGTGTGAATTTCACATAAATAACACCACAAGAAACTTAACGGCAAATTAAACCACAATTTGGCGACTCAGCAAGGGTGAATAAATTGTGACAATATGCCCAAGATCCTAAACCAAAAATGATTGCCTACTGTCGAAAAAGTGTTTTTTACTTAGCTATTTTATGCAAATCTTAATTGTCGTTTAAACGTCTGGTTATTATAATACTTGATTAAATGCGGAGTTTTTTTGGAATTATAAAGAGTTTCTGTCACCAATTTTAATACTTAGAATAAAAATAAAAAAAAATAGTAAAATAACTCCTCTAGGACAATATGTGTATTGTTCTTGTTTGCGCTAGGCGGGTAGTTGAATAATTTCCGCAAGAATAACGCCGGGGGATAGGCGCGCGCGCGGAGCAGCGTGCCTCGCCGGTTCGGCTGCCCGCGGAGATGTCAATACGTCACTAATCGAGTTGGACACTAATCGTTGCAGCGTTTGCGCATTGTTTGCTAGCTATTTGATTAAATAAAAATTAGTCTGCCATGCCAAATAAATTGAAAGAAAACATCAAAGATCGAATTCTCAAAGAATATCAGTACCAAAATGTTGACCCCTATTCAGTATGTATAACATAACACGGAGGAGGTCAACTTAATTTGGACGAGATAGCGGAAGTGTTGTTTTTTAGAAATTTTGTAATATCTCCGAAACTATATAACTAATTAACATATTGTAGCATAGGCAAATCTTATGTCTATAATATCCTTGTGATTGTTAAATAATTTATTTTGATAAAGATTTAAGTTTAGTTGTATACATAATGACGTGAACGTAAGCATATGAATTAAATGATTTTTTAAAACACAAAAAGTTATATATCTGCCAAAATATAAAAGATAGATATATGCTATTGCGGACTTTTTTGTAGAACTTTTTAAGATGCATAAAGTTTTCATACAATGTTTTCAATTATATCCAATATCTAAGGCAGCGTACGCGCCTAAAGCTAAATTTAATAAATTTCACGGTCCGACTCGCGCGACAAAAACTATGATAACACGGGTAATATATACAATACAAACATAAAATATAGTCTATAACACTCACCGATAACGTAGCATTTTACTGGTGAAAGAATTTTTAAAATCGGATCAATAGTTCCGAAGATTAGCCCCGACAGAACTTTATTTACAAACTTACAAACTTTACCTCTTTATAATATTAGTATAGATAGATAAACACTCATAATATACATATAAACATTCAGAAACTAGAATTGAACCCATTGCGTCACTCGGCTGTCGAACTTTGTAATAGAGTCCAAAGTATAACCGCCACGTTTATTTCTGCAGCCGTTAGTGCAGCCGTTTTGGTTTAGGGATATTGTTACTAGCGTCATTCTGGAAAAAGAGGCTTAATAAATAATTCTCGAATTGCTGCGCGAAACGTATGTACATATGTATGTATGTATAACCTTTATTCTAAAATATTACTAGTGATATGTAGTATATATAAACAATGGTTAAATCTTAATTATATATGACGGCGCCTGCGTCATCGTACGCGACTAGAAAGCAGTCTGTGAACTGCACGTGCACCAGCTACGCCCTCTTGCGGCTGCGCATCGTTCGATTTACTCTCTCGGTGTCTCTCAATTCAAATATGATTCCAGTCTTTGTGCCTGCGTCGAAAAGATGTCGCCGCCATCCTACATATATTAGTTTTTAGGACGCTAAAGCTAGTTTAAGTATGGGGTTGTTTATAATTACGTATACATGAAATTTTATAACATGAGGGTAAGTACAAAAGAACAAAAATTTTGTTTTACTCTCCAAATGTTAGCCCTTGACTGACACCTTGTAAGTGATGATGCAACCTAAGATGGAAGCGGGCTAAATTGCTAGGAGTACGATGACATCCACACCCCTCTTCGTTCCTACACGACATCGTAACGAACGTTAAATCGTTCGGTACGTTATTATCAGCAGGGTGGTAACTAGCCTCTCTGAACCTGAACAAATTAAGAAAATCTGAATCAGCACAGCCGGAAATCGAACCCAAGAGCTCAATAAATAAAACAACCGTGCATGCCACTCCACCATAAAAACCGTCTACTTTTCTAAAAAAGAAATTCCTAGCTGAGGTATTCGGTTTAGGAAGATGGTGTATAAGTAAATGACAGCACAAAAGTGTTTGTGTGTGTACCATAGATTAAAGACAACTAGATGGAGTCATAACGCGGCTGTAGGTTCAAGAGCGTGACAGACTTATTTCATTCGGCCTTTGTTAGAAACTGACTCAAGATTATTTTTTGTCCCTTTCAGCGTGTTCGTTGTTATTGTTTGTCAAGAGTGGAGTTGGTGACAAGCAAAGGACATATCCTGAGCAATTATTAGCTTTTTATTAAATTTGCTGATAAATATAATAACTTTGCGTTTATGATATTAATTTAAACGTTATCGTGCTATGGTGGGTTGTAGTATTTTCGGCTGCCAAAGTCGCAGCGAACGGAAAATCGAAGGAATTACGTTTCATACGTAAGTAGGCATAAACTTAATTGATTGATGATTTAAAGATTAGATATATTGTTTTTTAGCTAATTTTATGTATTATGCGTTTACTAAATTGTCTTATATGAAGTAATATTTCGTAATTTACGATATTTTAAGACGTAACGTTTCATGATGTACTTTAAATGTTGACATGCCATGTCAATAAGGCTGTTTTGCTGTCTCACGAGTGGACACGCTATGGGCTCTATCTAGTTGTCTTTAATCTATGGTGTGTACTAAAGGTACCTACAGTACAGTACAAATGCAATGTCAAATTATTTAGAGTCTATAGAGGGCGGAGTGTTCTAGTATGTGTAAAGATCCGTCCCCTGAATGCAGAATTCGTGTAAGTGTAAAGCCAATCAATCTTTCGAATGTTGAATACCTGTATAGGTTTCATCATCGTCATCACCACACCAGCCGATGGACGTCCACTGCTGGACATAAGTCTTTTATAGGGACTTCGAACAATGATTCTGGGTGGTCTGTGGCCAGCGGCTCCCAGGGACTCGTTCATTGTTATAAGTCCACTTAGAGGGGAGTCGATTAACATTGGGCTTTTCCGTACGGGGGTGTTCTAGCAGCTTGGACCTCCAAATATATATAAGGTTCGCTTTCAAAATTATATCACTTGGAGTACGTCCTAAAATAGCAACTACTGGTAGAGGTAGTTATGTACTTTGTTCCTTACACTCGATCTTATTTGTCGTTCCGCGATCACGTGCCAATTTTATAGCCCTCCACTCGTAAATTGAAATTGTGGGTCGCACACGACATTGTATCGGCTATTATTAAGTACCCAATGCTCTACCGAAATTTTTATAACCCTCTCTCTCTCACACACTGATATAATAGGAAATTCGTTCCTGTATGTATTGTACATATTACATTTATGTGTTACGTCGTAAAAGAAGTTAATGAAATGAAATATAAGACCAAGGTCCGAGACTGACCTATGCCAGTACCACACCTAGTTCCTGTGCTGGAATTCGTGTGTTTTTGCTAAAGACGATGGAAACTAAGGTATTCATACGTATCAATATTATAAGTAGAACTAATACACCTATTTAATGACCTCTCAATATGTTTATTTTTATTTTTCGCAAAATCGTGTCGTAAATGATTCTATTTCGGCCCAGGCACGCAATAAAAATATATTTATTTTGAAAATATCGCATTTTAATCGTCCGTATCTTAAGCCAATATTTCTTCACTGCAGAAATTCTATATTACGCAATAATTACGATCAACAATTCAGCTATCGTAAATTCCCTCCGCCATAACTCAAAACATTCGGAGGGCTGACCCTAAGGGTGTTTATAATATTTCTTCAATAGCGCAAATTACATCGCTAACCTCCGGGAACATTTCGTTGTTAGCTCCCGGCCTAATGTCATAGAATAAACAAAGAGTGTATAAAACAGAATTGCATAAATAATATACCAAAAAAAAAAAATAGGTATGGTTGGTTGCCAATGCTCTTCTGAAAGGATATTTTTATTTTCAACGACTTCTTCTCTATACCTCTCCATTTAACTCGAACGAGTAGATAAAATTTAAAAACCCACAATGTCAAAATTTTATTAGTTTTAAAAATAATCTCCGTTTTTGTGGAAAATACTGAAAAAAAGTCATCTCAATACTATACATAAGGAGATATTAAAAATTAAAAAACCCATATCACTATTTTATTGGAATTAAAAATGATCACCGTTTTCTGGAAAATATGAAAAAAAAAGTTATCATCTCTCGTCTCCTACCAATAGAGCAATAAAATGTTTTTATTACTATGTTCTACGAATGTATTTGGTTTCGTAGCACGTAGAATGAGCTAGCTTGTATGTAACCCGTTTTGTAGAATCTCTCTACGGAGCTTGCAAACCAGGACCTTCTACGAGTATTTTAAATGTATTGATCATATTCACGATGTTATTGTATAATACTTACCCAAGTAAGACCATAATATATCTAAGATCTAATTAAAGAAAGTATATTTGTATAAGGTCTATCAGATTTTTTTTTATTCTTTGACATGACCTTTTACGAATTATAGACTAGGAGACGGAGTGTGAAAACTGGCAGATGTTGTTAACGCAATTTAGATAATCGTTTGTGTAAATAAATGGTCGAAACTCGATTAGGGCAACTATTGCTTACAATGGGATCAGTTATGTGGGAGGCGAAATTCTTGAGAACATCTGGCGTAATTTATTTCATAAGTTATTTCGTACGCTGATAAGACGAGCGTGCTGAGCGTAAAACCATTGGACAGTTATTTATTTGGGTATTTGTCAGCTGTGCGTGAACATTAGACCAATGTTTTTGTTACACTCTCTCGGGTTTTATCCATGATAATATACCTAATGAATGTGGAGGTATATTATGTCTGAAACTGCCTAAGTCGCTGATAGGTATTAACAATTTCATGCGATTATAATTTTCTCTTAGCTCATATTCCCCAGAATAATGCAGATTCCAGGTCACTTTTACACGTTTTTTCTGTTATATTATACTTTCACCATCATTTTTATTATATTTTAAAAGCCTATTACAGGATCTGGGCCTTTAAGAAAAAAGGATATGAGACTTAGACCCCCCCCCACGCTGTTTTTGTTATATTTATAGTAGGTATACACACGAATATTAAACATATATTTTTTTATTTTTAAACAGAACCAAAATATGCCTCATAATTAAGTAAACACACACATTTTTTAAATACAATACCTTTGTATTTTTTTTTTATTTTATTTCGGAAAGTAAATTGTTTGTTTTTTGAAACCTTCGATTTCACGAGAACGTGTACACCTAAAGTAAATTTACTTAAATAAAGTAAGCCTATCGTGCAAGTACAGTTTATTACAACTCAAATTTCAGCGACAAAATTAACATGTTAATTAAAAAGGAAAACTTCCCAACACTAATCACAATCGTGAAAGTAAAACGAATTAAGGCAACTTGAGCACAACTCCGCAAACTTTGTCCACAAGGCACAATTGTAACGAGATTCGAAAAGGAATGAAAAAAGGCCGCCCGGACGTACTGTCTTATAAATCACTTTACATCTCTGCGCTAGGAAACTTTTCAATTACAAGCTTTCCATTGAAACCTTCGCCATTGAAGAAACCTTTCAATATGAAGGAGGCAAATGTAACAAGCTGCAATATTAACTTAAAAAAACCTCGACATTTTGTAATTTAGAAAAAAAAATAATGAAGTCATCATAATATTATTTAACGTATAATAATAATTTTTCAGAACATATACTATAAGGTATAAATAAATCAAGATTTCTTTTTATAGCAAGGTACTTACACATTTCCTTTCCAATTTATTCAGCCTCTCTTTTTTAATTTGTTATTATTTAAAAGTTGTAGCCAAGGCAAAATCCATTATTATCTCAGACCTACGACGACGATCTTGAACTTATTAATTGAATTGTTCAAACGGAAAAATTTAAATTAATTATGGTTGGGTTGTTTAAAGAGAACCATGGTCATAGAATAACGTTTAGGCAGCACATTAAAAGGTATCTACTATCTGCTATGCAATATCCTGTAACCTTTGTTTGCTTGGATTTTTAATATTTAAACAATGAACGTCACGTTCATTGTTTAAAAGCTAAATCTAGACAATTGAAATAATAAATTGACGTATTATTTAATTGCCTCATCCATGTGTACCGACTCAGTGGTCAGAAGTAACAAGAGCGCGCCAGCAATCCTAAGAACACTGAGAAGGAGCGCCTTAATAGAAATTTGAATAAAATCAATTTATTTTAACGCGGCCCGCGTTTATCGCTCTCTAATAGATTGCTACTACGGTGATGGATTGAACTACTTCCTTTTGTGAAGCTTATTAAGTGAAATGGGGATAGCGGACCTCTCTGAGCGGGTCACCATTATAATCGTACTGTTAAGCAGTAACCGTTTCCATGAATGTTCATGGCCTTTGTAGGTATATCAATTGATGTCATCCCCATTGTTTTATATCTCCCATCAAGCAGCATTACTGTGTTCGGGCTTGAAATCTATGTTTTTTCTGACTTAGGAGGGTACTTTCGCCTGAGTGTATCATACCTGACGGCCCCGGGTCCGTCGGTGATATCTACGCCCGGATGATGTTAGTAACCGCGGACCTCGTCTTCGCAGACAAAGACGCTATAATAATTACGGTGCGATTGCCGTTATAACTACTGGTATATGCGTCAGGTTGATGGACACAGTACAGCACTTTGTAGGACGTGTTCTTTGCATGCCACGTAATATTTGTTGACGGCGATGGATTCGGATTTTGACTTTCGTCGTCAGTTGTAAGATCTTAAAAACCGCAGTAAAAGTTAAAGTAACGCCTGGTTTTATTCAATGTCCAAATAAACTCAGTACAATCGATACATTAAGTCAACAAGTCACATACAGAATGGGTTACCGGAACGGAAAGTCCTGTTTTCCGAAGAAAATTCGTAACAATTTATCGCTCTACGAGTACGTCAGTTGGCCCGCACTCACCTACACTTATTTATGAACCAACTTGACCCACTTTCCCCCCGCTCTATATTTTTTTCCCCTAGAATAAAGTTGCACGCACGTAGCAACCCCGTTTTTGTATTGTTTCAATAAATATTTTTTTAAAAGAATATTTTTTTTATTCAACAAGTTAGCCTTTGACTGCGGTCTCATTTGATGTTAAGTGACGTTTATGCAGTTTTGCAGGGGTACAATTTTTATTCTAGCCATACTCCTGATAGCTTCCGACTCAGGTATAGGTTTCATGACTAAAGTCTTTCCGTATCATATATATTAGTAGGTAGGTTCACTCCTTAAGACTATTGTATTATGGCCTAGTGAAATATGAAAACCCTAGGGTGAATTGATTGAATAACCTCCCGTAATTGTTCATCATCATCATCATTACCAGCCTGTAGACGTCCAGTGTTGGACATAGGCCTTTTTTAGGGACTTCCAAACACAACGATCCTGAGCCGCCTGTTGCCAGCGGCTCCCTGCGGCACGTTTAATGTCGTCAGTCCACCTGGTTGGGGGTCGACCAACGCTGCGCTTTCCGGTGCGGGGTCGCCAATCTACCACCTTGGGCCCCCAACGTCGATCAGCTGTTCGAACTACGTGCCCCGCCCATTGCCACTTCAGTTCTGTGACTCGCTGAGCTATGTCGGTTACTTTGGTTCTTCTGCGGATCTCCTCATTTCTGATTCGATCACGCAGAGATACTCCGAGCATTGCTCTTTCCATCGCCCGCTGAGTGACTCTGAGCCTTCTTATGAAGCCCGCAGTCAGCGACCAAGATTCGGATCCGTAGGTCATCACTGGCAACACGCACTGTTCGAAGACTCTCGTCATCAGACACTGATGAATTTTGGACGAAAATATGTCACGGACTTTCCCGAACGCTGCCCAGCCGAGTTGGATTCGGCGGTTTACCTCTTTCTCGAAATTGGACCTACCTAACTGGACCATATGCCCTAGGTATATATACTCGTCTACAATTTCGAGAGCGGAATTTTCAACAATTACTGGGTGGAGCGGAACGTAAGCATTACACATGATCTTTGTCTTGCTCATGTTCATTTTAAGGCCCACCTGTTGAGAAACTCTGCTGAGGTCATTGAGCATAATGTTAAGGTCATTTAGAGATTCTGCCATGATCACTACATCGTCGGCAAACCGCAGTTGAGTGAGTTACTCGCCATTGAGGTTGATGCCAAGTCCGTTCCAGTCCAAGAGCTTAAAGACGTCTTCCAATGCGGCGGTAAATAGCTTCGGGGAGATAACATCTCCCTGTCGCATGCCGTCGTAACAGGGCCTCATGTGTATGTATGCTACAACAAATAAATGAAATGAAGAAAGAAAAATACTATATTCTATCAACCCACCCAAGACTAAAATTACTTGTACCCGAAGATGGTTATCACTGAACCTTCGACGCATTTATAGAAAGTTCTGTTGCTAAATTAAACTTTTTCTGCTTATTACAACTTTCAAATTGAGTCATAAATAATGTTTGTACAAGGTATTACTTATTATTATTATAAGTAAGTAGCAAAAACAAAATACCTCGCGGTCGTAAAGCGGTGAAAGTGCTCCCGAAGTTGATTTTAACTATGAAATATATTTTAATATGGCTGATACCGCTGATTTATGTGCCGAGTTATACGAATAACGTTCATTTCGTTTAGATTATATTTAAATGTATGTGCGATAAAACATTTAAAGATGAAAATATCTACGATTGTATATAACAGGAATTCCTCTAGACACAAGTACCTCAAGTACGTCTATAATAGGTACGTGTCCTGTATGTATATATTTCTAATATCTTGGAGTTGGGAACGTGTTTAGCTATTTCGATCAAGTTAATAAGCTTAATAAACATGGTTAAGCTTTTAAATTTATTCATAATGTGTGAATGTTCTTCAAAGTAAAATATACGTTTCTTTAAACTTAAATTGTATGATAAATAATTGTATTTATTAGGGTGTTACTACTGTAACATGAATTTATTGTGAACTCACAGTTCTACAGAATGCTTTCATAGGATGTAAATAAATACCATAGATAACTTACAAAAGATCAGTTATACAACATACAGACAAATTTGAGTTTGTAGTTCTGCTTGTAAAGTAAGCCATAGAAAGAAACCATTTATCACCAAGTGAAGTAAGTGAACACTTGCCATTAAGTGATGCGAGAGTGGAGCTATAATGTGGCGCTCAATTAAGGAAACATTAAAAGTATCATCAGGTGCTTTCGGAAAAGTATTACCATTAATTGATACAGCGAATAAATTTGCAAAAAAAGGAAATGCCGGCCAAGTAGTCAGAACGAAATTACTTTTTTACGGCTTCTTGTTCGACCAATGATTTATCGTTGCGGTGCGGCCCGTAATGCGTCTGTTGTTATCCATCATCGGGTTGTAGGGGCACCATGCTTGAGAGGTTCGCTGAAAGTCGGACAGGTGTATGTAACGGGGTAAAATATGAACTGCGCTGAAGGACGTTGGCGTATGGGATACGGATTCTTCTTCAGTCTTCAAACTCTTCAAGAAGTTCCTTCGGACGTCATATCTTTTGAATACTCGACATTGTTTTCCGGCCGGGGACACTATTTCAACTAAGTCCACTTATTCTTTAAATGAATTATGTGCCTCAAAACTTGTTAAGGAGCTCTTTAAGTTGCGCCGGTAATTTTGGCTCTGTCAAGGATCTCACTTTTTTTTAATTAATCGCATAAACTTACTCCTATAATAATTCTTTACCTCTTACTGAGTAGTGATTATGAGTTTTCTTGTGATATAAATTGTAACTATTCGTATGACCGGTTCAAAGGTTTGGAGTAGGTATAATGTTACATCGCGAAAACCAGGCTGTTTTTATTTGGTTGGTTGATTTGTACTTGACCTACTTATTAAAGGTTTATTCATTCTTTTCATAAAGCCAACATAATTATTAAAAGTGTTTCCGGAAAGTCATGTAGGAATATCCACTAAAACCTAGTGGATGTTAATGTCACCCTACACAACTGCTTTATTGTTGCTTTATCATTAATTAATATTAATTGCAACATTACAGTTGTGATTTATGGCCATTAACACACATATTATTGTGATGTATGTTGCAAATAAGAAGCGTAATAGAAAATCTTAGAAAGTTTCGTTTTCATACGACAATTGTTACCCTTTAGAGCTATTTGTATTTGTATATAATTTTGTAACTCCTTTTGATGGGAAAAGTTGCCGGTAGAAGAGGCGTGGGTCGCAGAAAGAAGTTTTGGTTGAGGAATATAAGAGAGGCGTTTTTAGTTTGTTAGAGACGAGTTTTGACGGCCACCGTGGCGCAGTGGTATGCGCGGTAGTTTATAAGACGGAGGTCCTGAGTTCGATTCCCGGCGGGGAAGATTGAGATTTTTCTTAATTTGTCTTGGCCTGGCTGGTGGGAGGCCTTCGCGTGGCTAGTTACCACCCTACCGACAAAGACGTACCGCCAAGCGGCGCCAAGATTTAGCGTTCCGGTAGGATGTCGTGTAGAAACCGAAAGGGTTGTGGATTTTCATCCTATTCCTAACAAGTTAGCCCGCTTCCATCTTAGATTGCATCATCCCTTAACATCGAAAAAGACAGTGGACAGGAATCGCGAGTGCCATACATTGACATATTAATACTATGGACTTCGGGTCAGCGCTAAAAAGTGTCCGAACCAAAAGAGGGCTAAAACGCGAAAAAGATTTCTAATCGCATTTAGTCTCATATTAGCTTACTGAGAGAATACACGTCAATAATGTTTTAGAACAACGACTGCATAGAGTTATTTTGTTGTTTAAAAATTTAATTTTTTATTTTCTTCATTTTTAAATTGAAAATAATTTTAATTATTAAACTTTTATTTTGTATGTCATGAATATTAATCAAAGAAGTTTTGCCATAATGGTAAAAAAGGAACCCTTATTTAACACAGTGACCTAACGTCCTTGTAGTAAAAAAAAATGGTTGATTTATCCCAGCATAATATAGAGTTTGCTGTGAATATAATATGTAGCTTAAAGATTCCAAAAAAAATTCAAAGTTACCTACTCCACACCATTTATGTTGTCCTATTTTCACAAGAAGTTGCCATGTCAAAAAAAAGGCTGCCATGGCAACCGTCTTACTTCTCAAAGCTGATTACTTATTGCCAACAATTAGACCGTTGCAAATTAGACTGTATAACAATAACAAAACATTAAAATAAAAATTCATTCTAGTATATATAATATATCTCGGGACACTTTTGTCGTGAATTTTACATTGCACCCGAAGTTCATAGTACTTACTATTAATATGTCAATGGTGCCACACAATTATTTCGCCTCGTGAAAGATAGAGACGGATTTGCAGAGCTGACTGCCAAACTTCGATAGTCGGAGTGGCACTCAAAGAAGAAGAAGAAGTATAATTTTCAAGAACACATCTTCAGACTTTTTCACCATAGAAAGCATGTTTGATTTTCTTGTTAGCCCTTTAGAAATGATTTTCACTTAATTTCAGATGGGCTATCTGCTTATTCTGTGAACTATTACGTCTTAAAAGAGGGATCTATTCGTATAAGTAGGTTTATAGATTGGGCACAATCCTCAGGTTAGAGAAGCGGCAAAATTAAATTTGTTTTACTGAATAAAAGATGTTTGGCATTTGTCATGGGCGGTCTCTTGTTAAACATGTGACGCGGGTCCCTGACGAGGGATCACTTTGTACAAAAATATCACTCCGCATACAAATCCTTTACATTTGTCGCGTTTATGAGATTGCTTTAATGATATGTTTATGTTTGGGATGTGTATTTGTTTGTGATTGTCAGCCGACTGAAGAAAATCTGGGTGAAAGATAGCCTGTGAAAAGGGTTTCACTTAGGTATACAGTTGTTGCATGTATTTATATATTTTTTTATAAACCTCGTTACTCCAACAGTTAGTTTATGTATAATATGCTTTTTTTCTTACTAGAAATTTTCAATAGGCACCTGATCGGAGTCGCAAAGTTGCACCTTCACTATAAGGCCCCGTTTTTTATTATGTGTACCTATCTATACAGTAATTATTATAGTGATATTATCAACCTGAGTCTGCCGACGGGTGGCTAAGCTTGAAATCCCTTCCCCAATAATGAGGGAGGTCTGGTCCTGAAGTGAGTCATTCATATACCTACTATGGTAATAATCATAGATGTAGCGCTTTACACTTAATGATAAGTGACCTAAGGATGAATTTCCAATTGTTAGAGGCCTTATTTTCGAATAAACGTTTTAGATAACTGGACCTAATTTAGTCAAATTTAAGACCAGTTTTGATTTTTTTTTATCGACTACAAGTTGGCCCTTGACTGCTATCACACCTGATGTTAAGTGATGATGCAGTTTAAGATGGAAGCGGGGTAATTTGTTAGGAGTGGGACGAAAATCCACACCCCTTTCAGTTTCTACACGACATCGGACTGGAACGCTAAATCGCTTGGCGATACGTCTTTGTCGGTAGGGTGGTAACTTGCCACGGCGATAGCCTCCCACCAGTTAGACTAAGACCAGAATAAAGCTAGATACCTACTTAATATATATTTAGCCCTCCTTTACAAGTTCTGTAGAAACTGTTATGCTTCTTAATGCCGACCGTTGTATATCGTGGATGACATTACAGGCACACAACTATTGGAGGCTCAACACCTCATGGAGACGATTGTAGATCAGTGAAGTGTACTGCTAAGCGATAATTTATCAATAAAAAGACCAATTGAGCCGGATACAGTCTAGGTAAGTAGGTAGGCACTGTATAAAGTAAATCTTCACTCGAGCACCTAATGAAAATTTTATGAGAATAAAATCACTCGCAAATCTTTTTACGAGCGAAACTCAATTAGACCGAAACCGATTCAACCGAAATTCTTTACACGCCTCCTGAATGGACTGTACGCGACGTTGCCCGAAATAAAAACGTAATGTATTTATTATAGTACAGTGTAAAACAGATTGGATAAGTGAAAACCCAGTTTATTCTATAAAGGATGTAAGGCACGGCTTAGAACCTAATATAATGTAGTTGAACATCTACCGTTTTTTATAAATAGGACTTTTCAATAAATAGGACTTAAAACATCAGAGTGCCGTACTTTGATGTTACAAAAGACCTTATTGCTTAATCTATACTAATATTATAAAGAGGTAAAGTTTGTAAGTTTGTAAATAAAGTTCTGTCGGGGCTAAGCTTCGGAACTACTGATCCGATTTTAAAAATTATTTCACTAATAGAATACGTTATCGGCGCGTGTTATAGGCTATATTTTATATTTGTATTGTATATATTACCCGAGTTATCACAGTTTTTGTTGCGTGAGTCGGACCTTGAAATTTACGAAATGGCGTAAATCGCGTGCGCTGTCTTACCTATTGGATATAATTGAAAACATTGTGTGAAACTTTATGCATCTTAAAAAGTTCTACAAAAAAATTTGCAATAGCATATATCTATATTTTATATTTTGGCAGATATATAACTTTTTGTGTTTTAAAAAATCATTTGATTCATATGCTTACGTTTACGTCATTATTTATACAACTAAACTTAAATCCTTATCAAAATAAATTATTTAATAATCACAAGGATATTATAGAGATAAGATTTGCCTTTAACAGTATGTTAATTAGTTATATAGTTTCGGAGATATTACAGAATTTCTAAAAAAATATAACACCGTGTTATGTTAAACGTACTGAATAGGGGTCAACATTTTGGAACTGGTATTCTTTGAGAATTCGATCTTTGATCTTTTCTTTCAATTTATTTGGCATGGCAGACCATATTTATATAATATATGAAAAAGTTTGTTCGTTTGTTTAAACGGGCTAATCTCTACAATCCGACATACAGATCTGCATGTCGGATTGTATGTAAGTTGTTGTACTTGGGAAGCAAGTGAAGACACATCGAAGCGACACCGGCGATACAAGTGATCTACCAACTTCGGCTATTACTTTGGACTACGATTGGATGTGTACTTGGATCTTGGTGCTGAAGAACTGAATAAAGTTTCATCAGGTGTTCTCATTCGATATTACCGAACCCCATCACGTAAAAATACCATGTAAAGGTCTTCCATTATGTTTATTTCTGCCATCAAGCAGCTTTGGTGTATTCTAACTAACGTAACATAATGTGGCCATTTTGTTTGTCTTAATGTTATTAAGACTATAATTAAATTACTATAGGTTGATATTCATAGCCATTTTGATTTTGTTCTCCAAAATAGTGAAAGTGTAAAACCATTTGAAAATGAAAACTTATAATAAAACTTAATTTATAGGCACTAAAATGAAAAAAGATTAATAATTTTTTGTGTTGTATCTCCTACAAAATTCCCTAATATTATTTATCTTTATTATATCGTAAGAAAACAGAAAGAGATTATGTACGTAAATAACTTTATTCCGTGATGAAATTTGTTGTTATTAAGAAAATTATTACGTTACTTTCGCTAATATTCAAAAGGCGAACAAGACGAAGTGGGCTTTGGCGTGCCCCAAGTAATTGTTTCTACGAAATGGTTCCGATAAAATAATAATATTGCTCTATCATTCAAGCACAATCATTAGCTAAGAGAAAAAATATAGACCGAATTTAAATTTGGTGCTTCTTAAATTAAATTATTTTGATTTGTAATTTACATTTTCCCATAAAATAATTAGTTAATAATCCATATAAAGATCATCTTGAATTACAGCTTACCTCTCAATTGTACTGCTTTTATTATATCTGCAGTTATTCCCATATTTTTGTAATTGTTTTTAAGTACATAAATAATCGACGTTTTAGATGATCCTTCTGATATAATATGACTTCTGACTCATATAATATGTACCTACATTTTGAGACTGGAATTTATATATTAATAAACTTCTGAATGTATGGTAAGAAAGGAAGAAATGCGCGCAAATAGTAAAGGCTTCAAAATGTTCTACAGGCTTATGCGTTAGTGGTCTCGATAGCGTATCAACCCCAAGTGAGAAAAACAAAACAAAAGTGCGATGGAATGTAGGGAGACTGGCTGCTAACATTGGGTACTTACTCCCCTAGTCTGAGTGGAGAGTTGAAGCTGGAACCATCAATCGCTCAATTTTTCGTAGGGCGCATTGGAACTACAAAGGTCGTAATTATTTTTAAATCCTAAATTATTAACGAGGAATAATTTTGCTTTGCTATTCTTCGCGAGAAATCAACGATTTTAAGTGCTTAAACCCTATATTACTGTCAGTCTATGTGGCTTGAGATTACAAAGTTCTGGGTTCTATGCCTGGGATCATCGCCATTAACCAGCCGATGGACGTCCACTGTTGGACAAAGGTCTCTTGTAAAGATTTTCGAATACAATGAGTTGCCTGCATCCAGCGGCTCCCTACAAGCCGCTTGATCTTGTCCACCTATTGGAAGAACAAACAACACTGCTCTTTTTGGTGCGGGGTCTCCATTCCAGCATCTTGGGGTAATAACCGGTCAATTCTCTTATAAACAACGATGCCGCAGGTAGCCTTATATTGTAACTTATAAAAACAATAACAGCTTTTTTTGTTTGCAACTCGAAATATACCCACATATTTCTCGTTACAGAAATCCTAATTTAATTTGATTTAGAAAAATTTTACACATATTATTCAAATCAAATATACTAATGCTTCAGTTTGGAACGATTGGGGTGTGAATGGGTAATATGCTTAATGAAGTTAAGCATATACCCATTTTAATAAATCTAGCTTACCATTGCAAACAATCAAGAATGCACAACACAACATAATATTATCTATTTCTTGAATTCGATTTAGCGATTTTTAGTGTTCAGTATTATTTTAATTTGCTTGCAAAAGACAGTTTTGCAATCAAATTAAAATAATACTGTATTATTAAACCTACTTGAGACGAACGAAACATTGTTATTTATTTTAACGTTGTATTATTATTGCATAATGCATTCACAATTTTATCTAATAAGGATGTTTGTGTGAGTAGTTTTTGTAGCATTAGCGCTCAAGATCGTTAATCGTGAATTTATTCATATAATAGATATAAACATTAATATAAATGAGGGATGATAAGTAGGTACTTAATTTTACATTGTTTTTACATGATTCGGGACCCATTTCACTTGGCGTTAAGTTTCCTTGCCACCCCGAGCTAACAGGGGTAGTAAGTGTCATCACATCACCCCTTCAGCATTGAACGTACCTTCGATCTTAGCGTATTGTCAAACGAAACACTAAGATCGAAACACTTCACACAAGTACACTATTGAGAGTAACAAGAGTAAAAGAAAAATCGTTTTAAGCTATTTTATCGTAGAAGAATAAATTGTTTTCATTTCATATCCTATGTAAAATGAGCGATTTTAGATTAAATGTAGAGGACGCTTGCAGTTAACGCGACCAGTTTCCGTTTCTGTGGAAATTTTGAGATATAAAATAGCCTTTATTCTAGGCAGAGCAAAATCTATCCTCATTTCAAATTTCATCCAAATCAGGTCAATAGTTTGAGCGTCACGTGACATAGGTACTAACACATGTAATATACTTTCATAATGCTAGTAAAATATAAAAGCTAACTAACTAATAAAAATTAAATTGAAGCTAAAGAAATTTTGTTTATTTTTATTTATAAATACAACTAAATGATATTTAAACATTGTATTATTGAAATACACTAGACAAGAAAGGTAACATTTAAAAAGAAACATGCCCATGTAGATTTATAAAATGTTTTTTGAAAATACGAGCATTCCCTTTCATTTGAATTTATATAATTTTTTCATTTTTCAAGTTTTACTCATCTCAACCTAATTTACTAGTTTCGCTTCCCTAATTAACCTGATGTTAAGGCAGCTCTTTCATACATTTCTACGAATTGAATTAACGACCCAGTAATATATCTAAAAAGCGTATTTCTACTTTAATATATTTAAGCTTCAAATTCTATTAGCTTTTCCTTAAATTCTTTTAAACAAATAGAAGACATGTGGAAGTTATTTTAAGTCTTTTGTATTCTACGGTGCTTCGTAACCGATTTTAATGATCCTTTTTCTAAAGCGAATGGGGAAGGATGACAATCAACAACCCTTTCGGTTTTTGCGTACCGGAACGATAAATCGCTTGGCAATAGGTTTTTTCCGGCAGGGTGGTAACTAGTCACTGCCAAAGCCACCAGCTAGACGTAAAGCGATTCGGAAAATATCAATCAGCCCAATAGAGAATCGAATCCCGGCTAAAGCGGCCGTCAAACATTCTTTTACACTAGATAACACGTAGCATTTTTAAGAAGCATTAAAAAACATGGCAGGAATATCCAGTTAGAAAATATAAGAAAATACTACCAAGAGAAGTGATAACTTATATTCCAACATTTTTCACAAAAAAGAAAAGCAGATCTTTTTATAAAGTTGGCAGTGTAAAGCGCAGTGCTGAAACAGACGTGGTATTCAAGCAACACCTCATATTGCATACTATGAATGAATAATAACTCCACGGTGGAATACTTTTATTTAAATTTATAGACACTAAGTTGAAACACTGGTCGGTAATAAAGTGTAGTGGTGAGGTACCTCAATGAGCTCAAACTTGCGGAATATTAAAATTTAAGAATACATCTTAGTTTGAGGAAAAGTTGTGGAACGGTATTCAGTTTAAGTTCGATAGCGCTTCCTTTACTGGAAGGAGCATCTCTTTTTTTATGCTGGGGAATGCGCTTATGCCTCCATCTCGAAAAAAAAGCCAAAGATATCGAATCTGCTTCCGGATAGGCACCTGGAGCTTGTCGGTTATGCAGAAATACCCACTTAAGCTCAGACTATGTCATAAGGTGGGATGCCACATGATTTAAATAGATATGGTACATTATTCTTTATTTACCTCCTTTTGCCTTCGTCTTCGTATGAGAAAAGTGTCTGGATTGGCTTATTGGATTAACGTAATTGGAAGGAACGTCTAGTACTTCTAGTCTAGACTGGAAGTCTACTGGAAGGTCAGTTAATCTTGTGGTAAATAACGAAACGATTTTGAATTTTTATTTTAATATATTTTTAAATAATTATTTTTTTATCTTTATAGTTTGCAAATGATAATGTCGAAATGAGAGACGAATATCTTAGCATTCCATGGATTCACCGTGCGGGTGCCGAGTCCATCGCGTATTTGAGGGAAAAACTCCGAACAGAGCCCGAGACTTGTGACACGGGTGTACGTTTAAGGGTACCCTTAGTGACGCGCGTCAACACTCACCTCCTCTGTTCAAGTTATTCTCCCTGCCCAGCCAAATTCGGAAGGACCCTACTAGAGCAGCTTTGGACACTCGTTCCAATATGGAGCTTACTGCACTTCTAGTAAGGCCAAGGTCTTTTAGCAGGTTATAGAGAGACTTCGCTGGTATACCCCTCGCACCCACTTCTACTGCGTATAAACTAACCACATAGCCATTTTTGGTTAGTTCATTAGTTAAGTCATAATATTTATTCACTTTGAACATAATGGTTTTTAGGGATGTTTGTTTCCCACGGCACTGTAAGCTCAACTCAAACTACTATACGTTTTATTTGTTTGGAAAAAAGAAAGATGTCCGGTCTAGATGTCGAAATGGCTGTCTTCTGGGATTTTTTAGTGCTTTTCATACGTGTCCATTAATATAGTCCAATCAGGAGCAGAGCCCAGAATTGAATAAGGCTTGCTGGTGGAATTTGTACTTGAGCCTGCTTTAACGAAGTTAGTTTGTCTTTTATTAGTCGTCAACCCTTTTTGAGCTCTAGCTACTGAAAGGTATGATTCAGCTTGAGCTTCACGTATGATTTCTAATACTCTATCGTGGCGGCGTGAGTAAAGACCCCTGTCCAGGAGCACCTTACATCCTACCAATAAGTGCCTTGCAGTGCCCACTGCCTCACCACAGGTATAGCAAGATTTTTCCGAGGCTTTTCCCCATCTTACTAAGTTACTCTGATCTGGGAGAGTCAGTTGAAAGGCATTAAGATAAAATTTCAATAAGGCAGGAGACCAATCGTACAGCAAGACGCGCCACTTCAGAGCTAGAGGGATGCAGAACTCACCTAAGTTTAACCACTCATTTTGCATTTCTAAGTTCATGGCATGCCCTTTGTAGTTGTCGTCCTCATCTTGTTTAAGGAAAGATTTTATTATGTCTTGGTCTTCCTTCTTCTGTCTTGCACCCAACCCGGTTCTATTTACCTGAGACCCTGCCATAAATTGTTTGTAAAATTGAAGCCTAGAGTCAAGTTTTCTGGCACCCTCGTGTTTAGGAAGTGACGCGACTAGTTCTTCCTGGGACTTAACTAGAATGTGCGTTCTGGTAACTCTGAGGTGTTTATAGAGTTCCGATGGCCTTTTTAGTTTAAACCCAAAACTGTTGTAATCTCTGAATAGAGTTGAAGGGTCAGCCGAGAGTGCTAGACCAAACCAAAACTTCAATGTTTTTATGACATTTCCATCTAGTTTTGCCAGATGGGTTCTGCCAATATCATAAACGAGGAATGGCCAAGTAAGACGTGATAAGACGTGAATATAGTTACTTTAAATGTACGTAATTTATGTATAAAGTAATGTTGCTAATATGCCAGATTTTTATTATTTTCACCGAAATAAAGTATTACAAAAATTGGTATTAATGTCGCTAAGAGCAGTTTAAGTTGATACCTATTCGTACTTGTTTTATATGAAGAAATAAAATCATTAAAATTTGATTTTGTATCACAAAATTTCATGGAGGGGCTTTGTCTCAAATGCGAAAGTTCTCGAACGCGCCAAGTGCAAACGCCAGCTGATGACAACAATAATGAAAAGAAAAGTTACGTTTTTCGGGCATCTACAAAGAAGATCCCTCTATGAATTTCCATGGTTGATTCTAGGCGGCAAGATACCCGGAAAACGCGCTCCTGGGAGACAGCGAAAAAAATGGATTGATGATGTAATGGAGTGGACCAAGCTTAGTTACACGTCACTTAAAGCTGTTTCGCAGGACCGGAAGAAATTTCTCCACCTAACTGCCAAACTTTATTTTGAAGAAGGCATGCTGATGAGTTTAGTATAAAATTTTAAAAACATTTAGAACGTACTACCAAGTGGTATCTAATCGCTAACTAACCGAATTATAAAAAATAATTTAGTGGCGCGTCCAGTTTCTAATCTAGTTCTTTGTATTCTTCACAAAGTTCCAAGGGGAGTAGTTAAAAATTTTCTTTTTAAAGTGTTCCACAAACTCAAAACCCTCTAATGGAGGGAACCATTAAGCATTCATCGATTCCTAATTTATCTTGCTTTTCGATTTTTCCTCCTTTCAAATCGCTAACTTAATAGCGGACGTTTTTTGCCTCCAAATCGATTCCAATTATAAACTGTCGTAAATCTTAAATTTATTGTTTTTATCGCTAATTTGTTTGAGTTCTGAACTCCTATTGTAGCGATTTTGAACGTAAATTATCCTTTATTGTATTAAATAAGGACAAATTGGAGACTTTTGAATGTTTAACTTTTTGAAAACCAATCTTCGAAAACAATCAGATCATTAAGGCAGTGTTTATATAAAACGAAAAAAGGCTGCCGTCTATTAACAGCTAATTGTCAGCCGTAGTAAGTATCTACGGAGAAATAGGCTGCATTTTAGAATCATTTTAAATATTACATGGTTTTCACACATAGGTACTACTGAAAGAAAAAGCAAACTTTTCGCGGCCATTGATTAATAGCGTGTTGCATTGACAAGCTTATGGTTAAGAACTCCGTGTGTTTTAACCAATGGACGTATACCGCCTTTTTTATCTTAAACCCCATTATAAAAAAGCAAACTTTTGGCAAATAACAAAATTTGAAAGTGTCAAATGTGCAATGTGATACAATAAATAAAAATCAATGTTTACAAAAAAATAATTTTCAATTTATATTTATTTTAGTTTTAAATGGATGAATTTGCGTACCAGTATCCTCAAACTTTTCCCCAATTTACGGGGTATCCAGATGGGTTCCCGGACCATGGGGATGGATTTGGGGAATATTATGGCTTAGGACCTATGAATGGAAATCGGGAAAATAACAGGTATTTTATAATTATTATTTCTGACAAATTGAATTATATCATCACTGTCCAGTCCCGCATTTTCACCCGCACAGATTCTGAGAATATTGGGATAAAAAGCAGCTAAGTAGTGCCATTCCATACCATAATCTATCTCTGTGCAAAATTTCAGCTAGATCTGTTAAACCGTACTAGCGTGATATACATATAACATTCCTCCTAATAAATGCACGCAATTTATAATATTAGTTCAATTGGATTATTTAAAACTAAGTAGAATATAGTAGTTTTTAAGATTTTTTTCACACTTAGCGACAACAACGCTTTCGGTTATTTGTAAGACTTTGCCTCCTCAAAGCTCCACCTCATTTTAAGTTATAGCTCGATTGCAATTGCAATTGTATAAACATCTGATGATTCTACAATATCGGAGAGAAATTCCATATTTTTTCAGATAACCGAAAATGGAAAGGGGGCTTGTTATTACTTTATATTTAGTCCCAATTTTCTATTAAATTTCAGACAGGGTCGTCCCAAACAACGAAAGTCCAGAAAACGGGATACAAAGAGTTCCCGATCGAGAAGTAGAACGTTATCAAAATCTCGTTCCCGTACACGATCTCGTACAAAATCTCGGTCTCGGACTCGGTCGCACAGCCAATCTCGGTCTAGAACTCGATCAAAATCCAGGTCTAGAAGTCGAACTCCATCTGCAAGTGGCAGCAAGAAAGAGATCAAGGAACCGGGCTTTATGGATGCTTTTAGAGTACTGTATTTAACACGTTAGTAACTTATTTCTATTTATTTTCATAGTAATATTATCACAAAGTTATGTCTAAGCATGCTCGGCGAGGCATGGCCAGTATAACATTAACTTCCAAAGTCTTATCTGCTATTGATAATTTCTTGCTTATTGAGTTCTTTTGAAAAAATGATCCAAAACCGCAAAGGCTAACTATACTGGGGATACTTAGTTTGGATTGTTTTATTTCTACTTTACTAAAATTTTGTCAAAGACTCTACTGAATAAGTCGAATTATAAACACAAACACGTCTTCATCAGAAAAGTCAAATGATTTCAATTTAATTCTGTCCTCAATTGTTTAATAGGCAAATAGTGCCTAATTGCCCCAATTACCAATGAGGCTTCAATCAATAAGATTTTAAATTTTAAATTAATTGTAATTAATTGATTAAAATTTTAAATTATGCCAATAAATTGTATCAACACTGAGCGGCTGGAAATTTAATTATCCGTCAGAAACAAACGCTTTAAACAAGTTAACAATGAAACAAAATAACGTTATTCGTATATTTATGGTCTCTATGGTAGAGCATTCTATTTCGTATAATTGGTGGGAGATAGGGAAGATTTTAGTACGTAACGATAAATTTATAAAAAAAAATAGTTGTTAATTTTTTCACAGTACTCAATTTTCCGCAAAATTCAATATAAGCCCGTTAAGCTGGCTATAGAGCTGACTGATATTAGTTAATGCAATAAAATTATTGAATTAACCATTATGTTAAATTTTTAATTGGAAAATATGACCGAAAAATTGACAAAGTGCTTTTCAATCAACCCTCGAATTCGCAAATTACTTTCACAAGAAGGTTGCACAAGATATTGGCCATAAGAACTTGTTCTGGACTCGAAATCTTTGTCAATGTTACGATTCAGTTATCCTGGGAGGTATCCACAAGATAACCTGCGGTTATTTTGGGGCTAAATAGCCATTTCTCATCATCTTATTATCGGCTCACTATATGGTCAGGCTTCCCTCCTAGTTAGAAAGCGGATATGGCACTTATCACGTTGCTCTAATACAATATTTATGTTTCAGCGAGTAAACACAAAAAGAACACTACCAAATATTTAGCAACGAAGAAACGTCAAGATCGCATCCAAGAATTACTAAAGAGCGACGGTCTCGGTTCTAAGAAATGGCTATTCTATCCTCGAACCAAGAACCGTGCTCCCAGTCCTAAGGAGGTACCTGTTGCCAGAGAAAATTCTGACCAGAGAGTCAAGGTGGATGGGGAGTTCTTTAGGAAATACAGAAGCAGTAAGAAGGTAGATACTGACGCTCCCATAGCCAAGCTGAAGAGATGGGAATTGGTGTTTTATAAGAGGTTAGGTTTTATACAAGCTGTTTAGTTTTGTAGTCTAATAAAGTTTTTGTCTGTTCTTAAAGTTTGTTTATTATTAGTAGTAAATAGTGAATGCCTATAATAAGGGGTTTTAAAGACTCTGCGGAAACTCTGTAACTTCTGGTTTAGGTACAAAAGGTTGCCACCCTTCAATCTTCTAAATGTCTTCGGTCCACCAAGTGCTACTGCTGTCCGCGGGTGGCTGCAGTAGCGGGGTAAGCGGTCGCCATTCCTATACCCTAAAACGAGGTTATTAGATTACCAACACAACGTTAACAGTCTTTCTAAATTTCATTTCATCAATATTCAACTTATGTTGGGTGCTCTGTGTGCATGCGCTGCTTTGTTTTGTTCCTCTATTTATACGAGACAGTTTTTCACGTACCATCAGATGGGCTAACTGCTTGGTTGTATTTCAGTCGTAAAATTTGTTTTTTGGTATTATACTACATATTAAATAAAATGTGTCTGTCGTTTCTGTTTTATATTTTAAAATATACGACTTTTAACTAAATGCATTTGAAAGTGTCTTAGATACTAATACCAACAAATCTATTTTTGAATTTTTTCTGTCTGTGGGTTTGTTCCGGCTAATCTCTGCAACGGCTGAACCATTTTGACCATTACTTTTCCTCATAGATATCTTATGTTATAAGAAGTAACTAAGGCTACTCTTATTTTAGAATTATAAAAAAAATAGAGAAAACATTTTATTTACTTTATTGTTGATTCTACGCAGATGGAGTCGCGGATGTCCGCTAGTATTTATAGTAAAAAGCATAGTTTTCCTTTAAGACAAAAGAAACATGCTCTTATTTTCTATACGAAATAAATATTCAGAGCGGACGATAAATTTAAACATTAGCTTGTTGCGGCGCCGCGGCGCGAGTAATGGTCCGTCTGCAACACGGAAAACTTTTAAATTAGTACCGAATCGTGGGGATATCGTGCGGAAAATTGACGCGCGGAAAAACTGCCGAGCGCCCGGAGAAATAGTTCGCGGAAAAGTGGGGTATAAGGAACGTGGTTTAGAGCTACTCTCACCGTTACTGAAGTAGCCACGTAGATTACCTAGCTGCTTTGGCGTCTGCAATTCGAAATTCAAATGTAAATAATTGATATTGGATTTGTAACTTGAGGAGAATACCTATTGATCTATATACTATACTAATAAATAAAATTTAAGTAATTGTTATTTATAAAATAAAAGCTTTTAATAAATTGTTGTATAATTAATGCGAATTGTGATGCTGATGGACAGACCTATACTAAGGCCAAACTCGATTGAGAATGCTTGTCAACAAACAAATTAAAAATGAAGGTAGAAATCACTAGTCATTTTACACCTATTTATTTTAATTAACTAGTAAATGACGAATTCATGACAATAAATTAGATTAGTAAGCTTAAAACTAATTAATATATTCAGTATCTTTTATATAAGATTTTTTAAAGTAACAAAACATAATTTTAAATTTATTAGGCATAAAATGTGTGGCATTTTCTACCTTCATTTTAAATTTGTTTATTGACAAGCATTCTCAATCGAGTTGGGCTTTAGTATAGTGAAGGCAGCCACTCAACAAACCTTAGCCGAATGCTCAGGCAACGCTGCCAACCGCCAAAAGTAGAGAAACATCGTAGCAGCCACGACCACTTTTCCAACAGTGCACGACTGAGAAGAGACTCACATGTTGTGTATGTGTTTGTAAGTAAATGGTCGAAGTTGTACATAGTGAAGCTGTCTTAGGAACTCATGACCCGAAGCCACATAGACTAACCAATGGATCAAGGAGGTCTTTTAATATAGTTGTGGGGAAATAACGGTAGATGGATAGGTATGTATCTGTATAGCTGTTTATAGTTTAAACTTATCAAAACATGAGGCTTAAAGCGAACAGCAGTAAAACATAAAGCTGTGTGATAAGCCGTTATTATTAGATGTTAGATCGTTCCAGTTTTCTTAAACTTAACGTATATTAAGTGCGAGTTATGAGCTAGTTCTTGTACCGACAGAAAAACAAGTAGCATAGTAGATTAGCACATCTCATAATAATTATTTGATAATTTCTTATGACCAACGTGAATTTTTTGAGTTTTTAGCCGCACCCACCAGCACTCTTGTAGGTTTACGACGAGCACACAGAGAATATCGAATAAAAGTCGTCCAAATGTGCGCTATAGAAAAATATATTGCTCCCTCTTTCGTTGACCGATATTTTCGACTAGAGTACGCCCACGGTTTTACCTGTGTAGTTCTTATTCCCGTGGGAACTTAGGTAAAATAGGTGGCCTGTGTGATTCTGATATGTAAGCTATATTATTGTGAAGTTTCATCAAAATACATTCGGTATTTTTTGCGAAAAAGAGTAACAAACATCTATCCATCCATACAGTCATATAAACTAATATTAGTTAAGATTTTGTCACTATTGTCACCACCACCAAATGTCATTATTTTAAAACCAGATATTTCTTTGCACGCATCATAGGCTTACAAGGCTCTTTTGAAAGACTCGGGTAGTTGGTAGTGTTACAGCTCAAAACCGCCAGCTTATCATCTATATACCTACAACAAATTATAGGAATATAGAAAAGCTCGATATTTCATAGTCTGACTACTGAATTACATAATTCATACATGCATAATTGTTACGATTATGCAAGTATGGATTATGCTAACCGTAAACGTTAACATCCAGGACAAAAAATATAGACATACATAGGTAAAAAGCACAGGGATAGTCAGAGACAACATTATTCTACTTCCTACGGGTCTATGGCTAGGTCAAAAGTAACCTAAAGGCCTAAACTAAACCAACACACTTGTATGAAAGGATTAATAACAGTGAAAGCTAAGGAACTTTGCAAAGATAAAAATACTTATCAAATATTTCTAAGCATGTTTTGCTGGCGGTACTTTTGTCTTCAAACACACTCGGTGGCTGCAATTTTATGTCATGTACACACCGTTCAACGCCTTTGGCTTATGCCGCGATAACTCACAATTTATGTTTAAAACTTCGGAAACTACCCGATACCGAATTTCATTCTACTTGTACACATTATAATGCTACTCCGGCGAAGTCAAACTTTAATGTTCGAAACACAAATATTAGACCAGTTATCTAAGTACGTTTTAGCTTAGAAACCCGCTAAGTGACTTCTAAGCTAGTAGTGTGAAGCATCGAAACGCCCAGTTTGGACGAGTAGGATATTATGAAAGCACGAGTAACAAATTCGTGTATTTCATGCAGGCTCAGTTTACATGCATTTCTTAATTAGATTTGATTTGTTTGTTTGTGTATCCGTAGTGTTTATACTACGAATACACAAACAAACAAATAAATCTAATTAAGGAAGGTTAAATCTACTAAGAAGACCTGGCAAATAATGCTGTTGTTGGTCTTAATAAAAATTTACACGGCCTACGTGGCGCGTATGCGCGATGTTTTACAAGACAGAGGTCCTGGGTTCAATTCTGGCTAGGCCAATTAAGATTTTCTTAATTATTGGTCTTGGTCTGGTTAGTTGAAGACTTCGGTAGTTGCAAGTTACCCTGAGTTATTATGATTGCAGAGTCTGACCGCCAAGCGATTTAGAGTTCCGGTACGATGTCGTGTAGAAACCGAATTGGGTGTACATTTCATTCTAAGTCTTGTTAGCCCACTTCCATCTTAGATTATCACACACAACATCACTTACCATCCGATGGATTGCAGTAACTCTAGCTCTAAGTAAGTCATGGAAACTATAAGTTCTTGATATTTCGGTTTTTTTAATTAGCATTAATAATCATCAAGCTTAATTTAAGCCTTCGTAAAATTGTGAAGTGAGAAAGCAAATAATTTCTATACAACTAGATCGTCTGGTCTCTTTTGGTATAATTTTAATTCTGCCCTCACTAAGCCTCGCCCAAGGGAGCGTAGCATGGCGTCTGAGTTTTGATTCGGGGTTCCGTAGCGATAACTTTAGATCATATATCATAATGAAGTATGTTTTACAGAATACTTTAAATTTACTTTTATTGTGCTAGTTTCTGATATTCTAATTTAACAAATATGTACATGCATAAAATATACAGAATAAATAAAAGGATTTTTTTTAATATTTGGCTGACTATAAAAAAGGAGGATGTTTCTTAATTCGATTTCATATTTTTTCTTATTCATGGATTGCTAAAGCTAATATTTATAAATAAGCAGAAATATTGTTTTTATCAATTTCAAGGAGATCTCAATGTATTTTTATTATTTTGTTAAGTAATTCTCAGCGGCCATGTGACTTCCTTGAATAACTGTGCGAATCGATTGAGGAAAGCAGGAAGTTATAGCTTACAGTTTTTTCCTAAACAAAATGTATGTGTATAACTATATGAAAATGAAAATAATATGTTATCAATATCAATCACGTCAGCTTATAGTCTTTCTTATACAATAAAATGTTTAACAAAAAATAGAACCTACTAAAAAGTAAGAAATATCTGTGTCATTTAGTTGCTTTAATTTACTTAAGCATATCTAGGAGTCGGTGCCAGTCAAGTTTAAGGACCATTTATTTAACGTAGTAAAACAGTTTGTAGGTTCTAAGTAACGTCCTTAAAGGAGAAACCTTGGCTGGCTAGCACCGACTCCTAGATATGCTTAAGTAAATTAAAGCAACTAAATGACGCAGTTATTTCTTACTTTTTAGTGCGTTTTGAGTCGGTTCGATTTTTTGTTAAAATTTTTTATTTCTTACTTTTTAGTGATTTATCGACACGTAACCTACTCGTACTATACTCTCATAGCATATTATATGGCACTGGTAGCCAAAAAGCTACCGATACTTACACAAAAACTGAAATCGCAAGTGTGCCTATAACATTTGAAGAGTTCCTTCAATTTTCCCAGGATATCATCATCAGATCCCAACATGATGACTATGGAACCATATTGAAAGTGTGCCCTTTATAATAAAAAAAGAATTATCAAAATCGGACGACTCAATAAAAAGTTATGCGTGGTCATACATTAAAAAATAAATATACATGTCGAATTGAGAACCTCCTACGTTTTTTTCGTCGGTTAAAAAAGATACGGAACACCTTGTGAGCAGATCTATATCTATGTTTGTTTTAACATCCAATGCTCGACTTGCGTTTTTAAGTAATTGCTTGCATTTTATTCAGTACAAAAAATTAAAGTCTAACAAACTTAGCCCCTAACCAAAGAGAGTTCAACAAAGGGGCCAAGTTACCAGCCGTAAAAATTTATCAAGCGTAAAGATTTTAAGATCGTTGATTTTTAATAACAAACAAAAAGCTCTTTTAAGTGACCAATTTATTTATTATAGGAGAAAACTTTTGCAACCCTTTTTAAATACGAAACACCCAATTTTAGTAGTAATAAAATTAATTACGCAATACATTTTACATCGTCCTAAATCACGTGACCCAGACAAAATATTTATTCGGCTAATGTGTCCAAAAGACCCCGAAGAACCCAATTTCTACAAAATTAATGGATCACGACATTGGGGCTCAAATTGCGCAAATAAAAACATTAGATATTCACACTTGATCAGTTTACAACCCTTCCCCGCTAATACGTTTAGTTAAATGGCGCTGGCATCGTTAAAAAGGACCCCGGATTTAATGTCCCCGGCGAAATGGACGGTTGAATAGGGGTTTTTTTCTACATGTATAAAATTGTTTAGTTTATGGTTAATTAATAATACCTATTAAAATGGTTTTTTTTATGTTAAGGAAATAAAACAATATGGGCCCAATTACCCATGTGTTATCAAGATTTTTAGTAGATTCTTGCGGTGGATTTATAAAAGAGAGATCCTGGGTTCTATTCTCGACAGGGCCGATTGATATTTTCTGAATTGGTAAAGTTTTGGTTGATGGGAGGCTACGGCCGTGGCTAGTTACCACCCTCTTCAGCTAGCAAACCACTTAGCACGCGTCTAAGAGATATCTTTGGACAATAGCGTTGCTGTATCGCTTCTGTTGCGATGTTTATAACTCAGCAATATGAGTTTTAAATTCGTCTTTACCTCTCTCTCTCTATATATATATATATATATATATATATATATATATATATATATATATATATATATATATATATATATATATATATATATATATATATATATATAAATGTAAGTATGATGTCGAAGAGATACCGTTAAGATGAATTCGAGGCTCACTTCCTTTACTAATCCATCGTCGCAGAATAACACTGCATATCTCTAGGATTAGGTAAAAGGGATTTCCTTAAATTATATTTTACTTGATAATAATTGATACTTAATGAATATGTTTGATCAAAACGGACCAGTGAATCACTTTTTCTAGAACGCCTGTCAAATTTTAATAGTACCTTTTGAAACCGACATTTTCACTCTACAGTTATGCTACAAAATTATCTGACTCGGCGACCAAAACTGGAACTAACATAGCAACTCTGGTCATAGAAATAGCGACCACAGGGACACCCTTACCGGGCCAGACAAGTTTGTAGCACTACGGTAGCACTATACTGTAATAGCGGGCAACAAGCTGATGGTGACGGAATATTGCCCAGTATGCCCAAGCCCTAAGCTCAACGAGACAGAAAAATTAAAAAAGCAACACGGAGTTCGCTGTAACTGTAAATACGCTGCCGCTAGTACAAATAGTTACTATTGTAAAATTTATTTTTCTTTTGAAACAAAAGAGACTAAGTTCAGGCGGAGTGTACACACACCTTCCTTTTAATTTTTAAGATATAAATATGTAGGAAGAGGCAAAGTTTAATAATAAAAGTTTAAGGAATATCGTCTTCACTACAATCAGGTTAATGGCAAAACCAATTGATAAACTTTAGTACATACCTAGTACCTACTGCTATAAATTAAAGTATTAAAGAAAGGGGTTGGATACCAAGGTGAAAAGGCACTTTCTAGGCGAGCGTCCCATCTTAAATCTCATCACTGCTATCATGGTTCACTGCTTGGCGAGATAATGTCAATAGTCGAGTCAAAAAAGGTTCACACTGTTCCTGTACTAAAATTCCTGGACAAAAGGGTCTGTGCCCTTTTATTTTACGAACTACTACTGTGGGTAGCTTTTAGATTATATTTTAATTCCCAATTTCTGTATATAATTTAAGCTAAGAAGATATTATTTTCCCATTTATAATAGTACTGCGATTTGGCATGATATAATTATATTCGAAGTAAATGCATTGCTTAAGTTTTCCTGCGTCATCTAGTGTCAGAGTGTCTCGGAAACACCCAGTCGGATATTCCCGGGGGTAATTTGGATGCAGAGTAGTATGAAGAAGTTTTGTGCATACTGGAAGGGGAACTATTTCAAATGTTATGTACGCTTGTACTGCTTAATAGTCGCCTTGAGGGCACGGGTGCATGGAGTAATTCTCGTGTCGATATCAGGGCGGGCCGGGGGAAACGGGAACAGATGATTTGTGCGTTCGACGCCGCTTGCGAGTTTGGCGGTGTGTGGTTGTATAGATGGGTATGAGTTCAATATAGTTTTAGTAATTTATATTGTTTTCTTAACGCAATGTTAAACGGTGTTTATAAGTTTTATAAGTCTTTCTGTATATGTATATGCTAGTAGTTTTATGGGCTCTTAAAAATAAGTCTCAATGAGGTGAATGTGTTAGTTATATATAAACCTCAGCAGCAGGGAGCGTTGGTAGCAAGGAATACCCAAACTTGTATAAATCGACTTTACATTACAGAAATTACACAAACAGTGTCTACTTGAACGTTACGATTACTTCAAAATTAGAAAACACAATGAGCGCGCTAGGTAGCCAAAAACCTTACAAAATCTCTTTTTGACGTGGAAGGGAAAGTGAACACTGATTGGTTGCAGCCTTTTTGCGTTAACCAATCACAAAATAACATTTGACTATTCTGTACGAAGAATTATGTTGCCAGCTTAAAAAATAAATACGATATAATTTATCGATTATGATACGATTACCGCTAATTAAATTATGATCCTAACATATATAATGATCTACACCCAGGGACAAAAAGACTAATAAGTGGCTTAGAAAACATAGCAAGGTCTCTGATGTTGTACAACGAATGGCAAATCTAAAATGGCAGTGGGCAGGACATGTAAGTAGTCGGTAAAACAAATTCGTGGTGCAAGAACGTTTCGGAATGGCTACCATGGGACATGGATACTAATGGCTAAAATAGAAGAGATTGGAAGAGACTAAAGAAGGCCTACACCATTATGGTAGAAACAAGGCTACTGAAGAAAAAAGAAGAAGAATTATCTAGGAGACAAAGTAATAATAAGAAGAATGTAACGTATAGCATTTGGAGGTTTTTATGCGTTGGTGATTGTTTAATATTTTGTATTTTTTTTTCTCTTTATTTGGTCTACCAACAGTTTTACAGATAATACATTGAATAAAAATAAAACAAAATCTACAAGTAACATGTAAAAATGTAAAACTAATTATAGGTAAACACAGCATGCTATTAATTTACAATAATTTTGAAGAAAAAATATTTAAACTAATTTATTACTATTAAGTGCTTTTATTTCCAACTTAACAGATTTACTAAATTTCGAGAATGAACAAATAAAAATATCTGTAGCACTTAGCTTATTCAATAGCTTACACAGCCTCGGGATCGGCGAGTTTCTACCCTTAACTGTGGACCGATGAGGGAAACACAGAAAAGTATTTTTTGGTTTTCTTGGGCATCTTAACGGAACTCTGATGTTAAAACATCCTAACATAGACGGACAGTATTTAATTTATCTTGTTTATATCATGAACTTTAACTCGACTTGACGTTTCAACAATTTAGGCATTACAATTTTTATGCCGTTCTGTCGCCTGTCTGTCCGCTTACACGTAATTCCAATACGAATTCTTACGTAAAATATTGGATATAATAATAAAAATATACTAAATGCGATGGATACGAATATTGCCCTTTTAAATGCAGTACATGCTCCATATATATTAGATAGTAAAATACGAAGAGCTCAGCATATTATTTTTTTATTTGATGTAAACAAAACAGCAAGATTTACGCCATAGACGAGAAAGTTTGCAAGTTGTTTGAAATTGGCAGAATATACTCGCAATGTGCCGGGTTAACTTAAATCTTGACTCGTTAGAATAGGGTAAAGAGAAAATTTATACAACTTTAACATTGAAACTTGTTAATATTACAATGATATTGTGTCAAAGCTATTTGTTACTTAGTAATGTTGTAACATTCAGTTAAGTTTGATTAGATATTTTGTATTTTTGAAATGAAATAATTTTGAAAATGGCGGCTTTGTTCGGTTTTTGTGTATCAGTTCACAGAATCGCCGCTGGGGGCGCTGGTGACGCGGGTTCGAGAGGAAAATCGTACGAATTTTAGCGAAAACGTGCGGAAGAAAGCGATGTACTCTTCATAATGTACTTCTGACGTCTTAGGAAACATAATACACATTTTATTTTAAGGTAAAATTTTCATATTTTTGGTATTAGTACTAGTATTCCCACCAATTATTTGCAAATAATTCGATTCGTAAAGCCTATGCACAACAATAATCCCATGATCTCGTGGTTTATATTATAAGTCTTTACCCGTGAAACTATTGAGAATAAATTTTTGAACTTACTTTTGTAGTCAAAATACTGCACTAACATATTATAGAATTAAGTATGCCACTGTGTTAAATCAAGCAAATCTTTTAACGAATATTGCTAACACTAAATAATATAACACTTTACATTCAACAATAAACAAAAATCATAATTTAATGAAAACGAAGCGAATAAGTAAATATGTAAATATTGTAGCATGTCGTACTCGTAAGTATGTGTACTACGCCCTATGTAATACGCAAGGAATGCCATATTAAAATATTTCCATTTGAAATTAACAACATAATTGCACGGACCGTAGATTATCGGAATGGAGCGTGTAGCCCCCATTTATCATTCTCCGAACTCCATATAATTTTCGGGATCACAACAATTTCCTTTAATTTATCGTTTTCATGCCCTGCCCGAGGCAATGGGGGAACAAATATAATAATAGCAACTGATGGTTTCTCTAAATTTCAATCTTAATTCGTACGTTATTACAGGAGTAAGTGGCTACTAATTCTCAGTTTTAGATGTTATTATTTAGTCAGGATTGTGGGCCGTAATATTATGATTAATGTAGGAACTATGGAATGTTCAATTACGCTGTTATATTAACCATAATGGTCATTGAGTACGAAAGATTTCGGCTGGTGCAAAGACTTCGGCCGTGGCTACAGGCAATGACGTATCGCCAAGGGATTTAAAGTTCCGGTACGATGTCATGTAGAAATCGAAAGGGGGGTATTTATATTTATGTATTTATATGTGTATTTTATCCTACTCCTAACAAGTAAGCGCGCTTTATAAGAAAAAATAGAATCAGAAGACCTTAATTATATGATATGGTTTTGGTAGTTTTAAAAATGTTTTTGCTTAAATTTCTTTATCTTTAGTTTTAAAGTTGTACCTAATAATAATTTTCTTTTCCTTCTTATTTTTCATTTGCCATATTTAGTTCTAAATTTAATACTTACTGTCAAGTCGACGACATGGTCAAAGTACTCATAACATCCAATAAATCATCCCACATAAAGAAATAAGTAAGTGTCCAGAGTCTGACAGAGGCAATTCATTGCAGATCACCAATATAAGAGGGGACAGAATTGTGCCTACTCATATACGACAATAGAATAATATTGTTGAATTTTTTCCGTCTGTTTTCGGGATAAATATGATGTCAGCTGTTTTTCTGCTATTCACGATTCATAATCATAGGAATCTTTGTAACCATATGCTTGATTCGGGGCTAATATGTGTTATTTGTTCGAAATTGGTCCGAGCGTGAATTTTATTTAAATAGAGAAACATACGAAATGAAATGAAACTTAAATAGGTACACTTTATTGTACACCATATTAACAAACAAAATATAATAAAAGAACGAAGAAAAAACAGACATGTACAATAGGCGGTCTTATCGCTAATAAGCGATCTCTATCAGGGAACCTAATAGAGGATTAAGCAAACAGACCAAGGGAAGGGTGTACACAAGAAAATAAGAAGAAAGAATATTTAAAAAAACACAACCTATACTACTTACTTACTTACTCTTTAGTATGAATCTGACTGCCTCTGTTGTGCAGTGGCATACTCAAAAGATTTATAACACGGAGATCCTGGATTCGATTCCCGGTACGGCCGTTTGAGATTTTCTTGAAGAGGAAGGTATGGGTGTGGATTTCCTCCTATTCCTAAGATAGATACTAAGTTAGCCTGCTTCCATCTTATATTGCATCATCACTTACTACCAGGGACTCACTTATAGTGAATGAAAAATTAATATTCATTAAAAGAAAATATTTTTAAGAAATTAGTTTTCAAAAGCTATTTATATTTTAAGAAATTAGTTTGGAAAAGGTATTTAAATAAGGACCTTATTTGATAATTTAACAAAAAATATTTACTATCTAGTACAAAAACATCTAATCATTTGTTTGATCCTTCCATTAATTTACTTTTTTGCTTCATATTTTCTTACCATTATTTATGTTTTTCTTATCTATATTTAAAGAATACTCAAGGCTTTTATGTTTAAAATCTGATGAATCAAAAGCTGTTATCATCACTTAGTTGAAGCCATCAATAAAGGCGTCGGGTAATCCTGGAGTGAATTGAAAGTGAGCGGCATAATTCCATTCGATGAGAATCGATCAGGGGATTGCAAAATTGACAGTTGTTTGGCGATTTGTCACCGAACTATGTAGCCGGAATTAGATTTGTGATTTATTGTCTACGCAGATAGTGGCCAATTATGTTACGTTTTAGTAATTTAACCTTAAGTAATTAAATGTTAAGTGACTATTTTAGCTATCTCTTTCCTTAAAAGTCTGACCTCTATCAAATGGGCTTTAAAAGAGGCCTATATTACTTTTTTCGTATCTTATAATGTTCTCTTTGTTTGATCATTCTAATTTATAAAAGAAGCCATTAATAGGAAACTCCCTTTAAATAACGAAGGCCAAAAATAATATCATAAAAAAAGTAAACAAAACCTCTGTTTAATATCCCGTAAGTTACTCCCCAATCTCCGAATCTCTTAATTCATTCATTACAATCATCTAAAATGTACAGTTTGAATGAAATTGTTATCCCCTTTACATGAAAACAAACAGACTAAAATGCAAGACAGGCTTGCATAGACGGCTCCCTTGAGACCGAAGTTCCCTTAGAAATAAATTTAGGGGAAGATTTCGTGCAGTGCACCATCTTTACCCAGACTCCCTAACACAAATTTTATTACGCACTTTCCCTGTTCTTTATAGCTCATAGAATAGAGGTTTGTTTTGAATGATTTGATGTGTCTTACATTTGTGAGAATGTACGTTCTGTACATCACAATAGGTCTTGTAATTTAATTGATGACGCGTTCGATTTAGAACCATGGTGGGCGAAATTAAAATTCGTCTTGACACTTCGCGGACAATATTGAAATTCATCTTGAAATTCATTTCAAAATACGATGTTACGTATTTTTACTTAATCCGTATTAAGTATTTAAGTTACCACTACTGGCACTTGAGGCTTAATGCTACAAAAGCAAATAACTGTAACACGTCGTATCGAATCGTCTTGCAAGCTCTGCGTGTTGCTGTTTACAAGCGATGGTGTCGTACTTCCTATCAGATGGGCCTTGGTCAACGTTGGCGTACCATAAACCAAAGTAGCTTTCGCTGTTTATAAGTTATCTTTGAACATGCAACTTTTTTTTTCTCTTTTATTTGCTGATACAATTTTGCACTTACTGGTGTTGATTATAATATAGGTAGGTAACAATTGTATCACGCCCGATTGGCATGCAACTTTGTTCAGGTTTTCGTTATTTATCGAAATATAGAGTGATAGAAGTGGTAAGTTTCTTCAAAAGGCAGGTGTATACGTATAGTCTAATAAAGAAAGATATTATTTAGGGTTTCGACGTGGACAAAATCTAAGGCTTTTCCTCTTTTCCAACTCTAAGTTAAGCCTAACGGAGTGTCCAGCAGAAGCGACAAACGCTACGCAATACGACACGGCACAACATTGGTGGCCTAATGGTAAACAACAGTGTTGTGCCGTCTTGTCCCGCCGCTATTTCCTTCTTGCGACCTATGTAGCTGACATAGGTCGCAAGAAGGAAATAGCGTTTTTTTGATCCCGTCCATCGCGTAGGCAGCTTTGCATCGCATTTTATTCTGTTTGTAATTGTGAAGACGATTACAAATGAGTTTAGATACGATTTAAACTTCAGTGATAACTATTTTTTTTTATTAGCATTTAGACTTTTCAAGCGTGCTTTTTCTAATATTCCATCATGAGTGATTGTTTTATTTGTAAAAAACCTTTAGGTGAAAATAAAATAAGAACTGTGAAGGCAAAAGGTGTTAAAACTTTACTAGACCGAGCTGTAGCAAAAAATGATGAGGTTAATGAAAAATTTTTAAGAACTGTTTCGGAAGTTACTGTACATGTTACGTGTTATTGTTATTACGTGGATAATCGAACCGATAATGTTGTTCGTCGTCGCAGCAGCAGCTCCAGTAGTTTCAGAAGCTCCAGAGCCAGACTTTGATTTTGCGAACAATTGTTTCATTTGTGCTAAAGCGGTTCAAGATCCAAGTGTTTTGCGTACAAGCCGACAACCGCGGGTTTGTATTGTACGTAATGAGAGTACAAAAACAAGTATTATGGACCTTATAAACAGACGTTCGGATGACGTTGCAATGGACATTGCCAATCGCATAGCTAATATTCCTAGCTTAGTGGAAGTTGGAGCAAAGTATCATAACAACTGCAGTAAGCAATTGTATTGCACCCCTTCCTTCTCCAGTTCTCTCACTGATATTTAATTCAGAAAGTCGATCAGATGCTGAGCCGCAGCCTGGTCCATCGAAAAGACTGAGGACGGAGTAGTTCTAATTTAGAAAATCACCGTGGATTATGCCACGTAAAAAAAAATTAAGAGTATTGAAAAATAGTACATACTTCGGAGCGCTGTAAAACCTTAACTATTGACTTAATGAAAAAATGTTGTTTATAGAAGTTGTTCCTCAAAAAACGATCTACAAAAATGGTATGATATCATTTTTTCGTAAAATGTTAAAAAAATAAGTTACATCGAAAAATATAAATTGTTTTCTTGAATTTCTGAACATTTTCGCTTACAACTTTTTTATTTACAGTTCTACGACAAAAAGTTACTGGACTAAAGTTATAGAAATTTTAATTTGCAAAAAAAAATGTTAACAAATTTTTTTTATTAAATTAATAGTTTAAAAGATATATCGTAAAAACCATTTCAACCCCTATTTTCAAGATGGCAGCCGTGGGACAAGGGTGGCGACCTCACAAACTTAGTTTTAACTTTACACTGACCCCCTCTACACATCAAAAAAATAAAATTGCGTCCTCTAAAAAACGCAAGGTAAGGCCTAAAAAAATGTAACATTTCAATGGACTACGTGTCGCGTTTGTCGCTTACGCAGTCTTATAGTTGTAACCTCAAACAAAATAATAATAATCTAGGTTAGGTTGTAACGTATTGTTTGGACGATAAACAAGATGTCAGCCAAATACCTACTTAGCTCTTATAACCAGAATGTTTGTAGTAAAAAGGGGGAATATGTGTAGAAGTTACGATCTTCCCCTAAGGACGTTAGGTATTCCCTAGTGACGTGGCGCACGCACTGAACATTTTACGTTTTTTTTGATGGGTTGTAAACCGTATCCCTTGCTAGCGTGACTCATGTAGGGTAGTTCGCATCTGTTATGTTTCTATGGGTTATTTGACGTTTTAAAATACCAGTTTTCGTTGTTTATTAGGAACTCTAAGACTTTATGAAGATCGGTTAGATCTTGATCGAAAATTGTGTCTTGAAATCTGACTTTCTTGGTCCAATGTATATGAAATATGTAAGTTTTCTTTCTTGTGTATTTAAGTTTTCTTAGCTCAGTGTTAAAAATCATTAGTGTTACATCCTTGTGCCTTAAGCTTTCGGCAGCTAAAGATGGTAATGCTTTTTAATACCACGTCGGTAGTTACCACCCTACCGACAAAGACGTATCGCCAAGCGATTCAGCGTTCCGGTACGATGTCGTGTAGAAACCGAAACGGGTGTGGATTTTCGTCCCACTCCTAACAAGTTAGCCCGCTTCCCTCTTAGACTGCATCATCACTTAACATCAGGTGTGATAGCAGTCAAGGGCCAACTTGTAGTCGATAAAAAAATAAAAAAAAAAAAATACCTGATCATACACATTCGAGTAGCGTGTAGGGATAAGCTCGTATACGCAAAACTAAGGACTAGGAACGCTTTCTGTCAGTGCGGAATCTTGGTTATAATATTGTTTTAAAATCGTTTTTCTATTCGTCTTAGAACAGATTTTAAACACAAAATTCCTAGACTTATAAAAGAGCATGTTATAGCCAATTTCATATGAGCGGGCAGGTCGCTAATAGAATAAATGTAAGCTACATTAGAGTCTGTTAAAGCAACAACAAACAACACAAATATAACGGAAAGCAATCAATCCGATATATGAAACACACTCGGATCTGGCTGCGACACGAGCCGCCGTGTCCCGTCATCAATCACAAAAACATGAACAATTGCTCACAGCAACAACGCAAACAAAAACCATATCAAAAACAACGTACACAAATTTTGGTGGAAAAACGTGTCGTTTATCAGAAACTCGGTCGGTTAGCTATCGGCTGTAACAGGGTTAAAAATCACTCTACATAAATCTAAAGGTTATCTGCCTAAATGACCCGAGGTGGCATTCGCGGGTTGAACGGTGTTTAAATGCTTCACCGCCATATTGATGGCGGTATTTGTCATCTAATGTTTTGTGTGGTTTGTTGTTTTGCTCATTATATAGGTCGGAACTGACATCTAGAGCAATTTGGAGGTAATTGCTTGCTGGGGCAGATGGTCCATTGAAATGAATAATTACGGTCAGTAAGTTGATGGCAGTTGTGGTAGGTATCATTAATACGTGGTTGAGAGTGATTAACAATTACTGATATTTGTACTCATTTCAGTTATACAGTAGTCCGTGGTGTGCCAAAAGTTTTTAATTAGGGTAGGCACTATATATAGAAATTACCTATATAGAATGGAAAAATACTCCAATATTGGTTCGCACAAATTTGTCGGTGTAAGCAGTGCATTTTTGCATCCATAAAGTGCTCGCCACTGGTGGTATTAGTAGTTTTTAGTGATAGAGCTTATCTAGGGAAGGCTACTAAGGCTAAACTTATTTCTGCCACCCATAATCCGAACTGAAGCAAATGGTTACAGGGTTTAATTCCGCTATGCCTCAAGATGACGTGAGGCAGATCTTGCGTGCTTTGCAAAGCATCCAATAACACACGATGGTTTGCCTCTTATTACCAAGTGGGACATAGTCTGCTTTGTCCGTCAATTTTACGTACATGTCTATGGTAGGCATAGAAAATAGTGGTCAAATAAAAGTAGCTAAATAAATTACTATTAAAATGAAATCGGCCGCCGTCCTTGCCTATCTGTGTTTTTGCGATAAACTCAATTTTCATACGGTTTTAACGACTGGATAAAGTGATTCCTGTGGAAGGTGTTAGTATAATTTGTTTTGTGAGAACCGCGCTGTCTAAAAACGTTCAAAATGCTGCCAAATCCTTTGAGATATAAAAAAACCATATAAGGAAGAAAATAATGTAACTACATTGATCTTTATTGGGACTATGGCATCTTGATATATTTTAAGGATAGATTACAAAGCCCATTTTTTCATTAAAATATGAGTCACGTGCAATTTTTTGTTTTGGTGTCCTTGGTAAGTTGCATTTCCTACAATATTTTTCTCGTGGGCGACGTTGCGGGCATCTGCTAGTGAAAGATAAATTAGCGAATGCAGTACCTATTTGATCTGTCCAAAACTACCACACAATTTTCTGCTCCCTTAACAAGAAACCTCACTATCTGCCTCGCCCAGCTTTAATCTATTATAACAACATGATAAAATATTCACAGTTATTGTAGTTTTAACATAAATTTCTATTCTCAGCTTGAGCTTCATTCAATTTAAGTTGAGCACATTCTCAAAAGCGTCCCGCACAAAGTGCTCGATCTTATATCTGCTGCGAACTTTCTAGCAAATTAATTTAAAATCACAATGCCTGTAGTTGAATCATTTGCAGTTTCTACTCTCATCTATTAAACTGGATGTACATGGTCAGTTTATTAACTGATAAGTTAAAACGACCAAGCCTGAAATAATAAAAATAATAATTAGGTTTTATTTCTTATCCGTCTATAGCGAATCTAAAATGAAGCGTGATTATTTTGTAACTATTCTTATATTTTTTGGAATTTATAAATTTTCATTACCTCGCAAAAAGTCTTCAGTTAAAAATTACTATGTATATACTAATTGATAGTAGGCCTATACTCGTCATCTATGTTTATTCTAAATTTTAGCCAAATCAGTGTGAAGTAGAAACAATCATACACGCTTACACTTGAATCCTATCTGTAGTTTAGTTACATGGCGGGTAGATTCCTATAATGTTTAACACAGTAGCACTATTATTCAATTCACAGACACCACACCAGCACCACCAACTTGTCAATTTTAAAATTAAAATCCGCAGCTAGCCACGATAATAAAAAACCGTTGAATTAAAATTAAACCTATTGAGGTCTCCATGCGCGCCTAATTTCCAAATGCGAGCAGGGAAGTGGAATTTCCCCGTTTCAGAAACGCAGCTTTCAACCGCGTCGTCTGTACGCGGCCTTACGTCTATTAACAGCTACACAATCTCCGCAAATGAATCTCCTTTTTCATAGCAAGTCGGCAGGAGTTGGCTTTTATTTCCGTTTTGAAATCTTGTTTCAATCGCTCGAGTTCGTCTTATGATGTTAGGGTTTTTGTTCTGTCTGTGTTTTGATTCACCGATAATTGACTATTCTTTTATGAAAAAGCTAGTGGTTAACAATAACTTTAGCGACCGTACTCCCGTGATCTAATTCCCTATTTTTATTAATAAAAAAATACTAATAACGTAAAGCACGTAACGTGTTCATTTCAAGAGACTTTGACGTCCTCAGTATGCGTGGTGGATTTGTATGACGGAGACTTGGGTTCGATTCCCGACTACGCTGATTCAAATTTTCTAATGTGTCTCAGGTCTGACAAACGTGAAATAACATCATGATATCTATACACCTCAAAAAAAAAGAGAAAAAGTTTTTCATGATGCCTATAGGTGGAAATAGCGTACAAATTAAGCAGTATTGAGAATGTATAGTGGATACTATACTTATACATACATACTTGTAAAACAGAGCCTGAGCCTCGTAAAGGACCCTTAAATAAGTGATACAGAAAATGATGTCGTAATCCTGTCATCCTTCCCTAAATATTTACCTGAACACGAACAAAAGACTGCGAAATCGCGTCGCAAAACGGAGTAGATACGGGGCACCGTTAAAAAGAGCATACAACGCGGGCTATAAAAACTCTTGCATCCCGTTAAAACAATCAAAAGTCGCTGCATTTTTAAATCGTCCATTTTCCCCGGAGCTTTGAACCGTTGTCCGTTACCCCCTTACCCCGTGAATTTGAATACACCGCGGGGGTGGGAAGGGGTAAAGTTACCCTGGTCCACTCCGCTATAACTTGTACGGCCGACGTTGTCGCGATAATTGATTAATTGAAGCGATGCAGCGCTTTATTCCCGCTGAAATCCAGTTTTTATACTTACAACGGTCTTTTTGTTAAGTGGTTTATGCGAGCGCTTTTAATGTCTCGTCGGTGTCACTGTTTTATTGCCGACGTCTGGCATAAAAAATGAGCGCCGGCAGACTTTCGTTTGGTCATTTGGTATTTTTACTACAACAAAATGTTAGCGTAATTAAGCGCTAGTTATCTTGAAGGCTAATTAGTTTATCTATCTACTATAGAAGATGCCTAACTATCAGAGAATTTTATTGGCTTACAGTGCCAGGTAGGTATCTCTTTTTAAGAAGAAATTATTTTGAGCTTACGCCAACCATGCTACATCGTAGGTATGTGTCAAATCACCAAATATCTAGAAAAACGACAGGATCAAATGGGCAGCTATCTATATAGCTCTTTGTACTTGACACTTAATACTTGAAACCCAGCTGTTATTACGCATATATGTCGCAGAGATCGTAGCTGTGTGCTCAGAGGATTAAGAATATGTGCTGTTGCTAGAGCGTAAGCTGACAATGATGTTAGAATATTATGATTGTCAACAACTAGTCAAATCTATGGTAATCCTACTATAATAGTCCATTGAAGGTGAATGTGGATATCATAAAAGATCCTTAGTCCTACACCCAAGTCGTATGCCTTGAACTCTGTTCGAGTCTTCCTACCACGCGTTACACGTCTATGGGCTATGTGTGCCACGTGGTACACTTAACTCATAGACCACATAGATTTTGGCTGGTGAGAGGCTTTCGCCGTGGCTAGTTACCACCCTACCGACAAAGGCGTACCGCCAAGCGATTTAGCGTTCCGGTACGATGTCGTGTAGAAACCGAAAGGAGTGAGGATTTCATCCTACTCCTAACAAATTAGCCCGCTTCCATCTTAGATTGCATCCTTCACTTAATATCAGGTGTGATAGCAGTCAAGGGCTAACTTGTAGTCGATAAAAAAAAAAAACATTTTTGCGACATATATATGCAAAATCATAATCATTCAACACCCGTCCCTTACATTTATATTAAGTCTGTACACTCTACATTACTCCGATTCAATCGATATACTTGTAGCTAACCACCAGCGCCCGGCCGCGCTCATTAATCCTCGCGCCGCCTTTGACTTCGCTTAGTCTGTCAGTACATTGAGTTATCGCCTGTAGCTCGCGGTGTAGAAGATACGACATTTATACTCTTTGTTTTATTATAAAATTACATCGTCGTCATCAATTAAACGGTAAACCCCAGAAGTCTAGGGTTCGGTTCTGCCACAGTTGGCAGTGATGGACAATTATTTTAGTACCTACCTTGTTACCTTACCACCTTAGTTAAACCATATCTACATTTACCAACAGGTGAAAAATGTGCGGTCGTTGATAGCGGTAAAAAAAAACTCAAACTCCTAGCCTTACATCGGAGAATTATGTGTAAATTATTTGACGACCTCCGTGGCGCAGTGGTATGCGCGGTGGATTCATAAGACGGAGGTCATGGATTCGATTCCCGGCAGGGCAGATTAAGATTTTTCTAAATTTGTCTTGGTCTGGCTGGTGGCTTTCGCCGGTCGTACCACCCTACCGACAAAGACGTACCATCAAGCGATTTAGCATTCCGTTACGATGTCGTGTAGTAACCAAACGGGGTGTTGATTTCGTCATAGTTCTAACAAGTTAGCCCGCTTCCATCTTGGATTGCATCATCACTTAACATCAGGTGTGATAGCAGTCAAGGGCCAACTTGTAGTCGATAAACAAAAATATCAAAATCTCTGTTAGTATTTTAAAGGTTTGCGGATATTGTCTTATTTCTTGTTTTATTTAATTAGGTAGTAAAGCTCTTTAAATGTGTGTAAAAAAATGTTCTATATGTAGCTCAGTGCTATATTTCTGTCGCCAAAGAATCGCTGTCTTCCTTAATATAATGTATTATTATCGTTGTAATAACAACCACGTAAGATTTGAAAAATATGAGTGAATAATAATCACTCTTCTTCAACTATAGTCTATTATTAGTAAAAACATTAAATTTTGCAATACAATGATATGTTAACAAAATAATAACAGGACTAGTTAGGTAGAACAAGAGGTGAACGTATTTTATTTTGTTTTAAATAAACTTACAATAAGTATAAGTTTACTGAGTTTCGAAAGTTTTATCAAATTTCTGGTAACTACAAGAGAAAGAAAATAAATAAGGGCGTCGAAGCAAGGCTCATGTAGCTGTTGAAATAACAAATATGACTGTTTTTGATATAACCAATTAAGAAGTTACCACATAGTAAGTACCTGCTCTACAAACATAAACATTTTACTTTTAACTGATAAGTTTCCCCGAACAATTAGATCACGTAGATATAAAATTTGCGAAACGGAAACACTACGCTTATTTTGCACGGGCTCCTTACTACGATGAAGATAGTTTATTAATTAATGTAAATTTTGGACTCAAAAGTGCACTTTTGGACTCAAGTAACAAACAAGCAGATGGTTAATCTAATGCTAAGGAAAACGCCCCCGCTTATTATAACATTTCCTGGGCCATGCAAGGACCACATGCTACAAAGTGCCACCCTTTATCCTTCAAAGCACTGAGGTGTTTAGATTCATATGCAAGCATGTTTAGATTCATATTAGTACAGTCAGCAATGCTGCTTAGAGGCAGAATTAAACATGGCGTTAATATTTACCTGGACGAGCTGGTCACAAAAATGTTATTACTAAAAATTCAGGTAGTAATTTATTCTTTTTTTTATTACAAGTTAACTATAATTACACGTAATTGTAAGTGATGATGCAATGTAATCCATATTACATTCCATAAGCGAGCTATGTTATTAGTAGTATGATGAACTTCACATCGTCTTTGTTGGTAGAGTGGTAGCTAGCCACGGCCAAAGTCTCCCACCAGCCAGACCTTGACCAATTTAGAAAATCTTGATCGGCCCAACCAGGGATCGAACCCAGCACTTCCATCTTATAGATTCACTGCGCAAACCACAGCGCCACGGAGGTCGTCAAAAAGTACTAATTCTAGGTAAATAATACACTGACTGCGGAAAAGTTTGAACTGCAACGTCTACGAATAGTGGCATGTTACAAATTAGTCTGATTGTAAATGAGCTTACAACGGTATTGTTTAACTTAGTTGTTCAAAGAGTCCCTTCTCGAGCTCCTTCACTCAAACTTTCCTTCGCTGAAGTTCTTTTAATCCTATTTAGGAAAGCAATCGGCTCGACTTTCATTTGCATGCACAAAGGAATAATGATTACTGTTAAAATACTTTGTGTTGCATGCGATGTACTTAAATACTTGTGGTACTGACTGCCTTGTTGGTCTAGTGGGTAGTCTACGTGGCTTCGATCACGAGGTCCTGGGTTTGAATCCTGGTGTAACGAAATATTTCACAGTTATTCATTCTTCTATGAAATTTACAGTTCATTCTAAGCCCGGAAGTTGATGGTGATACACCCCCGTGCTTCGAAGAGCATGTTAAGCCGTCGGCAGCGGTGACTATTATCGGCATCTGATAGTGATCGTTAATAAATGAAACATTGATGGACTGACGACATTACAAGTATCGCGGAGAGCCTACAGGCGGCTCAGGATCGTCATGATAATGATCGTTACGATGATTATGATCAATTGTTATAGGTAATCTAATGTAAAACATGTCATTATGAAGAATATTATCAATTCCTTAACACTTTACATCATTACCATTTACCTCATGGTAAAGACTATTATGCTTTACCATTTACCTCATGGTAAAGACTATTATGCTTTACCATTTACCTTATGGTAAAGACTATTATGCTTTACCATTTACCTTATGGTAAAGATGTAATGTATTTAGGAACACTTAAACAAACATAGATGAAGCACTGTTTCCTGACGCCTACCTTCATTCGTACAAAACACCGTCAGCTAGAAACTCTTAGCTTTGCTCTAGTGTTTAAAGTGATACGTTTGAGACACAGTTGCTGGCTAGAGTCACAACATCGCTCCATAAGTACTACATACATTTTAAATGACCCTTTCTCCATGTAAACAGACGCTCAAAGTGCTTAATCTCCTTCAACTATAAATCTAGTTCAACTGCACAAGACAATACAATTGTCGTTAAGCTGATAGATGACCTTAAATTGAATTATAGAGTAGAAGCTAGACTTTAAAGTGACTTCTAGAAGGACAAGTTTATTTCTTTATGGAGGGAATTGTGTATGTTAACGTTTATTTTTAACGCCTGACGAAAAACATAGTGTGTACCTAATAAGTTAGACGTCGATGTTTTGTCTGTGTGTGTGTTGGGATAGACCGATTCTAAGCTATGTTTGAATAATATCGGTCTAGCAGTGCAGTGTATAGAATCAACTATTTTCCAAAATGATGTAACGTGATTGTGGCGCATGATTACCTACTCGATTTATCATTTTTACTTTTAATTGTTGCTCCTTAAACTACAAGTATTTTTTTCAATTTATATGTTATTGCTATTTATACCTATACTTGTATCTATAATAAGAAATTAAGCTATTATTAGTGTATTCTGTAATATTGAAATTGAAATAAGACAACTCACGTGATTTTAATTCCGCTGTTTACGCCGTTGCACGAACAAGCTCTGTACTTACAAAGAGTAAGGGGTTCAAAACTGGTCGGCTATCCTCCTACGGTATCTCGTGACTTCAAACTTTTTCTATTCTATGTATTAACACATAAACATAGGTTTACGTAGGTAGTTTCCTACTGGTTAGGTATAGATTAATGATAACTCAGTATTATTTTCCTGTAATAAAATATATCGTCTATAGATAATTAGTTTTCCTATGACTGCTAAAGACTGGTGTTACCAACTAACTACCCTCATAAACCTATATTCATGAGTAACAGCGTCGCAAAGAAACAGAAACTATTCAGGCAAGTGTCAGTTCCGGCCGCTCTCGGAACAAGTTCTTGTTTAACTAAATTAAAAGCTTCGACTCTGAGTTGTATCTCGCTAACGAATCCACACGTAACGTGTGGCTCCTATTGCGTCTCATTGCGATTGTCATCATCACCGACAGTATTGTCTACTTTAATGGCTTATCACAAGGCCGGATTTGTAGGAAAAAGGATTTGGAGCTTAGGCCCACTACGCTGCTTCAATGGGCTACCTATATCTTGGGACCACGAAGTATCTATGACCTCGTCGCAAGGTCAGCGTCTGAAGATAATTATAACCCGAGACGACATCCCTGAGCACTTAGATTAAACACTTTACCCCTCGATACCGGTCATAATCATTAGTGATTGTTACATATTACAGGAAAATAATAACAGCTAAACCTTTGTGTAAGCTCTATATCCAACATTCTATAATAAGCTAGCTATGCCCTGTTGACCTTTAATGATGGTTCACTAATTTATACCTAGAATAAACAATTGAAATAATACTTAATGCATATTTTTTATACATTTATAATAATGTTTTTATAATTTTTTAAGCACTGAACATGACCTGAAAGAATCGAGGTATATCAATCAAGACCAAAAGCCGCCTTGTCCGTGACTTTATCTGTTCTATTTTTATGTACAAATTTGGACCATAAAACCAAGAGAAAGACAAAGAATAAACACGTTTGAGATGTCGTACTATACGCGCATGATCAAAATGAATTGGAAATCCAAACGCGTCTATTCTGTCGTAACTTGGAATAAACCTTTCCTCCTTATGTTACCAACGTAAGGATAAATAAATAAATATTATAGGACAATTACACACATCGCCATACACCCCAAAGTAAGCGTACTCGTAAGTAGCTTGTGTTACGGGTGCTATGATAACTGATGAATATTTTTATATATACTATACATAAATACTTATAATATATAGATAACCCAGAGACTAGAAAACATCCATGCTCATCACACAAACATTTTCCAGATGTGGGAATCGAACCCACAACCTAGGACGCCGAAGCAGGGTCACTACACACTACGCCACTCGGCGCAAAGATGATGGAAAAAGATAATAATGGACGGACGGATAAAGATGGACTTCTTCTATACGATAGCAAAGATAGCCACCAATAGAAAGAAGCCTATAGAAAAATGGATTCGTTCGGGGTTGGATTCCTACCAGAACCATGATCTTCAGATATAAAGGAAAGACTGCAAAGAGAGAGAAGCATTGTTGAAATTAAAAAAAAATTGCAAATAATGAGAGGATTGTAAGTAATATGTTTTATTCTAATTATTATAATAGCAGATCAACACTTCACAGGGCATGCAAGAAGCACATCAAGCTAATTCGTAGTTGTCGAGTCTCATGTGTCTGTACCTAATCACAGTAACCATACCCTTTGAAAGAGAACAAATCGATGCTGTTTTACAGCTGCTGGAAGCATGGTGGTCTAACTTCCCAGATCAAGGTGTGTTACAAAATACTCTACTAGAAGTATTAACGGTTTAAAAATATATTTAAGTAAAGCACAGTAAAACTTGAAAAACAATCTATTCCTCTATAATGTTAAAAGTAATACGAGTATGCACTACGTTATATTGTTTGTTATTCTTAAGAAAATGTTAGCAGATGCCATTATGAACTCTTTCTTTTTAATCTCCAGAGCTTAATAAACATCTTCGGTATCCGAGAACAAAACAGCTGGTAAAAGGTTCTCATTTTCATTCGCTACCTAAGTGAAAATGCTTGTACTATAACTCCATTAGGAGCGGCCATTGAAGCGTTCAACTAGTATTTTATTCCTCGGCTCGCATTATTGTATAATGAAGTTATAGCGTTTTAATTTTTTAATAAAGTTACAGAAATTTATATATTTTGCTACCAAATTGAAAACTATATATCTAAAAGAGGAGAGAAATTATGTACGTGTATCTATATTATGGAATAGCAGTATTAAAAATTGAAAAATTATAGTAACACTTAAAAAACGTCTGATTTATAAAGTATTCCCAATTGTTTAAAGCCTTCTTACTGCTGCATTTATGCTGTATGTTATCAGCATTTTATATGCAGATTAGAAAACGCTTTAAATGAGAGAATGATTTTAAGTGACGATGCAAGTTTGCGAATATGAATGTTAAAATATTCGTTATTTTTTCATGTGAAAATTACTATAGGTAAATGTGACATAAAATGACACATGTGATTAAATTACAAACTAGATTAGCACTTTGTACTTCCGGGTAATATAAATTCTGGTATCAGAAAATACTTAAATTAACGGATGTTACATTCTTTAGCCGTAGCCAGTGTTATTCGCGACCCAGTTGACATCCGATCTACCCTAGTCGGATGTGGTCATAAGTGCATTTTACCACCTTTGAAGTTCAACGTCCATTGGTTAGTTTCCTATAGTGTATTATAGTCGCAATCAGCTTCAACACGTAATAGAGTCAGTAGCAACAAAGTACAAGCCTATTCGGAAAGTTGCGCCGTTTTTGCTTTGCTCTCTACAAGTGGAAAGTTGCCGCGATACAACATTAGACATGCAAAGGCTTTTAATCACCGCTTCTATACGAATTTCTTTGATATAAGGCCGACCGTACATTAGCTCCGCATTAAGTCTCTTATCAGCTTTTCTTGCCTACACACACAGCACCGTCAAGCCAAGAGCGAGTAAGAAAAGCGGTGATTACTCTGTCCACACATACCATTATATCTGAATGTGCAAAATATAGGCAATTAAGCGCGTTCATAAATTATCAGATCTATTTTATTTGTTACGGATGCGCTTGACCATTATCTTGCCTGATAGTAAGCACAGGTGTAGTCTAAGATAGTACGCGCTTCACTAGAATTTTTTTTGAAAATTAAAAATTCAAAAAAAATTTACTCTTGGCTTAAATTCGTTATAACTGTAGGTGGCAAGAAATACAGAAGTCGAAAGAGCATTCCAAATTCTGGCCGTTCGTAGCCAGCAGTAAGTAGCCCTTAAGCGACTACAGACGACATCAACTGCTTTGTATATACGTATTTGTATGGAAAACATGTGTCGCAAGCCACATAAAGTATTTCACACAAGGATGCGTTGGTAGCGGAATATAGATCACACGAGCTGTCGCAGCAACTTTCGGTTTCGCAGCAATATGGAAACAACGTTTCGTCCGCCCGAATTCTCAATCCGAATTCATTAGAAATTCATACAAACCAGTAATATAGCAGCGACACTTTATCTGTTCTCTGATGTAGTCTGCGGGCGGCGACGAACTGGCACCCTAAATCAGTAAAAATTAGTACCTAGTTAAATAAAATAAATAAAATTTTGTAGTAGTTAGTAAGTGTGCGGTCACACTTACACGAATTTCTTTGTTTTAACGACTAACTTTCAGCCGCACAATTAAAATTTATTACCGGCCTTTTGTACTAATGTTTCGGTCTCGGAACTTCGTCTTTGTAATGTCAAGTTCGTGTTGTGTCATAAATTGTTTACCCATGTCAAATTCAAATTCAAATTCAAAATCGTTTATTTCAAGTAGGCTTATTACAAGCACTTTTGAAACGTCAAATTGGACTATTTGTAGTGACTCTACCACCGGCTCGGAAGGCAGGCCCTGTTGAGAAGAGCCGGCAAGAAACTCAACAGTTGCTCTTTTTATAATATTATCAATTTTACAATATTAAGTGTGTTGTTACATAAAGTTATTTATTTTACTTCCTGTGTGAAGTTGAAAGCCTATCCAATTGCCTTTGAACATCTTTGTCGTTTAAAAATTCATCGATAGTATAATAACCCTGACTCAGTAAGTGAGTTTTAATACATTGTTTAAACTTATGCAATGGCAGATCCAAAACTGAATTGTGCATCTTGTTGTAGAAGAGTACACCCAATCCTACGAAAGATTTTTGTACTTTTCGGAGGCGATAAGCTGATATGACTAACTTATGTCCATTTCTAGGAAGACGGTCGTTTAAATCCTTTTTCTGTTTATACATATTTATATTTTGTTTAACATAAACTAGGTTATTGAATATGTATTGACAGGCTACTGTAAGAATTCCTATTTCTTTAAATTTGACTCGAAGGGACTCGCGTGGTTTAAGTTTATAAATCGACCGAATTGCTCGTTTCTGAAGTATAAAGACAGAATTTATGTCAGCAGCCTTTCCCCACAACAAGATGCCATAAGACATCACACTGTGGAAGTAAGCAAAATAAACCAGTCTAGCTGTTTCTACATCGGTAAACTGTCTTATTTTTCTCACTGCAAATGCTGCTGAGCTAAGTTTAGCTGTCAGTGACTCTATATGAGCGCTCCACTGAAGTTTACAGTCCAAGGTCATTCCTAGAAAGACTGTAGAACTCTCCACTTTTAGCGTTTCACCATTTATCATTAAAGACTTATTTATTTTTTTTTACATTCGGTAAAGAGAACTCAACACATTTAGTTTTCTTTGCATTTAATAGTAAATTATTAGCAGTAAACCAATGCGACACATGCGATACAGCACGGTTTACATCGTCAAAGTCACTTTTATTTCTATCAGTTTTAAAAATTAAAGATGTGTCATCAGCAAACAGTACAATTTCACAAATGTCGCTAACATGGTATGGTAAATCATTGATATACACTAAAAATAGAAAAGGACCCAAAATTGAACCCTGTGGAACGCCCATTTTAGGAGATGAGCCACGTGACTTTATATCATTAATGCATACCGTTTGAGTTCTATCACTAAGATAAGAGGCAATGAAATTTA